>CM062244.1:15301545-16501545 GCA_031216285.1 Syzygium syzygioides | reverse complement strand
TTGACAACCGAGGTCGTCACGATTCGAACGAACTTACACGTGACTTGATTTAGTATCAGTCACGAATCAAATATGCAAATTTTCCCAAAAGCTGCCCGTTAGTCCCAGACACGCTCAAGTTACGTTATTT
This sequence comes from Syzygium syzygioides, assembly GCA_031216285.1. Taxonomy (NCBI): domain Eukaryota; kingdom Viridiplantae; phylum Streptophyta; class Magnoliopsida; order Myrtales; family Myrtaceae; genus Syzygium; species Syzygium syzygioides. The sequence continues at coordinate 16,501,415 of CM062244.1, read as the reverse complement.
AAAATTCAGATATTAAATTAGAGACCAATTTGGGCATTGAAAATTTAGGAAGTCACGACAGGACATTTGGACGACGTTGTTATTAGCATGTTCAGTCTTGGAATTTCCCGGATCCTTCAGAAAAATTAAATTTCGGCGAAGGATGGAAAATGACCGTTTTATCCTTAAGAGTTTATTAAGGACAAGTGTTAAAGGAGAAGGGTATTTTGGTCATTTTGCCCTGGCTTTGGAAATTGACAATTTTGCCCTTGGAACTTTATGAAATTCCCAAATTGCCCTTGGATATTTTTGGGAAAGATTCAATCCAAGCCGTCGATTCCAAGATAAAATCGAATCTCGGCCGTTAATTAAAAAGATTAGAGAGGGGCAAGATGGTAATTTGCCAAAATTAATCAAATTTGGACTATTAAAGAGATAAAACTCTCTCTCTCCTCATTCTCTCTCCCCTCACCTCACGGCAGCCCCCCCACCGAGAGCTCTCTCTCTCTTTCCTTGGCTGAGCAAGCCACCGCCGTCGCCGTGCGCCAATCGCCACAGCCGAACCGCACGCCATTGCTCACCATTGACTGCCACCCGTTTTCCGCTCTAGTCGAGTTAGTCTAGAGTTTGGTAAGTCACCCCCTAAATCCTATTTAGGATATCGGGTATTAACGGACTAGTTAGACACGGTTTAGTTAGTTTAAGGGTTGATGGAAGCGATTATAGATGCATTAGAGGAGAGCTTGATCTCTTGTTGTGTTCATGATGTTCATGTAGTTGTTGGATGTTAGTTTGGACATGGTGGAATGAGTATTGGAGGTTGAAATTCGGTAGAAATCAATTAGGGTTTGAATCCTTGAGGTTGGGTGTGATTCTCAGATTCGCTGTTACTGTACCCGTCCAGTTTGCTATTTTTGTAGAGAATTTTGTGGGCCGAATTTGAGGAGGTTTACTCATGAAAGTTGCTCTCAACATCTTGACGTATAACATATTTTAAATTTGGAATTTTTGGAGTCCATTTGGGTCGCACGAAAACCCATTCTCAGACCTTATCAAAACTGCCTGGAACACTATTCATCCCGACCTTCTTGTCTTACCGAATTTTTATAAAATTTTCTAGATCTATTTTCAATAAACTTCCTTCACAAAAGTTGTGGACGACTTTCATTTCTATGACATATAAAAATTTCAAAGCTTTTCAAGGTGATTTGTGTGTTGAAAGATATGTGTTTTGAGGACAAAATAGTCTATTAGAGTGAACTGATTCTGGTCTAATTTCGAGGGACAAAAAGGCGTGGTTGTAGATTGAACCAGATTTCGTGTTCTTCATAAGAAATGTTTATGAAGATGTCTTTTTTATGATATATCCAAAATTTAGAATTTTTGGAGTTCGTTCACTATTTATTTTGATGGAATTTCGGTCACTGTGTAAACTGCCCAGATTTACCTGATTCTATGAATGTTCATTTTTATGAGCGAAATGGTGGAGGTGTCGAGGTTGAATAGTTGCTACCCTCGTGACTGGAATTTTTGCTTGAATGTGTGTTGTATGAGTTGATTTGAGGATGAAATGAGGATGTTTCGAGGCTGGAGTGAGACTGAATAGAGTGTCGGACGTTGTGGGATAGAATTGACGAGCTTAGAGCTCGATTTAAGGACAAATGGTGATGGTTAGGTGTGTGGTAGTGTGGCTGGATTGTGGTGTTTAATATGGTTGGAAATGTGCTTGGAAATGTCAAATTTATGCCTATGAACGTGGCTGTGTTTGTGGGCCCGTGAGTGGCCTTGTGTGTTTATTGTACCGTGATTTGATGGATTGAAATGTGCTTTGTTATGTGCACGTTCGGGCCAAATTGAATTAATTGTCAATTGGCCATATCAGATGTTTATTGAGTATGAGAATGTGTGTGAATTGGTGCATGCACGAGCCACATGTGATTGGCCAATTTTTTGGCAAGTGGGTATTGGGTATGTGCACAAGTGAGAAATTCTGTGTGGTGTGGTATGTGTGATTGTGGAAATCCTTGAGGCGGTACTATTACGCGGGGAATTATGCCATCCTGAGGCGTGTACTTTAACGCGGGACGATGCCCAATATTACCGGAAGACTACTAACCTAAGGCATGTACTTCAACGCGGGTTGTGCCGTAGATGGTAGATGTTGAGCCTAAAGGGTATACTATAACGCAGGCAAGAGACATAGCCTGAGCCGTGTACTGTAACGCAAGCCCTTAAGTGTTGTTATGAGTTGGTCGTGGTAGACCTAAGGCGTGTACTGTAATGCGGGTCACTGGCGAGAGTTGTGGAAAAGATGTGATGAGGTCGGAACAAATGCACGAACTATAATTATAACATGCATGTGAATGAAACAGTGATGTTATGACTAACGGGCAGGTTGCATGCTAGAAAGGCCATGTAAGTATTGATTGTGTACTTGCAATGTAATAATTGAGTGTGATTGTTTGTCGTGGTTGTCTGGAGGTACGTGATAGCCTAGATGGGGTATAGGGTGTGTGCTTATTGAGATGTGATCTCAAGGTTATTTCAACCAACAATTTCAGAACCCCGCCCTGAGCAATAAATCTTCCTTCGCCGCCGCTACGTTTGGGATACCGATCCACACTGACCATAACGTGGTAGAGTACCCAACAGACAAACAAAAGTTTCAGAGGGATTCAAACTTAGATTCCGGGAGAGACGGAATCGGAGTGGATGCCTTCTAATGGACGTGAGGGATAGTTTTAGGGTCATAGTAACTCTTTTGGAATGTTCCATTTTTGAAGATAGGGTATACCCAGGCTGCTGATCTTTTTAAACATTGGTGATGCAGAATACTCGATGTGCATGTAAATTATGGTATGGGTTGTATACGGTGGATATTGTATAAAGTTGGATAAGTATTGGATGTTTATTCTCCCTTGTACCCTAGTCATTTATTGTCCGTGTATTTGTGGCTTTCGCTGGTTGATTTAACTCTCTGATAAAATGGAATGAGGTTGGCGATTTTCTGGGACGTCGTAATATTCGACTAGAAAAGGGATGCCACGAACTTGATGGAGTTCGAGGCGTGACATCACGTGTTGATTTGGTATCAGAGCGAGGATAGCTCGATTTAAGTTGGTCGAAGTCCGGAGTAATAAGAAGCAGAGACCTTGGGATAGTAATTTAGGGAGACCTTAGCGAGTCATAGGGTGGAATAAGCTATACGTGCCTCTAGATTGTTTGTTGTGATTCTTGTGTAAATTGAGTGTTATAACGGTTGAAATGCAGGTGTGTCTGGACCTGAGGTGAGTGCACATACCTTATTGATTGTGACCTTATTGGACCTAAGTGAATTATTACTATAATTCACTGCCTAGGACTAGATTGATATGGTTGGTCTAGGTCTCTAATTCCTGTATGGAATTATAGCAGGTATGAGAGTGATGGAATTGTGAAAATGAGTAGCTAAGGAAGAAGTGTAGGAAGAGGAACCGAAAGAAGTACAAGAAGGGGTGCAGGAAGGGGAGTAAGAGGTCGAGGTAGTGCTCGAGCCAGAGCTATAGAGGACCTCGGAGTTAATGCTAGAGTTGTTGTAGACTCCAAAGTTGATGGAATTTTAAGGGCACTCGAGGAAGTTGGGACTCTGATGGGTAGGTAGAGTCAAGAGAGATCTGCCATTATTGTCCAAGCGGTTGAGGCCGCCGTAGCTGTTGCCATCAATGGCAACAATGGAAATCAAGGGTAGGGGCAAGTAAATGTGAATAAGCAAATGTATCAGTTAGTTGAGTAATTCTTGAAATTAAAGTCCCATAAGTTTGATGTTAGAGGCAATCTTGAGGCTGCATCGCTTTGGGTAGAGGAATTAGAGAAGGCTTTTGAGGTGTTGGGATGTACAGATGAGGAAAAGGTGCATTAGCAATATATCAATTGCAGGGAAATGCAAATGATTGGTGATGGAGAAGAAAGGACAGACTTGGCGGTCTTAGTCATGTATGATTTTGATGTGATTATTGGCATGGATTGGCTAGTTAAGCAGAGAGTTGTTATGGATTGTAGTAATAGGGTGATCCAATTTAATCCTGTTGGACATTCGGAATTTAAGTTTGTGGGAAATAGAAGAGGAATCTCGATTCCCTAGATTTCGTCATTGGAAGTGAGTAAGTTGTTAAATGAAGGGTGTCAAGGATTTCTAGCGGCTTTAGTTGATTCGATGGCTGAAGAGCTGAGGCTAGAGGACATAGCCGTGGTGTGCAATTATCCCGATGTGTTTCTTCAAGAAATGCCGGGATTGCCACCAAAAAGAGAAGTAGAATTTGTAATCGAGTTGGCACCTGGAACTAAGCCAATCTCAAAGGCACTTTATAGAATGTCGTTGTCGGAACTAAAGGAGTTAAAGGTGCAAATGCAAGAATTATTGGACAAGAGATTTATTCATCCGAGTGTGTCTCTGTAGGGAGTGCCAGTTTTGTTTGTGAGAAAGAAAGATGGATCGTTGAGGTTATGTATCAATTATAGGCAGCTAAATTAGGTGATGATCAAAAATAAATATCCCTTGTCGAGGATTGATGATTTGTTTGATCAGTTACAAGGGGCTTCGGTGTTCTTTAAAAGTGATTTGAGAGCAGGGTATCATCAATTGAGGATTAGGAATGAGGATATACCGAAAACGGCATTTATGATGAGATACGGACATTATGAATTTATGGTAATGCCGTTCGGGCTGACGAATGCCCATGCTGCCATTATGGACTTAATGAATCGGGTGTTTAAGGAATTCTTAGATCAATTTATGATTGTTTTTATAGACGATATACTAGTGTACTTAAAGAACCTAAAGGAGCATAAATTGCACTTGAGTAAGGTGTTGCAGACTTTGAGAGAGAACGCACTATATGCTAAATTTAGCAAGTGCGAGTTCTGGCTCAATCGAGTAACATTTCTCGGACATGTAATCTCTGGGGAAGCAATCTCAGTGGATCCATAAAAAATCGAGGTGGTAATGAAATGGCAGAGACCAATGACGGTAATAGAGGTTCGAAGTTTTCTGGGTTTGGCAGGATATTATCGTCATTTTGTGGAAAGGTTTTCGGCAATAGCAAGACCGTTGACACATTTATTAAAAAAGGAAATGAGGTTTGAATGGACCAACAAATGTGAAAGGAGTTTTCAGGAATTGAAGCATAGATTGACGACAACACCGGTGTTGACTATTCCATCAAGACCCGGAGGGTATGAAATTTATAGTGATATGTCGTTGAAAGGATTGGGGTGTGTACTCATGTAAAATGGGCAAGCAGTGGTCTATGCGTCAAGGCAGTTAAAACCGCATGAGTTGAATTACCCGACACACGACTTAGAATTAGCCGCAATAGTATTCGCCCTGAAGATTTGGTGATACTATTTATGCAAAGAGAAATTTCAAATCTATACCGACCATCAGAGCCTTAAATATTTATTTTATCAAAAAGAGTTAAACATGAGGCAGCGTCGGTGGATGGAGTTGTTAAAGGATTATGACTATGATATATTATATCATCCCGGGAAGGCCAACCAGGTAGCCCATGCGCTGAGTTGGAAGTCGAGCATCGCACATTTGATGGTCCAGGAATGGACTTTGTTGGAAAAAGTATGAGACTCGAAGTTTAGATTCAAAGTAAGTCAAGTCTCGAGCTTGCCGGCTATGCTTAGGATTGAACCGGAGATTTAGGCTAGAATTAAGACCTTGCAATCTGCGGATTAGGAAATCCAAAGGATTTTAGAAGTGGAGGAGGCCAAGAGAAAGTCGGACTTCCAGATATCCGAAGATGGGATATTGAAGTTCCGTGGATGATTATGTGTGTTTGACGATGCGGAGCTTAAAGAAGAAATTTTATCAGAGGTGCATCGTAGTAGTTATAGTAGCCACCCAAGTAGTATTAAAATGTATCAGAATTTGAGACAGTACTACTGGTGGAATGGTATAAAGGTAGCCATAGCCAAACATGTGGCCAAATGTTTGACGTGCCAGCAAGTGAAGGTACAGTATTGTAAGCCAGGAGTATTATTACGACCTTTGGAAATCCCAGAATGGAAATGGGAGCATATAACTATGGACTTTGTGACAGGATTACCAAGGAGCCAAAGAGGCCATGACTCCATTTGGGTGATTATCGATAGGTTGACAAAATCGGCACACTTTTTGGCTGTGAGAAAGGACTTTGCAGTAGATCGATATGCTGAACTATTTGTACAGCTGATAATTCGTTTGCATGGGGTACCGGTGACAATTACCTCAGATCATGATTCTAGGTTTACCGCCAATTATTTGAAAAATTCTGCAGACGGCATTAGGATCAAAGCTGCAGTTTAGTACAGCTTACCATCCACAAACGGGTGGTCAGTCTGAGAGACGATTCAAACTTTAGAGGATATGCTTAGGGCATATGTGTTGGATTTTTAGGATAAGTAGGAAGAGCAATTGCCCTTAGCAGAGTTTGCTTATAACAATAGTTTTCAGCAGAGCATCGGAATTGCGCTCTTTGAAGCGCTATATGGTAGGGCTTATAGAACGCCCGAGTGTTGGGACGAAGTAGGAGAAAGGAGTATTACCGGGCCAGAGTTAGTTCAACGGTCAATTGAGGTCGTTAAGGTGATTCGTGAAAGGTTGAAAACAGCTCAAAGCCGTCAAAAGAGTTATGCAGATAGAAGGCGAAGACCTTTGGAATTCAAGTAGGGGATCACGTATTTCTTAAGATATCGCCCATGAGAAGACTATCTAGATTCAGTAAGAAAGGAAAGTTGAGTCCAAGGTACGTGGGACCTTTTGAGGTTTTAGAAAAGAATTGGAGACTTAGTGTATCGCCTTACACTTCCACCCAATCTGTCGCAAGTGCATAATGTGTTCCATGTATCGATGTTGAGGAAATATAAATCGAACCCGACTCATGTGTTAAACTATGAAGAAATAGAAGATGACGATAGGGTGTCGTATGTTGAAAGACCATTAAGGATCAAGGATTGGAAAGACCAAGTTCTGAGGAACAAGACGATCTTGATGGTCAAGGTTGTGTGGGAATATCACGAGACAGAAGGTGCGACTTGAGAAAGTGAGGAGCTAATACAACGTTAATACCCCCATTTGTTCGAGTAGTAGGTTGAATTGTAAATTTCGAAGATGAAATTTTTTGTAAGGAGGGAAGAGTTGTGACATTCCGAAATCTACCCATTTGGGATTTATGAAATGAGTGGTTTTATGAACGTACTTGTAGTTAGGTCTTGCTCGGAACTGGCCATTCCTGGGAGACTAACCGTTAGGGAAGGACTAATTAGGGATTTAAATTTGTACGACTAAAGAAATTCGGTCGTAAACTGACTTTCGACCATAGAATCGTCGAGGTAACATTTTGAGCCAATGTAGGCAGATCTTAGGATAGTTATGGGCCGGTTCATCATTGTCATATGAGTGGATCACGGGTGATTCCGTTTGACTACGAGGTGAGTTGACAAACAATCCAGAACTTATACAGAACGATCGCGCCCGTCGGAACTAGCGATCAATCCTCGCGATTACATTGACAGCCGAGATCGTCACGATCCGAACAAACTTGCACGTGACTTGATTTAGTATCAATCACGGGTCGAATATGCGAATTTTCCCAAAAGCCGTCCGTTAGTCCGAAATACGCTCAAGTTACGTTATTTAAAATTCAGTTATTAAATTAGAGACCAATTTGGGCATTGAAAATTTAGGAAGTCATGAGAGGACATTTGGACGGCATTGTTATTAGCATGTTCGGTCTTGGATTTTCTCGGATCCTTCAGAAAAATTAAATTTCGATGAAGTATGGAAAATGACCGTTTTACCCTTAAGGGTTTATTAAGGACAAGTGTTAAAGGAAATGGGCATTTTGGTCATTTTGCCTTAGCCTTGGAAATTAACAATTTTGCACGTGTCAAAAGGTAAAGACACGATCGTGGGCGTCAAGGATGGCAAGAAATAAAGTGACACGTGAAAGAAAATAAGCTATTACGTGATGCCCAAGGAGCATAAGCAATATCGACAAGTCAGGAAACAGTTAAAGTACGAAACGTAAGAAAGTGGAGAACGACTTTCAAGGAACGGTTGTCAAGCTGCTCTATAAATACTTAAGGACTTCCAACATAGAGAGGACCTTCTTCAACAACACAACACATCCTTTATTTAGCATTTATCTTTAAGCACGTTAGGAGTAGTATTAGTCGTAATCTTCATATTCTGCGTCGTAGATTCAATTCCGACGAGGGTCTTTATCAGGTTTAGCATTGTTGATTAAATTCTAGTGTTGAGCTACTAGCTCAGTGTCGTCGATTAAATTCCGGTGCTGTGTTTGGAGTATAGCTGTCGATTAGATTCCAGCTATATTCATTCAAATTGCGTCATTGATTAAATTCTGACGTACTTTGAAGTTGTGTCGTCGATTAAATTCCGGCATAACTTAATTTCAACATTTGCAAGCTATCATTTCATGATTAGTATTTTCGTGTTCGACATCATATTGAGTCAGGTGTAAGATATAAATTGGTATTAATAAACGCATTTGACATTCTCTGTCCAAGCTTGACTCAAGACCCTAGTCTCCTTTAATAAAATCCAAAACACAGCGTTCGGTGAAAGATTTTTTAACAGAGTGACAAACCGGCGAAACATCTTTTTAGCACCCTCGGTGGGACCCTTATTGAGTTAAGTCGAGAGAGTGCTGTGCCACGCACCCGGAGTAGAACCAACTCGGACAATACTACTAACGAGCAAGCTATATCGATGGCGAAAGATAATAACCGTGCTGAGACATCATCTGCTTAATTTCTTCATAACGAGGTGGCGAACCAGTCTAGAGAAGAGGTCGCCGACATATCGAGGCAACGTGTTGACGAAAGAAGGCAAACTGAGCTCACACCAGTTGCGCTTTCCACCATGAGGCGAACTATTGAGGAAACTCAGAACGAGCTCATTGATTATGTGGTAAGGCATATGACTGAAGTGGTTAGGCCTTTGATCATTAACACTTATCATGAAAGCACACAAGGTCAATATGGAGGGTCCATTGCATCAACCTAACTGAGAACAGGGTCCCCATCAGCATTGAGGGGTCCTGCTGTACAGTTCGGAACAGTGATGCAAACTACTTCTACGATCCTACCCATTCGAATATTACCAAGGGATGAAACCTTGCCAATAGAAACCAGCGAAGGATTACTGCACGCTAGCGCAGACCCCAATGGAGTAATTGCTCGACAGTCGGTGATGGACGAAAATGTCCAAACAGGATATCAGGTTACTCATATACAAGGCCCATTTGCTATCCAGATAAGTCCTCTACCTGTAATCCTAGATCCTCATAATCTTATAACGCCATTCCCTAGTAGGCAAGAACAAATACAATAGATGAACATCCAACCACAACGTCAGGCGCCTTAACCTGTGGTGCCTAACGCGAATCAGTATTTTTCACCCCCTATAGGTCCAAATATTCAAATCCAGTAACCATTGCCAACACACTTAAACCTGCCGGTTAACCCACCTGTGGTTGCGCATAACGTACCGCAACTAATGCAACCACCACCCCAACAACAGCCACAGTTATCACAGCAACCGTTCTACCAATTGCCTCACCAAAATCTGAATCAACCATTACCACCTAATTATGTAGTAGCTCCTGCGCCCGTCGTTGGTCCAGTACGAAATCAAGTAATGGACCTCGTGGTGAGGGGATATGGCCATGATGTGGGATATCTCCCAAGCATTTATAGGAAACCATACCCTGATTAATGGATACAATACCATATCCAAGAGGTTTTAAAATGCCAGAATTTACATTATTCACTGGAGAGGAAGACCAGTCCACTTTTGAATATGTTAATCATTTTTTGGCTCAATGTGGTGATGCGGCTCATGCTGATTATTGGAAATTGAGGTTATTTCCTTTATCCTTATCGAAAACCGCTTTTACATGGTATACTGCTTTACCTGCGAATTTGATTACATCACGAGAACAAATGGAAATGTTATTTCATTGTCAATTTCAAAGGGCCGCGCCGGATTTGTCAGTAGCTGATCTCTCAACCATGAAATAGTTAGCTAATGAGTCTGTCGATCGGTTCATTTCCAAATTTAAAAGGGTAAGGAATAAGTGTTTAGTCCCTTGACCTGAAAAGACTTTCGCGGACCTCGCTTTTAATGGATTAAAGTTTGAAATCCGAGAGAGAATGGTTGGACAACCATGTTCGGATCTATTCTAGTTGTCAACCATAGCTACTAAGCATGAAAGTCTCCTCTAGGAAAACGACAAAAGGTATGGTCGACGGGGTGAAGTTCGTTGGTTGATGCTGATGAGAGTGAGGATGAAACCGAATCAATAGATATAGCAGATATGGCTCTCGCGAAAATGGTGATTGATAAGCCGTACATTTGCAAAGCTCTAAAACCAGCAAAAGTTAAAGAAAAATCTAACCTCATGTCAAAAGCTAAGGAACCCATTTTTTATTCTTTCGACATTAACAAGACAGAGGGAATATTTGACTTATTATTAGTTGACGGTTAGATCAGGCTGACGGAAGGTCAGGTTCTACCCACTAAAGAAGAATTAGCCAGGAAGAAGTATTGCAAGTGGCATCATTCATGGAGCCATTCCACTAATGACTGCCTCGTATTTAAAAAAAATGTCCAGGAAGTTATTAAACAAGGGAAGATAAAATTCTCTGAAGACAAAGGTAAGTCCCCAATGAAAGTTGATGTTGATCCTTTTTCTGTAATGGTAGGGATGGTGTCATTAAGAATAAAGACCAGAGGGCATAAGCCATATCGTTTTTGTGAAAAGTGTAAACGACCATTAGAACAAGAAAGACATTATTCCGACAGTCGAAGACCTCCGACTAGTGAAGTCGTCGACGAATTCCACGACTTGGTCCTCAATGATGCACAGGATGAATAGTTTCCTTCTAGGGTGTCGCGACCTACCCCTCGAGGGCCGAGCTCGGATGAGACGGGTTTAGAGATAAGTGTTCATGAGATGGTTCATATGGCATTTTATACAAAATGATTTTTACTGAAGTGTAAATCTTTTGTTTAGCCATATGACCCATTGATCATGAACGTGGATTTTCCCTAAATCCATATCTCGCGTGACAGCGGATTGATTTTATTTTTTTAGGAGTCGCCACTAGCCTAGGTCGGGGGTCGGCTAGAATACCCAACCGAAACGCGGGAATTTCGTTTCGGTTTCTACGAAAACTAGAGATCAAAGGTTCGGGGACTAGCTTACGTTAATATTTCTATTAACGCCCTTTCGGTACCGCTAAACTTAACATGGTTGTTATCTAAGTTGTCATGCATTTATTTTTTACCATTTTCATGCCAAAGTCTTAGTTCACAAGGTGATCATGCATTTTGTTTTTGTATTTTCATTTGAGATTCTAAACTAATCCTATCTTAGTCTAGAAAAAGAAAGAAACAATCAATTGTATTGAAAGACATTTCGTAAAATAAATACTCGAAGTATTGAAAAGACGAGCTAATTCTAAGTGCGAGAAAGTAAAAAGTATAAACCCGCAACTCGTCGGGTATTTATTACAACACGAATTGAAAACCCGAGACATGATCGGGAATGAATGAATTAAGTACAAATTGAAACCGGATTGGACATCGGTTTGGAACCATTATCGAATGAGTACAAATCGAGACCGGATTGGACATCGGTCAATCACCTTGGTCTTTTCGATTTTGGATTATCCTCCCATGGACCGCCTCTCGGATGTCAGTGTTTACATTCATAACATTCATTCATGAAAGGACAACATATGAAAGAACAAAGATGCAATCAATTCACTAATTAAGCACGGGGCTCGGGATCGGCCTTTGTTTTTCATGCGTTTCGATTCATCACCCACTTAATCACCGAACATTGTTTGATTAATGGTTAATGATAATGGGCTACCATTTGTATTCACAAAACGGTAACTCACATCAATTAACCCCTAAAGTCGGGTTCTAATGATCATGAATGGGCTACCCGCCGAACATGCATCGGACCTAACATTCATCTAACAAACACATGCATAATAGTAAAATGGGCATGCATTCAAGCCCATGGGCCTTGTTTCGAATCCAATCAAACAATGAGAAGTGGGCTTTATAAAAAAGACCACTTATTCAATTAAAGCTTAATTCGGATTGCTTCTGTTTAAGAATGATTAACTATCCTAATGACGTCCAAATGAAGTGGTTCAGGTGTCATTAGAAAGCTTATGACATGAGGATCAAAAGTCATGAAGACCATTTTTTCTAAATCCTAGCCAATTGTCCCAAAAATATCGAATTAAATTTCAGTGACAGGCTGGACTCGGTTCAGTTATGAATTTCAAAATAATGGCGGGAAAAATAACAAACCTTATCAAAACAGCGCGAAAAGTTTTGTATGGTTAAGATTACCTGAATGCAACAACTTTCATGTTTTGAGTTTTTGCTAAAAAGCCCTACAAATTTTATAAAATTCGATTTTCGCGAGGGACTCAATTGCAAATGGAATTTTAATCCGAGGAGACTTTTCAAACAAAATGACCCTCCACAAATTGCAATTAGGTCCTCAAAATTTCCCGTTGACATAATGAGACCCCAATGAGCAACTTTGTAGTTTTGATTTTTTGCAAAAAAGGACTCTAACTTTATCAAATTCGGAGAAATATCTTTTGAATTCCAAAGGAATGAAAATCAGATCTGGACACAGAATCTGATCAAGTTGTGATAATTCCTTTTGAAAATTCAAATGATCTTCGATTTTGATGAAATTAGTATCAATAGAAAGATCTCGATCTCAGGAAGAACTTTCATGAAGAAAATTTTTTCGTATCTCGAACACACGAATTTATGAAAATCGGAGAACACACGAAGGTCGACTGAAACCAGCATGATACCAGATTTACATGCATATGACGTTGCAAATCGTACTAGGCTAACATGGTCAAACTTTTATGAACATTTTATGGTGAACAAATCAGGATGTTCTTTACAATTCTTATGAATGAAGTGTTTCCAGAAAATGATCGTAGAAAATCATGAAAATCATCAAACAGCACAACGTCAGTCAGGGAATCATCAGAACAGACTTAAACAACAAATTACAGATTCTAATCCTGACTTCTAGAAGTGTTTTGACATAGCAAATCAAGTCCGATTGAGGCATATGATATATCAAATCGAAGCTTAAGACGAGCTTTACGACTCTCTAGTTTATCACTTCACCAGATTTCGACGTTAACAGGCTCAAATCAGCATCTCAAGCATGCAGGTTTTACTCGACACGAATTTACAGAATTGTGTTCAAGTGTTCTTACCTTGTCTCACAATGATCCAACGCTCAAGCGAGCGATCCGGCCTCCGTATTCTGATCTGGAATGACATGAAGAAGCCTCGGAAAGCTCGGCCGACCTACGACAATGGATTGCACGAGATAATGTGAGATTCAACTCTTGTTCATACAAATAGACTAATCAGTAAAAGTTGAGGTTAAAGATGTGATCCGGTGGCCGTTCGATGTGAGGCCGGACACCACAGCGACTTGAAGACACAGAGGAATGTAGTCGGATGCTTTGGATCGCCAGAGGAGGTTGCCGGAAGGCTGGATCAGCCGGTTGAGGCAGCTGATCACATCACCGGCGATATTGCCGGTGATGTTGCCGAGAGGGAGAAGGCGCCGGAGGGGGGGAGCTCCGGCCACCAGCTGAGGTGGCTGGTGTTGCGACCAGCCTTGTGCCGCCGTGAGGGACGCCGGTGTGGCGGCGGCTCACCGAAAAGGGGCCGGCAAGGGGCCGGAAGGCCGGCGGCCGAGAGGGAGTGGCGAGAGAGAGGGCTGATCGTGAGAGAGAGAGAGAGAGAGAGAGAGAGAGAGAGAGAGAGAGAGAGAGAGAGAGAGAGAGAGAGAGAGAATATAAATCTGAAAATGAACCCCCCTTGATTTTTGGAGGGAAAAAACACTATATACCTCCCCCAACTTTGAATTTTAGCCCTTAGATTGATCAAATGGTCTAAAATGAATCCTTAATGATTAAGAATATTCCTTAATAGCTAAGGATTGGTGACATGGCATCATGGATGGACATGATCAATTCTAAATGAATGGCCATGATTGATTTGCTAATCCCCTAATTAATTTGCTTAATCCTTGAAGAAGGGCATTTTTGTCATTCTCAATTAATGGCATTTTTGTCATTTTTTATTAAGGGCATTTTTGTCATTTTTTTGCACTCAAGAAGATGTGACTGATCTTGGTTGGTCCGACCGGATTATCGATCATCAAAATTTTCGACCGGAAAATGACTAGTCCGATCGGATTAGTTCAATTTGAATTAAACTAATTTGAGTCAATTAGCTCTGAATTTGGGTAATTGCATGACCGAGCTAGACAAACAAGTTTAATTGAAGTCTAATTAACCAAATTGAGTCCCAATTCATCAAATTGAATATTAGTCTAGAGTGGGTCAAGTTGAATTGCACTAATTAGACCAATCACTCTTAGACTTCCTAATCATTGGATCACTAAATTGATCAAATTGACTCAAATTCATGTGAATCTTCCAAAATTGATTTTGAATTTGGGTTTCATATAAGAAATTAGGTTCAATCGTGTCTCAGTTGCACACATCATGAAGAATCGATCAAAATCACTGATTATGGCTAAAATTGGGGGTTTTTGTGTCTGGCTTGGAATCGCAAAATTGGTTCAAAAATTGGATATAAAATGACCTCTAGATCAAATGTCATGAAGGAAACTAACCTAAAAAATGACTAGAAATGAAGTAATTTCATTTTTGGCCGATTTGAATCAACTTCCGCAATTTGGGAAAAAGTTGATTTTAAATCGATTTTTGTAAAATTTCTAATGCCAAAGGTAAATTGAATGTAAAACAAGATGATTTTTGGATTTTTGAATTTTTTCAATTTTTTTGTCAAAGGTTTGACCAAAAGTCAAACTCTAGTTGACTTTTCACTAAGAGCTTGATTTTATGATCAAATTTTTGAATTTTTCTAAAATTTCCACTTCTAAAGTGAAATTGGACTTGAAAGGAATCTTTTTATGCAAAAAGCCCCAATTTGACCTGGGGTTGACTTTTGGTTAAAGGGTTGGCCAAAAGTCAATGCCAAAGTCAACCATTTGACTTTTCGGGTTTTTGCATGAAATGAATAGAAAATCGCTTACAAAAGCTAGACCAACAGACGGAATTTAAAAAACGACACTTTTGCTCGAGAAACAGGCTCCGTCGCAATCGGAAACCATAATCTCGAATTTTTTATTTTTAATGACGCATCGGCTAAAATTAGGTGTCAACATAGGGGTATTAATCATCATAGAGGTCGTCGAGGCCATAATAAGGCTATTAAGTCATTTAAGCAAATATACAAAGAAAGTGATCCGACTATTGGTACCATGGGAGAGCCCAGTGTTAAATATGATTATTATGTAAGTTATGCTTAATCACCTTCATATAATGCGAAGATTGAGCCAAGTGGATGGGGTCCTGATTTCCCTGATCGGAAAGATCTTCACACAGACTCTCATCAACCACGTCGACAAACTCTGAAAGTCCCAAGGGACCCATCGATAGGTCAGTGGTATGAGGCCGACCGAACTCAAAATCACTGTTCAAATCTGACGCGGACTCAAAAAAGGAGAATGCTGAGGAAAAGAAAGGAGTATCAGCTCCAACAAGTAAATCAAATCCACATCAAGTAGGTTAAACCAGTCTTGATTGCTGAGCAAAAGGCTAGGCCGAAAAATCTTAGGCGTGGGAATTTAGTCTGGAAATGAAAACTAGGAATTCAAGTGTCGACACATTGTCGACCTCAGCAATCTTCACCAAAGCAATACATTGAGCCTACGCGGAACGAACTGCAACAATTGTCAAGATTAGTTTCATCGTTGAGTTCTTGCATGATTTGAGTATGCCTTCCATCGAACCTTCGAGTAATGACGATGGAATCAGGTCATCTGACAGAGGGTACAATTGAAGAAAAAGAAAAAGCAGAATTCCACTTTGACATTGAGGAGATAGTGGAATTTGAAAAACCTCCACCCAAGGGTTCAAATCATTTAAGGGCCCTGAATATCAATGCAAAAATTAATGGTCGACCGGTATCTAGAGTACTGGTAGATGGGGGATCTACACTGAACCTCATCCCATATCGATTTTACAAGAAACTGGGAAGACGAAATGAAGATATTATTCCGTCAAACATGCAATTGTCCAACTTTACTGGAGAAATCTCTGAAGTTAAAGGTATTTTCATAGCCGGCTTAACCGTGGGTACCAAAACTTCTAGAACGTCCTTTTGCGTGATTGATGCAAATGGATCTTACAATTTACTATTGGGCCGAGATTGGATCCATGGTAATCAATGTGTACCATCAACTCTTCATCAGATGCTAGCATTTTGGAATGGGGATAAGGTAGAGTACGTCAAAACAAACACCAAATCATAGGTAACTTATGCATCTCCAATTCATCAATCAGCACTGGAAGACAGTATATCCATCAGCAAGCCACCTCTCATTGACCCCAATAGTATTGCGTTCTGCCGTTTTGACAAAGGGATCATTGAGTGGGTCCCAAAGAGTCAACTGGCAGCACAATTAAATGAGTTTGTCTATGGAGAACCTTATATTGTCAAAAGATCTCATTGAGAGGTACTCGGCCTATCGAGCCGAACTTGCAGAGCAATCCACAGAAGTTGTCGATGGGATCCTTGAATTTGAAGAGTCACCCATAAAAGAAAGTGAAAAATCAATTGAAGCTCAAGACCCGTTGCAAGAAGTCAACCTTGGGCTAGGTAACGAACACCGTCCTATTTATATAAGTTCATTGATTGATGACAACTTAAAAGCTCAGTTGATAAGACTCTTGAAGAAGTATAAGGATTGTTTCGCTTGGGATTATAAAGAAATGCCAGGATTAAGTAGAGAAGTCGTTGAACACCGACTACATATAAAAAAGGGGTTCAAGCCTCATAAACAGCTGCCCAGATGATTTGCCCTAGAAGTAATCCTTAAAGTAAAAGAGGAAGTCGAGCGATTGCTGGTAGCAGGTTTTATTAGGACGGCATGATACATTGAGTGCTTGTCTAACATAGTACTAATAAAGAAAAAGAATGGGAAGTTGCGTGTCTCCATTGATTTCAGAGACTTAAATGCAGCTACCCCCAAGGATGAGTATCAGATGCCAATGGCAGATATGCTAGTTGATTCAGCTTCTGGAAATGAAATTATGTCATTAATGGATGGTCATTTAGGCTACAATCAAATATTCATTACTAAAGAGGACGTCCATAAAACTGTGTTCAGGTGCCCTAGGGCTATTGGTACTTTTGAATGGCTCGTCATGCCATTTGGATTAAAGAATGCAGGGGTAACTTATCAAAGAGCAATGAACTTTATTTTTCATGACATGCTCGGAGAGTTTATGAAAGTTTACATCGATGACATCATTGTCAAATCAGACTAGATATGTCATTTAAACTATTTAGAGCAAGCTTTTATTAGGATGCAAAAATTCGATCTAAAAATGAATTCATTAAAATGTGCTTTTGGAGTAAGGGCTAGCAACTTCTTATGGTTCCTGGTTAATCAGAGAGGGATTGAAATCGATAAGAACAAAGCTAAGACTATCTTAGAATTGCCACCCCCCACAACCAAAAAGCAACTTCAAATGATTTTAGGAAAGATAAATTTTTAGCGTCGATTTATCGTTAACCTGTCAGGAAAAATTGAGATGTTTTTCCCATTATTGAAGTTGAAAAGTCATGAGGAATTTGTCTGGAAAGACAAACATCAACATGCTTTTGATCAAGTCAAATGGTACTTGGTTAATCCGCTAGTCTTGATGCCGCCAAGAGCAGGTCAACCATTGAAATTGTACCTGGCCCCTATCGATACTATCATTGGATGTATACTGGTGCAAGAGAATGGTGAAGGCAAAGAGCAAGCGGTGTATTATTTGAGTCGGATGTTGAATGATCCTGAAACAAGATATACTGCGATTGATAAGCTATGCTTGTCATTATTTTATGCATGTACAAAATTACGTCATTATATGCTGCCGACTACGATACATGTGATATGTAAAACAGACGTGATTAAGTACATATTGACTCGGCCTATTGTTAAAGGCCGAATTGCCAAGTGGGCATTTGCTCTGATCGAAATAAATCTGGTCTATATGCCACTTAAAGCAATAAAAGGACAAGCCATAGCAGACTTTATTACAGAATACCTTGGAGCTTGAAATGAAAGTTGTGAGGGATTCGTTCACATGGTCCCATGGAAGCTCTACTTTGATGGATCCAGTACCCCTGGATCTGCTGGGGCTGGGACCATGATAATATCCCCTCAGGGACAGAAAACGATACTTATGTTCAAAATGAATTTCGAATGTTCCAATAACTAGGACGAATATGAAGCCTTAATTGTCGGCTTAAATATATTGGTTAATATAAAAACACGTTTCGTCAAAGTTATAGGGGACTCTCAATTGGTGATAAAGCAATTATCTGGAGAGTACCGGTGTCTTAACGAGAATATTATATCTTATTATGCACTGGCCAAAGAGTTCCTAATCACTTTGATGATTTTGAGTTGATTCATATTAAAAGAGAGCATAACACGGAGGCCAATGATTTAGCATAAATGGCTTCCGGTTATAAAATATCAAAAGAACTTGTTGACTACATGATTACTCAGATCAAGATCTTACCATCGATGGACAATAGAGTCATGTTTACACAGTCGACAGAAATTCTTATAGAAGACACAACTGTTGACAAAATGGTAATCCAAGATTGGAGAACCCCATTTATAGAGTATCTCAATAACCAAGTTTCTACTGATAGAAATTTCAAAAGAAAAGCCTTCAATTATTTAATGATTAGAGACGAGTTATATCGTAAGACTGTGGATGGGCTATTGCTCAAGTGTTTAGGACGACAAGAATCTGTGATAGCAATGGCTGAGGTTCATGAAGGCATATGTGGGGCCCATCAAGCAGGGATAAAAATGGAGTGGTTACTTCGTCGACATGGTTATTTTTGGCCGACTATTACCCGAGACTGCATAAGTTATGCTAAGGGGTGTGAAGCTTGCCAAAGGTATGGACCTATTCAACATGTTCCTGCAGCAGTAATGAAACTTATTATCAAACCTTGGCCGTTTAGGGGTTGGGCTATGGATATAATAGGAAAAATCTATCTCCCTTTGTCGAGAAAACATAGCTTCATTCCGGTATCTACCGACTATTTCACCAAATGGGTTGAAGGGGCCTTGTATAAGAATATAACACAAAAAACAGTGAATGAGTTGATCGAGGAGCGTATTATTTATCGATTTGGCATTACAGAATCTATAACTACGGACCAAGCCACGATTTTTACTGGGTAGGAGGTGATTAGTTTCGCCAAGTCTAGAGACATGAAAATGATTCATTCAACTCCTTATTATGCCCAAGCCAATAGTCAAGCTGAAGCCTCCAACAAAGCTATCATTGCATTAATTAAACGACATATGGAGGATAATCCCAGAGAGTGGGATGCGTTGTTGTCAACTTTATTATGGGCCTATAGAACGTCTAAAAAGACTGCCACCGGAACTAGCCCATATATGCTTACTTAAGGACAAGAAGCAGTCCTCCATGTCGAAATTACGATTCAGTCTTTACGCGTCAAACTTCAGAATGACTTGGCTAAGGAGGAGTATGACAAGTAAATGTTTGGCAACGTCGATGAATTGGGAGAGAACATAGCGATTATCCTAGAAAAGCTAATCCTCTAGAAAGATAGGGTTGCTAAAGCATATAATAAACATGTGAAGTGTAAACGGTTTGAAATTGGCGACTTAGTATGGAAGACCATTCTACCGACAAGTTCGGACAGTGAAAAGTTTGGTAAATGGTCACCAACTTGAGAAGGACTATTTATAGTAATCGAAATATTTGTTGGAAATGCTTATCGACTAATGCATATCGATGGAAAGGAATTTCCTCGTACTATTAACGGCAAGTATTTGAAGAAGTATTATCCTACTATATGGGAAATGCGAGATATAAAGGAAGAAGAGACTCAAAATTCTGAGTAGGTTTCATTCATAAGCCAAAAACATATTTATATAAAAATAAAAAATAAAAAATAATTTCCTACGTCCATCTTCTTCTTCTTCTCCTTCTCCTTCTTCCTTCCTTCCTTCCTTCCTTCCTTCTTCTTCTTCCTTCCTTCTTTCTCTCCTTTCTCCCTTTTGAAACCAGACTTGCTAGCCATCTTCACTCTCCCAGGCCGAGACCGACGTGCTCTCTAAAACGGATCACGAAGTACTGCATCCGCTCCTCTAAGCGCTAATTCGCCACTTCGGCCCGATCTTTGGCCTCCTCGAGTTTGGGAAGAATCTCATCCAGGTTCGATAGCCGTTTGTTGAGCTTTCGGATAACTTCAAGGTGCAATTCCACCAGTTCATCAGATTTTTTGGCCATTTGGCCCAAGGATGTGGAAGCGGAGGTGACAAAGGCTTCGCAACGAGAATCCATCGAGACGTCCATCTCGAGTTCATCCTTTTCAGGGCGAGGAACTCCTCACCTTAGTTTTTTCTCCGTCCCCCGGATCCGCTCACTAATCGGCTCCCGGTATTTGTTAAGATGTTCATGGGAGGAGTGAAGTTGGCCTTGCACATCATAGAGTGTGTTATATACCACATCGGCATGCTGAGCTTCCTCCTTGATGCTCTCGGACAAGCGGTCCATAACAAAGTATATATGGATGGCCCTCCCATTGTCCTGGAACTGGGACATCCCGTGCTTGAAGACGGTGACGAACTTGTCATAGTCAGCTAGGAAAGGATGATCAGAGGGCAGGTCATTGGGTCTCCCCTTGCGAAGCAGCTTCTCGACCTTGGCTACCGCCTGAGGTTTGACGACTAGAGCGGCGTAGGACAGGCTCAGGTAGGAGATGATCTCCTTCCATAAGGCTTTGAAATTCCGAACACCCAAGCTTGGTGACGAGCCACTGGATTCCATCAATGATCGACACAATGAAAGAAAGGGTATTTTTTCTAAAGGTTAAGGGATTAAAATTCAAAGTTGAATGATGATGTCCTTATCACAATAGACGCACTATTTATAGCCTCCAATTGGAGTCCCGAATCATCACGAATCGGTACGAGAACATTGATTGACATAACGAATATCTCGGAGGGCACGATCGTATTCAATTGATCAGTCCAAGATACAGGGATTGGAACGTTACGAGTAATGGGAATTTACTCCTTGAAGGTTATGAAGCAAGATTTGAGGAAAAACGTGTCGATGATTACTCGTAGCCATCTAATGATTTACACGTGTACCGATGGGATTCAAATACTACTCAGATAGATAACCATACGACAGCAGAAGTAAATCAAATCACACCGATATAAAGTAATTACGCATCGTATTGATTCATTGAATGCAAGTACAGAAGATTGTGTATGTCGCGACCTGCCCCTCGAGGGCCGAGCTCGGATGAGGCGGGTTTAGAGATAAGTGTTCATGAGATGGTTCATATGGCACTTTTCTTAAAAATGATTTTACTGAAATGTAAATCTTTTGTTTAGCCATATAACTCATTGATCATGAACGTGGATTTTCCCTAAATCCATATCTCGCGTGACAACGGATTGATTTTATTTTTTTAGGAGTCGCCACTAGCCTAGGTCGGGGGTCGGCTAGAATACCCAACCGAAACGCGGGAATTTCGTTTCGGTTTCTACGAAAACCAGAGATCAAAGGTTCGGGGACTAACTTACGTTAATATTTCTATTAACGCCCTTTCGGTACCGCTAAACTTAACATGGTTGTTATCTAAGTTGTCATGCATTTATTTTTACCATTTTCATGCCAAAGTCTTAGTCCACTAGGTGATCATGCATTTTGTTTTTGTATTTTCATTTGAGATTCTAAACTAATCCTATCTTAGTCTAGAAAAAGAAAGAAACAATCAATTGTATTGAAAGACATTTCGTAAAATAAATACTCGAAGTATTGAAAAGACGAGCTAATTCTAAGTGCGAGAAAATAAAAAGTATAAACCCGCAACTCGTCGGGTGTTTATTACAACACGAATTGAAAACCCGAGACATGATCGGGGATGAATGAATTAAGTACAAATTGAAACCGGATCGGACATCGGTCTAGCACCATCATCATATGAGTACAAATCGAGACCGGATTGGACATCGGTCAATCACCTTGGCTTCTTCAATTTCGGATTATTCTTCCTTGGACCGCCTCTCGGGTGTCGATGTTTACATCCATAACATTCATTCATAACCAACGATATATGGAAAAACAATGGTGCAAGCAATTCACTAATTAAGCACGGGCCTCGGGATCGGCCTTTGTTTTTCATGTGTTTCGATTCATCACCCACTTAATCACCTAAACATTGTTTGATTAATGGTTAATGATAATGGGCTATCATTTGCATTCACAAAACGGCAACTCATATCAATTAACCCCTAAAGTCGGGTTCTAATAATCATGAATGGGCTACCCGCCGAACATGCATCGGGCCTAACATTCATCTAACAAACACATGCATAATAGTAAATGAACATGCATTCAAGCCCATGGGCCTTGTTTCAAATCCAATCAAACAATGAGAAGTGGGCTTTATAAAAAAGACCACTTATTCAATTAAAGCTTAATTCGGATTGCTTCTGTTTAAGAATGATTAACTATCCTAATGACGTCCAAATGAAGTGGTTCAGGTGTCATTAGAAAGCTTATGACATGAGGATCAAAAGTCATGAAGACCATTTTTTCTAAATCCTAGCCAATTTTCCTGAAAATATCGAATTAATCTCAGTGACAGGCTGGACTCGGTTCAGTTATGAATTTCAAAACAATGGCGGGAAAAATAACAAACCTTATCAAAACAGTGCGAAAATTTTTGTGCCGTTAGGATTCCCTGTGTGCAACAACTTTCATGTTTTGAGTTTTTGCTAAAAAAATCCCTCCAAATTTTTATAAAATTCGATTTTCGCAAGGGACTCAATTGCAAATGGAATTTTAACCTGAGAAGACTTTTCAAGAAAATTGACCCCCCAAAAATTGCAATTAGGTCCTCAAAATTTCCAGTTGACATAATGCGATCCCAATGAGCAACTTTGAAGTTTTGATATTTTGCAAAAAAGGACCCTAACTTTATCAAATTCGGAGAAACATCTTTTGAATTCCAAAGGAATGAAAATCAGATCTGGACACAGATTCTGATCAAATTGTGATAATTCCTTTTAAAAATTCAAATGATCTTCGATTTTGATAAAATTAGTATCAATTGAAAGATCCTGATCTCAGGAAGAACTTTCGTGAAGAAACATTTTTCATATCTCGAACACACGAATTTATGAAAATCAAAGAACACACAAAGGTCGACTGAAATCAGCATGATACCTGATTCACATGCATATGACGTTGCAAATCGTACTAGTCTAACATGCTTAGCATTTTATGAAAATTTTACGGTGAATAGATCAGGATGTTTTTTACAACTCTCCTGAAGGAAGTTTTTCCAGAAAATGATTGTAGAAAATCATAAAATTCATCGAACAGCACAACGTCGGTCAGGGAATCATCAGAACAGACTTAAACAACAAATTACAGATTCTGATCCTGACTTCTAGAAGTTTTTTGACATAGCAAATCAAGTCCGATTGAGGCATATGATATATCAAATCGAAGCTTAAGACGAGCTTTACGACTCTCTAGTTTATCACTTCACCAGATTTCGACGTTAACAGGCTCAAATCAGCATCTCAAGCATGCAGGTTTTACTCGACACGAATTTGCAGAATTGAGTTCAAGTGTTCTTACCTTGTCTCACAATGATCCAACGCTCAAGCGAGCGATCCGGCCTCCGTATTCTGATCTGGAATGACATGGAAAAGCCTCGGAAAGCTCGGCCAACCTACGACAATGGATTGCACGAGATAATGTGAGATTCAACTCTTGTTCATACAAATAGACTAATCAGTAAAAGTTGAGGTTAAGGATGTGATCCGGTGGCCGTTCGATGTGAGGCCGGACACCACAGCGACTTGAAGACACCGAGGAATGTAGTCGGATGCTTTGGATCGCCGGAGGAGGTCGCCGGAAGGCCGGATCAGCCGGTTGAGGCAGCTGATCACATCACCGGCGGTATTGCCGGTGATGTTGCCGAGAGGGAGAAGGCGCCGGAGGGGGGAGCTCCGGCCACCAGCTGAGGTGGCTGGTGTTGCGACCAGCCTTGTGCCGCCGTGAGGGACGCCGGTGTGGCGGCGGCTCGCCGGAAAGGGGCCGCAAGGGACCGGAAGGCCGGCGGCCGAGAGGGAGTGGCGAGAGAGAGGGCTGATCGTGAGAGAGAGAGAGAGAGAGAGAGAGAGAGAGAGAGAGAGAGAGAGAGAGAGAGAGAGAGAAAGGAGAGAGAATATAAATCTGAAAATGAACCCCCCCAAATTGATTTTTGGAGGGAAAAACACTATATACCCCCTTCAACTTTGAATTTTAGCCCTTAGATCAATCCAATGGCTCAAAATGCATCCTTAATGATTAAGAATACTCCTTAATAGCTAAGGATTGGTGACATGGCATCATGGATGGTCATGATCAATTCTAGATGAATGGCCATGATTGATTTGCTAATCCCCTAATTAATTTGCTTAATCCTTGAAGAAGGGCATTTTTGTCATTCTCAATTAATGGCATTTTTGTCATTTTTATTAAGGGCATTTTTGTCATTTTTTTGCACTCAAGAGGATGTGACTGATCTTGGTTGGTCCGACCGGATTATCGATCATCAAAATTTTCGACCAGAAAATGACTAGTCCGATCGGATTAGTTCAATTTGAATTAAACTAATTTGAGTCAATTAGCTCTGAATTTGGGTAATTGCATGACCGAGCTAGACTAACAAGTTTAATTGAAGCCTAATTAACCAAATTGAGTCCCAATTCATCAAATTGAATATTAGTCTAGAGTGGGTCAAGTTGAATTGCACTAATTAGACCAATCACTCTTAGACTTCCTAATCATTGGATCACTAAATTGATCAAATTGAACTAAATTCATGTGAATCTTCCAAAATTGATTTTGAATTTGGATTTCATATAATAAATTAGGCTCATTCGTGCCTCAATTGCGCACATCATGAAGAATCGATCAAAATCACTGATTAGGGTTAAAATTGGGGGTTTTTGTGTCTGGCTTGGAATCGCAAAATTGGTTCAAAAACTGGATATAAAATGACCTCTAGATCAAATGTCGTGAAGGAAACTAATCTAAAAAATGACTAGAAATGAAGTAATTTCATTTTTGGCTGATTTGAATTAATTTCCGCAATTTGGGAAAAAGTTGATTTTAAATCGATTTTTGTAAAATTTCTAATGCCAAAGGTAAATTGAATGTAAAATAAGATGATTTTTGGATTTTTAAATTTTTTCAATTTTTTTGGTCAAAGGTTTGACCAAAAGTCAAACCCTAGTTGACTTTTCACTAGGAGCTTGATTTTATGATCAAATCTTTGAATCTTTCTAAAATTTCCACTTCTAAAGTGAAATTGGACCTAAAAGGAATCTTTTTATGCAAAAAGCCCCAATTTGACCTGGGGTTGACTTTTGGTCAAAAGGTTGACCAAAAAGTCAACGCCAAAGTCAACCATTTGACTTTTCAGGTTTTTACATGAAATGAATAGAAAATCGCTTACAAAAGCTAGACCAACAGACGGAATTAAAAAAACAACACTTTTGCTCGAGAAACAGGCTCCGTCGCGATCGGAAACCATAATCTCGAATTTTTTATTTTTAATGACGCATCGGCTAAAATTAGGTGTCAACAGTGTACAGACGTCTTTTCGAAGACATAAAAAAAGGGTAGTTCAGTTAATAATGCCATACAGGTCATCAAAGCAGGCGCAGACTATGATTATTCAGATAAGAGGAAAAGCTGAGCAATAAAGATATTTACATCAGGTCCATTCTCGGCACTAACGACATGGAAAAAAAAAGCAACAGATGGCACTAGTCGTAAACTAAGTGAAATGTTGTTCAAGACCTAGGACAAAGCCGTGAAGTTGAACTTCTCGATCACAGTTTAATCTCAAGATTTCATTCTTTCTGGCTTGGCTGTCTTCCACCTCAGTGCTCAGCTGCTTTATGGACGCTTCGAGGTTCAATATGGCCTTGCTTTGATCAAAGAGCGTTGAAAGAGAAATAGTTTCATCGACACGGAATGCCTCAAAGACCTTACGGGCCTCAACTAGTTCTTCTTTTTGAAGACTCAAGGTTTTCCCTTTGCCCTCGATAAGGTTAATATATTCAAGCCTTGCCTTAAAAGCCTTTATAGTCACATCAAGTGAATTAAAGAATTCATGGAGTGCAAAGTCTAAAGCTCGACAAGGTAAAGGGTATGGTAAAGTAATCAGATAGTCAAGCAAGGACCTGACTTTACTTTCGATCTCTGGGACGTCACAAATGACGTCATACCCTTCCTTTAGGAGCTCACAAAGTTGAGCCCCCTTCAAGTAGACTTCATCATGATTAGCAGGGGGAAAAGAGTTGCTTACCAAACGTTTACCCCCGATGAATCTAATATTGTTAACTTGAGGAGTTTTAAAGGAAGAATGATCCATAGTAGAGCTCACTTCATCCATTGATCCGCTTAGAAATTCATCCACGTCGGAGAAAGATAATGATGGCGTATTTTGAGATAAGGGTATATCTGACGTAGGAAACCTCCTAAAAGGATGAAGCAACCCAATTGGGAGTAGGGTTATCCTCGACAAGGCTGAATTTAGGTCTTTAGGAAAAATCAAAACCTTGTATTCATCCCACCACTAATTAAATGATATCGAACCATACGGAGTGCCGAAGTTGTCGACAAGCTTGAACTATCCCAGAATAAATTTGGCAACCTCATTGTAGCATGACAGAGTATCATCTTGAGGAGACGGAAGATAAGGGAAGTTCATCGAGTAGACAATTGGTATAGAAATACCTTGCACCAATCCAAATTGACGGGCACAATAATGAGGGTTGTATACCTCAAAGCCAATAGAAAATCTTCCCCCAAAAGTGAACTCTAGTGAAAGATCGGTAGGAACAAGGATGCTTGCCCAAAATATTGAGGTATCATATTGTACGGTCAATGGATCACACACGAAGTTTACGCTAAACCTATGAAAAGTAAAGTCCTTCAGAAGTAGAATACTCAGAAAGTATTCTAAGACTAAAAGTCCTCTAATTAGCTAGAGGAAAATGCTGCAGAACTTCCAGGCTCTAAAAATAGTTTCAATGGGTTATTTATGTGCATCATACCAGTCGACGGGTGTAGAACCATAAGATGTGAAAGACGAGGAAAATATGATCGAACCCAACCATGCAATATCCACAGCGGACCAATGAAAGGGTTAGGATGCGCACTAAATAATGAAGATTGTGCATCAGTTAGGCCTTTGTACAAGGCGGACAAAGCCATTCGACCTAACCCCACATCAACACTCTGAGTAAAGACATATGCGACATCTATAAGTCCGCATGATACGGAGGCAGTACAAAAGACGTATCGATAGAGCCAACAAAGCAGGAACGCAACATGTTCTTGAGGCATTACGAGTCCGTTTGGCTTGCTAAATTTCTTGATGAAATCAGGAAATAAGAGATCAACGAAAGAGGAGCCATTAAAATCTGGACATGACCATGACTTTTGATTATAAAATTCCACAAAAGGTGATAGTCTAGTCAGTGACCATAAATCAAGCAAAGTAATGGTTATCGGACCAGGGGGAAGAAAAAAGCAGTTGGTCGATGGTGACCAGAGACAGCAAAGAGCTCTAATAAGCCCATATTCCACAAGATTTATGAAAAGACAGCTTAGTGACAAGGCTTCCTCTATCTTTGCCGCTTTCCAAATGCTGGACATTTCTAGTTTCATTCTCTGGTACCACCAAGAAAATTGCTTGTCATAGCACGGATACGAGTTGAAGCGAGAATTTGGTGTTACCTATGCAGAGATGCTAAGTCGAGATCGACTAATGGGAAGCATCTCCTTGTAATGACATGGAAAATGCTCGGTGAAGATGGATGGTGGGGGTGTTGATTTGAGGTATAGACCCAGGATCACATGGCGAGCTTTTGCGTAGTAATCCATAAAGGATAAGGAAAGGCGCCCTTGTCATTCGAAATTCTAAAGTTTCTCAAAACGGTTTAGGCGAAGAAGAGCTTGAGCATTGGTTGGGGAAAAAATAAAGTTAGCCATTATGATGGGCCAAGTGATGAAATTTACTAACGATTAGTAGGTATTTATACTAATCCATTTGGCTGACAAGTTAGGCCCACTAACTGGTGACGTGCACATAAATGAAGGCGCAAAGCTCGGGATCCATTATCAAAATTGGTTATAAATGATCGTGGCATACGTAGGACACTCAAGGAAGATAAAGATATTTTATTAAAGAGAAGATTTATCCGACAGAAAGTCATGAATCCCTCGTTGGAGTAAAAACAGTTGGGATTCTAATCTACTCATCTCTGAAGTACATGCGCCTTTATGTTGATGGCATTCTATTACGGAGTTCACTATTCGTACGTGCTCTTGTTGCTTCAAACTCTTCAAGACATCGACATGGTGATGCAGTTCTTATTCAATTTTTGCTTGTTGACGAAGTTTCACCTCCCGCCGTCAACGAGTCCCTTCAAGGATTTCTGTAAGACGCTTTTCCTCCTCGACAAGGACACTTACTTCATTCGCAATAGTCCGGAGGGACTCATGACAAATGCTTACTGTTTCACTAGCCTCCTTCACGATATCAGCTGGCTCTTCGTGTATTTCTATGGGAATGGACACCTCTTGTACTTGGCCTAAGAGTTGTTGATACTTATTAAACATAGTCTAAAACTCTCGAGAGAAAACCTTGAGTCATTCTGTGAGTGCTGAAGGAAGAATAGACACAACTTCAGCATTGTCATTCCCGAGATGCTTAACGAGGAGTTTGAACTACTCTAAGGCAGCGGCATCATATGACATCCTTACAAATCGTCCTATAGAGAAGTCTAAAAAGCGCGTCAACTCCATCTTCTTCTTGATAATGGCCAGTTGTGATTGGCCAGAATGAGGCGATAAGTCATATGGATTAAATGCCAAAATAAATGCAGCTTCATTTATAACATGTATTGCTTTGCCCATATAAGTAGCAGTCGACTGATGATCAGGAGTTGGTAAGACAGACGTCGATGATAAAGCCTCGGCAGAATTAGTCGTAAAAGCCGAAGTCACGAACACTGGAGTAGACATCGATGGAGAGACTGTAGAAGGATTGACCACAGTGGCTGGAATAGTGGCTCGTTCAATCATAGTACTTGTCGACGGACCACATGCTGTAAGATCAAATGGATATCTTGGTATCAGGATTAGAATTAGAGACAACATAATATTTGAAAGACATGTATCAGTCTCAGGCATGTTTGTTCCACGTCCAACCATATTAAGAGCGATAGTGGTCCCTACAATAGAATCGAGGATCGGAGCAGAAGTGGAAACAATAGTTGGAAAGAAAAGGAGAATAAGTAAGTTAAGCAAATAATGTGAGCAGAATATACCAGACAACAGCAAAAGCTTACTAGGGGTCATAAGAGTGGATGAACCAGGTTGAAAAAGGTGCTGTACTCGAGATGCCATCGAACTGGTAACAATGTCACTAGGAGATATCAAGGTAGTTATGGCTAGTGTGGTGTTAGAAATACCAGTCGATGAAATTGAGAGATTGATAACTCGCTCGATGGAAGGAAGGCCAATAGATGCCGAGATGGTAACGGAACTCTGAATGGGAACAGAAATGTTATCCCTTGGACCTTTATCCGAAGAAACAATAGCTTTTGAAGAAACCACATCGCGTGCGACTAGCTCAGTAGATGGTTCGACAGATAAAGTGCTGGATTTCTTCCTTGAAGAAAGAGGAGAAGATCTTTTCCTTTTCCTTTTCAATAATGATACCATCTCTTCCAACGTCTCCTCTTCATTTATCCCAAGGACAATCCAAAAGGGAGAAAGACCTTGTAAGTAACCAACTAATACAAAGGAGGACAAAGTAGGCTGGCACAGAGGAAGAAAGACAAAGATTTACCATCAGTAGGATTTTCTGCAGTGTCGACATCCTCTGCATCCGAGTCTTCTTCTATTTCTGAGTTAAGAGATGGAAGGTTAAAAGATGCGCCAAAGTGAGATTGAATAGGAACATAGAATGATGATATCTATACCTTGAGCAATCAGTTTCTTAGAACCACTCCGCTTCACACGACCAATCGCAGACCGGAGAGCCTCTTCGTATGTACTTTCAAACGCAAACGAATACCACCAAGTTTGCCATTTAGCAAGGTACCTTGGACGGGCTCTGAAAACATTGGAGAGGTCCGCACTATAACGGATATGCATTGTGTTGGCAATTTTAATACAACAGAGAAGTGGGCTTTGATTCTTGAGAGAATACTCTTTCTTCTTAGTTCCTTCCAAGAAGCCCATTGAGTAAGGAATTTGCATGGGAATTGCTTGCCAGTGTGCGGAGAATATACCTCAAACCCAGGATAGAATTGACCCTTTAATGAAGTCCATATGGGAAGATCTACTGCAAATAAAGCACAAGTCTAGAAAAGCCTATAGAGGTTGAATTGAGCTGGATCGAACAAATAATCAAATTCTCCATGGCCATACTTAAAGAAAATGACTTGGTCATGTTCAAGAAGAATCCGAAGATAAAAGATAAAAGTAGGCACTGAAGAAGAAATATGTCTAGGAGAACCCAAAGGTAAAGGTGCAGGTTGTCTATACCCTTGCAGAGACAGATAGGGAAGATGACGAGTGTTTTTACTAAAAAGAGAAGGGAAATACAAAGCCATCCATGCTTGAAGTATCCAAAAAGCGCCTAAAATGGTTTCAGAATCCCCAAACTTCATTGCTCGAGAGGCGTGGGTAAAGCCTCTATACAAAACTGCAAGAACAAGAGGGCTATGGCAAGACATTGTCCTGTGGCTAGGGCTGCAGTAATTTGCAAATAGTCCTTGCAAACTTTAAGGGCAGAATTGAAGAATACATATTTTGATAGCTCAAAAAGTAAGAACAAGAGATGCTCATCTTGAGTAACGGGACTAGAAGCTCGGTAAAATCAGAACAAGAAATTGCTCTATGCCAAAGCGTCTTTAGAGATAAAAGGAATGGACAGTATGGGTAAATCCTCGACGGCATGACCAACCAATTGAAAGCCTGCTATGGCAAAGACATTGAGCATAGCGATGGACTTTGACCCTAAGGAAAAAAGAAACAGTTGCTGGAAGAGGACCAAAAAGTGATGGCGGAGCCTAATAATCCACGTTCCAGGTCATAAGATGACATACTGATCTCAAGAATGATGTCGATTCCGGCAGCTGTCCATAAAAGTCGAGTTTCTTGGTCAGCCTTCAGCCGAATAAACCATTTGTAAAACTCTTCTTCGTAAGAAGGGAAACTTTGAAATCGAGAAGACCCAGTGGACCATACATCCATAATAGAAGAATGTTGCAGTGCCAAGGTCTCATTGTGTTTATATGGGAAGTGGAATTGGAGATTTATAGGTATATTGAGATGGTCCATGAAACTGGGACCCAAAGAGAAACAGTTGTATTCACCCTCGACAGCTCTCAGTAAACGAAAGAAGCAACTACCAGCACGTGGATCGTCTTTAAACTTATCAAAAGCTGCGATGTAATCGCTGGATGAATATTCAGACTTTTTGGACACCATAAGAAGCGATCGAAAAGGTTCAAGAAAGGATTTTTAGGGTTGAAAGAAGAAGACGCGACGATGAAACAAGGTTTTTACAAGATTAAAAGGTGAAGAAGACGATTTGAAAAGCCAAAACTTTTCAGGGAAGATACGAGGTGATGTGTCTAATGGGTATTGGATAAGGAATTCGTAGAGACTGCCCAAAAGGACGTCAAAGGACAGAAAAGCACGATCATCACCTAGGGATTCGTACACAGACAAGATACATATTTAAAAGAAATAAATTCAAATTTATTCCTTTTAAAAGGGGGCATATGTTGACACTCAAAATTACCCCTAGTGGGAATGGGCCATCCACAAGTTACAGAAGATATAAAGTACGGCCCACATGGCAAAAATATGGGAAAGGCCGTAAGTCAGGCAGGACATGTTATAAAGGTGTCGACAAGTTTAAAATCACGAGCTTTGCACGTGATGTTGACAAATCTAAACCTTGCACATGACGTTAACAAATCCCAGATCACGAGCTTTGCACATGACGACGATAAAGTTTAGAATCGCGGGTTTTTCGCAAAATCATGGTAATACGTGGTGAAAAATTCATTTACACATGTCAAAAGGTAAAGACAAGACCGTGGGCGTCAAGGATGGCAAGAAATAAAGTGACATGTGGAAGAAAATTAGCTAGTACGTAATGTCCAAGGAGCGTACGCAATATCGACAAGTCAGGAAATAGTTAAAGTACAAAAAGTAAGGAAGTGGAAAACGACTTTCAAGGAATGGTTATCAAGCTGCTCTATAAATACTCAAGGACTTCCAACATAGAGAGGACCTTTCTCAACGACACAATGCATCCTTTATTTAGCATTTATCTTTAAGCACATTAAGAGTAGTATTAGTCGTAATCTTCAGATTTTGCGTCGTAGATTCAATTCCGACGAGGGTCTTTATCAGGTTCAGCATTGTTGATTAAATTCTAGTGTTGAGCTACTAGCTCAGTGTCATCGATTAAATTTTGACGCTGTGTTTAGAGTATAGCTGTCGATTAGATTCCAGCTATATTTATTCAAATTGCGTCATTGATTAAATTCTGACGTACTTTGAAGTTGTGTCATCGATTAAATTCCGGCATAGCTTAATTTCAACATTTGCAAGCTGTCATTTCATGGTTAGTATTGTCGAGTTTGACATCATATCGAGTCAGGGTGTAAGATATAAATTGGGATTAATAAACGCATCTGACATTCTCTGTCCAAGCTTGGCTCAAGAACCTGGTCTCCTCTAATAAAATCCGAAACGCAATGTTCGGTGAAAGATTTTTCGACGGAGTGACAAACCGGCGAAACAAGACTAAATTGGCACAATTGTAAAAAGGTTTAGAACTTTTTTGGTAATTTTCCCCATAAAAAACCAGGGATCAAATTCATCGTAGGGATAGAATTTGACCTCTAAACAAAATATCAATATCACGTCATTTTGTATTCGCATTCTTCATTACATCAAGACACCAGAATCATTTTTTTATAAATGAATGGCATATACACATCGAATAAAACAGGGGCTCGTTTGGAAATTGCATTCAAATTGACCTGACATGCGAAATGAGCTTGAATTTAAAATAAAGGGGCCCTAAACTCATTTGAATTTTTAAGACCGAGTTCACATGAGCCCGGTTTTCCTGCGCAATTCGACCACTCATATGTTTTATTCTTGCTTGACCGACTGAGTGCAGGTGCAAAGCATGTGCCGTTCTAATTTAGCAAAGTAAATAACACAAGATAGGAAATGTGAATTTGGAAAGAGAATTCAACTGGAAATAAAATAGGGGAGGTGAGTAAAATTGATAGTATTGTTACCATAATTTAGAAGCCGAGTTCGGTCAAAGACATAAAAAGAGACACACGACCCCAGCAAAATAAGGAGGAAAAGCTTGTACTCCGCGAGCAAAGGCAAAAAAAAAATGAGGGGGAATCAAGCACAGCCAAAAGAGAACAAAAAGCAAGAAAAAGTGTGCATTCGGTGAGGAATTCGATCAAGCAAGAGGAATTCGACATTCGATGTGATCTCAAGGTGAAAATCCATACTTTTATTTCCATCTTTTGATTGATTCGATTGCGTGAGCCCACTAATGTTTCACTTTGGTTTCATCCGAGTATTGATCCCAAAACGCATTAGCAATCCGAATCAGAAACCATGGAAACGCATCAGCAATCCGAATCGCAAATCCATGGAAAGACTCATCTTGAATATGACGTGATCCGGACCAATTCCCTTTGCGTTTAGGACTTTCTAGTTTATTTTGATGCGGATAGTTAGTTCATAAATTATGGTTTTGATTTGTATGTTTACATTTGTACTTATTATAGAAATAGTCTAGAATCATTTATGAAGGATCCCGGACCTTCCTCGATGTTTGTTTGTGTTTTTGCATTATCGAGCACGTTTTCCTTGCATTTAGATTCTCTTTTGCATCAAAATCCAGTATGTATAGTAATTATTATTAGTGTTTTTGGAGGTGTTCTATCCTTTGTTTATGCAAATATCTAGAAAAAAATTGAATAGAGTGTCAGTTTTCACCGATGGTTTCTTCCGCCTAAAATTAAATCTTTTTACTAGTTTTGTTCAAGCATATAGTTTATGAGCATTCAATTAGTTCTTATCTCACTCATAAGCACTTAGAAAGTTTACATAATAAAATTAAAAAAAATGAAGAAAATGAAAAAAATGAAAAAGAACTGGTTAATTCATAATTAGATCTATCTCATCTAGTTTAGTATCTATCTTTATCACTTAGATAAAATAATTCACATTTGTTACCTTATTTTAGTGCACATTTACTTTTTATATATAGCTCATGAGGTCCTGTTCTGAGGTTATTTCTTTCCTCGTACCTTCCTTGCTTTAGTGTTGCTTGGCTTGCTCATTCGTTATTTCAATGTACATGCATGATGAAAAATAAGACTGATTGCATGCTAAACCTTTTATAAAAGAGAAAAAAAGGTAATGAATTTAGCATAAACAAGTCTATGGACCCACGAATTTTTTGTTCGCACAACTAAGGCGGACACCCGCATTTTAATTGGCCCCTAACCTTACTTTGACTCCTAAGTAAAATCAATTGGCATAATTAACAAGAAAACCAATTGCGATCAATAGAATTAGGGAGAGTCCATGTTAAGCGCAAGCACCATCATTTAGTAACTTGTCAAACTCCCTTGGGTTCATCTCGGGAGGGTCGCCACACCTCCGACCACACTACAGTAAATTTGACTCTTGACTATTCCAGTATATTGTCTATGCTGTATGTGTGTATTATAAAGTCTTATGATATAAGATTCAAACATTTACTCCCAGGAAAATAAGCCAAACTCGGGAACCTGACATTGGAGATTGCCTTCAATAGAAAAGAGCTCTCTTGATTTTGCTGGCATGCAAAAAACACGAGAAACCTCTTCAAGGACAATATTAAACATTTTCATATAGTCTATGAATTAGTTTGAACATGTATCAAAAGTTCGGGGACCGTATTACATATGGGGCTAAAATTCAAGGATCACATTGAACAAATTGAAAGTCTAGAAACAACATTGCATATTAGACCAAAGTTGGGGGCCATTTGTGTCATTCTAGTCGAGCAGAATACGGTGCGGAGGTTGGCATCATTTGGTTTTCATTCTTTATCTTCCCTTTCTGAATGTGTCACGATAAAACAACACCACAGACTATTGCAAGAAAATGAAAATTAGCCGTTCTAGATCATGTGACCCTTGATGCGGTGAATTTGTCAAACCAGCGGCTTTATTAGCAAAAATGTCTAGGAGGGCTCCGGGCCCCTATTATAAACCAAGCCAATGTTGATATCAAAATTTCACATTATTCTTCTTAGCAAAAAGTTGAGCTTCCAGACCAATGAAAAAAAAAAACTTAGGCAACATTGCGTTATTCAGAAGTAACTCTGAGCTTGGGTTCCTTACTACTGAATCCAGAGCAGAACCCAAAGCATAACCATCTCCCCTATCATGATGAACAACGGCGGCATGCCTACGGCACCGGGCCGACAGTGGGAGAGATCTGCAGACAACCATGAATCGATCAACATTGAAAGCCTCGACATCGAAATCTCAACAATAAATTCAACTCCAGAAGAGAGAATCCAAATCTGGCATTTTCAATCTGAGAGAAGCTCAGGTCCTTACCTAGGCCATCCTCCGAATGGTGCATCTTCCGCGTACCTGAGAAGCTCCGGCATAGCTACGAAGAGTCCTACACACCCCGCGTCATTGCAATTGGACCTTATCACGGTCACGGTCAAAGCGTCATGCAGTTGGAAGATCACAAGCTGCGGTACTTGCAGAGCTTCCTCAGGCACAACCAGAAGTGCTGCCTCGAGGACTACATCGAGAGGATTAGGTCCTGGGAGGATCGCGCCCGGAGTTGCTACGACGAGCGGATCGACCTCAGCTCCGACGAGTTCGCTGAGATGACCCTTCTCGATGGCATCTTCGTGATCCAGCTCTTCCTGATTTACCGGAACCCTGAGTAGAGGCCGGATGGCGACCGGATCTTTGGCAAGCCGTGGATGCTCAACTACGTCCGCTGTGACATGACGTTACTGGAGAACCAGATGCCATTCTTCGCTGTCGAAGGGCTGTTCAAGATGGTGTTCGGATCGCACCAGAAGCACACGCCAATGCTGCTTGAGCTCACGTATGGGTTCTTCAGGCCGGGGATGAAGATGGAGGAGGTGCTGGAGGCAGTGATGGAGTCAGAGGTGAAGCACTTCCTCGATACTATCAGGCTCTCGTACTTGCCGTCGGCAAGGAAGGCGCCATAAGACATCCAGGAGGAGGTCAAGCTCATCCCAAGTGTGACGGAGCTGGTGGCGGCCGGAGTCAAGCTGAGAAGAAGTGAGAGTTGATTGTGTAATTTTGTTATCTAAATTTGAATATCTATTATTCTGCTTTCTATTTATTTCCTTATCTTTTATTAACATGCTCTCAAGTAAAAGCAATAGATTGTTCGACATCGAATTCGAGAACGGAGTGCTTGAAATCCCGCGCCTCCATCTTTACCACACGATGGAATCCTATTTCCGGAACCTTATCGCCTTCGGGCAAATTTACTACCGGGGCGATAGTTATCTGATCGACTACTTTCTCTTCATGGATCACCTAGTCAACACCCCGGTCGACTCAAAGTTGCTGATCAACATGGGAATCGTCGAGAACTGGCTTGGCAATGAAGAGGCTGCCGCGGATCTAATCAACAGCTTCTGCAAGGACACTTTCTTGTGGACAAGGAACGCCTACTTCTACAGCCTCAGGCACGAGCTCGTCGCATATTGCCGAAGGCCTTATAACAAGTGGAGGGCAACTTTGAAGCGTGATTACTGCGGTAGCCATGGACAGTCCTCTCGATTATCGCTGCGGTGGTGTTGCTTACACTGACTGTAGTACAGACCGCTTGCTCGGTCCTATCTGTCAAATAACTTTGCTTTTTGAATGGTAGGTTGCCACTGTAATGCTCGAAGTTTGGATTGTACTACGTGCGATCATCGGTAACTTTCTATCAGAATCAGCAGATCATCCATCTATGTATGTTAGTCTGGGGCGCAGAATAATTAGCTTTTCCCTGTCCAACACTTTTCACAAACGAAGGACTGGCTAATATTGAGGGGATGTGGCTATTCAGCCTGTATACCAAGAATGGTTCGTCGAAGAAATGTCGCCACAACTGAGATTAGCTTGTAGACCCTTATCAGCATGTTGAGAAGGGATTGCTGAATATTTAACAAAGTTTATGTTGAAAGCACGTCTTCAGAAGATGGTGCATCAGAGACGGAGGGAATGAAAGCCTAGGCTAAGCGAACCTGACCTTGTGTAGCTAGTATCTTATAATATTGCCTTCACCTTTCGGATGCCATCGAAGTCTTTCTTTTTTTATTTATTTTTTCCCTTTCCATCAATCTCAAAATTTTATTAAATAGCAAATTATACTAATATACCTAAAATATGTAATAAATATAAATACTAAATATATTTATTTATATATATGAAATTTATATAATAAGATAGAAGATATTTGAATATATATATAAATAAGAATAAATAAAAACAAAATTATTGTTATTTTTTTTGTAATTTTGAATTTTTATATTAAAATTCAAATATTATTTTAATTTTATTAATTTAATAAGTTTGTTACTCAAGAAAAATAACTTTTATATTATGAATATTAGAAATCCTATTTACTTTTATCCCACCTCCCCTATGAAATAATTTTATCCGGGTTATATCTATCCTATATCCGATTTTATTTTGTCTTGGGTAGGCACCAAACATGGGTAGGATAAAATTTATCTTATCCTAGATTTTATTCCGATTATCAAACGTAGCATTCGTGAACAATCGCACTGTTTCAACATGACACTATGATAATTTTTTTTAATTATAAATCCTAATTTAAATAAATAATAATAATAATTGTGGATTAGTGCCAAATCTAGTCCATGTGTACACTCACATATTTTCGATGCAGACATGGCACTTCTTTGTTTGTTACCAACACTGCATCCAGAGGATTGCGCCCGGAGGTGCGATGACAAGCCGATCGACCTTGGCTCTGACGACTTTGCTGAGATGATGCTCATCGACGAACAATGACCGGATCTTTGGCAAGCCATGGATGCTCAACGACATCCGTCGCGACATGATTCTGCTGGAGAACCGCCATCAAAAGGGCTGTTCGAGATGGTGTTTGGATTGCACCAGAAGCACACGCCGGGATTGCCCGAGCTCGCGTGTGGGTTCTTCGGGCCAGTGGTGAAGATGGAGGAGATGTCCGAGGCGGTGATGGAGTCAGAAGCGAGGCACTTCCTCAATGCGATCAGGTTCTTGTACTTGCCGTTGGCGAGGAAGGCGCCATATTAGAGCCAGGAGGAGATCAGTTCATCCCGAGCGCGATGGAGCCAGTAGCGGCCGGAGTCAAGCTGAGAAGAGGTGAGAGTTGACCTGTCATTTGGTTTTCTGAAACAGAAACCAAATAGAAACATGATACAAGCTAATTTCAGTTGTGGCGACATTTTTACTGGCGAACCATCCTTACGAAAGAGGCTGAATCGCCACATCCCATTCATATTCACAATTTTGTCGTCGTGATATGTATTGGTAGGGAAAAGCTAATAATTCCGCGCCCCGACTAACATACATAAATGATGTATGTTGATTCTGATAGATAGTGACCGATGATCACATAATTCAATAAAAAATTAGAGCATTACGTTGGCAATTTACCATTCAAAAAGCAAGATTACTTGAGAGATAGGAGTGAGCACACCGTCTGTACTACAGTCAGTGCAAGCAACACCGCAGCGATAATTGAGAGGACCGCCCATGGGCTACTGCAGTAATCGTGCGTGAACGTCGTCGCCTTCCACTTGCTAGAAGGGCTTCGGCAATGCGCAACGAGTTCATATCTTTACAAGTTGGTTTCAAGTTCCAAGCCTTTACGTAAGTAGAGCACATTCAAATAAGAGCG
This sequence comes from Syzygium syzygioides, assembly GCA_031216285.1. Lineage (NCBI taxonomy): Eukaryota > Viridiplantae > Streptophyta > Magnoliopsida > Myrtales > Myrtaceae > Syzygium > Syzygium syzygioides. The sequence continues at coordinate 16,462,118 of CM062244.1, read as the reverse complement.
ATAGCACTTTGCCTAAGCCCGTGAGCATTTGTGGGACATTTCATATACGGACTTAGGATTTGTTTGATTAACTTAGAAAAAAGAAATGTAACATGTTTGGCAACCTTAACTACTGAAAATGGAAACCATATGTTAATCAATTATTTCTGAAAACTTGAATAATAACATTGTTAATACCAGTTTCACAACATAACTATTAAGATTCTTATCATCAAGTATCTTTTCAATGAAAAATTTAAGTAACCCCTTTCCTTAACTTACAATATATTGAGTAATTTTTTTTATGAATCTCCCAAGTAAAAATTAATCAGTGTTACGAAATGTGCAGAATGTTATTAGGTCTTCCATGTTTCGATTTTGAATGCCATTTCTTCTTTAGATGGTTGTATTGGTTGATCTCGCATGATTTGTGAAATGCAATTAACATAGTCACAAGATAAATTCAGACTAAAAATAAATAAAAATGAAACCAACATTTGTAGCAGCATCTGATATGTAGTAACAGCTCAACTCTAGCATGGAATGTAAGTTGAAACATTTGGTTGGCAATAACTGTGAGTTTGTAGCTGTTAGAGAAATATGGATTATGGACTTTGGTTAATATCATCACAAGTTTGGATACGTAGGATAATACCTTCTACAGATTTTGGTCTCCTTGACAAAACAAAAAAGGCCAAAAGCCGCTTTGCTGTTGTTAAAAGGGCTATTTGTGAAAGCACAAGCATCCTTGTGACATTCTAAATTTTAACCCACTTAATATTTATGAAATGCGTAATTTCAAGAATGCACTTGCAGTGAATCTCGCCCAGAATTGATTACTCTTGGGATACTAACCAGTAAGGAAAGGCTAATTAGGGATTTAGATTCGCACGACCATAGAACCTGACCATGGACTAACTTTCGACCATAAGGATTGTATAGGTGATATTTTGGGCTAATATAGAACGATTTGCGAATGGCCAGGGATCGATTTGCGAATGTCGTATAATTGGATCGCGGGTGATTCCGCCTTGCCAGAATACGAATTTGCAAACGATCTCAAACCTATTCCAAACGATCGTGTTTTTTAGAACTAATGATTGATCCTCGCAATTACATGACAATCGAGGTCGCCATGATTCAAGTGAACTTAAATGTGACTCGATTTAGTATCGACCACGGGTCGACAATACGAACTTTCCCGAAAACCACCCGTTAGTTTGAAATAAGCTCAAGTTACGTTATTTAAAATTTAGTCATTAATTAGAGACCAAGTTGGGCATTAAAAATTTAGAAAGTCACGACAGAATATTTGGATGATGTTGTTATTAGCGTAATCAGCCTTAGAATTGTCCGAATCGTTCAGAAAAAATCGAATTTCGGCGAGAAATGGAAAATGACCGTTTTACCCTTGGGATTTTGTTAAGGCCAAGTGTAAATGGAGAAAGGCATTTTGGTCATTTCACTCTCACTTTAGAAATGACAATTTTTGGATAATTTTACCTTTGGATTTTTGTGAAATTCCCATTTTATCCTTGGATATTTTTGGGAAATGATTGATCTCGGCCGTTGATCTCAAGATAAGAACGAATCTTGGCCGTCGATTGGAAAGTAGAGAAAGGGGCAAGATGGTTATTTTGCCAAAAGGGGGACAATTATTGGTACATTAGGCCTATTTCTCTCTCTCTCTCCCCTCATTCTCTCTCCCCTTTCTCTTGGCACACACTCTCTCTTTCCCTCCCCCATTAGCCGATCGCCCCTCTCCTCTTGGCCGTACCACCACCGTCCCCGGCCACCGTCGGCCCGTCGCCACCCGTCCGGTCACCGAGCCGTGCCCTCACCACCCTCACACCACCGCCGTCTCTCTCTCCCTCCCTCTTGGCGATCCCTCTCTCTCTCATGGCCGTGACTAACCAGCCAAACAAGCTACCACCGCCGTCGCGGATCGTCGCCGTTCAGCCCGACCACCGTAGCCACCACGTTCCAGCCGAACTGCCATAGCTACTGTGTCCGAGCTGCCTTGTCACCCTTGGATAGGTTGTGCTTGCTTGGAAATTTCAAGTAAGTTACAATCTAAACCCTATTTAGGATATCGGGTATTAAGGGGCTCGTTTAGACACGGTTTAGTTTAGTTTTAGGGGCTGAATTGGATGAGGGGCCTTAGGGATGAAATTGTGGTATTTTGGTGGTAAATTAGAGGCCAAATAAGGGCTGTGATTGGCTGGTTTGAATGCTGGAAAATTCTGTTTGGCGCGTGGAATGGATAGTTTGATTCGGCAATTAATTGCATGAAATTGCCGTGTAATGCCATGATTGTTGTGGCATGGTTTTTGTGGTGAAAAATAGCGTACTATATGATGGTTGTATGTATGTATGTGGGCTGAATTGTAATGGTCGGATTTGATGCATTTGAGTGCGTATGATTAATGCCTGAGTATGTGTAAGTGTGAGATTTGAGGTGTGCGATGTGCGTGTGATCACTAAAAAACCCTGAGGCGTGTTTATGTGGGGTACAGATAAAATACGGCGTGTTGTTATGTTCGCGTGATCACTAAATCCCTAGGGCGTGTTTACGCGGGGAATTGAACCGGCTTGAGGCGTGTTTACACGGGTCGCAATACGACTGTGAAGCCTGAGACGTGTTTACACGGGCTGTGGAAAGAGAATGAGAATGAGATGTACGATGTGGCAAGTGAGAATGTGATCGAGCCTAAGACGTGTTTACGCAGGTTGCGATAAGAATGTGTAGCCTTAGGCATGTTTACGCGGGTCGCAATACGATTGTGAAGCCTGAGACATGTTTACGTGAGCTGTGGAAAGAGAATGAGAATAAGATGTACAATGTGGCAAGTGAGAATGTGATCGAGCCTGAGACGTGTTTACGCGGGTCGCGATAAGAATGTGTAGCCTGAGACATGTTTACGCGGGCTGTGGAAAGAGTATGAAAATGAGACGTGTGTTGTGGCAAGTGAAAGTGAGATTGGACCTGAGGCGTGTTTATGTCACATCTCGATTTTTGGGCTTGGGAAGCCGCAGGTAAATTGTAACATCCTCAATTTTAGTTCTTGGGAAATGGCTATGGTTTAAGTTTGGTGGTTTTCCAATTGAGACTAATTTTTACTCTTGTTTTGGAAAACCCAGTTTCAGATCCTTTGTATCCCTTTGTTTTGTTATTTTTGGGAAGACTTTTGTGATCCAAATTTCTAAACACTTCCTTCTTGAAAGTTGTTCCAAACATCTTAAAGTTTTACATAATTTAATTTTAGAATTTTTGGAATTGATATGAGTGGTACGATGGCCTGATTTTTGGACCATATAAAACTGTCCAGAATGGGTATTTCGGTGATGTTCACTCTTTATTTATTTTCTACAAGCTTTTCTGGGCCGAATTTGGATCAAGCACACGACCGTAGTCTAGGTAGACATAGGACTACCTCTTTGGCAGGCCTATACCTATACCGCCTTGATGTTTCGGGACGGGATGGATGAGTATGGCCCCGTTTGCGGTTTCGATGTCCCATTTGATGAAGTGGGGGATTGGGATCCGTCAGCTATACCCCCTCCTGATAGTGAGATGACTAGTCTAGAAACTAGCCTAGCACGGTTCGAACATCAGCCCATACCTACAGCACCTAAACCTTCAGTGCCTAAGCCTGACCCGGAGCCAGAGAAATCCTAGGTAGATTATGATCCGATGGATGTGGACCTAGGTGCAATACCAGAGGAGGAACCTGGAGAGGAAGAGCCCGAAGAAGAGCCTGAAGAGGTATCGAAAGAAGAACCCGAGGACGAACCAGAGGACGAGCCAGAGAATGAGCCTGAAGAAGAGCCAGCATAGGAGTCTGATAAGGAAGAGCGGATTGAGGTGCCGGTAAAGTCGGGTGATGAGGATAACCCAATTGAGATTGAGGCAGACTCTAAGCCCTCGGAGGAGTAGGTGGCTCAGGGGGATTCAGACTTAGATTCTAAGGAGTCGGATTTAGAGTGACACTATCTAAGGGGCGTAAAGGCTAGTTTAGGGGTTAGGAAAAACCTTTTTAAGTGTTCTATTTTTGGAGATAGGGTATACCTAGGCTGCTAATCCTTTTTGATATCGGTGGTATATAGTTTAGAAGTTCGGTGTGCATGTACATTATGTTATGAATTGTAAATAGTGGATATTGTATAAGTTTATAATGGTATTAGATGTTCATTCTCCCTTTTACCCCTAGTCAATTTTGTTTGGGTGTTTGTGACCTTCGCTGGTGCTTTATATCTCTGATGTGTAGATCTGGGTTGGTGACTTTCTCTAGGACGTCGCGCTATTTCGACCGAAGAGGGATGCCACGAGCTCAATAGGGTTCGGAGCGTGACATCCCGGTCTGATTTGGTATTAGAGTAAGGATAGCTCGATCTAAGTTAGTCGAAACCTAAAGTGATAAGGAGTGGAGACCCTGGGCTAGTCATTTAGGGAGACCTTAGTGGGTCATAGGTGTTGGACGAGCTTTGCGTATCTCTATACTGTTTGTTGTGAATGCTGAGTGAATTGAATGTTCTAATGGTTGGAGTGCATGTGCGTCTGGACCTGAGGTAAGTACACGAAACTTATTGATTGTGTTTTTGTGTTGTGATGATTGATTGCCTGCTAAGTGAATTATTACTATAATTCACTGCCTAGGACTAAACTGATATAGTTGGCCTAGGTCTTTAAATTCAGGTAGGAGAGTGATAGAAATTATGAAAATGAGTAGCCAAGGAAGAGGTGTAGGAAGAGGAATAGGAAGAAGTATAGGAAATGGTACAGGAAGAGGAGTAAGAGGTCGAGGTGGTGCTCGAGCTAGAGCTGTAGAGGACTTTGGAGTTGATACGAGAGTTGCTGCAGACCCCAGAGTTGATGGAATTTTAAGGGCACTCGAGGAAGTTAGGACTCCGATTAGTAGGCAGACTCAAGAGCAAGCTGCCACTACTACCTAAGCGGTTGAGACTGCTGCAACCGTTGCCATCAATAACAACAATGGAAATCAAGGGCAGGGGCAAGTAAATGTGACTAGGCACATGCTTCAGTTAGTAGAGCAATTTTCGAAATTAAAGCCCCCTAAGTTTGATGATAGAGGCGATCTAGAGGTTGCATCGCTTTAGGTAAAAGAGTTGGAAAAAGCCTTTGAGGTATTAGGATACACCGAGGAAGAGAAAGTGACTTTGGCGGTGTACCAGCTCCAAGGAAATGCAAGTGATTGGTGGAAAGCCATAAGAAGAAGGGTGTTCCCTATTGGTGCCGCCCAGACTTGGGCGATGTTTATGGAAGTCTTTAATAGTAAGTATTTTTCTGAGAGTGCCCGGGACCATAAATTAGCTGAGTTTATGAGGCTTCTCCAGAGACTGAGGATTGTGGATCAATATGAGGCTGAGTTCACATGGTTATCTAAGTTTGCCCTGAGGATGGTGGAGGACCCATTGGATAGAGCTCGGAGGTTTCGAGATGGTTTGAAGCCCAACCTTAGCAGCCAAATGATTTCACTAAATTTGAGGGATTATAATGAGATCTATGAGCGGGCTCAAGCAATTGAGTGTGACATAGTGAATAGAGCAGCTGCTTCTGGATCGAGATACGCTCCGGCTAGGGACAATCGTAATCTCGGGAAGAGACCGATGTCGGGGAATCAACATTTTATTCCTTCCGTTAAGAGGAACATCGGAAAGCCAAACCGTTATCAAGGTGCGATGTGTCAGTTGTGTGGTGGAAGACATGGGACTGGATCTTGTCTGAGTAGGAGTATTATATGCTATAGATGTGGCGAAGTGGGCCACCAAGTGAGGAATTGTCCTAATAACAGACAAGCTAGGTCGTTTGTGCTACCGCAACCGCCTCGAATTGGAAATCAAGTTGGAACTCCCTTACCAACGAATCAGAATAGACCACCGGCTCAAGGACGAGTGTATGCGATGGCTAGAAGGGAAACTGAGAATGCGCCAGGCGTGGTCACAGGTACGGTCTCTCTTTGTGATCTTGCTGCATATGCTTTATTCTATCCAGAGGCATCACATTCATTTGTGTCAGAATAGTTTGTTAAATTGACTGGCATAGAACTGCAATTACTTGATGTTGTGTTGTGTGTTACCACTTCCTTGAATGATCAAGTGCTAGTCTCGTTGGGGTGCCCGAATTGTAAGATCGTGATTGGTGATAGGGAGGAAAGGATAGATTTAGCGGTTCTAGCTATGTATGACTTTGATGTGATAGTAGGTATGGATTGGTTGACTAAGCAGAGGACCGTAATGGATTGTAGTAGCAGGGTGATCCAATTTAATCCGGTTGGACATCCGAAATTCAAATTTGTGAGAAATCGTGGAGGAACCTCAATCCCTTGGATTTCGTTGCTAGAAATGAATAAGTTGTTGAACGAAGGGTATCAAGGATTTTTGGCAACTGTGATTGATTCGACAGCTGAGAAGCCGAGGCTAGAGGATATAGCCATGGTGAGCAATTATCCCGATGTCTTTCCTCAGGAATTGCCGGAATTGCCACTAGAAAGAGAAATAGAGTTTGTAATCGAGTTGGCTCCTAAGACTAAGCCAATCTTGAAGGCACCTTATAGAATGTCGTTGTCGGAGTTAAAGGAGTTAAAGGTGCAAATGCAAGAGTTATTGGACAAAGGTTTCATTCGTCTAAGTGTGCCTCCATGGGGAGCACCAGTCTTATTTGTGAGAAAGAAGGATGGGTCACTAAGATTATGTATTGATTATCGGCAGTTAAATCAAGTAACAATTAAGAATAAATACCCCCTGCCAAGGATCGATGATTTGTTTGATCAGTTACAAGAGGTTTCAGTGTTTTCTAAGATTGATTTGAGAACAGGATATCATCAATTGAGGATTAGGAAGGAGGATATACCGAAAACGGCATTCGGGACAAGATATGGATACTATGAGTTTACGATGATGCCGTTCAGATTGACAAACGCCCCTACTGCATCTATAGACTTAATGAATCGGGTGTTTAAGGAGTTTTTAGATCAATTTGTCATGGTCTTTATAGACGACATATTGGCATACTCGAAGAGCCCAAAGGAGCATGAGTTTCATCTGAGTAAAGTTTTATAAACTTTAAGAGAGAACGCACTATATGCTAAGTTTAGTAAGTGCGAGTTCTGGCTCAATCGAGTCGTATTTCTTGGACACATGATCTCTGGGGAAGGAATCTCAATAGATCCAATAAAGATTGAGGCGGTAATGAAGTGGCCGAGACCAATGACGGTAACAAAGGTTCGAACCTTTCTGGGTTTGGCAGGATATTACCAATGCTTCGTGGAAGGGTTTTCGGCAATAGCAACACCGTTGACACATTTGTTGAGAAAGGAAACAAGGTTTAAATGGACCGACAAATGTGAAAGGAGTTTTCAAGAATTAAAACATAGATTGATGACAGCACCGGTATTGACTATTCCATCAGGACTCGGAGAATATGAAATTTATAGCGACGCATCATTAAAAAGATTGGGGTGCATACTCATGCAAAATGGACGAGTAGTGGCCTACGCATCAAAACAGTTAAGACCGCATGAGTTGAACTACCCGACGCATGATTTAGAATTAGCTACTATAGTATTCGCCCTTAAGATTTGGCGACATTATCTATGCGGAGAGAAATTTCAGATATATACAGATCATCAGAGCCCCAAATATCTGTTTTCCCAAAAAGAGTTAAATATGAGGTAGTGTCGTTGAATGGAATTGCTGAAAGATTATGATTGTGATATTTTGTATCACCTCGGAAAGGCCAACCGGGTAGCCAATGCATTGAGTCGGAAGTCAAGCAATGCACACTTGATGGTCAAGGAATGGACCTTGTTGGAAAAAGTACGAGACTCGGAATTTAGATTTGAAGTAAGTCAAGTCTCGAGTTTGTTAGGCACGCTAAGGATTGAACCAGAAATCCAGACTAAGATTAAGATTTTACAATCTATGGACCAAGAAATTCAGAAAATTCTGGAGATGCATGTTACCAAGAGGAAATCGGACTTTCAAGTATTCGAGGATGGGATCTTGAAGTTCCGTGGACAATTATGTGTACCCGATAATGCGGAACTTAAGGAGGAGATTTTGTCAGAAGCGCATCGTAATAATTATAGTATCTATCCGGAGAGTACGAAAATGTATCAGAATTTGAGACAATATTATTGGTGGAATAGCACGAAGGTAGACATATCTAGGCATGTGGCTAAGTATTTGACGTCTTAGCAAGTGAAAGCGCAACATTGTAAGCCCGGAGGATTGCTGCGACCTTTGGAAATCCTAGAATGGAAATGAGAATATCTTACTATGGATTTTGTAATGGGATTGCCAAGGAGCCAAAGAAGCCACGATTCCATTTGGGTGATTATCGAGAGATTGACAAAGTCAGTGCACTTCTTGCCCATGCAAAAGGACTTTGTATTGGATCGGTATGCTGAATTGTATGTACAACAGATTGTTCATTTGCACGGGGTGCCAGTGACGATAACTTTGGACCGTGATCCCAGGTTTACCGCCAACTTTTAGAGAAGTCTGCAGACGGCATTGGGATCAAAGCTGCAGTTTAGTACAGCTTATCACCCGCAAACATATGGTCAATCTAAGAGAACGATTCAGACTCTTGAGGATATGCTTTGAGTGTATGTGTTAGATTTCCAAGGCAAATGAGAGGAACAATTGCTTTTGACGGAATTCGTGTATAATAATAGTTTTCAGCAGAGTATTGGGATGGCGTCATTTGAAGCGCTACACGGTAGATGTCCCGCCTCGAACTCTATCGAGCTTGCGACATCTCTCTTTGGTCAAATTAATGCGACAACCCAAGAAACGTCGCCAACCCCAAACGATTACATCAGAGTTTGCACACGGAAGAAACAAGAACATAAACCCTGACAATAAAATCATGGGGTAATAGAGAGAGATAATTCTCTAAACCACCAAACATAACATTACACCTCGATATATATATATATATATATATATATATATATATATATATACAATATCCATTCTCGTCCATTACACAACCATTAGTCACTTCGAGCACTCACCAAAATTTCATCAATCTATAATACACATAAAAACTAGCTTCTCCGGATTACATCAACAACTCCAAAAAAGGGTACTTGAAAAATGATCACCCTACCCTCAGCTAACCTCTACGAACTCTAGATGGTGTCCAGTCCGAGTCTGACTCTCCAGAATCCGAATCTGAATTCCCTTGAGCCTCCTGCTTGTCTATCGGGTATTCTACCACGTTATGGTCGGTGTGTATCGATATTCCAAAATGCTGAGGTGGCGGCGGTGCAGAGATTTATGGTTCAGGCCGGGGTTCTAAAATTGTTTGGTTGAAACAACCATGAGACACGTCTCAATAAGTTGACAGCTTAAACCCCACTTAAGCTTCACGTATCTCCAGACAGGTCCGAACACACAATCACTCAATACATACATATCACACACAAATAGACTTACCTGGGCCCAACCTGCACATTAGTCTCAACTACACGAATTTCAAATCACATGCACATTCCAAGCCATTCTCATGCCCAAAAGCACATGTCGTACACACAACAATTCCGAACCCCACATTTCACACTCATTCATGCACTATCACACCATTTTCATTTTCCATCTCTTTCCTCGGCCAGTATAAACACGCCTCAGGCCGTACATTCCTATCGCAACCCGCATAAACACGCCTCAGGCCTGATCACGTTCTCACTTGCCACATCCTATATTCCACTTTCAATCTCTTTCCACGGCCCACGTAAACACACCTCAGGCCCCACATTCATATCACGACCCGCGTAAACACGCCTTAGGCCTGTTCAATTCCCCGCATAAACACGCCTCAGGGATTAAGTGATCATGCGAATATGCCAACACGCCATATTTTTTCTGTACCCTGCATAAACACGCCTCAGGGCTTTTTAGTGATCACACACACATCACACGCCTCAAATCTCACACATTTACATACTCAAACATTAATTAAATGCACCTAATTCAACAATTTCAATTCAGTCTGTGACGCCCCCACCTCGGGGTCATTAACGTGACGTCCCGTTCATTATTATCTTTATTTACACACACGCGGAAGTATAACTTGGGATAATCACATTAAAAACAAAAGCGAGATTAAGACAAACAACATCATGAGCAAACCTTATGTTTACAAAGTATGCAAACATGTTTTACAAGCCAAATTATCCAATTTTAGCCATTTACACAACAAACGTTATGGCTTGGGTATCCTAAGCCCACTACTTCTCCTCGCTCCTCGCTTTCCCCGAACTCCAACATGGCTCAAACTGCTCCTGTTGCCGCCATCCGTTCGACCATCCTATGGACCTGAGGGTGGGAAAATGGGAGATGAGTCGGGGAGACTCAGCAAGTGAAAACACTAATATCAAGCGAGGATATATCGATCGCCGTTAACATAAGTCGGCCCTTACCGCACACGCATCGATGACAGATCAATAGCAAAGTTCAAACAAGAGAATATCACGCACGGCTATAACCTGTGCACTTTACCAGCCAATTCTCGGTTACCAACCAAGGCTCAGTTCTATCTCATGTACACTTTACCAATCAAGGCTCAGTTCTATCTCAAAACAACATCAAACATGAAACATGATCAAATCGAGAAATGAACCAACTACGACCAACCAAACAACCGAGAAATGGACCAAGCAAACCACGTCACAACGCATCTCAACATCCTTTCCCGATATTAGGGAATTCACTTACACAATGAATAAAACAAGAACTAGAGAACACGAGACGTGTGAAGAACACGAGAACTTCAATGTCTTTCGAGCGATTCTTGGTGGTTCTCGGGTTTAAACACGAACACACGGCCTTGGGTGTGGCTTTCTCACTTGATCGAACCACGAGAGAGACACGGGCTAATTGGTAAGCTTTTTCTCTCTTTCTTTCTTTCTATTTCTCTCTTTCTCGATCATGACTACAAAGCAAGAAATAAGAAAGAAGGTTGACCGGAGCTCTCGGGGCGTGGAAATGGCGTGAGGGAGAGGAAGGGGGGCTTCACGTGAGGTTCTTCCTCTTTCTCTCTCTTTCTCTCTTCCTATTTATAGAGAGACAAAACTTGGGGCCAAAGCTTGGATGAGGTAAGCATGCGTGTCATTGGGTGCGTGAGGTAAGCGCACGTGTCATCGGGGGTATGAGGTATACGATGACCTCATTAGGTCATGATGACGGTGCCTCCAAAGTCAAGAATAATAATGGCCAATTAATGCATGTCATCATGATAGGGACTCCAAAGTCAAGATCACTTAATTAGGCTTCTTGAACAAGCTTTATCCTTAGCCATTCATTTTCAAGCTTACTTCTCTCTTTCGTTTTCCCCCTGGTCCAACCTCCGATCAAAGCATAAAATATTTCATTTGAAAGCTTGGAACGTGTACTTTAAATCATTAGAAGACATCAAGTCGAAATTTCCACATTCTCATGTAGAAAATGCTGAATCTTTGAAATCTGACAAAACCGGACAGTTTTGCACTGTTCAAGAAATTGGACTTGAAAATATAGTAACTTGACTCTGAAAATTCTCAAATTTGGATATGTCATAAACAAGCCCTTAATAAATATTTTTTATGAAGAACACAAAATCTAATTCTCTCAAGAAACACCGTTTTTAGTCACTCAAAAACAGTCCAAAAACAGTTCGCTGGAACAAAATATTTGCTTCTCAATGTAAGCTCTATCCAGAATCCAAATCATCTCAGAAACTTTTTAAATTTATACACCTTATAGAAAAGGAAGTTCGCAACAACTTTTGTGAAAGAAACTTTTCCAAACTCGGCCCAAAAAAGCTTGTAGAAAATAAAGACGGTGTGAACATCACCGAAATATCCATTCTGGGCAGTTTTACATGGTCTGAAAATCAAGCCATCGTACCACTCATATCAACTCCAAAAAATTCTGAAATTAAATCATGTAAAACTTCAAGATGTTTGGAACAACTTTCCAGAAGAAAGCATTTGGAAATTCGGATCACAAAAGTCTCCCAAAAAATAACAAAATGAAAAGGTACAAATGATCCAAAACTGGGTTTTCCAAAATAAGAGAAAACAATTTAGTTCTGATTGGAAAATCACCAAACTTAATCCATAGCCAATTCCCAGGGATTGAAATTGAGGATATTACCATTTGCCTGAGGCTTCCCAGGCCCAAAAATCGGGATGTGACACAGTCCCTAGAACATACAAACACACATTCAAGCATCAATTCCAGTCATGAGAGCAGCAACTATTCAACCTCGACACCCCCACCATTCCGCTCATAAAAATGAACATCCATAGATTAGGGTAAATCTGGGCAGTTCACACAGTGACTGAAATCCCATCAAAATAAATAGTAAAAAAACTCCAAACGGCCCCTAAAACTACAATTCGAACACTTAATTCCAACACAGTCAGCCCTTAATACAACTCTAAACGGCCCCTAAAACTACACTAAACCGTGTCTAAACGAGCCCATTAATGCCTGATATCCTAAATAGGGTTTAGATTGTAACTTACTTGAAATTTTCAAGCAAGCACAACCTATCTAATAGCGACAAGGCTGCTGGAAAGTGGCGGCTACGGCAGTTCGGCTGAACGGCGGCAATCGGCAACGATGGCGGTGGCTTGCTTGGCCGGCTCCTCACGGCCAAGGGAGGGAGAGAGAGATCACTGAGAGTGAGGGAGAGAGAGACGGCGGTGGCGTGAGGGTGGTGAGGGCATGGCTTGATGGCTAGACGGGCGATGACGGGGCGGACGGTGGCCGGACGATAGCCCCGCGGCAAGGGGGAGAGGGGAGAGAGAGAGTGAGCCGAGAGAGGTGAAAGAGTGAGGAGAGAGAGAGAAAATGAGATTAAATATAAGAACACCAATAATTGGTGTCTAGCCCAAGCCAAAATGACCATCATGCCCCTATCTCGCAATTCCATTCAATGGCCATGATTTGTTCTTATCTTGAGATCGACGGCCGAGATCGAATCTTTTGCAAAAACATCCAAGAGTAAAATGGGGATTTTACAAAAATCCAAGGGTAAAATTATCCAAAAATAATCATTTCTAAAGTGAGGGTGAAATGATCAAAATGCCATTCTCCATTTACACTTGGCCTTAACAAAATCTCAAGAGTAAAACTGTCATTTTCCATTTCTCACCAAAATCCAATTTTTCTGAAGGATTCGGACAATTCTAAAGCTGAACATGCTAATAACAATGTTGTCCAAATGATCTGTCGTGACTTTTTAAATTTCCAATGCCCAACTTGGTCTTTAATTAATGACTAAATTTTAAATAACGTAACTTGAGTTTATCTCAGACTAACGGGTGGCTTTTGGGGAAATTAGCACTTTTGACCCGTGGCCGATACTGAATTATGCCACGTTCAAGTTCACTAGGGTCGTGACGACCTCAGTTGTCACTTAATTGCGTGGATCGATCGCTAGTTCTGACGGGCGCGATCGTTTGGTATAGATTTAGGGTCATTCGTCAATTCATCTCGTGGTCAAGCAGAATCACCCGCGATCCACAAATATGACAGCGGTGAATTGATCCCTAACTATTCTTGGATCGGCCTACATTGGCTCAAAATGTCACCTCGACAATTTTCATGATCGAAAGTCGGTTCACGATCGAGTTTCTTTAATCGTGTGAATTTAAATCCCTAATTAGCCTTTTCCTAATAGTTAATATCCTAGGAATGATCAGTTCCGGGCAAGATCTAACTACAAGTACGTTCATAAAATATCCATTTCATAAATTTCAAGTGGGTTAGATTTCAAAATGTGACAACTCTTCCCTCCTTAAAAAATTTTATCCTCGAAATTTACAATTCAACCTACTACTCAAACAAGTGGGGGTATTGACGTTGCATTAGCTCTTCACTTTCCCAAGTAGCGCCTTTTGTTCCGTGATGTTCTCAAACAACCTTGACTAGTGGGATTGTCTTGCTCCTCAAGACTTGTTCCTTTTTATCCTCGATCCGCACTGGTCTTTCCATGTATGACACTTTATCATCTACTTCTATCTCCTCAAAATTTAGCACATGTGCTGGATCCGATTCACACTTCCTCAACATCGATACGTGGAATACATTGTGCATCGGAGATAAGTTTGGTGGTAAGGCAAGTCTATATGCTAAATCTCTAATCCTTTCTAACACCTCAAAAGGTCCTATAAACTGTGGATTTAATTTTCCTTTCTTACCAAATCAGGATAACCCTTTCATTGGCAATACCTTGAGGAATACGTAATCCTCTACTTGAAATTCCAAGAGTCTTCGTCTTCTGTCTGCATAACTCTTTTGATAACTTTGCGCTGTTTCTAACCTTTCACGAATGATCTTAACAGTCTCAATTGCCTTAATGTATACGCTACTACTCGACCATGTCGCATAAGTACACATCCTAATCCTATCAATGACGCATCACTATAAATCTCATACCTTCCAGGTCCTAACGGAATAGTCAATATTAGCATAGTTGTTAGCCTATGCTTTAGTTCCTAAAAACTCTTTCATATTTGTTATTCCATTCAAACTTCGTTTCTTTCTTTAGCAGACATGTCAACGGTGTCGCTATAGCTAAAAATCCTTCCACAATACATCTATAATACCTTGCCGACCTAAGAAGCTTCGAGCTTCGGTTACCGTCATCGGTCTCGGCCAATTTATCACGGCTTCAATTTTTGCCAGATCTACCGAAATTCCATTCCCCGAGATCAAATGTCCAAGAAATGCCACTTGACTCAGCCAGAACTCACACTTACTAAACTTAGCATACAGTGCATTCTCTCTTAAAGTCTGTAAAACTTTACTCAGATGAAACTCATGCTCTTCCGAGTTTTTTGAGTACATCAATATATCGTCTATGAAAACTATCACAAATTGATCCAAGAACTCTTTAAACACCTGATTCATTAAGTTCATAAAGGCAGCAGGGGCGTTCGTCAATCCAAATGGCATTACTGTAAATTCATAGTGTCCATATCTCTTCCTAAATGCCGTCTTCGGTATATCCTCTTTCTTAATCCTCAATTGATGATATCCCGTTCTCAAATCAATCTTAGAAAATACCGAAGCCCCTTGTAACTGATCAAACAAATCATCAATCCTTGGCAGGGGGTATTTATTCTTAATCGTCACTTGATTTAGCTGCCTGTAATCGATGCATAACCTCAACGATCTATCTTTCTTCTTCACAAACAAAACTGGCGCTCCCTATGGAGATGCACTTGGACAAATAAATCCTTTGCCTAATAACTCTTGCATTTGCACTTTTAACTCTTTTAATTCTTACAACAACATTCTATAAGGTGCCTTCGAGATTGGCTCAGTCCCAGGGGCCAACTCGATTACAAACTCCACTTCTCTTTCAAGTGGCAATCCCAGTAATTCCTGAGGAAAAACATCAGGATAATCGCACACCACGGCTATATCCTCTAACCTCGGCTCCTCAGCCGTCGAATCAACTACAGCCGCTAGAAATCCTTAACACCCTTCATTTAACAATTTAGTCACTTCTAGAGACGAAATCCAAGGGATCGAGGTTCCCTCTTGATTTCCCACAAATTCGAATTTCAGATGTCCAACCGGATTAAATTGGATCACCCCGCTACTACAATCCATTACGACCCTCTGCCTAATCAACCAATCCATACCCACAATCACATCAAAATCAAACATTGGTAGAATAGCCAAATCTATTCTTTCTTCTACATCACCAATCATAATTTTTCAATCAGAACATCCTAGCGAAACTAGCACTACATCATTCAATGGTGTAGCAACATATAACACAACATCAAGCAGTCTTGGTTCTATCCCAATCAGTCAATCTAATGAATTACTCAGACACAAATGAATGTGACGCTCCCAGATCGTATAAAGCATATGCAGCATGATCACATAGAGAGACCGTACCTGTGACCATGCTTGGCGCGTTCTCAGCTTCCCTTCTAGCCATCGCATACACTCGTCCCTGAGCCGGCGGTCTATTCCGATTCGTTGGTAAGGGCATTCCAACTTGATTTCTAACTCGGGGAGGTTGCGATAGCACAAATGACCTAGCCGATCTATTATTGGAACGGTTCCTCATTTGGTGGCCTACTTCGCCACATCTATAGCATATGATACTCCTACTCGGACAGGGTCCACTCCCGTGTCTCCCTCCACACGACTAACACACAGTACCTTGATAATGGTTCGGCTTCCCGATGTTTCTCTTAACGGGAGGAATAAAACACTAATTCCTCGATATCGGTCTCTTTCCGAGATTATGATTGTTTCTACCCTGGGCAAATCTTGACCTTGAAGTGGTAGCCCTATCCGCCAAATCACGCTCAATCGCTTGAGCCTAATCGTAGATCTCGTTATAATCCCTCAAATTCAACAAAATCATTTGGCTACGAAGGTCTGGCTTCTAAGCCGTCTCGAAACCTCCAAGCTCTATCCAAAGGGTCCTTAACCATCTTTGGGGCAAACTTAGATAACCGAGTGAATTCAGCCTTATACTAATCCACTGTCCTTTGTCCCTGACGAAGCCTCATAAACTCCGATAATTTCTGTTCCCGGGCACTTTCAGAAAAATATTTACCATTAAAGGTTTCCATAAACATCGCCCAAGTCTGGGCGGTATCAGCTTGGAACACTCTTGCTCTTGTGGCTTTCCACCAATCACTTGCATTGTCTTGGAGTTGGTAGACCGCCAAGGTCACTTTCTCTTCCTCGGTGCACCCTAATACCTCAAAGGCTTTTTCCAACTCCTCTACCCAAAGCGATGCAAGCTCAAAATCGCCTCTACCATCAAACTTAGGGGCCTTTACTTTCAGAAACTGCTCGACTAACTGATGCATCTGCCTATTCACATTTTCTTGCCTCTGCCCTTGATTTTCATTATTATTATTATCGGCAGTAGCCACAGCGGCCTCGGCAGCTTGGGCAATAGTGGCAGCTCTTTCCTAAGTTTACCGTCCTATCAAATTTCCAATCTCTTCTAGGGTCCTCATGACCGCATCCATTCTCGGATCTCCTGCAAGTCGGGCTCATGAGCTAGACGGACTCCCAATTCCTCTGCCTCGTAAACTCATCCTCACGATTTCTACCACTCGCCTACCTGTTATAATTCCACTAAGGAATTAGAAACCTAGGTCAACTATACCAGTCTAGTCCTAGACAGTGAATTAACACGATAATTCACTCAGTAGGTAATCAATCACCATAACACAAGGCCACAATCAACAAGTTTCGTGTACTTACCTCAGGTCCAGACGCACCTGCACTTCAACCATTAGAACACTTAATTCACTCAACAATCACAGCAAACAATCTGGAGATACGCGTAGCTCGTCCAACACCTATAACTCGCTAAGGTCTCCCTAGATAACTACCCTAAGGTTTCTACTCCTTATCACTCCAGGTTTCGACCAATTTAGATCGAGCTGTCCTCGCTCTAATACCAAATCAAACCGTGATGTCACACCCCAAACCCTATCGAACTCGCGACATCCCTCTTTGGTCAAATTAATACGACAACCCAAGAAACATCACCGACCCCAAACGATCACATCAGAGTTTGCACACAGCGGAAACAAGAACATAAACCTTGACAATAAAATCATGGGGTAATAGGGAGAGATAATTCGCTAAACCACCAAACATAACATTACACCTCGACATATATATATATATATATATATATATATATATAATATCCATTCTCGTCCATTACACAACCATTAGTCACTTCGAGCACTCACCAAAATTTCATCAACCTATAATACAAATAAAAACTAGCTTATCCGGATTGAGTCAACAACTCCAAAAAAGCGTACTTGAAAAATGATCACCCTACCGTCAACCAACCCGTACGAACTCTAGATGGTGTCCAGTCCGAGTTTGACTTTCCAGAATCTAAATCTGAATTCCCCTGAGCCTCCTACTTGTCTGTTAGGTATTCTACTACGTTATGGTTGGTGTGCATCGGTATTCCAAAACGCTGAGGTGGCGGCGGTGGGGAGATTCATGGTTCAGGCCGGGGTTCTGAAATTGTTTGGTTGAAATAACCATAAGACACGTCTCAACAAGTTGACAGCCTAAGCTCCACTTAAGCTACCACGTATCTCTAAATAGGTCCAAACACACAATCACTCAATACATACATATCACGCACAAATGGACTTACCTAGGCTCAACCTGCATATTAGTCGCAAATACACGAATTTCATACCACATGCACATTCCAAGCCATTCTCATGCCCAAAAGCACATGTCGTACACACAATAATTCCGAACCCCACATTTCACACTCATTCATGCACTATCACACCATTTTCATTTTCCATCTCTTTTCTCGGCCCACGTAAGCATGCCTCAGGCCCCACGTTCCTATCACGACTCACGTAAACACGCCTCAGGCCTGATCACGTTCTCACTTGCCACATCCCACATTCCACTTTCAATCTCTTTCCACGGCCCGCATAAACACGCCTTAGGCCCCACATTTGTATCACGACCAGCGTAAACACACCTCAGGCTAGTTCAATTCCCCGCGTAAACACGCCTCGGGGATTAAGTGATCACACGAACATGCCAACACGCCATATTTTATCTGTACCCCGCGTAAACACGCCTCAGGGCTTTTTAGTAATCACACGCACATCACACGACTCAAATCTCATACGTTCACATACTCGAACATTAATTGAATGCACCCCAATTCACCCAATTCAACCATTTCAATTCAGCCCCTAGAACATACAAACGCACATTCAAGCATCAATTCCAGTCATGAGAGCAGCAACTATTCAACCTCGACACCCCCACCATTCCGCTCATAAAAATGAACATCCATAGAATCAGGGTAAATCTGGGCAATTCACACAGTGACCGAAATCCTATCAAAATAAATAGTAAAAAGACTCCAAAAATTCTAAATTTTGGATATATCATAAAAAACATCTTGATAAACATTTCTTATGAAGAACATAAAATCCTGTTTAATCTGCAACCATTCTTTTTCATCCCTCGAAACCGGACTAGCATTAGTTCGCTCTAACAGACTGTTTTGCCTACAAAATACATTTCTTTCAACACCCAAATCACCTTGCAAAACTTTGAAATTTTTATATGTCATAGAAAAGAAAGTCACCAACAACTTTTGTGAAGGAAGTTTACTAAAACTAGATTTAGAAAATTTTATAAAAATTCGGTAAGACAATAAGGTCGAGATGAACAGTGTTCCGGGCAGTTTTAAGACGGTTTGAAAATGGGTTTTCGTACGATCCAAATGGCCTCCAAAAATTCTAAATTTAAAATATGTTATACCTTAGGACGTGAGGAAAAACTTTCGTGGAGGACACCACCCCTGATTCGGCCTCCAAAAATCTCCACAAAAATAGTAAATTGAAGACGTACAGCAACCGCGATTCCAAGATTCACACCAAACTTAAAAAATTCAAGTTCTAGCCCTAACCCAGCTCATAAATCAGCCTTAACTAGCCTCTAAATTAGTCTCTAGATCACCATAATCCAGACCACTTCTCAGCCATGATCAGTCCACAATTCCAACACTTAATTCCATCACAGTCAGCCCCTAATCCAACTCTAAACAGCCCCTAAAACTACACTAAACTGTGTCTAAACGAGCCCGTTAATACTTGATATCCTAAATAGGGTTTAGATTGTAACTTACTTGAAATTTTCAAGCAAGCACAACCTATCTAAGGGCGACAAGGCAGCTGGAACGTGGCGGCTACGGCGGTTTGGCTGAACGGCGGCGATCGGCAACGATGGCGGTGGCTTACTTGGCCGGCTCCTCACGGCCAAGGAAGGGAGAGAGAGATCACTGTAAGGGAGGAAGAGAGAGACGGCGGTGGCATGAGGGTGGTGAGGGCATGGCTTGATGGCTGGATGGGCGGCGACGGGGCGGACGGTGGCTGGACGACAGTCGCGCGGCAAAGGGGAGAGGGGGGCGATCGGCGTGGGAGAGGGGAGAGAGAGAGTGAGCCGAGAGAGGTGAAAGAGTGAAGAGAGAGAGAGAAAATGAGATTAAATATAAGAACACTAATAATTGGTGTCTAGCCCAAGCCAAAATGACCATCATGCCCCTATCTCACAATTCCATTCAACGGCCATGATTTGTTCTTATCTTGAGATCAATAGTCGAGATAGAATCTTTTCCAAAAACATCCAAGGGTAAAATGGGGATTTCACAAAAATCCAAGGGCA
The DNA here is from genome assembly GCA_031216285.1 of Syzygium syzygioides. Lineage (NCBI taxonomy): Eukaryota > Viridiplantae > Streptophyta > Magnoliopsida > Myrtales > Myrtaceae > Syzygium > Syzygium syzygioides. Next base: position 16,441,904 of record CM062244.1, on the reverse strand, counting down.
AAATTGTCCAAAAATAATCATTTCTAAAGTGAGAGTGAAATGACCAAAATGTCCTTCTCCATTTACACTTGACCTTAACAAAGTCTCAAGGGTAAAACGATCATTTTTCATTTCTCGCCAAAATCCGATTTTTCTGAAGGATTCGGACAATTCTAAGGCTGAACATGCTAATAACAACGTCGTCCAAATGATCTATCGTGACTTTCTAAATTTTCAATGCCTAATTTAGTCTCTAATTAATGACTAAATTTTCAATAACGTAACTTGAGCTTATCTCAGACTAACGGGTGGCTTTTGGGGAAATTCGCACTTTTGACCCGCAGCCGATACTAAATCATGCCACGTTCAAGTTCACTCGGGTCGTGACGACCTCGGTTGTCACTTAATTGCGTGGATCGATCACTAGTTCCGACAGACGCGATCGTTTAGTATAGATTTAGGGTTATTCGTCAGTTCATCTCGTGGTCAAGCAGAATCACCCGCTATCCATAAATATGATAGTAGCGAATTGATCCCTAACTATCATTGGATCAGTCTACATTGGCTCAAAATGTCACCTCGACAATTTTCACGGTCGAAAGTCGGTTCACGATCGAATTTCTTTAGTCATGCGAATTTAAATCTCTAATTAGCCTTTCCCTAACGGTTAGTATCCCAGGAATGATCAGTTCTGAGCAAGATCTAACTACAAGTACGTTCATAAAATCATCCATTTCATAAATTTTAAGTGGGTCAGATTTCAGAATGTCATAATAGAGCATATAGAACGCTCGTATGTTGGGACGAAGTTGGCGAAAGGAGCAGAACCGGGCTAGAATTGGTTCAACAGTCAGTTGAATTTGTTAAGATTATTCGTGAAAGGATAAAAATAGCTTAAAGCCATCAAAAGAGCTATGTAAACAGAAGGCGAAGACCTTTGGAATTTCAAGTAGGGAATCACATATTCCTTAAGGTATCACCCATGAGAAGATTATCCTGATTTGGTAAGAAAGGGAAGTTGAGTCCGAGATACGTGAGACCCTTTGACGTTTTAGGAAGGATTAGAGACTTAGCTTATCACCTTGCGTTACTGCCAAATTTGCCGCAAGTGCATAATGTATTCCACATATCGATGTTGAGAAAGTATGAACCGGACCCAACTCACGTGTTGAACTATGAAGAGATAGAAGTTGACGACAGGGTATCGTATGTCGAAAGGCCAATAAGGGTCAAAGATCGGAAAGAACGAGTTTTAAGGAACAAGACGACTCCAATGGTCAAGGTTGTTTGGGAACAATATGGGACAGAAGGTGTGACTTGGGAAAGTAAGGAGCTAATACAACATCAATACCCCTATTTGTTTGAGTAGTTAGGTTGAATTGTAAATTTCGAGGATGAAATTTTTATAAGGGGGAAGAGTTGTGACATTCTAAATTTCAACCCAGAATTGATCACCCTTGGAATACTAACCAGTAGGGAAAGGCTAATTAGGGATTTAGATTCGCACGACTATAGAATTTGACCATAGACTGATTTTCAACCGTAAGGATTGTAAAGGTGATATTTTTGGCTAATATAGACCGATCTAAGGATGGCCAGGGATCAATTTGCGAATGTCATATAATTGGATCACGGGTAATTTCGCCTTGCCAGAATACGAATTTGCGAACGATCTCAAACTTATTCCAAACGATCGCGTTCTTTAGAACTAATGATTGATCCTTGCAATTACATGACAATCGAGATCGCCATGGTTCAAGTGAACTTAAACGTGGCTCGATTTAGTATCGACCACGGGTCGACAATACGAACTTTCCCAAAAGCCGCCCGTTTGTTTGAGATAAGTTCAATTACGTTATTTAAAATTTAGTCATTAATTAGAGACCAAGTTGAGTATTGGAAATTTAGAAAGTCACGACAGAACATTTGGACGATGTTGTTATTAGCATGATCAGCCTTAGAATTGTCCGGATCCTTCAGAAAAAATCGAATTTCGGCGAGAAATGAAAAATGACCGTTTTACCCTTGGGCCTTTGTTACGGCCAAGTATAAATGGAGAAGGGCATTTGGGTCATTTCACCCTCGCTTTAGAAATGATAATTTTTGGACAATTTTATCCTTGGATATTTTTGGGAAAGAATTGATCTCGGCCGTTGATCTCAAGATAAAAACGAATCTCGGCCGTCGATTGGAAAGAGGAGAGAGGGGCAAGATGGTCATTTTGCCAAAAAGGGGACAATTATTGGTACATTAGGCCTATTTCTCTCTCTCTCTCCCCTCATTCTCTCTCCCCTCTCTCTCGGCACACACACTCTCTCTCTCCCTCCCCCACTAGTCGATCGGCCCCTCTCCCCTTGGCCATACCGCCGCCATCCCCGGCCATCGTCCGCCCGTCGCCGCCCGTCCGGTCATTGAGTCATGCCTTCACCACCCTTACACCACCGCCATCTCTCTCTCCCTGCCTCTCGGTGATCTCTCTCTCTCTCATGGCCGTGACTAGTCGACCAAGCAAGCTGCCGCCGCTATCGCCGACCAAGCAAGCCGCCGCCGCTATCGCCGATCGCCGCCGTTTAGCCGAACCATCATAGCCGCTACGTCCCAGCAGCCTTGTTGCCCTTGGATACGTTGTGCTTGCTTGGAAATTTCAAGTAAGTTACAATCTAAACCCTATTTAAGATATTGAGTATTAACGGGCTCGTTTAGACATGGATTAGTTTAGTCTTAGGGGCTGAATTGGATGATGGGCCTTAGGGATGAAATTGTGGTATTTTTGTGGTAAATTAGAGGCCAAATAGGGGCTGTGATTGGCTGGTTTGAATGTTGGAAAATTCTATTTGGCACGTGGAATGGATAGTTTGATTCGGTAATTAATTGTGTGAATTGCCGTGTAATGCCGTGATTGTTGTGGCATGGTTTTTGTGGTGAAAAATAGCGTACTATATGATGGTTGTATGTATGTATGTGGGCTGAATTATAATGGTCGGATTTGATGCATTTGAGTGCGTATGATTAATGCTTGAGTATGTATAAGTGCGAGATTTGAGGCATCCGATATGCGTGTGATCACTAAAAAGCCCTGAGACGTGTTTTCGCGGGGTACAGATAAAATATAGTGTGTTGGCATGTTTGCGTGATCACTAAATCCCTGAGGCGTGTTTACGCGGGGAATTGAACCGGCTTGAGGCGGGTTTACGCTGGTCGTGATACGACCGTGAAGCCTAAGGCGTGTTTATGCGGGCTGTGGAAAGAGAATAAGAATGAGATGTACGATGTGGCAAGGGAGAATGTGATCGGGCCTGAGGCGTGTTTACGCGGGTCGCGATAAGAATGTGTAGCCTGAGGCATGTTTACGTGGGCTGTGGAAAGAGTATGAGAATGAGACGTGTGTTGTGGCAAGTGAAAGTGAGATCGGACCTGAGGCATGTTTACACGGGTCGTTGGCAAGTTAAATGAAAATGGTATGGTAGTGCATGAATAAGTGTGAAATGTGGAGTTCGGAAATGTCATGTGTACGACATGTGCTTTTGGGCATGAGAATAGTTTGGAATATGCATGTGGTTTGAAATTCATGTATTTGAGACTAATGTACAGGTTGAACCCAGGTAAGTGCTCTTATGTGCGTGATACGTATGTATTGAATGATTGTGTGTTTAGACCTGTCTAGAGATACGTGGTATAGCTTAAGTGAGGTTTAGGCTGTCAACTTATTGAGATTCGTCTCATGGCTGTTTCAACCAAACAATTTCAGAACCCCGACCTGAGCCATGAATCTACCGTCGCCGCAGCATTTTGGAATTCCGATGCATACCGACTATAACGTTGAAGAGTACCCGATAGACGATAATATGACCTGGATCAAGCACACGACCGTAGTATGGGTAAACATAGGACTATCTCTTTAATAGGCCGATACCTATATAGCCTGGATGTTTCGGGACAGGATGGATGAGTTTGGCCCTATCCGCGGTTTCGATGTCCCGTATGACGAAGTAGGGGATTGGGATTTGTCAGCTATACCCCCTCTTGACGGTGAAATGACTAGTCTGGAGACTAACCTAGCACAGTCCAGACATCAGCCTGCACTTGCAGCACCTGAACCTTCAGTGGCTGAGCCGAACCCAGAGCCGGAGGAATCCCAGGCAGGTTATGATCCGATAGATGTGGACCTAAGTGCAATACCAGAGGAGGAACTCCGAGAGGAAGAGCCTGAAGAAGAGCTTGAAGAGGTACCGGAAGAAGAACCTAAGGACGAACCAGAGGACGAACCAGAGGATGAACCAGAGAATGAGCCAGTAGAGGAGTTTGATGAGGAAGAACGGATTGAGGTGCCGGTAGAGTTGGGTGATGAGGACAACCCAATTGAGATCGAGGTAGGCTCTAAGCCCACGGAGGAGCAGGTGGCTCAGGGGAATCAGACTTAGATTCTGAGGAGTCGGATTCGGAATGGACGCCATCCATGGGGCATAGGGGCTAGTTTAGGGGTTAGGAAAAACCTTTTTAAGTGTTCTATTTTTTGAGATAGGGTATACCCAGGCTGCTAATCCTTTTTGATATTGGTGGTGTATAGTTTAGAAGTTTAGTGTGCATGTACATTATGTTGTGAATTGTAAATGGTGGATATTGTATAAGTTTATAATAGTATCGGATGTTCATTCTCCCTTTTACCCCTAGTCAATTTTGTCTGGGTGTTTATGGCTTTCGTTGGTGCTTTATATCTCTGATGTGTAGATTTGGGTCGGTGACTTACCCTTGGGCGTCGCGCTATTTCGATCGAAGAGGGATGCCACGAGCTCGATGGGGTTCAGGATGCGACAATCCTGACTTTTCTTTAGATTTTACTTAAGAGGATATAGCCTTGTGCTGGGTGTTTCTACAAATAAGAGGCCAAAGATCACTATATGAACACGTAAGAGAAGTAACAATGAAAGGGACTTTGGTGTTCAATGACCCAAAATTGATTGATGGTTTTTTCAGTAAAATAACATCACAAGTGACATTACTTTTATACTGCGATTGCTTGAGAGTCTTTAACTCTCTTTTTTTCGATCATATTAGTGCCATAACTTATGTGAGTACCATAACTCTGTTTTGATTACTTGAATGACATGTAACTTTTCAATCGATAACTTGAATGTCATAACTTTTTAGAAATGTTCACCACAAATGTTATGTCATCTTGAATTCGGGCACTTAAGTGAACATTTTTTAAAAGTTATGACACTCAAGTGATCGATTAAAAATTGGCATTCAAGTGAATATTTTTTAGAAGTCATGGTAATCAAGTGGTCGAAAAACAAAGTTATGATATTTAAGTGAGTGTCATGCCAAAGTTAGGCATTGTAATGTCCTTATTCCTTATTTTTCAAGAAAAGAACATTGCATGTGTTTTTCGTTGACCTTAACTGTCATGCCCCGAACCCCCATCGAGCCTGCGACATCCCGCCTCCGGTCGAACAGTTGGGACGTCCCAGGTTATCGCCGACCTCAACTAAACATCAGAGATTTAATCACGCAAACGGAAATCATAAAATATCCGGACAAACTTAAACTGGGGAGAATTGGAAGAATATACATTTCCATTTCTTATTCAACTTGTTCCACCATATATACAATAAAACAAACCTCTGACTACCAGTGTACACTTTACTGAAACTACCAAAATCAAAAAGGAGTCGATGACCTGACGTTCAACCTTAAAAATGGTTCTCATCCAAGGCAAGCTTTCCCACTTCTACAAACACGGTCGTTGTGTGTCTTATCCAGGTCATCCCGTTACCCATCGGAAACTCAGCTACCTCATACTCCGTATGCACTAGTACTCCAAAACGTACTGGTGGCGGTGGTAGAGGGTTCATCGTTCAGGTCGAGGTTCTGAAAATTGTTGGTTTACACAACCATGAGGTTATATCTCAGCAAGTACACCCCTAAACCCAACCTAGGCTATCACGTACCTCTAGACAACTATGCAATCACACACATTCACGTACATCAAGTAATCACATCACAGGCACATCAATTAAGACGGTTAGGCTCAATAATACACACACTTGCACTCAATCACGATCACGTCATATGCAACACGCGCATGTACCGTTCTCATCCCATTATTCCTTCCATTCTCATTTTCCACTTTAAATATCCTCGCAGTGACCCGCGTTGAAGTACACGCCTCAGGTACACTGCCACCATTCATCACCACACTTCCGGCCCACGTACTCGTTCACGCCTCAGGCCCCGATCGTGACCTGAGCATCATACGCCCCAGGCCCGATCCCAACTCAGCCCGCGCCATATGCGACGGGCCTACATGATTGAAACCCGAGCTTATGATGCCTCAGTCCAATCCCGATCTCACTTGAGCTGATCGTGCCTCGGACCGATTCTCATACTTGCTTTTTCAAGCCTCAGCCTGTGCCAAATGCAACAGACCTATGTGATCGCTGCCCGAGTTTACGATACCCGGCCCAATCCCATTCTCGTACTATCACACCTTCGCATACTTTCCCACAAACACTTGTCACGCCACAACTTCTCCTTACTCATGCACATACTCAATATGCATTTACCACACGCAACAGGCCCATCACACGCGATCCGTGCACGCATTGAGTCACACGCAGACAGAGCTCACTCAACAATTCACATAGCCAATATCAACAATTAATACGATCTGGCCCACGCGTGCACCAAACAGACATATGTTCACTATATAAACACACAAATAAGCCCTCAATTAAATCAACCCCATCCAGAATAATTCAAATATGCCTAAAACACGTAAATTGCCAATTTTCTCCAACTAAATGGCGTCGGATTAATTCCCATCCTTCACGACACTTTCTCGCCATTAAATAACGGTTCTAAAAATTCAACTTGCGTCCTGAACAAATCATCACAGCCCCGTGAACAGTAATTCCAGCTTGTGAACAGTAAATCACAGCTTGTAATTCACCTTAAATTGTCCTCCAAAAATTCCAAAATTAATCCTCAAGGCCCGCCACAACATTCCAATCTTAAACCCCAATATTTCGCACCCGTATAATACTAATTTCACCCCAAATCAAATTATCCGTTAATACCCAATATCCTAAATCGGGATTAGAGTGTGACTTACCAAGTTCTAGGCTAAATCGGCTAGAACAAGAAGCGGCGGCACTTAAACGGACACGGCAGGGACGGCAGCGAAGCTCGGCAACGACGATCGGCTTGCGGCGGCGGTCCGGCTCTTGATTTGGGCTCACAGCCACTTGGGGGAAAGAGAGAAAAGAGAGAGAAACGATGGCTAGTGGTGGTGGTTTGGGGCTGGTACGACGACTAAGCAGCGGCTTGGTGGCAGTCCGGCGTGCGGCGGCGAGCGACGGCGCTGGCGTGGCTTCACGATGGAAGAGGAAGAAGTTCACGGCAAAGAAAAAAAAAGAGAGAAGGGGCTGATCGTGAAGATGAAGGAGAGAAGGGGGAGGAAGACCACATTCTTGACTCAAATAATATATTTTGACCAATTATGGAAATGACCAAAACGCCATTTACTCACATTTTTAATCCGATGGTCCCGATTCAATGTTATCTTGATCCGACGGCCGAGATCGATTCTTGCACAAAAATATCCAAGGGTATACTTGTAATTCCCAAAATATCCAAGGGTAAAATTGTCCAATCAAAATTTTATGGCAAAATTACCAAAATGCCCTTTACCCTTAAAGCTTGTCCTTTAATAAATTCTAGGGGTATTTTGGTCACTTTCTCCGTTTTTTGTCCAAATCGAATTTTTTTGAAGGAATTAAGTGCACCAAAAATTGACACGTGTCACGTGCAACGTTGTCCTAGCAGTCCGTCATAACTTCCTAATTTTCCGGTGTCCAATTTGGGCAAAAATTCAATAATTAAATTCTATTAAACGCAACTTGAGTGTTTCTTGAGCTAACGGGCGGCTTGCTGAGGAAATTCGCAGAATCGACTCATGACTGATACTGAATTGAGTCACGTGCAAGTCCGTTCGGTATAATTTCAGAATCATTTGTCAAGTCGTTTCGTAGTTCAACGGAATCACCCGCGATCCACTACTAGAACAGTGGCAAATTGACCTCTAATTATCCTTGGATCGACCAACAGTGGCTCAAAATATCACTTTCGCGATTTAATGGTCGAAATCCATTCACGATCGAATTTCCTTTAGTCACGCGAATTTAATTCCCCTATCAGCCTTTCCCTAATGGTTAGCGTTCCCAGGAATGATCAGTTATGGGCGAGAAATTTACTACGAGCACATTTCATAAAACTCAGTTATTTCATAATTTCCAATTGGCGAAAATTTCGGAATGTCACAATCTTCCCCTCTTATAAAATTTCATCATTGAAATTTACGATCTTACCACTACTAAGAATTTACAATTCCTTACTATTGCTCAAACAATTGGGGGTACTGACGTTGCATCATTTCTTCACTTTCCCAAGTTGCGCATTCAGTTCCGTGGTGCTCCCAGATAACCTTTACCATCAGGATTGTCTTATTCCTCAGAACCCGTTCCTTCCGATCTTCAATTCTAATCGGTCTCTCGACATACGATACTTTATCATCTACTTCTATTTCTTCGTAATTTAAGATATGCGTCGAGTCCGGTTCGTACTTCCTCAACATCAATATGTGAAACACATTATACACCTGTGACATGTTTGGTGATAACACAAGGCGATACGCCAAATCTCCAATTCTTTCCAACACTTCGAAGGGTCCCACATACCTTGGAGTCAACTTCCCTTTCTTACCAAACCGGGACAATCCTCACATGGGCGACACTTTTAGAAATACGTGATCCCCTACTTGGAATTCCAGAGGTCTTCGTCTTCTGTCTGCATAACTCTTCTGACAGCTTTGCACTGTCTTCAGCCTTTCACGAATGATCTTAATTGCCTCAATCGATTGCTCAACCAACTCCGGCCTTGTTATAGCTCGTTCTCCCACTTCGTCCCAACACACGAGTGTTCTACAAGCACGGCCATATAGCGCTTCAAAGGGCGCCATTCCAATGTTCTGCTGGAAGCTGTTATTATAAGCAAACTCCACTAAAGGTAGTTGCTCTTCCCATTTACCTTGAAAATCCAGCACACATGCCCTGAGCATATCCTCTAGCGTCTGAATCGTCCTCTTAGACTGGCCATCTGTCTGAGGATGATAAGCTGTACTGAACTGCAACTTGGATCCTAATGCCGTCTGTAGACTTTTCCAAAAATTGGCGGTAAATCTAGGATCACGATCCGATGTTATAGACACTGGTACCCCATGCAAGCGAACTATCTGCTGCACGTACAACTCTACATACCGTTCTAACGCGAAATCCTTTCGCACTGCCAAAAATTGTGCCGACTTAGTTAATCTGTCGATAATCACCCAAATGGTGTCATGACCTCTTTGACTTCTCGGCAATTCCGATACAAAATCCATGGTTATATGCTCCCATTTCCATTTTGGGATTTCCAACGATCGCAATAATCCTCCAGGCTTACAATGTTGCGCTTTCACCTGCTGACACGTTAGGCACTTAGCCACGTGCTTAGCTATATTCGACTTCATACCATTCCACTAATAAAATTGTCTCAAATTCCTGTATATTTTGGTACTGCCGGGGTGAATACTGTACTGACTACGATGCACTTCGGACAAAATTTCTTCCTTAACTCCTGCATCGTCTGGCACACATAACCTTCCACGAAATTTCAACACACCGTTCTTAGATACCTGAAAATCCGGCTTCCTCTTAGTAACGTCCATCTCAATAACCTTCTGTATCTCTGGGTCCGTAGACTACAAAGCTTTAACTTTAGCCTGGATCTCCGGCTCAATCCTTAACGTCACTAATAGGCTCGAGACTCGACTTACTTCCAACTTGAACTCGAAATCTCGCACATTCTCCAATAGGATCCATTCCTTAATCATTAAATGTACGATGCTTGATTTCCAGCTCAATGCATCCGCTACACGGTTTGCTTTTCCAGGGTGATATAGAATATCACAATCATAATCTTTTAACAATTCCATCCAACGTCGCTGCCTCATATTCAACTCTTTCTGCGAAAATAAATACTTGAGGCTCTGATGGTCAGTATAAATCTGAAATCTCTCTCCACATAAATAGTGTTGCCAAATCTTCAGGGCGAACACTATTGCGGCTAACTCCAAGTCATGCGTCGGATAATTCAATTCGTGTGGCCTTAACTGCCTCGATGCATAGGCTACCACTCGCCCATGTTGCATCAACACACACCCTAATCCCTTCAACGACGCATCACTGTATATCTCATACCTTCCAAGTCCTGATGGAATCGTCAACACTAGTGCCGTCGTCAACCTCTGCTTCAACTCCTGAAAACTTCCTTCACACTGATCTGTCCATTCAAATCTATTCTCCTTCTTCAATAATTGAGTCAATGGCATTGCTATTGCCGAAAATCCTTCCATAAAGCGACGGTAATATCCAGCCAGACCCAGAAAACTCCGAACTTCTATTACCGTTGTCGGTCTAGGCCACTTTGTCATAGCCTCAATCTTCGACGGTTCACAAAAATTCCTTCTCCGGAAATTACATGACCGAGAAATGCCACTCGACTAAGCTAAAACTCGCACTTGCTAAACTTAGTGTATAGTGCGTTTTCCCTCAAAGTTCACAACACTTGATTCAAATGAAATTCATGCTCCTCCCGGCTTTTCGAGTACACCAGTATATCGTCGATATAGACAAATCACAAACTGATCTAAGAATTCCTTAAATACCTGATTCATTAAATCCATAAAGGCAGCAGGAGCGTTCGTTAATCCGAATGGCATCACCGTAAATTCATAATGTCCGTATCTCGTCCTAAATGCCGTCTTCAGTACATCCTCCTTCCTAATTCTCAACTGATGATACCTCGTTCTCAAATCAATTTTTGAGAATACCGAAGCCCCTTGTAACTGATCAAACAAATCGTCAATCCTTGGCAAAAGATACTTATTTTTAACTGTCACTTAATTTAGCTGCCTGTAGTCTATACACAACCTCAATGAACCATCTTTCTTCCTTACAAATAAAACTGGCGCTCCCCACGGAGATGCACTGGGACAAATAAACCCCTTATCTAATAACTCTTGCATCTGCATCTTTAATTCCTTTAACTCCGATAGCGATATTCTATAAGGTGCTTTCGAGATTGGCTCAGTTCCGGGTGCCAACTCAATTACAAACTCTAATTCCCTTTCCGGCAGTAATCTCGGCAATTCTTGAGAAAACACATCGGGATATTCACACACTACCGCTATATCCTCAAGTCTTGGCTCTTCAGCCGTCGAATCCATTACTGTAGCTAGAAATCCTTGACATCCTTCATTCAACAATTTTGCCATTTCCACCGAGGATATCAACGGAATCGAGGGTCCTCCTCGACTTCCTACAAATTTAAATTTCGGATGTTCAACAGGATTAAATTGGATCACCCTGCTATTGCAATCCATTACAGCCCTTTGCTTAGACAACCAATCCATTCCTACTACCACGTCAAAATCATACATATCTAGAACTACCAAATCAATCAATTCCTCCTTATTCCCAATCACAATCTTACAGTTTGGACACCCAGAGATATCAACATCTTATCGTTTAAAGGAGTCGTCACACATAACACAACATCAAGTGACTGTGGTTCTAATCCAACTAATTCCACAAACTATTTCGATATAAAAAAATGCGACGCTCCAGGATCAAATAAAGCATACGCAGCATGGTTGCATAGAGAAATCGTACCTATGACAACCCCTGGTGCGTTCTCAGCCTCTCTTCTGGCCATCGCATACACTCGTCCTTATGCTTGAGGCCTATTCTGATTCAGATTCGCTGTTTGGGCAGCTCCAATCTGATTCCCATTCCAAGGTGGCAGCAAGGCAAGCGGTTTATTCTGCCTGGAATTGGGGCAATTCTTTATATGATGCCCAAATCCTCTACATCCAAAGCAAGCTCCACCATTGGTTGGACAAGGCCCGTTTCCATGTCGACCTCCACAATTCCTACACGGACCATTCCTAATCCGGATTGGCTTTCCAATATTCCTTTTAACTGGTGGAGTAAAACGCCTATTATCCACCATCGGCCTCTTTCTCGGATTACGGTTATTCCAACCCCGGACAAACTTCGATCCAAATGCGGCGGCTCTATCTATTTGATTCCGCTCAAGAATCTGGGCCCTATCAAATATCTGCTCATACGTTCCCAGATTTACTAGTAACAACTAGCTACGGATGTCAGCTCTCAATCCATCCGAAAATCTCCGCGCCTTATCCTCAGGATGTTCCACCATTCTTGGCGCGAACTTAAATAATCTCGCGAATTCCGCCTCATGCTGATCTACTATTATCTTGCCCTGGCGAAGTCTCATAAATTCTGCAAGTTTTCTTTCTCTAGCACTAGCTGAAAAGTATTTATCATAAAAACTCTCGGTAAAAACAGCCTAAGTTTTGGCAGTACCTTCAGGAAAAATCCTATCCCTAGTGGCTTTCCACCAATAGTTCGCATTATCCTATAGCTAATAGACTGCTAAAGTCACCCTTTCGTGATCATTACACTCCAGCACCTCAAAAGTCTTCTCCAGTTCCTCTACCCACCGAGGTGCAGCGTTAGGATCTCCTTTCCCAGAAAACTTAAGTGGTTTCAACTTAATAAACTGCTCTACCAACTGGTGCATAGGTCTATTAGCAACCACTTGCCCCTGACCTTGGTTCTCGTTATTATTAGCAACAGCAACAGCCCCAACAGCTTGGGCAATCGAAGTAGCTCGCTCCTGAGTTTGCCGTTCTATTATATCACCAATCCATTCCAACGTTCTTATTACAGCTTTCATTTTCGGGTCCACAATAGGTCTAACTTCTATTCCCGGGTTTGCTGCTACTCCAGCATCAACTCCTAAATTTTCCATCGCTTCAGCACCCATTCCAAGATCCTCTACGGCTCTAGCTCGAGTGCGTCCTCTACCCCTGGATCCTCTACCAGCGCCCCTTCTTGGGACTCTTCCTACTCCTCTTCCTTCGCTGCTCATCGTCACGATTCTACCACTCTATTACCTGCTATAATTCCATTCAGGAATTAGCAGTCTAAACCAACTAGCTCAATCCAATTCTAAGCAGCGAATTAACACATCCGTTCACTCAACAAGCAATTCCCCACTACAAATCACGAAATCACCATCATCAGAGTCTGAACATTTACCTCAAGTCTAGATGCGCCTGCAATTCAATTACCACACACAATTGACTTACACAAATAATCACAACAATCAATCTGAAGGCACGTATAGCTCATTCTACCCTACACCTCACTAAGATTTCCCCAATTACTATCCCAAGGTTTCCTCTCCTTATCACTCTAAATTTTCGACCAACTTTAGATCGAGCTGACCTTGCTCTGATACCAATTCATACGAGGATGTCACGCCCCGAACCCTCATCGAGCCCACGACATCCCGCCTCCGGTCGAACAATTGCGACGTCCTAGGTTATCGCCGACCTCAACTAAACATCAGAGATTTGATCGCGCAAACGGAAACCATAAAACACCCGGACAAACTTAAACTGGGGAGAATTAGGAGAATATACATTTCCATTTCTTGTTCAACTTGTTCCACCATATATACAATAAAACAAACCTCTGACTATCAGTGCACACTTTACTGAAACTACCAAAATCAAAAAGGAATCGATGACCTGACGTTCAACTTAAAAAATGGTTCTCATCCAAGGCAAGCTTTCCCACTTCTACAAACAAGATCGTCGTGTGCCTTATCCAGGTCATCCCGTCACCCATTTGAAAACTCATCTACCTCATACTCCGTATGCACTGGTACTCCAAAACGTACTGGTGGTGATGGTGGAGCGTTCATCGTTCAGGTCGGGGTTCTGAAAATTGTTGGTTTACACAATCATGAGATTATATCTCAGCAAGTACACCCCTAAACCCAACCTAGGCTATCACGTACCTCCAGACAATTACGCAATCACACACATTCATGTACATCAAGTAATCACATCACAGGCACATCAATTAAGACGGTCAAGCTCAATAATACACGCACTTACACTCAATCACGATCACGTCGTATGCAACACGTGAATGTACCGTTCTCATCCCATTATTCCTTCCATTCTCATTTTTCACTTTCACAATCCTCGCCAGTGACCCGCGTTGAAGTACACGCCTTAGGTACACTGCGACCATTCATCACCACACTTCCGGCCTACGTACTCGTTCACGCCTCAGGCCCCGATCACAACTTGAGCATCACACTCCCCAGGTCCAATCCCAACTTAGCCCGCGCCAAATGTGATAGGCCTACATGATTGAAACTCGAGCTTATGATGCCTCAGTCCAATCCCGGTCTCACCCAAGCTGATCGTGCCTCGGGCCGATTCTCATACTTGCTTTTTCAAGCCTCAGCCTATGCCAAATGCAACAGACCTATGTGATCGCTGCCCGAGTTTACGATACCCGGCCCGATCCCATTCTCGTACTATCACACCTTCGCATACTTTCCCACAAACACTTGTCACACCACAATTTCTCCTTACGCATGCACATACTCGATATGCATTTACCACACGCAACTTGTAACATCCTGAAATTCGACCCATTTTCGGGATCAATAAAGTGTAAATTATTTCTCATTTAATTTTAGAAAGTCTCGCCCGGACCTGATCAATCACGGGATACTAACCTTATGGGAAAGGCTAAATAGGAATAGGTACGTGGACCGGGGACCCGATCGCGAGTTAGGCACGGACTTCGAAGAACGCCGAGGAAATATTTTGGACCAACGTGGACTGATCTTAGGAAGGTGACGGATTCGATTCTGCCAATGATGTACGATTGGATCGCAGGTGATTCCGCATGACCGAGAGTACACATGGCGAACGATTCCCAAACTAACCTAAATGACCGAGACCTCCGGTACTAGTGATAATTCCTCGCGCTCTCTCGAAAATCGAGGCCATTACGATTCGGACAACCCTAGGTCGATACGCGTAATACCTAAACAGCCACCCGTTAGTGAGAGGCTCTAGAATTTTTAAAACGAGCAAATTTAATCATGAGATTGGACCAGAACTTTGACGTGGACATTTTGTGGACGTTTACGATTATTTTTCAAAACCAACGTCGTTTTGGTGTGGCCACGTACATTTGGGACTAATCTAGTCAGAAATTAGAATTTCGACGAAAATTGGGGAAAATTACGGTTTTGCCCCTGTGGGCGCCGGGACTGGATTCAGAGACCGTTTGAGGTTATTTTTCACGGCCAAGGTCATTTTGGGGCATCCAGACACATTTAGAGTGGTTCCGGTCGAAAATTGAAATTTCGACAAAAATTTAAAAAATAATATTATTTTATTCCCGGAACTTCGCAATCGATTTCCGAGGGCTTAAAAAGTGAATTTCACGAATCCGACGCCATATTATGTTGGCCATACACATATGGAACGCGTATGTGCAAAAATTGGAATTTCGCCCCGGGACCGGAAAAATGACGATTTTGCCCCTGGGCCGGTATTAATTCCGAATTTTTTTGGGAAACTTTTAGGATAATTACCAGGGTTATCAGCTGCATTATTGAGGGCCAAAGACCATTTTATCCCTTACTTTTTGGATAAGATTGATTTAGAACCGTTGGATTAGGGGTATTTTGGTCAAAACCGACGGATCGGCAACAGGTGGCACTATGGGCTGTCTTTTTTTGACCAGGTCTGACCTTTATCTCTCTCTCCTCACTCACCTCACGCCAAAACTCCCAGAACCAGCAGCTCCTCTTCCATTTTCCTCTCTTCTTCTCCATTTTTCTCTCTTGGTTTTTTGTCTCGTCGGAGCTTGTCATCGGCCACCGGAGCGCCGCCGCCAACCGCCGTGCCTCACCATCGACCCACACAGTCCCCCAGCCCCAGCCTCGCCTCTGTCCAGCCCTCTCTCTCTCCCTTTCCCTCTCTTTTTTTTCTCTCCCGGGTTTACACCGCCGCCGCTTTGGAGCCTCGCCGGAGCTTCGTTGGAGCTCCGATTGCCGTTCCATCGAAGCCCAGACGACCAGCACGCCCGTACGTCGCCGACCAGCTATCCGTACAGTGTCCGTACGGAAGTGCTGTTCACGTCCGTATGGATTTACTGTTCATCCCGTCCGTACGTCGTCGCGGCCTTCTCCGCCGTCTCGCCGGCCACCGTCTAGCCCCTGTCCCTAAAGCCTGTGAATAGTACCGTGAACAGTGCGCGGTGAACAGTATCACCCCCGTGAACAGTGCGCGCCCTAGGGAATTTCGCCGCCGGTTTCACTATTCATCAGTGATCGGCCGCCGTTCCCCGTTGCCGTGGTCCAGAAATTAGGTGGGTATATTTCCTAAATCCGGATTAGGACTGATTGTGTGTTTTTCTAGACTGGCCTAGGTATTATCAGTGTAGTCTGCACTGGTTTAGGTAGTATAGGTATAAAATTCGGACTGGATTGAGGACAAATGGGTGGAATAAATTCAAGAAAAATTAGTGGGATTATTAGAACTAATTATTGGGCTAATTCGGATTAGTTGGTGATTATGTGATTGGACTACCGGGTGTGCCCGAACTGAATGACCGGTTGATTTCTGTGCCCAATTGTGGGGAAATTTGAATAATGTCATGTCGCGTGACTGCGTGGCCGACTCGTGCGGAGTGTGATTGGCCATTTGTGACGCCCCCTACCTCGGGGCCATTCACGTGACGTCCCGTTCATTATTATCTTTCATAATACACACGTGGAAGCATACTCAGGACGATCACAATCAATACATAGCGGAAATAGGACAAGCAGCATCATGAGCAAACCTTATGTTTATAATTCATGCAAACATATTTTACAAGCCCTTCGGGCCATGGCAAACATCACATATTTCATTGCCGACTATAATTAGCAAATTTTGATTTGGGTTAACCTATACCCACTACGGCTTCTCGTTTCTCGCTTCTTCACTTTCACCCCGGTCCCGTCCGCCTGGCCATCTCACACCCTACCCGTGGCTTTATCCTGGAGCCGGCCTGCCCTGAGGCACCAAGTCCGTTAGGCCCTCATCACCAGCGTCGTGATTCGGCGATAGGCACGGTCTTCTCTGACATTTATCACGGTGAGCACTTCGGCTCTCGGCTTCACGGGATTGCTAACGCGGGCCGGGAGAGATGCCATCCTACGGACCTGAAAAGGGGAAAACAACGGGGAGTGAGTCGAGGAGACCCAGTAAGTAAAACGTTACTAACAGGCGATGACGTATCAATCATCGTTTTCACGAAACATTCTTACCGTACCGGCCTCCGTAGCCGATCAAACAACAACGGGCATAGAAAGCACAAAATAAGGAGCCCAAGCATGACTAAGTCACGGTTTACCTCACGTTTCGCGCCTCGGTTTCTATTTTGAATTAGATAACATGCAAAGAAAACACGAAACAAGGCAAACTCGTTATTGGGAACACAACATCGGAACGCCAAAAGACGAGAACGGGGGAAAGCTCATGATACGACATATTTCAACGTCATTTCCCGGTAGTAAAATCCCACTTACCCTTTTATAAAACAAGAACTAAAGAGTAGAGAATGGCGGGAAGGGTGACGGTTCTCGGTTTTGGAATAACTCTCGAGAATGGCTTCTCTCTCTCGGTTTTCTTTTTCTTTCTTTCTTTTGGCTCTCGGTTTCTTTTCTTTCTCTCTATTTTCGGCACTCTCTCTCTCTTTCTCTCTCTAATTTTGATTGATACAAGTGAGAAGGTGAGCCAATTTCTATCCTAAAGAATGCTATTTATAGAGGGATAAAGTGGCTTTGATGATGCGTGCGCCTGGGTCATCAAGGGCATGAGGTATGCGCACATGTCATCAAAATGATGAGGTAAGCGCATACCTCATCCCTCATAAATGATCCAAGGCCAAAAGTCCAAAAGAATGATGAAATAGCCATAATTACTCTCCTTTCTCTCTCCTCTCTAATTGGCCGTGACTCTCTCCTCTTCTCCTTGGCCGGCTGTGGCTCTCTTCCTCTTTTCTTTGGTCAATACTTGAAGAGCAAGTCTCATTAAGCTTCATAAATGGCCATTATGAAAGGTTGAAAAAGAAGACCTATACAATTAATGAAGGAAATGATGATGGTGATAAGGTTTGACTAGGTCAAACCTTCTAGGACTCTCTCAAATTGACTGAATTAAATCCCAATTTGCTCGAATCAAATGGGTCTCGCGCAAATATGCACATAACGTGCAAAACGAATCCCACATCGTAATAAATCTCAAACTTTTCCCGAGGTTTTTCCGCAACAAAATACATCTAAAAATCTCATTCAACCCGAGTCTTGGCACGGAAAACCTCTAAATATGTCTCAAATATTACCAAAAGACCTTAAGTCGAGATTCTAACGTTTTTCATATAACGATTTGATAAATCTTTGCAATCTAACAAAATCGGACAGCTTTGCACTGTTCACGAATTCAGACTTGAAAATATAGTAAATAAATTCCAAAAATTCTCAAATTCGGATATGTCATAAACAAGACCTTCATAAATATTTCTCGTGAAGAACACAAATTCGGAATATTTCTGTAAACACCATTTTTAGTAGCTCAAAAACAGACTAAAAATAGTTCGCTGGAACAAGATTCTGGTTTCACAAATTAAGTTCTGTCCAGCATGCAAATCATCTCAGAAAATTTCCAAATTTATACACGTTATAGAAAAGAAAGTTCTCAACAACTTTCATGAAGGAAACTTTTTCAAAATCGACCCAGAAAAGCTCGTAGAAAATAAAGACGGTGTAAACATCATTGAAATACCCGTTCTGGGCAGTTTCACACAATCCGAAAATCAGACCATCGTACCACTCATATCAACTCCAAAAATTCTGAAATTAATTCATGTAAAACTTCAAGATATTTGGAACCACTTTCCAGAAGAAAGCGTTTGGAAATTCGGATCACAAAAGTCTCCCCAAAAATAACAAAACGAAGGAGTACCAAGGATCCGAAATACAGTTTTCCAAAACAAGAGTAGAAATTTTTGTTCCAATTGGAAAACCATCAAACTTAAACCATATACATTTTCCAGGGACTGAAATTGAGGATGTGACAATTCTTCCCCTCTAAAAGAATTTCGTCCTCGAAATTTAAAACGTACCTGGGATTTAGTGACACTCTCAGAAAGATATGGTCGCCTACCTGAAACTTAAGTGGTTTCTGGGGCTTGTCAGTTTTAATTCTCTTACTGACTTGTGCCGTCCTAAGTCTTTCTCTATTTATCTGGACAGCATCTATGGTGAGTTGGACTAGCTCTAGACCCCTGACCTTCTTTTCCTGACCTCGTTCCAATAGACCAGAGTTCTGCAAGCTTGACCGTATAATGCCTTGAATGGTGCCATCTTGATGCCTTACTGATAACTGTCATTTCAGTTGGATTTTACCTTCCTTTTTGAAGGTATTCCTGTTAGCGCTTGAAATTTTCTTTGGGTGAATGCCTTCAAACTTTGGCTTTCCCACGATTCCGCTGCGCCACTCTGATTTATCATCCTTAAATATTTCTTAGGCTGGCTTGCTTGGATCTTTCGGTACATTAAAACAGCGTACATAAATACTATGATAAAACAGTACAAGTATAGTTCCAGTCTCAAGTCTCCGTAATAACATTGGAGTTTTCTGCTTCTTCTTGGGTAATGGCATAAATCCTTCCTTGAGCTGGAGGATGATTGTCACGCGGTGGAACTTCATTTTGTTGCATCACTGGTGGTTGCTGTGACTGCTTCACTTGCTGTCATTGCGGGCAATCCTTTATGCGGTGGCCTTGTTGACCACAGCCAAAACATGCCCCCGTAAATTTTGGACACGGAGCATTTCCATGAAATCTTCCGCAAGTATGGCAAGCATCGCCTGCAGTGGAAATTGGCTTCTGATTTTTGATCTTCTTGTTGGGAGTGGAGAAATGGTTTTCTCCCAACATCGGTCTCTTGTCATGATGCTGGTTGGTTTGAGAAGCCGAATGACAGGGCTTTCCTTGGTTAGTCGCCGTGGCAGCTCGTTCTAGGGACTCTTTCTCCACCAGCTGGACTCGTTCATATAGCTCGTTGTAATCCTTGAGGTTCAGTGGCACCAACTGTCTCCGGATGTCTAGTTTCAAACCGTCTCGAAATCTTTTTGCCCTTTCCACTGGATCTTCAATAAATTTAAGGGCGTACCTCGATAGTTGAGCGAACCTTGCTTCGTACTGGTCCACCGTCATGTTGTTCTGCTGAAGTTGCAAGAATTCCTTCATCTTTCGATCACGAGCACATTCGGAAAAATACTTTCCGTTGAATGCTTCAACGAAAGCATTCCAGTTGACAGCAGCATTTTCTGGGAACACGATTTCCTTGGTCGCTTTCCACCAATAGCTGGCATTACCTTGCAGTTGATAGGCTGCTAAGGTAACTTTATCTTCCTCAGAGCATCGCAGAAGCTCAAATTCTTTCTGGAGTTCATTGATCCAGGATTCCGCTTCTTCGGGGTCTCCAGTTCCGACAAACTTCGGGGGTTGGAGCTTCAGAAATTGCTCAACCAATCCGTGCATCGTACGGCCACCATTTCCATTTGCTGCCACATTCTCAGCATTAGGCATTCGTTGTTGGGCCTGCTGTCCCAACAGTTCTCCCACGGTCGCTAGAGCCTGCAGAATTCCATCTATTCGGGGGTCTTGAGTTGACTTCCCCTTCGAGGTCGAGGTCGCAGCCGGGGTCCGACCACTCATATTGGTGTTCTAAGGGGTCTTTCTACAACACAAGAATAGGTTAGTGGTCACAAACAAATATTGGCACACAACCTATTCAACCACAATCAATCAATCACATGCGCAGGGGTGTTTCCTAACTAACTACCCCAACTTCAGTGCACCTTATCACTCCAGGTGTTGATTTCCGCTTGGATTTCAGAATCGTTCTCCCCCATTCAGTGCATAGTTCGGTTTCTTCCTCTCTTACCCATCATCTTAGAAGCCTGTCAGGAGCCACACCTTGCTCAGGTCTTCAACCTCGGCGACCACTCTTGCTAGAAGCCGCACCTTGATCAGGCCTCATGCCCCGGCGTCCACTTCATAGCCAAGAGCCGCTCTTTGGTCAGGTTCTATCTCGGCAACCACTCCCCGCCCTCATCGGATCGGGTCCTTTCAGGATTTCACAGTCTCTTCTTGGCTTATCACCGAACTTGCACTTACTGGAGGGGAACCTGCTCTGATACCAAATTAATCTGTGACGCCCCCTACCTCGGGGCCATTCACGTGACGTCCCGTTCATTATTATCTTTCATAATACACACGCGGAAGCATACTCAGGACGATCACATTCAATACATAGCGGAAATAGGACAAGCAGCATCATGAGCAAACCTTATGTTTATAATTCATACAAACATGTTTTACAAGCCCTTCGGGCCATGGCAAACATCACATATTTCATTGCCGACTATAATTAGCAAATTTTGATTTGGGTTAACCTATACCCACTACAGCTTCTCGTTTCTCGCTTCTTCACCTTCACCCCGGTCCCGTCCGCCTGACCATCTTACACCCCACCCGTGGCTTTATCCCGGAGCCGGCCCGCCCTGAGGCACCAAGTCCGTTAGGCCCTCATCACCAGCGTCGTGATTCGGCGATAGGCACGGTCTTCTCTGACATTTATCACGATGAGCACTTCGGCTCTCGGCTTCACGGGATTGCCAACGCGGGCCGGGAGAGATGCCATCCTACGGACCTGAAAAGGGGAAAACAACGGGGAGTGAGTCGAGGAGACCCAGTAAGTAAAACGTTACTAACAGGCGATGACGTATCAATCATCGTTTTCACGAAACATTCTTACCGTACCGGCCTCCGTGGCCGATCAAACAACAACGGTCATAGAAAGCACAAAATAAGGAGCCCAAGCATGGCTAAGTCACGGTTTACCTCACGTATCGCGCCTCGGTTTCTATTTTGAATTAGATAACATGCAAGGAAAACACGAAACAAGGCAAACTCGTTATCGGGAACACAACATCGGAACGCCAAAAGCCGAGAACGGGGGAAAGCTCATGATACGACATATTTCAACGTCATTTCCCGGTAGTAAAATCCCACTTACCCTTTTATAAAACAAGAACTAAAGAGTAGAGAATGGCGGGAAGGGTGACGGTTGATGCGTCTTAACGCCGGCCACGAAGTGTTGTGATTAAATAAAGAGACCTGATGCGTTTTACGCGGGTCGTATTAAATGATAAATTGATAAAGTTTCAGTGTGCCAGTGTGGGTTAGTAAGCCGAGACATGAATATGGACATTTGCATGCATAAGAATGCGTGGGCTAGAATGCTAGTGTACGGGACTCGGTGAATAGTACGTGATGTTATCATTATTGAGCATGAACATACGCTTGACGTACGCGTGAACCGAGTGCTTGGGTATGTGGTTTGATTATATGATTATTGTGAATAACCTGCAGGATCAGCCAGGTAAGTGATCTGGGCCAGAGAGCCTAGATCAGAGCTTATTTATGAGTTAGATTGCCGTGGTATTTTGTGCTGTTAGTCAGGAGAATTGCATGTTAGCCTAACCTAGGTTTAGGGGGTTATACTCGCTGAGATTCGTCTCACGGTTATAATAACCCACATTTTCAGACCCCCAGCAGTAGGATGCCGAGGTCACCACCCTTTTTGGAATACCGCATTTTATCCAGCGGTCGTCGAGCATGCACGTCGGTGGAGACGGAGCAGAACGGAGAAGTGGCTGTTTGATTATTCTCAGCTGTGGTGTTTCCTTTTTGGTTGTAGTGAACATTGTAAATAGGTTTTCGTTGGTAACACCGTTATATATATTTTCTGAGGTGCTTGACTGCTATTTGGTTGTTCTACCTTGGTCTCATGTATTATATTGTACGGGTGTATATATTTAATTATATACGTTGCTTCCGCATGTGTTTGATCTCTGATTGAGCGTTGGGTCGGCAATGCTTCCTGGGAGCATTGCACCGTAATCGACCGTGACGGGATGTTGTGTTCCAGTGGTGTACGGGGCGTGACATGTCACATCCCGATTTTTGTGCCTGGGAAGTCGCAGGTAAATTGTAATATCCTCAATTTCAGTCCCTAGGAAATGGCTGTGAGATAAGCTTGGCGGTTTTCCAATCAGAACTAAATTGTTTTATCTTGTTTTGGAAAACCTAGTTTTCGGATCAATTGTACCCTTTCGTTTTGTTATTTTTGGGGAGACTTTTGTGATCCGAATTTCCGAGCGCTTTCTTCTGGAAAGTTGTTCCAAACATTTTGAAATTTCACGTGATTTAATTTCAGAATTTTTGGAGTTGAGATGAGTGGTACGATAGCCTGATTTTTAGACCGAGTGAAACTGCCTATAATGAGTTTTTCGGTGATGTTCACACCGTATTTATTTTCTACAAGCTTTTCTAGGCTGATTTTGGAAAAGTTTCCTTCATGAAAGTTGTTGAGAACTTCCTTTTCTATAACGTGTGTAAATTTGGGAATTTTCTGAGATGATTTGGATACTAGACAGAGCTTATTTTGAGAAATAAAAATGCTGTTCCAGTAAGCTTTTTTTAGTCTGTCTTTGAGTGATGGAAAATGGTATCTACAGAGAGAATTAGATTTTGTGTTCTTCACAAAAATGTTTATTAACGTCTTGTTTATGACATATCCGAATTTGAGAATTTTCGGAGTTCATTTACTATGATTTTAAGTCCGATTTCGTGAACAGTGCAAAACTATTCGGTTTCTCCAGATTTCAAATATTTAGCATTTTCTATATGAGAAAGTTGGAATTTGGACTTGGTGTCTTCTGGTGATTTAAAGTACGCGTTTCAAGCTTTCAAATGAGATATTTTATGCCTTGATCAGAGGTCGGACCAGGGGAAAACGAAATTTGGAAATGAATGGCCAAGAATGAAGCTTGTTCAAGAAGCCTCATTAATTAGTCTTGACTTTGGAGTCCTTACCATGATGACATGCATTAATTGGCCATTATTATTCTTGACTTTGGTGGCTCTTCATGATGGCCTGTGAGGTAAGCGATGACCTCACGCAACCCGATGACAAGCGCTTACATCATCCTTTTCTTTGGCCCCAAGTTTTGGTCTCTATAAATAGAGAAGGGCCATTCGGCCAAGGGAGAGAGAAGGAGAGAGAGAGAGTAGCCGTAAGGGAGAGAGAAAGAAAACCGAAAGAGAGAAAAATGAGGGAAAGAAAAGAAAGGGCTCGACACCGTGAGTTGCCGAGATCTCGAGGCCGTCGTCTTTTCGATCCATTTTCTACTCTCTAGTTCTGGTTTCGTTTTGTGTAAGTAAACTTTCTAATATCGGGAAAGGAAGTTGTGATGCGTTGTGACACGGTTTGCTTGGACCGTTTCTCGGTCATTTGGTTGGTTATGGTTGGTTCATTTCTCGATTTACTCATGTTTCGTGTTTGAAGTTTGTTTTAGAGGTAGAATCGAGATTTGACTGATAAAGTGCACATGTTATAGTCATGTGTTGATGTTCTCTTGTATGAACTTTGCTATTGATCTGCCATTGATGCGGGTGCGGTAAGGGCCGACTTGTGCTAACGGCGATCCCCTCATCCTCGCTTGATATTAGTAGGTTTACTTGCTGGGTCTCCCCGACTCACCCCCCATTTTCCCACCCTCAGGTCCATAGGACGGTCGAAAGGACGGCAGCGACAGGAGGAGTTCGAGCCGTGTTGGAGTTCGGGGAAAGCGAGGAGCGAGGAGAAGCAGTGGGCTTAGGACACCCAAGCCACATGTTTGTTGTGTATAAATGGCTATGAAAATATGTGTTGTTGTTGCCATGGCCCGAAGGGCCTGTTAAAACATATTTGTATGCACCGTAATAATAAGGTTTGCTCATGATGCTTGTCTTAATCCCACTGTTGTTGTTATTGTGATTGTCCCGAGTATGCTTCCGCTTGTGTTTAATAAGATAATAATGAACGGGACGTCACGTTAATGACCCCGAGGTATGGGGCGTCACATGACATCCCCTCTTAAATTGGTATCAGAGCAAGGTCAGCTCGATTCCATTTAGTCGATACCTGGAGTGATAAGGAGTGATGAAACCATGGGTAGCCAGTAGGGTGACCTCGTGTGCTACATGCATCTCCTGACAGTTGTGCATTGATTGTGTGTGTTTATTGGTATGACCCTTACAGGTGCGGCAGAACCCGAGGTGAGTATGTGAATCCCTTGGGTGATGTGTTGGATAATTGTTAGGCCGCATGCTGATTGTTGTTTGTTATTTTGATACCTATCTAGAACTTAGACTGGGATAGATTAGTTTAAGTCTTTAATTCTTTGGCGGAATTATAGCAGGAAGTGGTATAGCTGAGTGGCGAGAATGAATAGAAGAAAGGGAAAGGAATCCCAAGGTCAGTTGAGCTCAGGAGGCCAAGAGGCCTGAAACCGTCGACTAGAGGACATTATTCAAACCCCAAACAGGAGAAGGGGGAAGGAACCCTAAGCCCAGACTAGTGAGGGAGCCTGTGAGGCTAGAGGTCCCAGGTTTGATGATGTGATGAATACCTTACGGGAGATAGGGCGTGTTATGGGACTGCAAGCGCAAGAAAGGGCCGCAGCGTATGCACAGGCTGCTGAGGCCGCGCCTATCGCTGTTGTTGGAGGGAACCAAGCCCAGCAAGGTCTAGCTCAACCAGCAGGGGTTAGGCAGATGCCCCAGTTAGTAGAACAATTTGTTAAGCTGAAGCCGCCTAAATTCCATGGCCGAGGTGACCTCGAGATTGCACCACGATGGGTGGAAGAATTGGAAAAGATTTTTAAGGTGCTGGGGTGCACCGATGAGGAGAAAGTAGCATTAGCTGGGTACCAGTTGCAAGAGGGCGCAAATGATTGGTGAAAGGCCACGGAAGGCAGAATATTTCTAGAGGGAACAGCCCCGACCTGGGCGGTGTTTGTTGAGAGTTTTTATGAGAAATACATTTTAGAAAATGCCCAGGAAAAGAAATTGATGGAGTTTATGAGATTGCGACAGGGCCAAATGACTGTTGACCAATACGATGCAGAATTTGTAAGGTTGGCAAAGTTTGTGCCAACAATGGTGGACAATTCACGGGATAGGGCCCGAAGATTTCGGGATGGGGCCTGAAGATTCCGAGATGGACTGAAACCGGATCTGCGAAGTCAGATTTTATCGCATGACATTAAGGAGTATGGGGAAATGCATAGGCGGGTCCAGATTATCGAACGGGACCAACAAGAGAGAGCAGCCGCATCCGTTTCACTGTTTGCTCAAAACAGGGACAACCGCCGCTATGGAAAGAAACCGGCAACCGGTAATAGACGTTTCGCCCTACCAGTTCGGCGAAATATTAGGAAGCCGAGTCCCCAGCCAAGAAGATTTGACGCATGCTTCAGGTGTGGGAGCCTAGACCATCAGATCAGGAATTGCCCACAGCAACAACCCTCGGGACCGCCAAGGTTGCCACCGCCGCGGGCTGGAAATCAAATTGGGAATCAAGTTAGAAATCCCCCACCGGCTAATCAAGGGAGGCCGCCAGCACAAGGACGGGTGTATGCGATGGCGCGCAGAGAAGCAGAGGTAGCGCCTGGCGTGGTCACAGGTACGATTTTTCTCTGTGATCATGCTGTATATGAGTTATTTGATCCGGGGGCAACCCATTCGTTTATTTCGGAGCAGTTTGTTCGATTAGTTGGTTTGGAACCAGTGATGCTTGAAAATATATTGTGGGTGTCAATGCCTTTGAATGATAGGATGTTAGTTTCATTTGGATGTCCTGGCTGTAAAATAGTGATTGGTGGTATTGAGGAGAATATCGACTTGGCAATGTTGGCCATGTTCGATTTTGATGTTATAATAGAAATGGATTGGCTAGTAAGGCAGAAAGCCTTGATGGATTGTGGTAGTAAGACGATCCAGTTTAATCCAGTTGGACGTCCTAAATATGAATTTCAGGGTAATCGAGGAGGAACCTCGATCCCTTGGATTGCTTCCCTTGAGGCGACCAAGTTAATGGATGATGGTTGCGAAGGATTTATGGTAAACGTGGTTGACACAACAGTTGAGGGACTCAAGTTGGAAGAGATACCTGTGGTGTGTAATTTTCCCGAGGTTTTTCCTCAAGAGCTGCCAGGATTGCCACCCGAGCGGGAAGTGGAATTCGTGATTGAATTGGCCCCGGGAACAGAGCCCATTTCGAAGGCGCCATATAGAATGTCATTGTCGGAATTAAAAGAACTGAAGGTTCAGATGCAAGAACTCTTAGATAAGAGATTCATTCGTCCTAGTGCGTCCCCATGGGGAGCGCCAGTCCTGTTTGTGAGGAAGAAAGACGGGACTTTAAGATTATGTATAGATTACCGACAATTGAACCAAGTGACAGTGAAAAATAAGTATCCATTGCCGAGGATCGACGACTTATTTAACTAGTTGCAAGGAGCGTCTGTATTTTCCAAGATAGATCTACGGACTGGGTATCATCAATTGAGAATTCGGAAAGAAGATATCCCTAAGACTGCTTTTAGGACTAGGTACGGGCATTATGAATTTACGGTCATGCCCTTTGGACTGACGAATGCCCCAGCTGCATTTATGGACTTGATGAACAGGGTGTTCAAGGAATTCTTGGATCAATTTGTGTTCGTGTTTATTGACGATATCCTGGTGTATTCTAAGGGCCCAGAAGAGCACGAAATGCATCTAACAGAGGTACTACGGACGCTAAGGGAACATGCACTTTACGCTAAGTTTAGTAAGTGCGAGTTTTGGCTAAGCAGAGTAGTCTTTCTTGGTCATATAATTTCAGGAGATGGGATTTCTGTGGATCCGACGAAGATCGAAGCAGTGACTAAATGGCCAAGACCGACTTCTATGACAGAAATCCGAAGCTTTCTGGGTTTGGCTGGCTATTATCGGCGTTTTGTGAAAGGATTCTCGTCAATAGCCATGCCGATGACACGGTTATTAAAGAAGGAAGCCAAGTTCGAATGGGATGACAAGTACGGGAAAAGTTTTCAAGAACTGAAGCGTAGACTGACAACCGCCTCAATGTTAACTATTCCATCAGGACCAGGTGGTTTCGAAGTGTATAGTGATGCATCATTAAAAGGACTTGGGTGTGTGTTAATGCAGCATGGAAAGGTAGTAGCGTATGCGTCGCGTCAGTTGAGGCCGCATGAGCTAAATTATCCGACACATGATTTGGAATTGGCTACAATTGTATTTGCGCTCAAAATTTGGAGGCACTATCGATGTGGAGAGAAGTTCCAGATCTATACGGATCATCAGAGCCTCAAGCATTTGTTCTCGCAAAAGGAGTTAAACATGAGGCAGCGTCGATGGATGGAGCTACTCAAGGACTACGACTGCGACATCATGTATCATCCGGGAAAGGCGAATCGAGTCGCTGATGCACTGAGTCGTAAGTCAAGTATAGCGCACATGATGGTAAAGGAATGGACCTTACTAGAGAGGCTTAGAGATTCACAGTTCAAGTTTGAAGTGAGCCACATATCGAACCTACTAGTTGCATTAAGAATAGAACCGGAGATTCAGACCAAGATCCGAGAATTGCAGTCTACGGATCCAGAAATTCAGAAAATGATTGAAATGGACGTCGCCAAGAGGAAGTCGGACTTTCAAGTATCCAAGGACGGAGTTTTGAAGTTCCGTGGACGACTATGTGTACCCGATGATTTGGAGCTCAAGGAAGAAATTTTAAGTGAAGCTCACCGCAGTAAGTACAGTATTCACCCGGGTAGTACTAAGATGTACCAGAACCTTCGACAGCACTTTTGGTGGAACGGAATGAAGGTTGATGTGGCCAAACATGTGGCCAAATGCTTGACGTGCCAACAAGTGAAGGCACAACATTGTAAGCCCGGAGGACTACTACAACCGTTAGAGATCCCTGAATGGAAATGGGAGCACATTACAATGGATTTCGTAATGGGATTGCCAAGAAGCTAGCGAGGACACGACTCTATATGGGTGATAGTGGATCGGCTTACTAAGTCGGCGCACTTTCTGGCAGTGCGAAAGGACTTCGAGTTGGAAAGATATGCTGAACTGTATGTACAACAAATCGTCAGACTTCATGGTGTACCAGTGACGATTACTTCGGATCGTGACCTGAGATTTACGGCGAACTTCTAGAAGAGTCTGCAAACAGCCCTGGGGACAAAGTTGCAATTTAATATGGCTTATCATCCCCAGACGGATGGCCAATCCGAAAGGACGATTCAGACTCTGGAGGACATGTTGCGGGCTTGTGTAGTGGATTTTCAAGGCAAGTGGGAAGAACAGTTGCATATGGTAGAATTCACCTACAACAACAGTTACCAACAGAGTATCCAGATGGCCCCGTTTGAAGCCTTGTATGGCAGGGTGTGTAGAACGCCAGTATGTTGGGACGAAGTTGGTGAGCGAAGCATTACAGGCCCGGAGTTGGTACAACAAATAGTAGAAGCTGTTGAGATTATCCGAGATAGACTGAAAATGGCACAGAGTCGCCAGAAAAGTTATGCAGATCGGAGACGACGACCCTTGGAATTTCAAGTTAGAGATCATGTGTTCCTAAAAGTGTCGCCTATGAAGGGATTATCCTGATTCGGTAAGAAAGCAAAGCTCAATTCAAGGTATGTCGGACCATTTGAGATTATGGAAAAGATTGGTGATATGGCTTATCGGTTTGCCTTGCCGCCTAACTTGTCCCAAGTACACAATGTATTCCACGTGTCAATGCTGAGTAAGTATGAACCAGATCCTACCTACGTTCTAAGGTACGAGGAGATAGACGTGGACGATAGGGTGTCGTACGTGGAAAGACCCGTAAGGATCGAGGATCGGAAAGATCGTGTGCTGAGGAACAAAACAATCCCAATGGTCAAAGTTGTCTAGAAGCACCACGGGACGGAAGGCGCCACTTGGGAAAGTGAAGAGGCCATGAGACGTCAGCAACCCCACCTGTTTGAGGAGTAAGAGTAGATTACAAATTTCGAGGACAAAATTTTTGTAAGGGGGGAAGAATTGTAACATCCTGAAATTCGATCCATTTTCGGGATCAATAAAGTGTAAATTATTTCTCATTTAATTTTAGAAAGTCTCACCCGGACCTGATCAATCACGGGATACTAACCTTTTGGGAAAGGCTAAATAGGAATAGGTACGTGGACTGAGGACCCGATCGCGAGTTAGACACGGACTTCGAAGAACGCCGAGGAAATATTTTGGACCAACGTGGGCCGATCTTAGGAAGGTGACGGATTCGATTCGGCCAATGATGTACGATTGGATCGCGGGTGATTCCGCATGACCGAGAGTACACATGGCGAACGATTCCCAAACTAACCTAAATGACCGAGACCTCCGGTACTAGTGATAATTCCTCACGCTCTCTCGAAAATCGAGGCCATTACGATTCGGACAACCCTGGGTCGATACGTGTAATACCTAAACAGCCACCCGTTAATGAGAGGCTCTAGAATTTTTAAAATGAGCAAATTTAATCAAGAGATTGGACCCGAACTTCGACGTCGAAATTTTGTGGACGTTTACGATTATTTTTCAAGACCAACGTCGTTTTGGTGTGGCCACGTACATTTGGGACTAATCTAGTCAGAAATTAGAATTTCGACGAAAATTGGGGAAAATTACGGTTTTGCCCCTGTGGGCACCGGGACTAGATTCGGAGACCGTTTGAGGTTATTTTTAGCGGCCAAGGTCATTTTGGGGCATCCAGACACATTTAGAGTGGTTCCGGTCGAAAATTGGAATTTCGACAAAAATTGAAAAACTAATATTATTTTATTCCCGGAACTTCGCAGTCGATTTCCGAGGGCTTAAAAAGTGAATTTCGCGAATCCAACACCATATTAAATTGGCCACACACATATGGAACGCGTATGTGCGAAAATTGGAATTTCGCCCCAGGACCGGAAAAATGACGATTTTGCCCCTGGGCCGGTATTAATTTCGAATTTTTTTGGGAAAATTTTAGGATAATTACCAGGGTTATCAGATGCATTATTGAGGGCCAGAGACTATTTTACCTCTCACTTTTTGGATAAGATTGATTTAGAACCGTCGGATTAGGGGTATTTTGGTCAAAACCGACGGATCGGCGTCACGTGGCACTATGAGCTGTCTTTTTTTGACCAGGTCTGACCTTTATCTCTCTCTCCTCATTCACTTCACGCCAGAACTACCAGATACAATAGCTCCTCTTCCATTTTCCTCTCTTCTTCTCCATTTTTCTCTCTTGGTTTTTTGTCTCGTCGGAGCTTGTTGCCGGCCACCGGAGCGCCGCCGCCGACCGCCGTGCCTTGCCGTCGACCCACACAGTCCTCCAGCCCCAGCCTCGCCTCTGTCCAGCCCTCTCTCTCTCCCTTTCCCTCTCTTTTTTTTCTCTCCCGGGTTTACACCGCCGCCGCTTCGGAGCCTCGCCAGAGCTTCGCTGGAGCTCCGATTGCCGTTCCGTCGAAGCCCAGACGACCAGCACGCCCGTACGTCGCCGACCAGCTTGTCCGTACAGTGTCCTTACTGAAGTACTGTTCACGTACGTACGGATTTACTGTTCATCCCGTCCGTACGCCGTCGCGGCTATCTCCGCCGTCTCGCCGGCCACCGTCTAGCCCCTGTCCGTACAGCCTGTGAATAGTGTGCGTGAACAGTACCGTGAACAATGCGCGCCCCCCCGGGAACTCCGCCGCCGGTTTGACTGTTCATCAGTGATCGGCCGCCGTTCCCCGTCGCCGTGGTCCAGAAATTAGGTGAATATATTTCATAAACCCGGATTAGGACTAATTGTGCATTTTCTGGACTGGCCTAGGTATTATCAGTGTAGTCTGGACTGGTTTAGGTAGTATCGGTATAAAATTCGGACTGGATTGAGGACAAATGGATGGAATAAATTGAAGAAAAATTAGTGGGATTATTAGAACTAATTATTGGACTAATTCGGATTAGTTGGTGATTATGTGATTGGACTGCCGGGTGTGCTCGGACTGAATGACTGGTTGATTTCTGTGCCCAATTGTTGGGAAATTTGAATAATGCCATGTCGCGTGACTGCGCGGCCGACTCGTGCAGAGTGTGATTAGCCATTCAATGGCTTGATTGGATTATTGAATATTATTAAATTATCCATTGTGAAATTGGGCCGCACGGTATTAATTGGCCAGTGAACGTTTGTTGCGACATGAAATTGATTGAGTGCCTAATTATATTTGATGCTCATGTTGCATTGTGTTGCATTGCATGGCACGCATAGTGAATGCCAGGAATGAGGCGTGTGACGAATTGTGCGAGAATGCGTGCCTGCTATGAGCATGTGATCACCTAAATGCCCTGATGCGTGTTACGCGGGGTTCAGATAATAATTGGCTATATGTTCGTGTGATCACATTTTGCCCTGATGCGTGTTACGCGGGGTATGCCGTCCTGATGAGTGTTACGCGGGACGATGCCCGGTACGTCCGGGAGACGACCAACCTGATGCGATTTACGCGAGCTCTGGTTCGTGAGGAGATCGGTGTTGTGCCTGATGCGTTTTGACGCGGGCTAGAGACACTCGGCCAGTTAATGCGTCTTAACACGGGACACGAAGTGTTGTGATTAAATAAAGAGACCTGATGAGTTTTACGCGGGTCGTATTAAATGATAAATTGATAAAGTTTCAGTGTGCCAGTGTGGGCTAGTAAGCCGAGACATGAATGTGGACATTTGCATGCATAAGAATGCGTGGGCCAGAATGCAAGTGTACGGGACTCGGTGAATAGTACGTGATGTTATCATTATTGAGCATGAACATACGCTTGACGTACGCGTGAACCGAGTGCTTGGGTATGTGGTTTGATTATATGATTATTGTGAATAACCTACAGGATCAACCAGGTAAGTGATCTGGGCCAAATAGCCTAGATCAGAGCTTATTTATGAGTTGGATTGCCGTGTTATTTTGTGCTGTTAGTCAGGAGAATTGCATGTTAGCCTAACCTAGGTTTAGGGGGTTATACTCGCTGAGATTCGTCTCACGGTTGTAATAATCCATATTTTCAGACCCCCAGCAGTAGGATGCCGACGTCACCACCCTTTTTGGAATACTGCATTTTATACAGCGGTCGTCGAGCATGCACCTCGGTGGAAACGGAGCAGAACGGAGAAGTGACTGTTTGATTATTCTCAGCTGTGGTGTTTCCTTTTTGGTTGTAGTGAACATTGTAAAAAGGTTTTCGTTGGTAATACCATTGTATATATTTTCTGAGGTGCTTGACTGCTATTTGGTTATTCTACCTTGATCTCATGTATTATATTGTACGGGTGTATATATTTAATTATATACGTTGCTTCCGCATGTGTTTGATCTCTGATTGGGCGTTGGGTCGGCAATGCTTCCTGGGAGCATTGCACCGTAATCGACCGTGACGGGATGTTGCGTTCCAGTGGGGTACGGGGCGTGACACAACTGGCCCAACACACGCGATCCATGCACGCATCGAGTCACACGCAGACAGAGCTCACTCAACAATTCACATAGCCAATATCAACAATTAATTCGATCTGGCCCACGCGTGCACCAAACAGACATATGTCCATTATATAAACACACAAATAAGCCCTCAATTAAATCAACCCCATCCAGAATAATTCAAACATGCCTAAAACACGTAAATTGCCAATTTTCTCCAACCAAATAGCGTTGGATTAATTCCCATCTTTGACGACACTTTTTCGCCATTAAACAACGGTTCTAAAAATTCAACTTGCGTCCTGAACAAATCATCACAGCCCCGCGAACAGTAATTCGCAGCTTATGAACAGTAAATCACAGCTTGTAATTGAACCGACACTATCATAGATTCCACCTGTATTAGAACCGACACTATCATAGATTCTAGGGTCTACCTAGATTCCACCTGTATTATTAATTGAACAATCGCAGTGAATCGTCACATTCAATAACCACCACTTTCTGCTATGATCCACTGACTATAGCTTATATTTAGACACATGAAAAATAGAAAACAATAACAAGTCATGAAATAAAAGCTCAGATTAGTGGTTTTAGATTATACACTCATAATCTAACACCATGAAACACCGCATGATCACATGAAGACATAGACCAAGAAAAAACACAAAAAACTTGTTTAGATTTCAGATTCCAAGTTCCATTTTCTAGGTTCTAGGTTCTCCCTACCTCGAATTTGAAACCTATTCGTCGAAACAGGTTTCCCAATTTTTGGAACTTAGAACCTATCATACATACCTCGAAACCTATATGTTCCTATCGGTCAGGTTCTTAAGTTCCAAGTTCCACCCTGGAACCATGTTCACCCCTAATGCTTAGTGTCGCGACCTCCCCGAACCGACCCCACCGCCTAAAGGGTTAGGCTAATGGATTACTAAGTTAAACCTAGCTCGAGCTCTCCCTAGCTCATATCAATTCGCGACTTAAGTTTAAGCTGTTAACATGCAAATCAATTTCACCTAGGTGTCGCCACTAATCAATTTTTGGTGGGTCGATTAGACACCCAAGTAAAGCACGAGAGAAAATGCTTCACTTCTACGAATTAGAGATTCAATAGTGTTGACACCTAAATTTTGCCTATTCATTTAAAGTTTAATTACACGAAAAATTAGGGATTGATTTTTAACTCCTAAACATAAACATTTTCATTAAATTGCATGGCATGTAGACAATAGGTGCATTGGCATTAATAGGGCCTATTAGAACATATTTTCCATATTTATTTTCAAAAATTAAAATTTAAAAATTTAAAAAATTAGTTAATTATTTAAAAAAAAGGAGGCCAGCATTGAATTAGTCAACGCTGGCCCACTTCACTTTCCTAGCCCTGCACTGACCTGGGGAAGGGAAGAATGCAGCGGACAGTAGCCAGAACGAAAGCAAAGAGGTAGAAAATGACCAAAAGCGACAAGAGGCAGAGCAGACAACCCTAAGCAACAAAACAAAGAAAGGGGGTGCATCGAGGAAGGTTTTAACAGCGATTACAAAAGAAGGAAAGTGATGGATCATAGATGCATCCTATGTGGACAAGGCCCCAAGGAGAATTGCAACCGTTTTAGCTAAAAACGGACCTGATTTAGCCCCAAGAAGAGGACTAGCTGCTGGCGTATGAGAAGATGGGGAAGGTGCACTGATCAATAGTAGTTTTGAGCTGGGGAAGGAAGGAAAAAGCAATATTGACCATCGTAAGCCCTTTTGGAGGGATGCCCAAAAAGAACCTGCAAAAAGGTTCTTTAAAAAAAGGGAGAAGAGAAGAACGGAAGAGGGGAACTTGAAAAAAGGAGAGAATAGAGAGCGGGAGAGGGACCGAGAAAAAAAAGAAGAGCAAAAAGTGAGAGGAGAGAATAGACAGCAAAGAAAAGAAGAGAGTTTTGGAAAGAGTTTTGGGGGAGAAGTAGGAAGAGATCAAGAGAGTTCGGGGGAAAACCTAAGAGCGGAGGGTCCCCATCCGCCTGAAGAAGACCCTGAGGTGCTGCCAATGAGCCTCCGACCACCGCGTTGCCACCGACTAGTTCCGAGCAGGCAAGACCCTCGAACTTCCCTTGTTTCTCCCCTACTTCTTGGGTGCCGACCCCACCGAGTCCATTTGGTGATCGCCCGGCCCCGTCGACGGAGGCTAACACTTGTTTGACACTGCATGAGCCCGACTTGAGCGTTGTATGTTGAAAAATGGCCATCAATCTTGTTAAAGTCGGCTCTGTAGCTCCCTTTTCTAAGCGCCTAGCACCTGTTTGTTAAAATGCCTCCATGAAGCCCCTCAAACTTGAAATGCCAAATCTGTGTGTATGATTGTGTAACATTCTATTGCAAACAGTGACCACTTTGATTGTCTAAAGCTTCACCCATCACGTTTGGGCCAAGGAACACCTTGAATCTCGGCTTAAAGCCTTCGCTTGAACTCGTATACCACCCGTTCGATAAAATGTCAAAGTGTGGTCCGAAACTGAGAAAACATGAAATCAGTCCGTAGAACCTTCGATTTGCGTTCTGTTTGTCTTAAGACTAACGTTGGGTGACTGACTTTGCGACTTCGTGTGGTTTTGTGGCATGAAAATCGTTTCCTCGACGTCAGCCATGGACGAGCACATGAGTTGGAGTTGTTGTTCGTTCCTGGCGATGCCTTGGTTTGGAGCCCCACCGTGTTAGTTTTATACACTTTACTTTGTGCGTGTACGCTTGTGTGTTCAGACTTAGCGTCTATTGTTGGGCTCGAATGTTGGATTGTCAGAAAGTGCGGAGATATGCTTGTTTTCAGCCACCGGTGTTGTCGCCGAAGTGTTGGCCGACGATGACGGCATAAGGCCGGCGCCGGTCGTTGGCGCTGGCGGCCCGAGCCAACGGCCGGCGGTGGGCATCCCTTGGCATAGTCACTGTGGAAGTTCACGTGCGGGGGAAGCTCTCGGAAGAAGTCCCAGCAAAGGAGGGGACATTCTGGAAGAAGTTCACGTGCATGGGAAAAAAGGCATGCAGGGATGAAGAAGAGTAATAAAAAAATAGAAAAAAGAAAAAGAAACAAAAAAAAATTAGAAAAGAAAAAGATAAAAAAAAGATTATTAGGGCATAATCCAGGTGGGTCGGATCAGTGAATCAGACCGGGTCCCCTGATTGGTTCGAGGCCTTATTATTATTATTATTATTAAAAATTAAAAAATTAAAAAATTGAGAAAAATTCGAAAAAATCTCAAAAAATCCAGAAAATTTGGAAACGTTCAGAAATTTGTTTTGGGCTTAATTTCACTAGATTTTAGATTAAAAAAACTCAAAAAATGAAAAATGAGAAAAACCCTCTAAAAAAAATTCTCAAAAATCGGATAAACCATTAAGGCTTTACCTTAGGGCTTTTGATTGCATTTTCTTTTTTAAAGACGATGCTAGGTCGCTGGTTGTTTATTTTCTTTATGATTATCTAGTTGCGCACTTTTAATACATTGATTGTTATTTTCTATTTTTAGAATGGTTAGGTGGAATTTTAACTTTGTCGATAGGCTGCCCGGTATGTTAATTCACGAGTGATCAAGTTTAGGTACTGAAAGGGCACTAGTAGATCGCTAGTGTAATCAAGTTCCCGAAATTTGGAATCTCTGATTTTCGCACGTATCGAGACAATACTCCCGCGTCTCAATCAGGGTTTCTAGCCGACCCTTGATGATGGCTAGTGGCGACCCCATTCAAATGCATAAATTAGAAAATTCTCGTCGCACGAGATATGAGGCTTGTGAGTGCCTTAGTCTTTGGATTAATGAACCATTTGGTTTGTCTTTCGAACGAATCAATCGTTGTTCACATCCATCGACAAATACCTATTGACCTAACCTTTCGGCACCAGGAGGTCGCGACAAATAGGTACGGGGACTTGATTACACTAATTGACTAATTAGTATCCTTTCGGTACCTAATCTTGTTCAATTCACCACTTAACGTGTTCACACTAATCGGGAGTCTCAAAATTTCATTTCTAACTAAGCTAAAGGAAGCAACAATTAATATCTAAACCTAACATGCATAATCGACCACATGCGAAATTAAGTTAAACGCACAATTCAAAGTGTATGAATCAAACAACATGCAAACAGAAATGACACTAATCATGTAAAAAGGGCAAGAAAAGCCAATTCCAAAGCCCAAATAACATTTTTTTAATTTTCGAAATTTTTTTTAAAATTTTTTTTCATAACTTTTTTAGCAATTTTTTAATAAAATTTTTTTATATTTAAATAATAAAATATTATTAAAATAATATAAAATCAGATCCGGGTCAGACCTCTACATTCGACCCGGATTAGTATTGACCCGGGTGTGCAAGCCCAGGTCCACGACTGGACGGAGCTCATTTGTTGAGCCCGGTTTGGCCCAGCCTAGAAATTTATTTGGGATAAGTACAGCGCAAGTACCATAACTTTTGTACGGAGGATACTTAAGTGCCATAACTTTTTTTTGGCTCACTTGAGTGCCATAACTTTCAAAAAAATGATCACTCAAGTGCCACTTATAAGTTGATCGTGAGGGCCCAAAACCGCAGCTTTTTCGATCGAATGGTGACCTTCCTGACGAGGCGAGCACCACTAGCTTGAAGAGGGGGTATCGATGAATCATTCCATGGCTTCCGTTCGTCTCGAAATTTTCATTTTAGCCTCCGTTGACGAAGGTAAAAATGCTTCGTAGTCACACAAATCAGCTCGATAAATGTGTGACTACGAAGCATTTTTACCTTCGTCAACGGAGGCTAAAACGAAAATTTCGAGACGAACGGATGCCATAGAATGATTCACCGACACCCCCTCTTCAATCTGGTGGTGCTCGCCTTACTGGAAAGGTCACCGTTTGGCTGGAAAATACGCGGTTTCGAGCCCTCACGACCAACCGCTCTTACAAGTTGGTCGTGAGGGCCCGAAACCGCGGATTTTCCGATCGAACAGTGACTTTCCCGGTGAGGCGAGCATCACCAGCTTGAAGAGAGGGTGTCGGTGAATCATTCCATAGCCTTCGTTCATCTCGAAATTTCCATTTTAGCCTCCGTTGACGAAAGTAAAAAAGCTTCGTAGTCACAAAAATCGGCTCAATAAATTGTGTGACTACGAAGCATTTTTATCTTCGTCAACGGAGGCTAAAACGGAAATTTTGAGACGAACGGAGGCCATTGAATGATTTACCGACACCCTCTCTTCAAGCTAGTGGTGCTCGCCTCGCCGATAAGGTCACCGTTCAACCGGAAAAGCCGCGGTTTCGAGCCCTCACGATCAGTTCGTAAGTGGCACTTGAGTGATCCTTTTTTTGAAAGTTATGGCACTCAAGTGAGCCAAAAAAAAGTTATGGTACTTAAGTGTCCTCCGTACAAAAGTTATGGTACTTGCGCTGTACTTACCCCAATTTATTTTAACAAATTAAAGCCCAAAGCCCAATCAAGAAAATAAAACACCAAAACCCTAAATACTCCAGCCCATAACCTATTCAGCCCATTTGAACAAAACCCAACCCGATTTCGACCCGTTCGCCCGAATCGCCAGAAACCCTACCCGGTTCGGCCGACCTGGTTTGCGGCCACCACTCTTACTAGCGCCGCCTCCTCACACTCGCGGCTAGCCTTATCGCCGGCAACCGGCGGCCGATGCCTCCTTGCCACACAGTCGCAGCTGCCGCCTTGACTTACGGCCGCCCAACGCTGCACCTACCGTCTCGCCTTCGTCGGCCGGCCGGAACGCCGGCTTCTCTGAGCCCTAGCCTTTGTGGTTGGGGTTTCCGGTCCAGCAGTCGAGCCCGTGCTCGGCCGTCGTTCGACATGCCCTGACCTCTGTGGTCGGGGCTTTCGATCATGCAATCGAGCCCTTGCCCGGCCGCCACTCGACTCATGTCCGGATCGCCGCCCCGACGAGGGGCCGTGACATCTTCCATTCGGGTCACCACCGTGGTGACCGTGGCTGAGTAAGACTACCTAAGCCCCGACAAGGGGTTGAGCGGCTGCGAACTAGCCAGAACTCGATAAGGGACTGGTTGTTTGCTCTCTTTCATGGCTATGCCCGGACCGCCGTGGCAACCGACGGCACGGCGAGGCCGACCGACGTCCCCAAAATTGCAGCGAAACAAAGCCAGATTCAAGAGTTGGTTCGGGCATATCATCAAACACATTACGGGCGTCGACAAAAGCGAGGGATTTTAGGCTCGATCGAGGCTCAAACACATCTGAAATTCACACACAACAATGCACAGACAAGTAGGACCGAGCCTGAGGTATCACGGGCCGAAACTCGCACGAGCCGGACGGCCGCTAGCTCCGGCCAGTGAGCCCTAAAAATAGAGTACAAAGAAAAACAAGGGCAGCGGTTCCTTGCAACACTCCCCACTCGACTCGGTGGTGGCGAATGGAGGGCGAACGCGGTGGATTGGGCTACATCCGCACGCCTTGCACACCTACGAGCCGAGATCCTCAGGAGACCGACCTTGAATCAAACCAAACCGAAACAAAACCTAGCAAGCGCTTAGGACTCGGACCTACCGTGATAATGGATCATCGGCCGCGGCTTGGGCATGACGGTCACCGACGAAGGACCCTTCCGTCTCGGCCTCTCACTCTCTCTGTGGAACTCTCTCCCTCGAATCTCCCTCGATTCCTCTTTGTTTCTCCTCGATTTCTCTCTCTTGGCCTCGGATTTAAGCACGACTAGTGGCGTGGAGCCGACCAGCAGGCACGCATGGCCCCTGCCACCGCTAGCTTGCCGTAACTGGCCTGATCCCGACCCGAGGATCACGCTAGCATGCCCCGTGCCTCTATGGCTTCTGCGTTTAGCTATACTATTCCCCCCGTACGCTTCAGAAGGTTGACTGAGGAGGGGGAAGGTTGAACAGCATGTGGGCCGGGCCTGGGAGAAAAAGGCCGGCCCGCGCGAAATGAAGAAAAGGAGAGAAGAAAGAAAGAAAAAAAAAGATGGGTCGCGGGAAAATAAAAATGAAAGAAAAGGATCGGGCCGACCGGCTTGGCCCGGAAATCCCCTTTTTTTTAATATATTCTAATAGGCTCTATTAATGTAAATATGCCTAATGTCTATATGCCATGCAATTTAATGAAAATTTTTTTTGTTTATGGATTAAAAATTAAACCCTAATTTTTTATGCGACGAAACCCTAAATGATTGAGCAAAATTTAGGTGTCAACACTTAGGTGGCAGCCAATTGCCCTTGACCGGACATCAGCTAAGCTTGGTCGTTTCTAAGCACTATCGATTCATCGTATCATTTGAAATTTCAATTGGGATCACCTGCTTTGTTTGAAAAATTAAATATTAAATCATGCTTTCATCAAACAGTTTAAGCTTTTAAAATAGTTGGTAGTAATCCCACCAAATCTCACAATGTATCAAAGCTGAAAGTCCTAAGTTCAAATCTTTCTAGACTTCATTTATCTCCATAATTAAATATTTCCACCCTTAGTACTAGATAAAAAGACCAGACTAAGTGTGAGGGAGAATATTTGAAAAATTAAATATTAAATCACACATTTATCTAATAGTTTAAGTTTTTAAAACAGTTGACAGTGATTTTATCAAATTTCATGGGCTCTATCTAGCACATGTTAAGTCTACTAAACAATGAACCAACAGGCGATAGGTTTGCTAAACAAAAAGTTAATGGCTGCCTCGTTTTTTAGTAGCCAACGGTTGTCGACATCAGCTAAGCTATGTCCTTTTTTAAGTTCTGTCCTTTTGAACATGCAAATTTGAGTGGCCTATAAACATGCTGACCCGCATGAAGATGAATTAAGAGTTGGGGAAAAACACGCGGAGCATACCTGAGAAAAACAAAAATTAATTTAAAATGACGAGTGCATTCATTGTAAACTGCAATAGCTAGTCAATCATATTATGAGGTCATTATAAATGAAAATCCAGAGAGTACGAGGTACAAAACCATTTCATCATAGTGGTCAAACCAACCAACCAGTATTCCTCTTTTCCGAATTCCCGTTCGTTTTCCTTTTTTTAAAAAAAATTTTATTTCCGATTTCATGATCGCTTTGCAAAAAAGATGCCAAATCTAGTTTGTGGGCTTATTCTGGCACAGAATACCCTTTTCTTGGATTGGATTTTGCTGAAACCTTTGCTCTTGATTGACTGAGCCGGGAAAAAAAAAGGATGGCAGGACCAGGGACAACATCTGCAAGTGAAGATCGTCTCAAAAAACTCGTAATTTCAATACACAGCAGATTTGAGAGCCCTTCTCCACCATTCGACTGTTGCATCTTCACCGCTCCAGAGAAGCTCTGGCAAAGCAACCAATAGGACTACACGCCCCGCTTCGTCGCAATTGGACCTTATCACTGTCTCAATCCAAGCCTCATGCTGATGGAAGATCACAAGCTGCAGCACTTGCAGAACTTCTCCAGCACAACCAGAAGTGCCACCTCAAGGACTACATCGAGAAGGTCAAGTCCTGGGAGGATGAGGCCCGGAACTGCTATGATAAGCAGATCAGCCTCAACTCTGACCAGTTCGCTGAGATGATGCTCCTTGATGGCATCTTTGTGATCCAGCTCCTCCTGATAGCCACGGATCATCAGAGGAGGTTGCCCAGAGACCGGATCTTCAGCAAGCCATGGATGTTAGATGATGTCCGCCATGACATGACACTACTGGAGAACCAGATGCCATTTTTTGCCGTCCAGCGGCCGTTCGAAATGGCATTTGTGACGCACCAGAATCACATGCCGGGGTTGCTTGAACTCGTGAATGGGTTCTTCAATCCGGTTATGAAGATGAAGAAGTTTCCAGAGGCTGTGATGGAGTCGGAGGCGAAGCACTTAGTTGACTCGATCAGGCTCTTGTTCTTTCCCTCGGTGGGGAAGGCGCTAAATAAGAGAAATAAGAAGATCAAGTTCACTCCGAGTGCGACAGAACTGGTGGCGGCCGGAGTGAAGCTGAGAAGAGGTGAGAGTTGACCTGTGTCATTTTATTTTTCTGAATTTGAATTTCTAGTTGATTCTGTTTCGTTCTCTATCTATTCCCTTTCATTAACAATGCTCTCTAAGGTGAGAGCAAGTACTTGTTCAACATCGAATTCGAGAACGCAGTGCTCAAAAGCCCGTGTCTGGCGCTTTACGATGTGACGGAATCTTATTTTTGGAACATTATTGCTTTCGAGCAATGTTACTACCCAAGCAACAGGTATCTGACCGACTACATGGCATTCATGGATCGCCTGGTCGATACCCCGGGCGACGCAGAGTTGCTGATTGACAAGGCAATCATCGAGAACTGGCTCAGCAATAAGGAAGCTGTCACGCAGCTAATCAACACCTTCGGCAAGGAAATTACACTGTGAAAGAATTACTACTTCTATAGCCTCAACGACAAGCTCATCGAGCATTGCCAAAGGCCTTATAACAAGTGGAAGGCGACGCTCAAGCGCGATTACTGCAGTAACCCGTGGGTGGTCATCTTGGTTATCGCTGCAGTGGTGTTGCTTTTACTGACTATAGCACAGGCTGTGTGCTCAGTCCTCTCTCTCATGTAACCTTGCTTTATGAATGCTAAATTGCTACTATGATGCTCTAGTTTTCTATTGAATGATGCATGATCAATGGTCACTTTCTATCGGAATCAGTAGAACATCGATTTATATATTTCAGCTGGCGCGCTAATTCGATTTTCCCTATAAAATGCATTTCACAATGTAGACCTGGCGAATATGAATGGTATGTAGCGATTCAACCTCTATCCTAAGGATGGTTCACCGAAGAAATGTTGCCGCAACTGAGATTAGCTTGTCGACCCTAATCAGCATTTAGCGATTAATAAACTTGAGGCATGTTGAGAAGGAATCAATGAATATTTTCACAAAGTTTTTGTTGTAAGTACGCCGACAGAAGATGGTGCATCCGAGCCAAAGCCGTGGGTGTCAAAACGGGTCAAAAACTCACTTTTCAACTCATATTTAACGGGTTCCAATAAAAAAAATCATATTTAACGGGTTGGGTTATATATACATTAGCTAAAATGTAAAGAATGGATTGTTATGGATTTAGAGTAGCAAAACCCAACTAGATATGGGTTTTAATGGGTTTGAAGTATATCCACTTAGAACCCACCAAATTATACCTTGTATAAACCGGAGGTTGCACAGCCATCTCTCAAGTTTTGCATTTTTTATTCAGTCATTCACTTGTTTGCCAAAGCACCAAGTTGGCCTATTCACAAGTGTGAGATTTTTGTGGGTGTTGAGGAAAACTCCTATTAATTTTGAAGTTGATAAAACCTTCCATATTATTGTAAATCTGATACTTATTCTAAACTATTTTATTCCAGGAATATATATATAT
The DNA here is from genome assembly GCA_031216285.1 of Syzygium syzygioides. Taxonomy (NCBI): domain Eukaryota; kingdom Viridiplantae; phylum Streptophyta; class Magnoliopsida; order Myrtales; family Myrtaceae; genus Syzygium; species Syzygium syzygioides. The sequence goes on along the minus strand of CM062244.1, from coordinate 16,398,061 downwards.
TCTGAAAGCTCAGAATGAAGTTTTTCAGACTTTACAAGCTGGCAAAATAAGAAGTTCATATCTCATTGAAGACCCACATAATCTAGTTTCTGAGATGCAGACTCAGAAGTTATTCAGATGCAGATGCAAATGCAAAAATTATTCAGACGCAGACGCAAGCGCAGAAATTTTTCAAATGCAGATGCAGATGTCGAACTCAGAACGAAACATAACAACTAGTAATCTGGCATGGATTTCATAGAAGGAATGTTTTGATTGTCTCAATCTCGATCAAATTGATTGACAATCAAACATTATAACAAGAATGCATTTCAACGGACAATGCTCTACTTATGAAAATCAAGATTCTAATTGTATAGGTGACCAGAATCAACGGGATTCAGAATCTGTCATCCAACGGCTACTCAATCCTTTTTATACAAATCTATCCAAGGTAAAGATTGGAAGATGATCTTCTGAAAGCTATCCAACGGCTAGTTTGGAAGCAGAAAAGTATTTAAGGAGATCAACGAGCAACAGAAGGAAGTACAGAATCAAGAATCAATAAGTCCAAAGTCTGAGCATACTCCGATCCTTTCTCTTGTCTGTCTTGAGCGAAACATTAAGATCTTGAGAGACATTTTGTAAGAGTGATTATGTGAGATAGAGAGTTCTATCATACACAAGAGTGTTGTCACTCAAAAGCTGTAAATTTCTCTTGATTACATAGTGAAATCCAGCCGATAGGTTATCAACGTGGGAGAGTAGACGTAGGCTTACTATAAGTCGAACCACTATAAATTTGTGTGCAGTTTTTCTATTCTTTATCTCTTAATTTACATTCTACACATCAAAAGCACTGTCTTGAATCTGAGTTTTATTCAGACTCATCTATGTTCTTTCACTTCCGCATAAAAATTATTTAAGGTCACCTATTCACTCCCCTCTAGGTGATCCTTGCTAGCTACATCAATTGATATCAGAGCAAGTTACTTATTTATTGAAGTATTTTCCTTCTGAGCTAACGATCTACATGGCTAGCTTTGGTGCTCCAGGGCTCATTGAAGGACAGAGCAACAACAGACCACCATATTTCGATGGCAAGGAATATAGTGTCTGGAAGAATAAGATGAAGGCATTCATAAAGTCGATTGATCACGTGCAATGGGATATCATCATCAGAGGAGTCAATCCAAAATCTTCCGATTCAAATGAAAAGGCAGATGGAAACAAAGCAACAGATCCTCCATTATCTCAAACTGAGCTATCTAAAAAAGAAACTTTAGATTCCAAAGCAATTTATTCTCTCTATTGTGCTTTATCTCCTATTGAATATAAAAAAAAAATTGCTGCTTGTGAATCAGCTAAGAAAATCTGTGATACTCTCCACACTACTTATGAAGGAACAGATCGAGCCAAGGAAACTCAAATCAATCTTCTGTTTGGTCAATATGAATCCTTCAAAATAAAGCCTGAAGAATCAACAACTGACATGTATGACAAGTTTGCTAACATAGTAAACGGTCTTGCATATCAAGGATAACCAGTTCCAGATGCAATGAAAGTTAACAAACTACTGAGAGGACTGACAAAGCAGTGGAATAATATCAAAACATCTCTTCTGAAGACATAAAAGATCAAGCCTTTATCAATGAATGAGTTAATTGGAACTCTTCAATCATATGAGACTGAACAACGGAATGAGGAGAATGAATCCAGAGGTAATAAGTCAATTGCATTAAAAACTAATGTTGATTTTGATGCAGATTCTGAAGATGAAGATGTTGATGATGAAGAACTGACCCTCTTCGTAAAGAAGTATAAGAAAATGAAAATCAAAGGTAGAAACCTCAAAGGGAAGAAGCCTTTTGAAAAGAAGAAGGGTCTCGATGAAACATCAAAGGAGATTATCTGCTTTCACTGTAAGAAACGTGGACATATCAAGCCAAATTGTCTACTTTTGAAAAAGAAAACCAAATTTGAGAAAGCAAAGAAGGCTTTAAAAGTAGAAACCTGGAGCGATACAGAGTGCGAAGATAGTGATGAAGATATCTCAAATTTTTGTTTAATGGCATAGACTCAGACTCAGACTCAAATTCAGATTCTGATCCTAAAGTGGAGATTGAGGTAAAACATTCTGATATGCCTATTGAAGTATCAAATTACATTGATGAATTATGCTTTGAATTTAAAACTGCTCTTAAACGAATCTCTTTTTTGAAAAAGGAAAATTCATTCCTGAAGCAATAGGATGTTTCACAAAAAGAAAAAATTGATTTCTTTCAAAAAGAATTTCATCAAGTCAAGGAAAATCAAGATTTTCTTTCCAAAGAAAATGCTGTTTTGAAAAAGCAAGTTTCATAAATTACTTCCAAGTTTTCAAAAGGTTCAGAAACCTTGAAGCATATCCTTTTCATCCAAATTCCTTACTACAATAAATCTGATCTCGGATTTGTGAAGGAAAGTGATAGCTTAATTGATTTTCCAAAGGTCAAGGAGAGATTAAGACAAAAACCTTCTTGACAAACTTATAAAACTCATTTCAAAAGGAATTTTGTCAAACCTATTGGCCGAAGTGCTCTTAAGTACTCAAAATGTGGAGATCCACGACATTTTGAGAATGAATGTCCTGAGGTTTGGAGACCTATTCGAAGAGACTTTGTTAATGAATGTCCTGATGTTTGGAGACCAATTCGAAGAGACTTTGTTAAGACAGCCTATACTAATGCTCAAGGACCCAAACAAATTTGGGTACCAAACAAAGCTTGAGATGTTGTGGCTTTTGCAGGTTACTACAAAAAGAAAAAGGAAGTGGTACCTAGACAGTGGATGTTCTAGACATATGACAGGAGATCCAAGCATATTTGTTGAACTACAAAGTCTGATTGGTAGAAAAGTTTCCTTTGGAGGAAATAACAAAGGAAAAATAGTTGGCAAAGGAATGGTTGAAATTGGAGGACTCAAAATAAATGATGTCTCTTTAGTGAAAGGACTCAACTACAACTTGATAAGTATAAGCCAACTATGTGATACAGGTTTTAGAATCAACTTTCAAGAAGATACATGCTCAGGAATAAGCAAATATTCTTCTCAAACATTCAGAGGAAGAAGACATGATAATATTTATCTTCCAGATGTCAATACAAACTCCACTCATTGCTTGATCTCAATCAAAGAGGATGAAGATCTATGGCACATAAGATTGGGGCATATCAGTTTAAAACAAATCTCAAAAATCTCAAACAAGAAATTGGTTCGAGGTCTACCAGATTTGAAATATAAGAAAACAGAGTTATGCAATGCCTGCACTCTAGGAAAGCAAGTAAGAAGCTCTTTTAAGTCTATACATCATGTTTCTACTAATCGTGCTTTGCAGCTTCTTCATATGGATCTATTTGGACCAACCAAAACACAAAGTATTGGTGGTAAGAAGTATTGTATAGTTATTGTTGATGACTTCACAAGATTTACTTGGGTGTTCTTCCTTGCTCATAAAAATGAGGCATTTTCATATTTCTCAAAATTTGCAAAAAGAGTTTAGAATGAAAAGGGTTATACCATTTCATGTATTAAAATTGATCATGGGGGAGAATTTGAAAATCAAAATTTTTCAAACTTTTCTGAGGAAAATGGCTTTCAACACAATTTTTCTACTCCTTATATACCAGAACAAAATGGTGTTGTGGAGAGGAAAAATCGTTCTTTGCAAGAAATGATAAGAACTCTGTTGATTGAAAGCAAGATTCCTTTTCATTTCTGGGCAGATGCAATTTTTACAGCATGTTATATCATTAACAAAGCTTTTCTCAGACCCATTCTTAAGAAAACCACCTATGAGCTTTACAAAGGTAGAAAGCCCAACATTTCATATTTTCGTGTGTTTGGTTGTAAATGCTTTATTCTTAAAAATTCAAATGGCCGCACTGGCAAGTTTGATGGTAAATGAGATGAAGGATTTTTCCTTGGATATTCTACTACAAGTAAAGCATACAAAGTCTTTAACAAGAAGTCTCAGACTGTGGAAGAAATAATGAATGTGAAGTTTGAAGAAACTATTCAAACTTACAAAGATGAATATGAACTATCTTCCAACGTTCAAGAGTCATCAGAAGCTCAACAAGAATCTCCAAAGATCGTCGAAGATACAATTCAAACTCAATCTAAACCTTCAGAGTCTGATGATATTCAGAAAGAAAATTTTGACAGAAATTAGAAACATAAATCCAGTCATCCGAAGAACCTTATCATTGGAGAAATAGAAGATGGTATCAAGACTTGATCTAAACACAAGGAGAACATCAGCAACTTAGCCTTGATATCAGAAATAGAACCAAAAGAAGTTGATAAAGCATTATTAGATGAAACCTGGATCGAAGCCATGCAGGAGGAACTTCAACAGTTCAAAATCAATAAAGTATGGGAGCTTGTGCCAAGACCCAAAAATCATCCAGTAATTAGAACAAAATAGGTATTCAAAAACAAACTGGATGACAAAGGGAAAGTCACAAGAAACAAAACAAGACTGGTTGCAAAAGGCTATTCTCAAGAAGAAGGCATAGATTATGATGAAATATATGCACCAGTTGCTAGGTTAGAAGCCATTAGGCTATTATTAGCTTATGCTTGTTTCCATAACTCTAAACTATTTCAGATGAACGTGAAAAGTGCCTTCCTAAATGGATATATCAAAGAAGAAGTATATGTGGAACAACTACATGGCTTTGAAGAACCAAGGAAGATTGATCATGTCTACAAACTCAAAAAGGCCCTTTATGGTCTGAAACAAGCACCCCGTGCTTGGTATGAGAGGTTGAGTACCTTCCTTCTGCAAAATGACTTCACAAAAGATAAGGTTGATACAACCTTGTTTGTTAAGAGAAAACGTAAGGACTTTTTACTGGTTCAAATTTACGTTGATGATATCATCTTTGGATCCTCTAATGAATTGCTTTGTAAAGAATTTTCAAAGAATATGCAAAATGAATTCGAGATGAGTATGATGGGCGAGCTAACATTCTTTCTTGGCTTACAAATGAAACAAACCAAAGACGGTACATTCATTTGCCAAGAGAAGTATGCTAAGGAGATTGTTAAGAAGTTTGGATTGCAGAACAGTAAAAAAACAGACACTCTAATGTCCCGTACATCCAAACTGGATAAGGATGAACATGGTAAAAAGGTGGACCATAAGGTATACAGAAGCATGATAGGTTCATTATTATATCTTACTGCATCTAGACCTGACATTCTTTTTAGTGTTTGTATGTGCATTAGATTTCAATCAGATCCAAAGAAATCACATTTTTCTGCAGTAAAGAGGATAATCAAATACATTGAAACTTATCCAATGTTGGGTCTTTAGTATTCTAAAGATTCAGATTTTACTTTTACTGGGTATTTTGATGCTGATTTAGCTAGATGTAAAGTGGACAGGAAAAGTATTATAGATACATGTCAACTACTTGGGAATATGCTGGTATCCTGGTACTCAAAAAAGCAAAATACAGTTACACTCTCTATAGCAGAAGCAGAATATGTAGTTTTGGGAAGTTGCTGTGCACAAATTCTGTGGATGAAGCAGCAGCTGAGAGACTTGCTATTGAAGATTCAAGTGTTGTAATCAAATGTAACAACACAAGTACTATTAATCTAACTAAGAACCCAATTCTTCATTCTCGTGCTAAGCATATTGAAATAAAGCATCATTTCATTCGAGATCATGTTCAAAATAGTGACGTGAATATTCAATTCATTGATTCTAAGAATCAATTAGCTGATATATTCACAAAACCTCTTGATAAATCTTCATTTGAGTATATTAGAAACAATCTATGCATTACTTATCCATTTTCCTTAAGTGTTTGATAGATAGGAATTTTTCAGACTCAAATATTCTCAGTCTGAATATCCTTTTCAGACTCACAAAGAGAGGTACGTACTTAGTTTAAATTTTGGCAGGTATATTTTTGCCAGGATATTTTCATATTTGTTACTTTTGGAAGCAAATCAGGTACGTATCCTAATTTATCTGATTATTTGTGCTCAAAATGTTATTATAATATATTGTCGTGATTATTTGTGCTTCAAAAAGTATATTTCCTTCCTATCTGGGTTCACTTAGGGTGCGCATGATAACTTGCCAAATAATGTTTGATTCTGTTCTTTTGTTCCCAGAATCAGTTTGGGAACAGAAATCCGTTTGTTTAATTTTTTGATTCTCGGCACAAATTCTTGCAAATTTGTGCCTAGAATCAGTTTTGGAGTAGAATCAAGAATAAAAAAAAAGTAGCTTCTTGATTCTGGGAACAAAAATGAGAATCAGTTTTTTTTCTTCTTCTTTTTCTTGATTTTTAATATAGCCTCTAATGTCCGACGCGAGGGCCACCCTCGCCGTATCTAACGAGATTAAAATATTTTAATAAAAATATATTATTAATAAAAAAATTTTACCGGCCATGGTAAAAAAAATTTTACCGGCCATGGCCAGCGACCAGGCCATGACAAAAAAAATAAAAAATATATATTTTCAATAAAAATATTTTTTAAAATATTTTAATAAAAAATATTATTAATGAAAAAATTATTTATAAAAAAATATTTTACTAGCCATGGCCAGCAACCAGGCCATGGCAAAAAAAATAAAAAAATAATTTCAATAAAAATATTTTTATTAAAATATTATTAATAATAAAATATTTATAAAAAAATTTTACCGGCCATGGCCAGTGATCAGGCCATGGCAAAAAAAATAAAAAAATAATTTCAATAAAAATATTTTTTATTAAAATATTTTAATAAAAAATTATTTATAAAAAATATTTTACCAAGCAATGGAAATAAATAAAAAATAATTTCAATAAAAATATTTTTTATTAAAATATTTTAATACAAAAATATTTATAAAAAAAATATTTGACCGGCCATGGCCAACGACCAGGCCATGGTGAAAAAAAAGAAAAAAATATTTTCAATAAAAATATTTTTTAGTAAAATGTTTTTTTAAAAATTATTAATAAAAAAATTATTTATAAGAAAATTTTTACCGGCCATGGCCAAAAAAATAAAAAATTAATTTTAATGAAATTATTATTAATTAAAAAATATTTTACCAGCCATGGCCAAGAAAGAGGAGAAGAAAAAAAGAAAAGAAAGAAATATTAAAATATTTAAAATATTATTAATAAAAAGAAATTTTATGTTGTTACCAAACGCATTTCTGTTCCCGGGCACAGAATTTTGGACTGTTATCAAACGCCTTTAAATACTCAGAATCAGTTCTCAGGCACAGAATCAAAAAGAATCATTTCTGACCAGAATCTATTCCCGGGCACAGAATGGTTGTCATGCGCAGCCTTATTATATTTTCTAAAAATAACTCTTTCTTTCCAAAACCTGTCCTCCCAGTTTATAAACTTGTCCTTTTCGAACCCTATCAGTACGAACTTCTTTTTCTCTCAAAACCCTCTCGATACTCAGAGTCGTCTACTCCTCTTCCTCTTCAAAGATCAAAACTTTTTGCTCCAGAAGTGATCAAAATGCCGTTCAAAAGAAGATCTTCATGTATTCTTAACCAAGACTTCAAATCTACAGCACCGGTGGAGTATATGGAGATTCCAAACACAGAGTCGGACCATCATGAAGATCCTTTTGAAGCGACACCACCACAACGATCGTTGCCACCCAAATCCTCCAGTAAAACTGATTTTCGATTCAGTAGTATCAAATATGTGTGGCAAGCTTATCAAAGGTTGAAAAGAAGTAATGCTTCTGTAACGGTTCTTCAAGATTGTCTGAAAGACAATGGTTTTCGGTCTGAAACACATTTTACGTAAAGGTATTCTGAGTTTTGCACCGGAACTGATCACGTTCCGGCCAGCACTACCCCAAAAAAGCCTACTTCCATAACGGGCAAGGAAAAAGTCAAAGAAACATCCACTCCTTCTGAAAAGAAATTTATTCAAATAAGCCCTAAGTCCACAAGTGCCTCCAAATTTATTATTCGTGATGATGATGCTCAACTCTTTGATATTTTTGAAATGAAGGTAGGTATTGCATATGGTGTGCCAGGTACAAGAGGATTGTTTAGAAATACTAAGCATAATGTCTGTTATAAGTTGTTGCTTGCTCGAGGGATCATGAACTATAGAATTGCGGATTTCGACTACCTAGAGAAGGCTGGCATTTCAGTAAAGCACATGTTTGAGAAGTTAGGCATTTATGAATTTTGCCTTCAATCTGCCAATGTTTATGATGAATTGACTGCCTACTTTTATTCCAATCTCTCCATTTTGTCACCCAATTGGATCCAATTCACTGTTGGTGACAAAAAATTCGATTTAAAAACGGAAGAGTTGGTGTTAATAATTGGAGCAAAACATTCCAAGTTTACTCTATTGGCAGTAAACCATAAAGATGCTTCCAAGGTCGCTTCTGAAAATCCAAACTTTGCTCAAGAATTTAAGTGACATCTTTCCTACTTTGACTTGTCCAGACAATCTGTGATCTTGCATAAGATCATAATCAATTGTTTGAAGCCCAAGGCAGCCTCCAAAACTGACCTATCCAAATTAGAAATCAAGCACATTTGGGTTATCTTGAAAGGTCAATCTTTTTCTCTTCCTCATATCATCATCTTCCATATGTACAGAGCATTGTAGAAGGACAAGGGATAATTGCCATATGGTGCTCTAATTTCTCGCATCTTCATGTTCTTAAAAATACCTATTCCTGCTGAGATGCACAAGAACCTTATTCCCTGTATGTTTATTGGAGAAAGAATGCTCTCCAAGATGAAGCAGTTTGATGATGTAAGGGAAAGAATAAAAGGAAAAGAGGCTCAATAGTCGGAGGCAAAATCTGTTGGAAAGACAAGTGAAAGAGAAAAAGGGCAAAGGAAAAGAACTAGTCCAGCCAGCAAGTAAACTGACTCTCCTACCCCACTCAAAGTGTACAGAAAGAAACGAAAAATTCTTCTGCATGATGAAAGTGATGAAGCAGAAGTAGAGCACTTTGAAATAGGACACATTGATGGTCCAGAACATGTTTCTGAACCAACTTCAAAGGTTTCTGAACCAATTCATGAAGAATATGTTTCTGAAGATGAAGCACCTTTTCAGGGGGAGACTATACCAGAAGCAACCACGGGGTTCGATCAATTTGAGCAAGCTAATGTCCAAGAACAGCCCTCAGAAAATCAGAACATCCTCTCTATTATGCTCGAGATTAAGGATAAGCAAGCTGCAGTAGAACAAGATATGAAGAATCTATAGAAAATTGTTGAGGAAAAATATAAGACTCAATGACTTCAAGCAGCAGCAGACAAAGCAGAACTTGAGGAAGCCATTGCTATGTGCTCATCCAACATGGATATGGCTATAGGTCAATGCAGTTCGAAGATTGAGGAGACTATCTCTATCTTGGAAAATTTTCAACTGATTCGTACTCCTTCTAAAACATAGCCTGTTTTTTTTAAATATTTCTCTCCAAATCATCTCTCTTTCAATTGGTCTATAATTTCACTAACTATTCTTCTTGTTAGACTGGTTGATTGCTTAACATTAATACTTTATACTCTCTATTATTGTTTTTGCTGATGATTAAAAGGGAGAAAAATTATATGCAGATTTGCCATACTATCTTTAATACGCAGGATCATATGCAGGTTATATACAAAAAAAGTAACAGCCTGAATTTCGATGTAATTCCAAGATCAATGAAATTGACAATATTTCGCATTTCATTTTAGAAAGTCTCACCCAGAACTGATCACTCTAGGGACACTGACCAAAAGGGTATGGCTAACTATGAAGATGGTACGTGGACCAGGGGCCCGATCGCGAATCGGGCACCGATATCGAGAAATGACGAGGGAATATTTTGGGCCAATGTGAGCCGATCTTAGAAAAAGTGAGGGATTCAGTTTGGCCAAGGCCAACGATGTACAATTGGATCGCGGGTGATTCTGCAAGTCCGAGAATGCACGTGGCCAACCAGTCCCGAACTTGAACCGAACGATCGCGACCTCTGGAACTAGCGATAATTCCTCTCATTCTCTGAGTGATCGGGACCGTCATGGCTCGGATAACCCTAGGTCGATATGCGTAAACCCTAAACAACCGCTCGTTAGTGAGAGACCGTAAAATTTGAAATCTAGTGAGTTTTGATCACGAAATTAGACCCGGACTTCGGTGTCGATCTTCGAGGGCTTAAAGGATTATTTTCATGATTCTGACGTTGTATTATGCTGGCCACACACATTTGAGGTAAGTACGGTCGAAAAATGAAATTTCGACCAAGAAGTCAAAATTTACGATTTTGCCCCTATGGGCGCTGATGTTGGATTTTGAGGCCGTTTGAGGTTATTTTTCGAGGTTGAGGACATTTTAGGGTTGCCACGCACATTTAGAGTTGTTTCGGTCAAAAATTGGAATTTTGGCTCGGAAGTGAAAAATAATATTATTTTATTCCCAGAACTTTGCAGTCGATTTTCGAGGACTTAAGAGGCTATTTTCACGAATCCGATGCCATATTATATTGGCCACACATATTTAGAGTTGATTTGTATAAAAATTGGAATTTCACCCCGGGACCGGAAAAATGACCATTTTGCCCTTGGGCTATTTTTGGGTCTGAATTTTAAGAAAATATCTGGTATAATTATTGATGTTTATCAGCTCAGTTATTGGACTTTGGACATTTTTGCCCTTTAATTATTGGATAAAGACGAATAAGAGCCGTTGGATCAAAGGATATTTTGGGAAATTGCTCGGATTGGCAGCATGTGTCGCCCCTAGCCCCCTTTGTTTGACCTGGTCAGACCTCCTCTCTCTCTCTCCTCCCTCAGTTCAGCCAGCAGCTGCCCCCAACCAGCCTTCCTCCACATTTCCCTCTCTCCCTCTCTCTTGTTTTCTCTCTCTCTCTCTTCCCGTTCCGACCGAAGGAGCGCCGTCTGTCGCCAGACCGCTGTTCCGCCACCGTCCAGCCTTGCCGTACGATGCTGTCCCCATACCCGTCCACACGGTCCATACGGTCCGCCATCCGTACGGCCGCCGCGTCGGCCACCACCGCTTCATTGGCCACCGTCCCCCGCAGTCCGTACGGCATCCGTACATGTCCGTACATCCATCCATACAGTCGTCGACCGTACCGTCATCTGTACGTCGATCGCCGTGAATAGTCGCCGTCACCGTCTCTGAAACGCCGCCGCTGATTTCGCCGTTCACCAGCAATCGGCCGCTCGTTTCTCATTGTTGTGGACAAGAAATTAAGTGAGTGTATTTCCTAAACCCGGATTGGGACTGATAATACATTTTCTAGACTGACTTAGGTATTATCGATGTATACTTAGGACAGGATTGTGGATCGATGGGTGAAAATAAATCCAAGGAATTTAGTGGAATTATTAGAGATAATTATTGGACTAGCATGGATTAGTTGGGGATTATGTGATTGGACTATCGGGTATGTCCGGGCTAAATGACTAGTTGATTCTGTACCGAATTGTTAGGAAATTGAATAATTCCGGTCGCGTGACTATGTGGCCGACTTGTGCGGAACGTAATTGGCTATATAATGGCTTGAATGGATTATTGAATTACACATTGTGAAATTGGGCCGCACAGAATTAACTGGCCAAGTGAGTAATTGTTATGGCGTGAATTTGACTGGATATTTTAGTTGTGTTTGATGCTCATGTTGCATCATGTTGCATTTCATGGCATGCATTGTGAATGCCGAGAATGAGGCGTGTGATGAAATTGTGAGAGAATGCGTGCCTGCCAGGAGCATGTGATCACCTAATTATGCCCTGATGCGTTTTACACGGGGTTCAGATAATAATTGATTGTGAGTATGTGTGATAACAATTTTGCCCTGATGCGTGTTACGCGAGGTGTGCCGTCCTGATGCGTGTTATGCGGGACGATGCCCGGTACTTCCGGAAGACGACCAGCCGATGCGTTTTACACGGGCTCTAGTTCGTGAGGAGAGCAGTGTTACGCCTGATGCGTTTTGACGCGGGCTAGAGACACTGGGCCGGGGGCATTTTTACGCTGGTCACGGAGTGTTATGATTTTAAAAAGAAGAGACCTCATACACTTTGTAGCAGGTCATGGTAAGCAAGACAATATAATTAGGCCAGTGCATGATGTGAAACAGAATATGGACATTTGCATGCATAAGAATGCATGGGCCGGTGTGTGAGTGTGCAGGACTCAGTGAATGGCACGCGATATTATCACTATTGAGTATGAACATGCATTTGACGTACGTGTGAATCGAGTGCTCTCGCATGTGGTTTGATTTTATTATTATTAATAATAACCTGCAGGGTCTGCCAGGTAAGTGATCTGGGCCCGAGAGCCTAGGTCAGAAGTTGTTTATGAGTTGAGATTGTAGTATTTGTTGTACGTTGTTGGTCAGAAGATTGCATGTTAGCCTAACGTAGGTTTAGGGGGTCATACTCGCTGAGATTCGTCTCACGGTTGTAATAACCCACATTTTCAGACCCCCACCCATAGGATGCCGAGGACACCACCTCTTTTTGTGATACTGCGTCATATTCAGGGGTCATCGAGTGTACATCCTTGTGGAGACGGAGGAGCTTATGTAAGATACTACTCAATTTTATTTGTGAACGTGGGAGAGTCATACTACCATACCCAAAAGTATGTGGCTTGGTACTACGGAGGAGCCGACAGAGTAATTGGACCTCCGCTAAGAACCTTTGACGTTCCGGTAGATGTGAATGATGTTATGATTCCACAAATGGCAAGCGGTGAGATTTCAAATCCTCCAACCCCGCCTAATTAGAGCAGCCAGGGCGAGACCGTGGACGGACCTGTTGCCATGGTCGAAGAGGATGAGGAGCCCGAAGTGCTATACGCTGATCCGAAACCCTTGGATCTTCAAGATGAGGTTGAGCCGGAGGCCATGGAGGTGGACCAGGAGGAGGAGGGAGAAGTTGCGGAGCTTGGATCCGACGTAGAAATAGAGCTGAGGAGTCAGAGTCCCATGAGAGCTCTTCAAAGGAATCATCAGGGTCCGACCCAAACTGGACTCCCTAGGTTAGCCTTGGACAGAACAAAGCGGGTTGTACCTTTTTGACTGAAGCCCGTTTTAGCTAGCCTAGTTCCCCTAGCCACTTGCCCCTTTTTAATCTCGTGGCTGCTGACCGTTTTCTGCGTTGTGCCTTTTTTTGATGTTTAAAGAATATTTTGTAAAAAGGTTTCCCTATAATAGTAACAAAGCATATGTATTTTCAGAAGTGTTGACTGTTGTTTGGCTATCCTTGGTTCATAATCTTATTGTCAGGGTTTGTTTAAATATTGCTTCCGTGTGTGCTTGATTTCTGATTGGGCGTTGGGTCGGCAACGCAATCTGGGAGCATTCATCAAAATCAACCGTTGGTGGGATGTTGCGCTTTGTTAGGATACAGGACGTGACATCCCTGTATGAATTGGTATCAGAGCAAGGTCAGCTCGGTCCAATTTGGTCAATGCCTAGAGTGATAAGGAGCGATGAGACTCTGGATAGCTAGGAGGGTGACCTCGTGTGCTACATGCATCTCCTGACAATTGTGTATTGAATGTGTGTTTATCGGTGTGACCCTTATAGTGCAGGTACGGCAGGACCCGAGGTGAGTATGCGAATCCCTTGGGTGATGTATTGGATAATTGTTAGGCCGCATGCTAATTATTGATTGTTGTTTGATACCTGCCTAGGACTTAGACTGGGATATATTGGTTTAAGCCTTTAATTCCTTAATGGAATTATAGCAGGTAGTGGAGTAGCTGAATTGTGAGTATGAATAGAAGAAAGGGAAAGGAATCCCAAGGTCAGTCAAGTTTAAGAGGCCAAGAGGCCCGAGACCGCCGATTAGAGGACATTATTCAAACTCCAAGCAGGAGAAGGGGAAAAGAGCCCCAAGCCCAGACTAGTGAGGGAGCCTATGAGGCTAGAGATCCAAGGTTTGATGATGTGATGAACACCCTACTGGAGATAGGGCGTATTATGGGATTGCAAGCATAAGAAAGGGCCGCAGCTTATGCACAGGCTGCTGAGGCCGTGCCTATAGCTAGTGTTGGAGGAAATCAAGCCAAGCAAGGGCCAGCTCAACCAGCAAGGGTTAGGTCGATGCCCCAGTTAGTAGAACAGTTTTTAAAGTTAAAGCCGTCTAAGTTCCATGGCCGCGGTGACCCTGAGACTGCACCATGATGGGTAGAAGAATTGGAGAAGACTTTTAAGGTGCTGGGGTGCACCGACGAGGAGAAGGTAACGTTAGCCGTGTATCAGTTACAAGAGGGCGCAAATGATTGGTGGAAAGCCACGGAAGGCAGAATATTTCCAGAAGGTACAGCCCCGACCTGGGCGGTGTTTGTTGAGAGTTTTTATGAGAAATATTTCTCAGAGAACGCCCAGGAAAAGAAATTGATGGAGTTTATATGATTGCGCCAAGGGCAAATGACGGTTGATCAGTACGAAGCGGAGTTTGCTAGGTTAGCGAAGTTCACGCCAACTATGGTGAAGAATCCACAGGATAGAGCTCGGAGATTCTGGGATGGATTAAAGTCGGATCTTCAAAGTCAGATTTTATCGCATGACATTAAGAAGTATGGGGAAATGTATAGGCGAGCTCAGATTATTGAGCGAGATCAACAAGAGAGAGCAGCCGCATTTGGTTCGCGGTTTGCCCAGAATAGAAATAATCGTCGCCTTGGAAAGAAGCTGTTGATAGGTAATAGGCATTTTGTTCCACCAGCTCGGCGAAATATTAGGAAGCCGAGTCACCAACTGAGAAGATTTGGAGCATGCTTCAGATATTGGAGCTTAGACCATCAGATTAGGAATTGCCCACAGCAGCAACCTTCAGGACCGCCTAGGTTGTCACCGCCACGAGTTGGAAATCAAGCTAGAAATCCTTTACCAGCTAATCAAGGAAGGCCGCCAGCATAAGGACGGGTATATGCGATGGCGCGTAGAGACGCCGAGGAAGCGCCTGGCGTGGTCACAGGTACGATCTCTCTCTGTGATCATGTTGCATATGCGTTGTTTGATCCGGAGGCAACCCACTCGTTTATTTCGGAGCAGTTTGTTCGATTAGTTGGTATTGAACCAGTGATGCTTGAAACTATGTTATGGGTATCAACACCATTGAATGATAGGATGTTAGTTTCTTTTGGATGTCCCAGCTATAAAATAGTGATTGGTGGTATCGAGGAGTATATCGACCTGGCAATGTTGGCCATTTTCGATTTTGACGTCATAATAGAAATGGATTGGCTAGTAAGGCAGAAGGCCTTGATGGATTGTGGTAATAGGACAATCCAATTTAATCTGGTTGGGCGTCCTAGGTTTGAATTCCAGGGAAACCGAGAAGGAATCTCGATCCCTTGGATTGCTTCCCTCGAGGCGACCAAGTTAATGGAGGATGGTTGTGAAGGGTACCTGGTGAACTTGGTTGATACAATAATTGAGGGACCCAAGTTGGAAGAATTACCTGTGGTGTACAATTTCCCCGAAGTTTTTCCTCAAGAATTGCCATAATTGCCACCCGAGCAAGAAGTGGAATTTGTGATTGAATTGACCCCAGGAATTGAACCCATTTCGAAGGCGCCATATAGGATGTCACTGTCAGAGTTAAAGGAGTTGAAGGTTCAGATGCAAGAACTCCTGAACAAGGGTTTTATTCGCCCTAGTACGTCTCCATGGGGAGCACCAGTTCTGTTTGTGAGAAAGAAAGATGGAACCTTAAGGTTGTGTATAGATTACCGGTAATTGAACCAAGTGACAGTGAAAAATAAGTATCCATTGCCGAGGATCGACGATCTGTTTGACCAGTTACAAGGAGCGTCTGTATTTTTCAAGATAGATTTACAAACTGGGTATCATCAATTGAGGATCCGGAAGGAAGATATACCCAAGATTGCTTTTCGGACAAGGTATGGGCACTACGAATTTACAGTAATGCACTTCGGACTAACAAATGCCCCGGCTGCATTTATGGATTTGATGAACAGGGTATTCAAGGAATTCTTAGATCAGTTTGTGATCATGTTCATTGATGATATTTTGGTGTATTCAAAGAGCCTAGAAGAGCATGAAATGCATTTAACAGAAGTATTACTGACGTTAAGAGAACACACACTTTACGCTAAGTTTAGTAAGTACGAATTCTGGCTAAGTAAAGTGGCATTTCTTGGTCATATAATCTCTGGAGATGGGATTTCTGTGGATCCAGCAAAGATTGAGGCAGTACTTAAGTGGCCTAGATCAACATTAGTCACAGAAATCCGAAGCTTTCTAGGTCTGGCTGGCTATTACCGACGTTTCGTGGAAGGATCTTCGTCGATAGCCATGCCAATGACACGACTATTAAAGAAGGAGGCCAAGTTCGAATGGGATGATAAGTGCGAGAAAAGTTTTCAAGAACTGAAGCGTAGATTGACGACTGCCCCGGTTCTGACTATCCCATCTGGACCTAGAGGTTTTGAAGTTTACAGTGGCGTATCACTAAGAGGACTTAGCTGTGTATTGATGCAGCATGGACAAGTAGTGGCTTATGCGTCGCGCCAGTTGAGGCCGCATGAATTAAATTACCCGACGCATGATTTGGAATTGGTTGCAATTGTGTTTGCACTCAAAATCTGGAGGCACTACCTATGTAGAGAAAAATTCTAGATCTACACGGATCATCAAAGCCTCAAGTACTTGTTTTCGCAAAAGGAATTGAACATGAGGCAGCGCCGATGGATGGAGCTGCTAAAGGACTACGACTGCGATATTATGTATCACCCGGGGAAGGCAAATCAAGTCGCTGATGCGCTGAGTCGTAAGTCAAGTATGACGTATATGATGATTAAGGAATGGACCTCGCTAGAAAGGCTCAGAGATTCGGAGTTCAAGTTTGAAGTGAGCCATGTATCGAACTTACTAGTCGCTTTGAGAATAGAACCGGAGATACAGACCAAGATTCGAGAATTGCAGTCTGCGGATCTAGAGATTCAGAAGATAATTGGGATGGACGTTGCCAAGAGGAAGTCGGACTTCCAAGTGTCCGAGGACAGAATTTTAAAGTTTCATGGGCGACTATATGTACCAGATGATTTGGAGCTTAGGGAAGAAATTCTAAGTGAAGCGCACCGCAGCAAGTACAGCATTCACCCAGGCAGTACTAAGATGTACCAGAACCTTCGACAGCACTTTTGGTGGAACGGGATGAAGGTTGATGTGGTTAAGCATGTGGCCAAGTGTTTGACGTGCCAACAAGTAAAGGCACATCATTGTAAGCCCGGAGGACTACTATGACAATTAGAGATCCCTGAATGGAAATGGGAGCACATCACCATGGATTTCGTAACGGGATTACCAAGAAGTCAAAGAGGGCATGACTTCATATGGGTGATAGTAGATCGGCTTACTAAGTCAGCGCACTTCCTGGCAGTGCAAAAAAGACTTCGAGTTGGAAAGGTATGCTAAATTGTACGTACGACAAATTGTCAGACTTCACGGGGTACCAGTGACGATATCTTCGGATCGTGATCCAAGATTTACGGCGAATTTTTAGAAAAGCCTACAAACAACCCTGGGAACAAAGTTGCAGTTTAGTACGGCTTATCATCCCCAGACGGATGGTCAATCCGAAAGGACGATTCAGACTCTGGAGGACATGTTGAGGGCTTGTGTATTGGATTTTCAAGGCAAATGGGAGGAACAGTTACATTTAGTGGAATTCGCCTATAATAACAGTTACCAATAGAGTATCCAGATAGCCCCGTTTGAAGCCTTGTATGACAGGGCGTGTAGAACGCCAGTATGTTGGGATGAAGTTGGCGAACGAAGTATTATGGGCCCAGAGTTAGTTCAGCAGACTGTGAAAGCTGTTGAAATTATTCGAGAAAGGCTGAAAACAGCACAAAGTCGTCAGAAAAGTTATGCTAATCGGAGACGATGACCTTTGGAATTCTAAGTGGGAGATCATGTGTTTCTTAAGGTATCGCCTATGAAGGGATTATCCCGATTCGGCAAGAAAGGGAAGCTCAGCCCAAGGTATGTCAGTCCGTTTGAGATATTAGAGAAGGTTGGCGATATGGCATATCGTTTGGCATTGCTGCCTAATTTGTCCTAGATACACAATGTATTCCACATTTCAATGCTAAGGAAGTATGAACCAGATCCGACCCATGTTCTAAGATACGAGGAGATAGACGTGGATGACAGAGTGTCATACGTGGAAAAGCCAGTCAGGATCAAGGACTGGAAAGATCGTGTGCTAAGAAACAAGATGATCCCAATGGTCAAAGTTGTCTGGGAGCACCATGGAACGGAAGGTGCCACTTGGGAAAGTGAAGAGGCCATGAGATGTTAGCAACCTCACCTGTTTGACGAGTAAGAGTAGATTACAAATTTCGAGAACGAAATTTTTGTAAGGGGGGAAGAATTGTAACAGCCTGAATTTCAATTTAATTCCGGGATCAATGAAATTGACAGTATTTCGCATTTCATTTTAGTAAGTCTTACCCAGAGCTGATCACTCTAGGGATACTGACCAAAAGGGTATGGCTAACTAGGAAGATAGTACGTGGACCAGGGACTCCATCGCGAATCGGGCATCGATATCAAGAAATGACGAGGGAATATTTTGGGCCAATGTGAGTCGATCTTAGGAAAAGTGACGGATTCGGTTTGGCCAAGGCTAATGATGTACAATCGGATCGCTGGTGATTCTGCAAGTTCGAGAGTGCACGTGGCCAACCAGTCCCGAACTTGAACCGAACGATCGCGACCTTTGGAACTAGCGATAATTCCTCTCATTCTCTGAGTGATCGGGACCGTCATGACTCGGATAACCCTAGGTCGATACGTATAAACCCTAAACAGCTGCCCGTTAGTGAAAGACCTAAAAATTTCAAATCTAGCGAGTTTTGATCACGAAATTGGACTCGGACTTCGGTGTCGATCTTCGAGGGCTTAAAGGATTATTTTCGCGATTCTGACGTCGTATTATGCTGGCCACACACGTTTGAGGTAAGTACGGTCGAAAAATAGAATTTCGACTCGGAAGTCAAAATTTACGATTTTGCCCCTATGGGCGCCGATATTGGATTTTGAGGCCGTTTGAGGTTTTTTTTTAGGTCGAGGATATTTTGGGGTGGCCACGCACATTTAGAGTTGTTTCGGTCAAAAAATTGGAATTTTGGCTCGGAAGTGAAAAATAATATTATTTTATTCCCAGAACTTTGCAGTCGATTTTCGAGGACTTAAGAGGCTATTTTCACGAATCCGACGCCATATTATGTTGACCACACATATTTAGAATTGATTTGTACAAAAATTGAAATTTCGCCCCGGGACCGGAAAAATGACCATTTTGCCCCTGGCTATTTTTGGGTTCAAATTTTTGGGAAAATATTTGGGATAATTATTGATGTTTATCAGCTCAGTTATTGGACTTTGGACACTTTTGCCCTTCAATTATTGGATAAAGACGAATAAGGGCCGTTGGATCAAGGGTATTTTGGGAAACTACTCGGATCGGCGACACATGTTGCCCCTAGCCCCCTTTATTTGACCTGGTCAGACCTCCTTTCTCTCTCTCCTCCCTCAGTTCAGCCAGCAGCAGCCTCCGACCAGCCCTCCTCCACATTTCCCTCTCTCCCTCTCTCTTGTTTTCTCTCTCTCTCTCTCTCTTCCCGTTCCGGCCAAAGGAGCGCTGGAGCGCCGTCCGTCGCTAGACCGCCGTTCCGCCACCGTCCAGCCGTCCAGCCTTGCCGTACGACGCTGTCCCCGTCCCTATCCGTACAGTGTCTATACGGTCCGTACGGTTCCCCGTCCGTACGGCCGCCGCGCTGGCCACCGCCGCTTCGCCGGCCACCGTCCCCCACAGTCCGTACGGTGTCCGTACAGGTTCGTCCGTACAATTGCTGACTATATCATCGTCCGTACGCCGACCGCCGTGAACAGTCGTCGTTGCCGCCTCCGAAATGCCGCCGCTGATTTTG
The DNA here is from genome assembly GCA_031216285.1 of Syzygium syzygioides. Taxonomy (NCBI): domain Eukaryota; kingdom Viridiplantae; phylum Streptophyta; class Magnoliopsida; order Myrtales; family Myrtaceae; genus Syzygium; species Syzygium syzygioides. The sequence goes on along the minus strand of CM062244.1, from coordinate 16,378,085 downwards.
CCGTTCACCGGCAATCGGCTGCTCATTTCTCATCGTCGTGGACTAGAAATTAAGTGAGTGCATTTCCTAAATCCGGATTGGGACTGATAGTGCATTTTCTAGACTGACTTAGGTATTATCGGTGTATACTTAGGACAGGATTGTGGACCGATGGGTGGAAATAAATCCAAGGAATTTAGTGGGATTATTAGAGATAATTATTGGACTAGCACGGATTAATTGGGGATTATGTGATTGGACTGCCGGGTATGCTCGGGCTGAGTGACTAGTTGATTTCTGTACCCAATTGTTGGGAAATTGAATAATGCCATGTCGCGTGACTGTGTGGCCGACTAGTGCGGAACGTAATCCATTCAAGCCATATAATGGCTTGAATGGATTATTGAATTACACATTGTGAAATTGGGCCGCACGGTATTAACTGGCCAAGTGAGTAATTGTTATGGCGTGAATTTGATTGGATATTTGAGTTGTGTTTGATGCTCATGTTGCATTATGTTGCATTTTATGGCATGCATTGTGAATGCCAAGAATGAGGCGTGTGATGAAATTGTGCGAGAATGCGTGCCTGCCATGAGCATATGATCACCTAATTATGCCCTGATGCGTTTTACGCGGGGTGCAGATAATAATTGATTGTGTGTATGTGTGATCACAATTTCGCCCTGCTGCGTGTTATGCGGGGTGTGCCATCCTGATGCGTGTTACGCGAGACAATGCCCAGTACGTCCGGAAGACGACCAACCTGATGCGTTTTACGCGGGCTCTGGTTCGTGAGGAGAGCAGTGTTGCGCTTGATGGGTTTTGACGTGGGCTAGAGACACTGGGCCGGGGGCATTTTTACGCTGGCCACGGAGTGTTGTGATTTTTAAAAAAAGAGACCTCATGCACTTTGTAGCAGGTCATGGTAAGCAAGACAATATAATTGGGCTAGTGCGTGATGTGAAACAGAATGTGGACATTTGCATGTATAAGAATGCATGGGTCGGTGTGCGAGTGTGCAGGACTCGGTGAATGGCACGCGATATTATCACTATTGAGTATGAACATGCATTTGACGTATGTGTGAACCGAGTGCTCTCGCATGTAGTTTGATTTTATTATTATTGAGAATAACCTGCAGAGTCCGCCAGGTAAGTGATCTGGGCCTGAGAGCATGGGTCAGAAGTTGTTTATGAGTTGAGGTTGCAGTATTTATTGTACGTTGTTGGTCAGGAAATTGCATGTTAGCCTAATGTAGGTTTAGGGGGTCATACTCGCTGAGATTCGTCTCACGGTTGTAATAACCCACATTTTCAGACCCACAGTCGTAGGATGTCGAGGACACCACCTCTTTTTGGGATACCGCGTCATATTCAGCGGTCATCGAGTGTACATCCTTGTGGAGACGGAGGAGCTTATGTAAGATACTACTCAGTTTTATTTGTGAATGTGGGAGAGTTATACTACCATACCCAAGAGTATGTGGCTTGGTGCTACAGAGGAGCCGACGGAGTAATTGGACCCCCGCTTAGAACCTTTGACGCTCTGGTAGATATGAATGATGTTATAATTCCACAAATGGCAAGCGGTGAGATTTCAAATCTTCCAACCCGGCCTGATTGGAGCAGCCAAGGCAGGACCGTGGACGGACCTGTTGCCATGGTCGAAGAGGATGAAGAGCCCGAAGTGTTATACGCTGATCCGGAACCCTTGGATCTTCAAGACGAGGTTGAGCCGGAGGCCATGGAGGTGGACCAGGAGGACGAGGGAGAAGTTGCGGAGCTTGGATTCGACGTAGAAATAGGAGCTGAGGAGTCCGAGTCCCATGAGAGCTCTTCAAAGGAATCATCAGGGTCGGACCCAGACTGGACTCCTTAGGTTAGCCTTGGACAGAACAGAGCGGGTTGTACCTTTTTTACTGAAGCCCGTTTTAGCTAGCCTAGTTCCCCTAGCCACTTGCCCCTTTTTAATCTCGTGGCTGCTGACCGTTTTCTGCGTTGTGCCTTTTTTTTATGTTTAAAGAATATTTTGTAAAAGGGTTTCCTTACAATAGTAACAAAACATACGTATTTTCAGAAGTGTTGACTGTTGTTTGGCTATCCTTGGTTCATAATCTTATTGTCAGGGTTTGTTTAAATATTGCTTCCGTGTGTGCTTGATCTTTGATTGGGCGTTGGGTTGGCAATGCAACCTGGGAGCGTTGCACCAAAATCGACCGTTGGCGGGATGTTGCGCTTCGTTAGGGTATGGGACGTGACAAAGGAAGTAAAGACACAGATATCAATAGAGTTTGCTCTTTCAATTTCAATATGTGATTTATGCGCTTAATATGCTTATTCAATTCAAATTAATTCAATCTGCAAGGAAGTTTTGTCACCATAAAAAAGGGAGAGATTGTTGAGAAAAACTCCTATTGATTTTGAAGCTGACAAAACCTTCTATATTATTGTAAATCTGATACTTCTTCTGAACTATTTTATTCTAGGAATAGATATATGTTCTAGAAGCTCATAAGTAAGTTTTTTAGACTTTACAAGCTGGCAAAATAAGAAGTTCATATCTCATTGAAGACCCACATAATCTACGTTCCGAGATGCAGACGCAGAAGTTATTTAGATGCAGATACAGATGCAAAAATTATTCAGACACAGACACAGCGTAGAAATTTTTTAGACGCAGATGCAGGCGCAGAATTTCTTCAGATGTATAACTCAGAACGAAATATAACAGCTAGTGATCTGGCATGGATTTCACACAAGGAATGTTCTGATTGTCTCAATCTCAATCAAATTGATTGACAATCAAACATTACGATAAGAATGCATTACAACGGACAAAGCTCTACTTATGGAAACCAAGATTCTGATTATATAGGCAACCAGAATCAGTGGAATTCAGAATCTGTCATCCAACGGCTGCTCAATCCCTTTTATACAAATCTGTCCAAGGTGAAGATTGGAAGATGATCCTCTGAAAGCTGTCTAACGGCTAGTTTGGAAGCAGAGGAGTATTTAAAGAGATCAACGAGTAGCAGAAGGAAGTATAGAATCAAGAATCAACAAGTCCAAAGTCTGAGCATACTCTGATCCTTTCTCTTGTCTTTCTTGAGCGAAACATTAAGATCTTGAGGAACACTTTGTAAGAGTGATTATGTAAGATAGAGAGTCCTATCATATACAAGAGTGTTGTCACTCCAAAGCTATAAATTCCTCTTGATTACATAGTGAAATCCAATCGTTAGGCTGTCAACGTGGGAGAGTGGATGTAGGCTTGCTATAAGCAGAACCACTATAAACTTGTGTGCAGTTTTTCTATCCCTTATCTCTTAATTTACATTTTGCACATCAAAAGCACTGTCTTGAATCTGAGTTTTATTCAAACTCATCTGTGTTCTTTCACTTCCGCATAAAAATTATTTAAGGTCACCTATTCACCCCCCTCTAGATGATCCTTGCTAGCTACATAAGTAGGACCACTTCTAAAAGCTTAAGCTATTAGATAAAGACGTTGTTTAATATTTAATTATTCTAACACTCACATTCATGCTTAGTCTGGTCTTTTTTGCCTGGTACTAAGCGTAGACATATTTAATTGGGGAGACGAATATAGTCCGGAAAGATTTGAACTCAGGACCTCCAGCTTTAATACCATGTGAGATTTTTGTGGGGCCACTACCAACTGTTCTAAAAGCTTAAGCTGATAGATGAATGCGTAGTTTAATATTTAGTTATTCTAATAACGAGCAAGCTTCATGCAACTTGGAGTTGAGCATTTGATGTTGTGTTCCATTATTATAGCAAAAGTCAAATATGAAAATGTTTAATTATCTTTTGCAATTCTCAATTGTTCATTACAAAATACACTCATTCAAAGTGAATGCAAGAAAACCAAAAGTCTTAATTTACTCTTCTTTTTTCTTTTTCCCGCTGTAAAGAATTCAGAACAAGATATCTTTAATACGTCCGGTTGAATTTGAAACATTTCAAAAATTTTGACCAGAGAAAAAAAACAAAATACTGTCAAAACTCCTATTTATAAACTTGATGAGAGAGTTCTGTTCTTCTTATCTGTCACATCTACACCAATGAAAAGGAATGTAATGGATAAACAGATTATTAAGATATAAAATGTATTCCATGCCCCAATCCAAGAGCTTAATCTTTTAGAGCAAATGATCGCTTACTTAATTTCAAATTAGGACTAGAGCTACAGATCATCCGTTAAATTCCTCATGGCCTTTTCACTCGTTTTATAAATTTTGTTTTCACTACACAGGAATGGTTTTCAAAATTTTTTTGCTCAAGACTTTAGAGTGCACAATTGAGGAGAGCAGTGATAGGGGACATTGGTGGTGGGAAGGAGAGAGTTATGTAGTTGGGGCTTTGGGAATGAAGAAGAGATGAAGATGAAGAACAACGCAAGATGATGAAGAAGAAGAGGAAGAATATGATTGGATTCAGTATGAGTTGGGTGCGAGTAGGGTCGAGTATGGGTCATTAAAATGTATTACATAAATAATAGATAAATATGGATTAGAAGGGTCAATTTAGGTCAGGACTCATTTTTGACCTACTCAAACCCCATTCAATCCACCCACTTGATAAGACTAGACAGAGGGAATAAAAGCCAAGGCTAAGTGAACCTGAACTTGTATAGATTGCCTCTGCCTTTCGGATGGCAATTAAGTCTTTAATTGCATAATGCAAATAATTTGGCGGAGATTGAGACGTTTTCATCAGGTAACTTGAAAATCAACTGCAGCAATCTGCATTATACGCATAAGATTGTGTCCTGGCCGTGCATTCTATCTAGCAGTAGATATATGCAAGTTTTGGTTACAAAGTTGCGGAATCAGTTCTTCCAAATATGAAGCAATCGATTGGAACACGATAGATGGCTCTTAACTTTCCTTTGCAACAGATGCAATCAGTTAGCGAAAATCAATACCCTAAGGAGGTGATGCTGACAAGAGAAAAACCGAACTAAAAATGACAACACTAGTAATTATCCTAATACTAACAATAATACCAATACAAAAACTAATCAGTGTACATGTTGGTAGAGCCCGGATTGAAGACGTGCATAGTTTCTGTTCCCGCTACAGGTTGCGCATATAGTTGTATACATTATTACCTTGCAAGTTCTAGATTTTAGACGCATCGATTTCACTAGTGTACAAACAAATAGGCTGTTGACAGTGCTTGACCATTTCGTTCAGAAAACAGTGCTCCAAGTAATAACAGCTTCGATCAGTTTGGTCTCCACGCAAACTATTGGGCGTCCGCAGAAAGAAACAGGAAGCTTTTCCATTTACAAGTTTCATTTGTGCTGGGTGCACAGAGCTTTCAAACAAAATTGTACCAGAAATGTGCATTTTAAGTATCGTAACACTAGGATCCTTGTTGCAGCCCACGGCAGTAGAACAACTCCTCATGCCCAAATCACAAACACCATGGACGATAGATCTGTTTCACCATTATTTCAGAAACTTCCCAAATACCGCAAAACGCACATGTGCTGTATGCCAAGTCGCCAAAATCCACCAAAAAAGTTACGTGTAGAATACCTTGGCTTACGATCTACAAACTTAATCTTTCTAAAAGCCAACTGATCAATGTCCGTGGTGAGCACGTAAATCAGACTGCGACTCAGGACCAAGAACTCGCAAGTTCAAAACAAAACTCGCCACCCCAACTATGAGGGTTGCGTCCTTTGCCGCATAACTGCAAGAGGGTGGCCTTCAATCAAATCTATGGCGAGTGCAAATGACGTCGCATGACATTAATATGTGTATCAATGTGACGTTGGTGTGGTTTCACATTAGTCCATATATTTGACGAAAGGACTAACTTAAATAAAAAATATGGTTGAATGATTCAATTGGACAAAAAAAGAATTTAAGGATCATATTGAACAAATTTAATTTGCATATAGTCCAAGCCTTGAACTATTTATTACTGGCAAAACTTCTTATAACGTTCTTTTTTATTTTATAAATAAGCACAGGGGAGCTAATCCCTATCATAAGCCTTAAATTAGTCAAATGGGTAAATGTAACCATAGAAAAAGTCTTATAGCAAACATTATGACAGGAAGAATCTTGCTTTTGCTGTTGCAACACTGAGAAGAAACTAAAATACTTCATAGTTGCAGTGTAATTCTGACCAAAGTATGATCACTTTTTCTGTAATATTTGGACCGAAAAAAAAGGAGTCAAAAAGTCAAAAAGTTAAAAAGTCAAAAGGAGAACAGTGGGAGCTTCAGCTTATTTAGCCAAGAGCGTGCACGGTCGAGAAAGAAAAAGGAAAAAAAAGAAAGAGAGGAAGAGAGAAGGTAGAAGAAGAAGAAAAGGAGGGTTTTGCGCCGTGCGAACCTCGCCTAGCCGATTCGACTTCATATCGCAACACTCAGTAAGCACTCGTGCCCCTCGTTCGTCCGATTGGAGAAGTTTTCCGATTTAGGGTTTAAATTCAGAATTTTGGGAAATTCGAGCCGCGATGTCACGCCCCGTACCCCACGAAGCATGAACATCAGCGTAGGTCGAAATAAGATGTGACGCTCCCAGGTTACGTCACCGACCCGAAAACCCAAATCAGAGAGAACTCGCCACATGCGGAAACGACATATATGTAATATATATATACACCTAGACAATTTAAAAGCAACCATGAGTAGCACAAGCCAACAAATTTCAAACGATTAAAATTAACATATACATTCACTATAACACTTATATACAATATCCATTATAAACAAGATATAACAAAAGGGCCACTAAAACAAAAAGGGACTGGTGGCCTAGGGAGATCGGACTAACCACTAGAGGCTACAGTAAAAAAGGAGTTGGCCTCTACTCCTAACACTCAGACCTAATCTAAGGCTCCCATCCTGGATCAGATGACTCTGAAGACTCCTTGGAAGAGTCCTCCTGAACCTCAGACTCCTCTGAATCCATGGCATCTGCCGCCTTCCTCTCATCCTCCGAATCAAGCTCTAATTCCAGATCTAGGTAAAGACCTAACTTGCCATCTTCCTCAGCTCCTATCTCTACGTCTGATCCTAACTCAACAACTTCTCCAGCTGCCTCGCCATCCACGTCCATTGCCTCAGGGTCAAATTCTTTGTCGTCCGCTTGACCTATGTCTACAGTTATCACTTGCTGCTCTTCCTCTTCCTCATCCATAGCTGCCAATCCATCCACGGTCTCGTCCTGGAAGCTCACACTGAGGGAAGATGGAGGGTCCGATACTTCACCACTTACCATTTGGGGAATCATAACACCGTTTACATCCACCGGGACGTTAAAAGTTCTGATCGGGGGTCCGGTCACGCCATCCACTCCCCTATAACACCAAGCTACATACTCTTGGGTGTAGTAGTAGTCCTCTCCCACGTTAACAAACAAAACTGAATAGTATCTTACATACGCCGCTCCATCCCCGCAGGGGTGTACGCTAGTCGACCACTCAATCTGATGCGGTATTCCAAAAAGAGGAGCTGTCCTCAGCATTCTATGGACAGGGGTCTGAAAATGTTAGTTTTACCACAACCGTGAGAAATCTCAGCAAGTACAAACCACTAATCCTAAACTAGGCTAATGTGCACCTCCAGAATGGTAAATAAAACACATCAAACAATGAACCAGTAAATCAACGTAAATTTCACTTCACCCGGGCTCACAGCCCAATATGTCATCTCATACTCCTGCAGGTTAGGCATTTAGCATTAAAGCAATTCACGTGCAATTATAATGACTCGAAGGTCCACAATTGAATATAATGACCCATAAGCCCGACCCGAATGCCAAAGTTGATAAATCGACCCGTAGGTCCGACCCGAAGGCCAACAGTTTGATAAATCGACCCGTAGGCCCTAACCCGAAGGTCACAAGAGATTATAACGACCCGTAGGCCCTGACCCGAAGGTCACAAGAGATTATAACGACCCGTAGGCCCGACCCGAAGGCCAATATTTGAACCAAGCTCAGACATGTATATCGTTACACTCAATTTCAACCAATCACAACTTGATATGCAAAACATATGTTCAGGAATTTATGTCAATACCCAAGGTGACATGTCGAATACAATTATTTCCCAAATCAATGTATCTAACACACTCTCGGCACAATCAAATTATTCCCCATGTAATCCAACCATTTTAACATTTATTCCGTGCATTAATTACAACTCAATTTCATGCGCCTCGGGCCCGACTTGGACAAATCAATTCCGATAGTTGATCTCACAATCAGGGGGGTCATCTAATAGGGTTTATTTAAGTCCCGACCAACCCCCAATAATACCCGAACTCAAGCCGATAGTCAATGAACCAATTAAATCTCAAATTAAGTCCAAAAAGTGCAATTCGGTTCTGGTGAATAGTACCAGAACCGAATATCCAATATGCACTATATCACACTTAAACAATTCTATTAAGCCTTAATCACATACCCTAATCACCCAACCATCAAATATACATAATTAAGCCTCAAATAAGCTTAATTAATCCCTATAATGACCAATTCAAGGTCACTAACAATTGAACCCAATTAGTGTCACACTTAGACAAATTGCACAAATTCGGTACTCAATGAACAGTACCAGGGCAGATTAACATTTAGGCACTAAACCACCTTTAAACCATCTTATTAGGGCCTAATCACTTACCCTAACCATCCAACCACTAAATACACATAATTAAGCTTCAATTAAGCCTAATTAGCCCCTAAAATGTCCAATTCAAAGTCATTAGCACTTAAACTTAATTAGTACAAAACTTAGGCAAAAATACACAATTTCGGTACTCAGTGAACAGTACCAAAACAGGGGCTATTTTGGGCCTTAATCCACAATTAAACTATCTCATTAGGTCCTAATGACCTATACAAAACACCCCACTCACAATTAAGCCTAATTAAACCCCAATTAGGCCTAATTAGCCCCTAAAATGCACAATTAAACTAATTATGGGTTTAGGGGTTTATACTCGCCTAAATTTAATTCGAGGCGACGGGAACGGGCAGTCGATCACCGACTTGCGGTAAGGATTGACGGCGGCGTTCCGGGGGCAAGCCGGCGGTCACGGCGGTATCAGGAATGGCGAATAGTGGCTGTTTCTCTTCTGTTTGGGGCTAGAACTGGGCTGAGGAGGGTTGAGATGATGATAGGTGGTGGCGTATGGTGGCCAGCAACTCCGGCGGGTGACTGTTCTGGTGTGAACAGTACCAGACAGCAGAATTGTGTCCACGGAGAGGATGAAAAGATGAGGAAGAAGAGGAAGGGAGGGGGAGGTCTCGGCAGATCAGTGAAAATGAGGAAGAGAGAGGAAATTCAGGTCAAAATGAGTCAAATATGGATTAGTGGAATCCATGTGTCAAAATCTTGGGCAATTGGATAATTTTGCCCTTGATCCAATGGCTAGGATTTGATCTAATCCAATAATGCAAGGGCTCAATGGTCATTTGTCCTTAATCATGGTTGACCAGACCAGAATTAAGCCAAACTAACCTTGGTTAACCCCAAAAAATTAACCAAATTCGGAATTAATGAAAAATGGCCTAGGGGCATTTTCGTAATTTTCCGATCCCGAACCGAAATTCTAATTTTTGTCCATACCGGTCCTATATATTCATGGTAAACATAATACGGTGTCGGATCCTTAAAAATCATCCTTTAAGCCCTCGAAAGTCAGTCCAAAAGTTTCGAGGGGTAAAACCGTAATTTTTCGTTCCGGGGTCGAAATTCCAATTTTTGACCGTACGCATTCCAGACATGCTCGGCCACCCCAAAATGACATCGGTTCCGAAAAATAATTTCGTTTGGCCTCGAAAACGGACATCGAGGTCCCTAGGGGCAAAATTGTAATTTTCCCCAATTTCTATCAAAATTTCCGTTTTCAACCGTTCTTGTCCCAAACGTGTGTGGCCACTCTAAAATGACATCCGTCTTGCAAAATAGTCATAATTACCCTTGAAATTTTGATATCGAAGATCGGGCTCAATATTGCGATCAAAATAACTCGTTTTGAAGTCTTAGGGCCTCTCACTAACGAGCGGCTGTTTAGGTGTTACGCGTATCGACCTAGGATTGTTCGAGTCATAACAGCCTCGAGTTTTGAGAGAACGAGAGGAATTATCGCTAGTACCGGGGGTCGCGATCGTTTGGATTAAAATCGGGATTCATTGGTTAGGCGTACTTTCGGTCGTGTGGAATCACCCGCGATTCGATCGTACGTCACTAAGTACATCTAATCCGTCATTCTCCTAATATCGGCCTATATTGGCTCAAAATATTCCCTCGACATTTCTCGAACTCGGCGTTCAATCGCGATCGGGTTCTCGGTCCACGTACCTAGTCCTATTTAGCCTTTCCCATTTGGTTAGTATCCCGTGATTGATCAAGTCCGGGCAAGACTTACTAAAATCAAACGAAAATTAATACACACTTAATTGATCCCGGTAACGGGTCAAATTTCAGGATGTTACAACTCTTCCCCCCTTACAAAAATTTCGTCCTCGAAATTTGTACTCTAAACTTGTTCCTCGAACAACTGGGGGTGTTGACGTCGCATAGCCTCCTCGCTTTCCCAAGTAATGCCTTTTGTCCCGTGGTGCTCCCAAACTACCTTGACCATCGGGATTATCTTATTCTGCAGTATTCGATCTTTCCAATCCTCAATTCTGACTGGTCTCTCCACGTACGACACCTTGTCATCCACATCTATTTCTTCATATCTCAGAACGTGTGTCGGATCTGGCTCATACTTTCTCAACATCAACACGTGGAAGACATTGTGTATCTAGGACAAGTTAGGTGGCAGGGCAAGCCTATACGCCATATCACCAATCTTTTCCAAAATCTCGAACGGTCCGACAAACCTCGGGCTTAACTTTCCTTTCTTGCCGAATCATGATAACCCTTTCATAGGCGACACCTTGAGGAATATATGGTCTCCAACTTGGAATTCCAAAGGTCGTCATCTCCGATCGGCATAGCTCTTCTGGCGACTTTGGGCTATCTTTAACCTTTCCCGGATAACCTTAACAGCTTCCACTGTATGTTGTACCAGTTCCAGGCCAGTAATGCTTCGCTCACCTACTTCATCCCAGCACACTGGAGTCCTACATGCTCTGCCATATAAGGCTTCAAATGGGGCCATCTCGATACTCTGCTGATAGCTGTTATTATACGCAAACTCCACAAAATGCAGCTGTTCTTACCATTTTCCTTGAAAATCCAGTACACAAGCCCTTAACATATCTTTGAGGGTCTGAATCGTCCTTTCTGATTGACCATCAGTCTACGGATGATAAGCAGTACTAAATTGTACCTTCGTTCCCAAGGCCGTCTACAGACTTTTCCATAAATTCGCCGTAAACCTCGGGTCACGATTCAATGTAATTGTTACTGGCACTCCATGCAGTTTAACGATCTGTCTCACGGACAGTTCTGCGTACCTTTCTAGCTCGAAATCCTTTCGTACCGCTAAGAAGTGTGCCGACTTTGTAAGTCGATCCACGATCACTCAAATGGAATCATGCCCTCTCTGGCTTCTTAGTAATCCGATTACAAAGTCCATGGTGATATGTTCCCATTTCCACTTGGAAATTTCCAAGTGTCGCAGCAGTCCTCCAGGTTTGCAGTGTTGCGCCTTTACCTGCTGGCATGTCAAACACTTAGCCACATACCTGGCCACATCCGTTTTCATTTCGTTCCACCAATAATGTTGTCGTAGATTCTGGTACATTTTCGTGCTGCCAGGGTGGATACTGTAATTGCTGCGATGAGCTTCTCTTAATATTTCTTCCTTAAGCTCAGTATCATCAGGTACACACCATCGTCCTCTAAATTTCAGGATTTCATCCTCCGATACTTGGAAATCTGGCTTCCTTGTAGCGCCATCCATTTCCACGATCTTCTGAATTTCCTTATCCGTGGACTGCAGAGCCTTAATCTTGATCTGAATCTCTGGCTCGATTCTCAAAGTAGCCAGCAGATTTGACAAATGGCTCAATTCAAATTTAAATTCTGAGTCTCGGAGTCTTTTCAGCAATGTCCACTCCTTGATCATCAAGTGCGCCATACTCGATTTGCGACTTAGCGCATCCGCTACTCGGTTCGCCTTTCCAGGGTGGTATATGATGTCGTAATCATAATCTTTCAGAAGTTCCATCTATCTACGCTGCCTCATATTCAACTCCTTCTGCGAAAATAGGTATTCGAGGCTCTGATAATCCGTATAAATCTGGAACTTTTCCCCACATAAATAATGTCTCTAGATTTTCAGTGCAAAAACAATGGCAGCCAACTCTAGGTCATGCGTCAGATAGTTCAACTCGTGTGGCCTCAACTGACGTGACGCATATGCAACTACTTTCCCGTGCTACATCAGTACTGTCACATCCTCAATTTCAGTCCCTGGGAAATGTCTATGGTTTAAGCTTGATGGTTTTCCAATTGAAACAAAAATTTGTACTCTCGTTTTGGAAAATCATATTTCGGATCCTTAGTACCCTTTCGTTTTGTTATTTTTGGGGAAACTTTTGTGATCCGAATTTCCAAACGTTTTCTTCTGGAAAGTTGTTCCAAACATCATGAAGTTTTACATACTTTAATTTTAGAATTTTTGGAGTTGATATGAGTGGTATAATGGCCTAATTTTCGAACTGTGTGAAACTGCCCAAAATGGGTATTTCGGTGATGTTTACACTGTCTTTATTTTCTACGAGCTTTTTTGGGTCGATTTTGGAAATGTTCCCTTCACAAAAGTTGTTAAGAACGTCCTTTTATATAACGTGTGTAAATGTGGGAATTTTCTGAGATGATTTGGATTCTGAAAAGAGTTTACTTTGAGAAGTAAATATTCTGTTCTAGCGAACTGTTTTCAGTCTGTTTTTGAGCTACTAAAAATGGTATTTACAGAAAGATTCTGAATTTATGTTCTTCACGAGAAATGTTTGTTAAGGTCTTGTTTATGACATATCCGAATTTGAGAATTTTCGGAGTTCATTTACTATATTTTCAAGTCCGAATTCGTGAACAGTGCAAAACTGTCCGGTTTTGTCAGATTTCAAAGATTTATCAAATTGTTATATGAAAAACGTTGGAATCTCGACTTGAGGTCTTTTGGTGATATTTGAGACATATTTAGAGGTTTCCCGTGCCGAATCTCTGGTTGAATGAGATTTTTAGATGTATTTTGTTGCGGAAAAACATCGGGAAAAGTTGAGATTTATTACGATGTGGAGTTCGTTTTGCACGTTACGTTCATATTTGCGCGAGATTGGTTTAGTCCGAACAAATTGGGATTTAATTCAGCCCATTTGAGAGAGTCCTAGAAAATTTGACCTAGTCAAACCTTATCATCATCATCATTTCTTGCATTAATGGCATGGGTCATCTTTTTCTACAAGCTTTAATGGCCATTTAAGAAGCAAATTATGGCCTTGTTCTTCCATTATTGACCAAAGAAAAGGGGGAGAGAGTCATGGCCAGCCAAGGGAAAGGGGGAAGGCCACAGCAAAGCTAGGAGAGGAGAGAGAAAAGAGAGTCATTATGGCTATTTCATCATTCTTTTGGACTTTTGGCCTTGGATCATTCATGAGGGATGAGGTATGCGCTTACCTCATCATTTTGATGACACGTGCGCATACCTCATGCCCTTGATGACACAGGCGCACGCATCACCAAAACCACTTTATCCCTCTATAAATAGCACCCTTTTGGAGAGAATTTAGCTCACTTCTCCCACGTGCACCACCGAACAAGAAAGATAGAGAGAGAGAGAGAGAGTGTGTGTGTGCCGAAATTCAAGAGAGAAAGAAAACCCGAGAGAGAAAAGAAAAGTCATTCTCAAGAATATTCAAAACCGAGACCGTCACCTTTCCGCCGTTCTCTTCTCTCTCGTTCTTGTTTTATTAAGTGTAAGTGGGATTTTACTACCGGGAAATGACGTTGAAATACGTCGTATCATGAGCTTTCCCCCGTTCTCGGCTTTTGGTGTTCCGATGTTGTGTTCCCGATAACGAGTTTGTCTTGTTTTGTGTTTTCTTTGCATGTTATCTAATTCAAAATAGAAACCGAGGCGCGATACGTGAGGTAAACCGTGACTTAGTCATGCTTGGGCTCCTTGTTTTGTGCTTTCTATGCCCGTTGTTGTTTGATCGGCCACGGAGGCCGGTACGGTAAGAATGTTTCGTGAAAACGATGATTGATACGTCATCGCCTGTTAGTAACGTTTTACTTACTGGGTCTCCTCGACTCACTCCCGTTGTTTTCCCCTTTTTCAGGTCCGGAGCAATGGCATCTCCCCCAGCCCGCGTTGGCAATCCTGTGAAGCCGAGAGTTGACATGCTCACCGTGGTAAATGTCAGAAAGACCGCGCCTACCATCAAATCACGGTACTTGTGACGTTCGATGAGGGCCTAACGGACTTGGTGTCTCATCCGAGCGTAAGTTCAATGGTGCTTTGGCGGTGTGGGCGGGCCGGCTTCGGGATAGAGCCACGGGTGGGGCATGAGATGGCCAGGCGGACGGGACCGGGGTGAAGGTGGAGAAGCGAGAAACGAGAAGCCATAGTGGGTATAGGTTAACCCAAATCAAAATTTGCTAATTATAGTCGGCAATGAAATAAGTGTTGTTTGCCATGGCCCGAAGGGCTTGTAAAACATGTTTGCATGAATTGTAAACATAAAGTTGCTCATAATGCTTGTCTTATTTCCGTTGGTTGTTCTTTTTGTTATGATCGTCCCGAATATGCTTCCGCGTATGTGTAAATAAAGAATAATGAACGGGACATCACATTAATGGCCCCGAGGTAGGGGGCGTCACAAGTACACAACCAAGTCCTCTGAGCGAATCATCGCTGTAGACCTCAAATTTGCCAGGTCCATACGGAATGGTTAATACTGGAGCTATCGTCAGTCTGTGCTTAAGTTCTTGAAAACTTCGTTCGCACTTGTCATCCTATTCAAACTTAGTTTCCTTTTTTAGCAATCGCGTTAGTGGCATGGCTATCGACGAGAATCCTTCTACAAAACGTCGATAATAACCAGCCAATCCTAAGAAACTCCTTATTTCCATCACTGATGTTGGTCTGGGCCACTTAAGTACTGCCTCAATCTTAGCCGGATCCACAAATATTTCTTGTCTCGATACAATATGTCTAAGAAATGCTACTTTGCTAAGCCAGAATTCACATTTGCTGAATTTCGCATAAAGTGCGTGTTCCCTTAACGTCCGTAGTACCTCAGTCAAGTGCACTTCGTGTTCTTCTGGGCTCTTCGAGTATACCAGAATATCGTCGATGAACACAATGACGAACTGGTCCAAGAATTCCTTAAAAACTCTGTTCATCAAATCCATGAAAGCTACGGGGCCATTCGTCAAACCGAATGGCATGACTGTAAACTCATAATGCCCATACCTCGTCCTAAAGGCAGTCTTGGGTATATTTTCCTTCCAAATTCTCAACTGATGATACCCAGTCCGAAGATCAATCTTGGAGAACACTAACGCTCCTTGTAATTGATCGAACAAGTCGTCAATTATTGGCAATGGATACTTATTCTTTATAGTCACATGATTCAACTACCAATAATCTATACATAGCCTCAACGTCCCGTCCTTTTTCCTCGCAAATAGGACTGGCGCTCCCCATGGAGACGCGCTAGGACGAACAAACCCTTTATCTATTAATTCCTGTATCTGAACTTTCAGTTCCTTCAACTCCGACAGGGACATCCGATATGGGGCCTTAGAAATTGGCTCAGTACCTAGGGCCAATTCTATTACGAATTCCACTTCCCGTTCTGGCGATAAGCCCGGCAATTCTTGAGGAAAAACCTCAGGGAAATTGCACACTACAAGGATTTTTTCCAACTTAGGTTCCACCAATGTCGGATCCTTAACATTAAACAAATATCCCTCACAACCTTCTTCGAGCATCTCAGTTGCCTCTACTGAGGAAATCCAAGGGATCGAGGTTCCTCCTCAGTTTCTCTGAAATTCAAACCTAGGGTGTCCAATTGGATTGAATTGGATCATCCTATTGCCGCAATCCATAATGGCTTTCTGTTTCGTCAGCCAATCCATACCGATGATCACATCGAAATCATACATGGCTAACACAGCCAAATCAATCCTTCCCTCTACATTCCCAATCACAAATTTGCAATCCAAGCACCCCAATGATACTAACACCCTATCATGCAGTAGGGTCGTCACACATAACATACTTTCAAGTAATACAGGCTCCAGACCAACCAATCTAATAAATTGTTCTGAAATAAACGAATGGGTTGCCCCGGGATCAAATAACGCATAGGCAGTATGATCACGGAGAGAGATGGTACCTGTGACCACGCCCGGCATGCCCTCGGCATCCTTACGCGCCATTGCGTATACTGGTTCTTGTGCAGGTGGTCTGCCCTGAATAGCCAGCGGGGGATTCCCGACCTGATTTCCCACTCTGGGCTATTGATGTTGTCCTAGGGGTCTCGAAAGTTGTTGTTAGGGACAATTCTTAATGTGATGCTCTAAACTCCCATAGCGAAAACAAGCCCCGAACCTATTTGGTGTCTGGCTGGGCTTCCCTATATTTCTTCTCGGAGGTGGAACAAACCGTCTATTGTTGGTCATCGACTTCTTGCCAAAGCGACGATTGTCCCGATTTTGATTAAATCTTGAACCTGATGCCGCTTCTCTTTCCATCTGATCTCGCTCCATTGTTTGGGCTCGCTCATACAATTCTCTGTAATCCCTGATATTCAGCAAGAGTATTTGGGTACGAAGATCCGGCTTCAGTCCATCCCAGAATCTTCAAGCTTTTTCCAGCGTATTCTCAACCATCTTTAGGGTGAATCTCGACAGTCTTGCGAACTCTGCCTCGTACTGAACTACTGTCATCGACTCCTGACGAAGTCTCATGAACTCCACCATCTTCTTCTCCTGGGCACTCTCAAAAAAATACTGTCCATAAAAATTCTCCACAAATATTGCCCAGGTCCGTTCCATATTCTCTGGGAACACTTTGTCCCTGACTGCCTTCCACCAGTCGTTGGCATTGTCTTGCAGCTGATAAGTCGCCAATGAAATCTTCTCGGTCTCAGTACATCCCAATAAATCAAATGCCTTTTCCAATTCCTCCATCCAACATGGGGCGGTTTTTGGGTCACCTCTGCCCTTGAACTTGGGCGGTTTCAGCTTGAGGAATTGCTCCACCAACTGGTGCATCGGTCTCACTGCTACCAATGGTTGAGCTTGAGCTTGCTGGGCTTAGGCTTGCTGCGCCTGATTCCCGTTAATGGCGGCAGCTGCTGCAGCCTCTGCAATGACTGCAGCTCTCTCTTGGGCCTGCCTGCCCATGACATTCCCTATTTCTCTTAGGGTTTCAATGACTTGTTCCATCCTGGGGTCACTGGCCTCTTGGCCACCAGTACTGAACTGCACTTGGGGTTCCTTGCCCCTTCTCCTATTCAGAGTTTAAATAACATCCTCTATTCTGCGGTCTCGGGCCTCTTGGCCTCCTGAACTCGACTGACCCTGGGGTTCCTTTACCCTTCTCTTGCTCATTCTTCAAGTCTGAGTGCTCAACTACCTATTATAACTCCGTCCAGGAATTAGAGACCTAAACTAACTAACCGGTCTAAGTCCTAGGTAGGTATCAACACAAAAGCAATCAAACACTCAGTATGCAGCTAGCACAACGGCACAAAATTTCACCCAAGGACTTGCACACTTACCTTGGGTCCTGCCGCACCTGCATACACTGGTTCAATTAATTACCAAAACACTCAAACACAAGCAGTCTAGAGGTACACTTAGCACACTAGGTCACCCTATGGCTACCCATGGTGTAACGCCCCAGACCTCGGGGTCATTCATGTGACGTCCCGTTCATTATTATCTTTTATTACACACAAGCGGAAGCATATCTCGGGACAATCACATTTAAAAACAAACAGCGGGATTAAGACAAACAACATCATGAGCAAACCTTATGTTTACAAAGCATGCAAACGTATTTTACAAGCCAACTTAGCCGACTTTAGCCATTTACACACAACAAACATTATGGCTTGGGTGTTCTAAGCCCACTACTTCGGATTCACCACTCCTAGCTTTCCCCGAACTCCAACATGGCTCAACTCCCCCTGTCGTTGCTATTCGTTCAACCATCCTATGTACCTGAGGGTGGGAAAAATGGGGGATGAGTCGTGGAGACTTAGCAAGTGAAAACACTAATATCAAGTGAGGATATATCGATCGCCGTTAACATAAGTCGCCCTTACTGCACCTGCATCGATAGCAGATCAATAGCAAAGTTCAAACAAGAGAACATCACGCATGGCCATGCCATGTACACTTTACCAACCAAGGCTCAGTTTTATCTCAAATCAACATCAAATAGGAACGTGATCAAACCAAGGAAATGAACCAACTACGACTGAGAAACGATCCAAGCAAACTACGTCACAACGCATCTCAACATCATTTCCCGATATTAGGGAATTCACTTACACAACGAATAAAACAAGAACTAGAGAACAAGTTTCGAGACGGGTGAGCTCGGGAAATTTCGGGCTTGAACATGAACACTCGGGCCTTGGACGTGGCTTCCTTACTCGATCAAACCACAAGAGAGACACGGGCTAATTGGTAAGCTTTTTCTCTCTTTTCTTCTCTCTCTCGGCAAGGAAACAAGAAAGAAAGTGGCGTGGGGCTTGAGAAAGAGGAAGGTGGCGTGAGCAAGTGGAAGAAAGGGGGCTTCACGTGAAGCTCTTCCTCTTTCTCTCTCTTTCTCTCTTCCTATTTATAGAGAGGCAAAACTTGGGGCCAAAGTTTGGATGAGGTAAGCGCGCGTGCCATCGGGGCAATGAGGTAAGCGCACGTGTCATCCACCCATTAATGGCCTAGGTCAAAAGGTCATAATGAATATCTCTCTCTCTTTCTCTCCTCAAGCTTGGCCGTGGGTCTCTCTCTCTCTCTCCCTCCTTGCCGTGGCTTCCTCTCCCTTTCTTGATCAATACTTGATGGCCAAGACTTCATAAATGGCTTCATAATGGATCATAATGACTAGTTGAAAATGAAGGCCAAGCAATAAATGAGAGTAATGATGATATAGATAAGATTTGACTTAGTCAAACTTTCTAGGGTTTTCTCAATTTGGCTGATTTCCATCCCAATTTGCTCGGATCAAACGGATCTCGCGAAAATATGCACGTAACGTCCAAAACGAACCCCGCATCATAATAATTCTCAAACTTTTCCCGGGGGTTTTCCACGACAAAACACGTATAAAAATCTCATTCAACCCAAGGTTCGGCACGGATATGTCCTTAAATATCACCAAAAGACCTCAAGTCGAGATTCCAACGTTTTTCATATAACAATTGATAAATTTTTGAAATCTGACAAAACCGAACAGCTTTGCACTGTTCACGAAATTGGACTTGAAAATATAGTAAATGAACTCCGAAAATTCTCAAATTCGGACATGTCATAAACAAGCCCTTAATAAACATTTTTCATGAAGAACACAAAATCTAAATCTTTGTATAAACACCGTCTTCAGTCACTCAAAAAGAGTCCAAAAACAGTTTGCTGGAACAGAATATTTGCTTCTCAAAGAAAGCTCTATCCAGGATCCAAATCATCTCAAACAATTCCCAAATTTACACATGTTATAGAAAAGGAAGTTCTCAACAACCTTTGTAAAGGAAACTTTTCCAAAATCGGCCTAGAAAAACTTGTAGAAAATCAAGACAGTGTGAACATCACTGAAATACCCATTTTGGGCAGTTTCGCACGGTCCGAATATCAGGCTATCGTACCACTCATATCAAGTCCAAAAATTATGAAATTAAATCATGTAAAACTTCATGATGTTTGGAACAACTTTTAAGAAGAAAGTGATTGGAAATTCGGATCACAAAAGTCTCCCCAAAAATAGTAAAATGAAGGGGTACAAATGATCCAAAACTGGGTTCTCCAAAACAAGAGAAAACAATTTAGTTCTGATTGGAAAACTACCAAACTTAACCCATACCCAATTCCTAGGGGTTGAAATTGAGGAAATTATAATTTACTTACGGCTTTCCAGGCCCAAAAATCGGGATGTGACACATGGTCACTACTCCTTATCACTCCAGGGTACGACCAGATTGGACCGAGCTGTCTTTGCTCTGATACCAATTCGAACGGGGATGTCACGCCCCGTACCCCACGAAGCATGAAACATCCACGTAGGTCGAAATAAGATGCGACGCTCCCAGGTTACGTCACCGACCCGAAAATCCAAATCAGAGAGAACTCGCTACATGCAAAAACGACGTATATATAATATATATATACACCCAGACAATTTAAAAGCAACCATGAGTAGCACAAGCCAACAAATTTCAAACGATTAAAAATAACATATACATTCACTATAACACATATATACAATATCCATTATAAACAAGATACAACAAAAGGGCCACTAAAACAAAAGGGGACTGGTGTCCTAGGGAGATCGGACTAACCACTAGAGGCTACAGTCAAAAAGGGGTTGGCCTCTACTCCTAACACTGAGACCTAATCTAAGGCTCCCAGTCTGGATGGGATGACTCTGAAGACTCCTCGGAAGAATGCTCCTAAACCTCAGACTCCTCTGAATCCATGGCATCTGCCGCCATCCTCTCATCCTCCAAATCGAGCTATAATTCTAGATCCAGGTAAAGACCTAACTCGCCATCTTCCTCAGCTCCTATCTCTACGTCTGATCCTAACTCAGCAACTTCTCTAGCTGCCTCGCCATCCACGTCTATTGCCTCAGGGTCAAATTCTTCGTCGTCCGCCTGACCTATGTCTACAGCTATCACTAGTTGCTCTTCCTCTTCCTTATCCATAGCTACCGATCCATCCACGGTCTCGTCCTGGGAGCTCACACTGAGGGAAGATGGAGAGTCTGATACTTCACCACTTACCATCTGGGGAATCATAACACCGTTTACATCCACCGGGACGTCAAAAGTTCTGATTAGGGGTCCGATCACGCCATCCACTCCCCTATAACACCAAGCTACATACTCCTGGGTGTGGTAGTAGTCCTCTCTCACGTTAACAAACAAAACTAAATAGTATCTTACATACGCCACTCCATACCCGTAGGAGTGTACGCTAGTCGACCGCTCGATCTGATGCGGTATTGCAAAAAGAGGAGTTGTCCTCAGCATTCTATGGACGGGGGTCTGAAAATGTCGGTTTTACCACAACCGTAAGAAATCTCAGCAAGTACAAATCACTAATCCTAAACTAGGCTAATGTGCACCTCCAGGAAGCTAAATAAAACACATCAAACAATGAACGAGTAAATCAACATAAATTTCACCCGGGCTCACAGCCCAATATGTCATCTCATATTCCTGCAGGTTAGGCATTTAGCATTAACGCAATTCACGTGCAATTATAATGACTCGAAGGCCCACAATTGAATATAACAACCCGTAAGCCCAACCCGAAGGCCACAGTTGATAAATCGACCCGTATGCCCGGCCAGAAGGCCAACAGTTTGATAAATCGACCCGTAGGCCCTAACCTGAAGGTCACAAGAGATTATAACGACCCGTAGGCCCTGACCCGAAGGTCACAAGAGATTATAACGACCCATAGGCCCGACCCGAAGGCCAATATTTGAACCAAGCTCAGACATGTGTATCGTTACACTCAATTTCAACCAATCACAACTTGATATGCAAAACATATCTTCGGGAATTTATGTTAATACCTAAGGCGACATGCCGAATACAATTATTCCCCAAATCAATATATCTAACACTTTCTCGGCACAATCAAATTATTCCCCATGTAATTCAACCATTTTAACATTTATTCCGCACATTCATTACAACTCAATTTCATGCGCCTCGGGCCCGACTTGGACAAATCAATTCCGATAGTTGATCTCACAATCGGGGGGGTCATCTAATAGGGTTTATTTAAGTCCCGACCAACCCCCCAAGAATACCCGAACTCAAGCCGATAGTCAATGAACCAATTAAATCTCAAATTAAGTCCAAAAAGTGCAATTCGGTTCTGGTGAACAGTACCAGAACCGAATGTCCAATATCCACTATATCACACTTAAACAATTCCATTAAGCCTTATTCACATACCCTAATCACCCAACCATCAAATATATATAATTAAGCCTCAAATAAGCTTAATTAATCCCTATAATGACCAATTCAAGGTCACTAACAATTGAACCCAATTAGTGTCACACTTAGACAAATTGCACAAATTCGGTACCCAATGAACAGTACCAGGGTAGATTAACATTTAGGCACTAAACCACCTTTAAACCATCTCATTAGGGCCTAATCACTTACCCTAACCATCCAACCACTAAATACACATAATTAAGCTTCAATTAAGCCTAATTATCCCCTAAAATGTTCAATTCAAAGTCATTAGCACTTAAACTTAATTAGTACAAAACTTAGGCAAAAATACACAATTTCGGTACTCAGTGAACTGTACCAGAACATGGGCTATTTTGGGCCTTAATCCACCATTAAACTATCTCATTAGGTCCTAATGACCTATACAAAACACCCCACACACAATTAAGCCTAATTAAACCCTAATTAGGCCTAATTAGCCCCAAAAAATGCACAATTAAACTAATTAGGGGTTTAAGGATTTATACTCGCCTAAATTTGATTCGAGGTGACGGGAACGGGCGGTCGATCACCGACTCGCGGTAAGGATCGATGGCGGCAATCCGGGGGCAAGCCGGCGGTTACGGCGGTGTCGGGAATGGCGAATAGTGGCTGTTTCTCTTCTGTTTGGGGCTGGAACCGGGCTGAGGAGGGCTGAGATGATGACAAGTGGTGGCATGTGGTGGCCAGCAGCTCCGGCGAGTGACTGTTCCGGCGTGAACAGTACCAGACGGCAGAATTATGTCCACGGAGAGCATGAAAAGATGAGGAAGAAGACGAAGGGAGGGGGAGGTCTCGGCAGATCAGTGAAAATGAGGAAAAAAGATAGGAAATTCAGGTCAAAATAAGTCAAATATGGATTAGTGGAATCCATGTGTCAAAATCTTGGTCCATTGGATAATTTTGCCCTTGATCCAATGGCTAGGATTTGATCTAATCTAATAATGCAAGGGCTCAAGGGCTCAATGGTCATTTGTCCTTAACCGAAATTCCAATTTTTGTCCATACCGGTCCTATATATTCATGGTAAACATAATACGGTGTCAGATCCTTAAAAATCATCCTTTAAGCCCTCGAAAGTCAATCCAAAAGTTTCGAGGGGTAAAACCGTAATTTTTCGTTTCGGGGTCGAAATTTCAATTTTTGACCATACGCATTCCAGACATGCTTGGCCACCCCAAAATGGCATCGGTTCCGAAAAATAACTTCGTTTGGCTTCGGAAACGGACATCGAGGTCCCTAGGGGAAAAATTGTAATTTTCCCCAATTTCTGTCGAAATTTTTGTTTTCAACCGTTCTTGTCCCAAACGTATGTGACCACTCTAAAATGACATCCGTCTTGCAAAATAGTCGTAATTACCCTTGAAATTTTGATATCGAAGATCGGGCTCAATATTGCGATTAAAATAATTCATTTTTAAGTCTTAGGGCCTCTCAGTAACAAGCGGCTGTTTAGGTGTTACGCATATCGACCTAGGATTGTTCGAGTCATGACAGCTTCGAGTTTCGAGAGAACGAGAGGAATTATCGCTAGTACTGGGGGTCGCGATCGTTTGGATTAAAATCGGGATTCATTGGTTAGGCGTACTTTCGGTCGTGCAAAATCACCGCGATCCGATCGTACGTCACTTAGTACATCTAATCCGTCATTCTCCTAAGATCGGCCTATATTGGCTCAAAATATTCCCTCGACGTTTCTCGAACTCGGCATTCAATCACGATCGGGTCCTCGGTCCGCGTACCTATTCCTATTTAGCCTTTCCCATTTGGTTAGTATCCCGTAATTAATTAAGTCCGGGCGAGACTTACTAAAATCAAAGGAGAATTAATACACACTTAATTAATCCCGGTAATGGGTCAAAATTTAGGATGTTACACACAAAGTTTGATTTGTTGAGTTGTTGAGCTACGTATATATATAGAATTGATAGTTTAGGGTGTCGTGGAGCTGTGGGATTTTACGGATCTTGATTTGGACTTACCGTTTGCCCAAAACGAATTGTTTAAGTTGAGCGCGCGCAGTAAACAGTGCGTGACCAGCAGCTTTTAGGCCAATTTTCATCGGTTTTTGGCTCGATTTTGGGATGGCCAAGCTGGGGCTTTTGTAATATCTTGAACGGGCTTTCTTTTAACTATAAGTTTACTAGGATTGGAGTTCGATGGAGAAAGTTATAGTGTGATCAAGTTTCGCGTTGCGAATGATTTGGATAATCGCTTTGGAGAAGTGATTTGTGAGCACGTCTGAGTTATTTTGGTTAGTGTCTAAGCTTGGTTTATTTGAGTCGTTAGTGAAAATGGTGTTTTACTTTGTGTTGATGTCGATTCTCATTTAATTGATAGGATTACGAGATCGTCGGTGAGTTTAGCCACTTTATTTGGTTATGGGGCAGTCTCAAGTGAGTGCTGTTATCTCTTCTATGAATTGCTAAACTCATGTCTTGAAAGCGGAAGAGACTCGATATATAATGAGTTGTGAAATAACATATTTGTTGCATAAAAGTATGGATCGAGCATTTACTACTTTTTAGTATTTGAGAATTATTTGGGAATTATTTTGGAAATGTATTGTGAAAGGATACATATGTGTATTGCATTACCAACTAGTTTATGAAATGAGTTCGGAAATTATTCAAGAAATGCTCTACGTAATGTATTTCTGGCGGATGAGCCGTATTATGAGAAAGTTATTTGTTTGGTTTATGAAATGTATTCTGGATTGGATTTCTTATATTGGATGATGATTGTTTGATGTTCAATATGACTGTGAACCCATTGAGGGGTTTTGGGGTATGCATACCGGGTTTAGGATATCCTTCTAGGCCGAGCCACCGGCTTTGTAGGTGGAGACCTTACCAAGGGAAAAATCTTGGTAGCCTTGTCACAAGACTCTGTGTCGTGACCATGGTTAGATATTGAGCAATAGATTGGTTGATGGAATGGACCATCTATGTTTGATGTGATATGAGATTCATCAATGGAATAGACCATTGATGTATGAATTGAGATTAGTTAATGGAATAGACCATTGACGTGGTTTGTATAGAGATTGATCAATGGACTTGACTATTGATAGTTTGAATTGTGATGGTGGATTTAAATGTGTATTTGTAATTTGTACAAGGTTTTGATGGAACGAAATAACTCTTATGTGATTCTATATGTATTTTAAACCTTGAGTTTGGCTCCTGAAGTTTTGGTATTACTTTGTACATATGCATAGTGATTGCTCGATTTGCTTAGAAGAGATACACACTATTTACTGAGCTGTGGTTGCTCACTCTTCTCTTTCCCCAATCTTTCAGGTTCTTTGTTTAGCAGCAATAGAGCGAGAGCGATGTCACGAGGACTTTTAAGTGGTTTGAGGCTACATCTTTCGGTGGAAAGGACAGCCGTGTCATACCCCATCTTGGTAGGTTTTGGGGTGTGACATTTTCGGCGTCAAAAACTTCTCTAATAGTCTAGATAAAGTTGGACCAAGAGAAGATCTTTTCGGCTTAATGGCAAATAAACCAAATGACTTTGTTCTGTGTTTTTTATCCCTTCTCCTTTCTCTTTTCAATTGATTGTAATGGTAAGACCTTTTTTTTGTGTGCAAAAGATAATAATGCTTCATAGAAGGTTAAAGAATATCAGATCTTTCTTTTGTCTACCCATAGCGACTGTTTTCACGGTTTGCATGGTCTCCCTATATAGTCTGGGAAGCAAACCCGACTTCTCCGATGACAGGCAAGAAGGAAGAACGCATTGTTGATCTCAAATCTCAGGTAAGCAAAAGTGAAAATAGAGAGAGCACGAGGTACAAAACCATTTCATCATAGTGGTCTCCACTTCTTGCCATGCCTAAAAGTCGAACCAATAGACCACTATTCCTTCACCCCTTTTTCCTAATTCTCGCTCGTTTTCCTTTTTTTTTATTTTTTTCTGATTTTATGATTGCTGCATAAAAGCGGCAAAGTCCAGTTTGTGGGTTTACTAGCACCGAATACCCTTTTCTTGGACTGGATTTGGCTGAACCTTTGCTCTTGATTGCCTGAGGAGGAAATTTTTTTTCCAAGGTTAGGAAGGAAATGAAGATGGCAGCAGCAGGGACATCTGCTGGTGATGATGATCTCAACAAACTAGTAATTTCAATACAGAGCAAATTTAAGGGACTATCTCCACCATCCGACCGTTGCATCTTCACTATTTCGGAGAAGCTCCGGCGGACCAACAAAGAGGCCTACATGCCCCGCGTCGTTGCGATCGGACCTTATCACCGTGTCAATCCAAGCCTCATGCCAATGGAAGATCACAAGCTATGTTACTTGTAGAACTTCCTCCAGCACAACCAGAATTGCCATCTCAAGGACTACATCGAGAGGTTCAAGTCCTAGGAGGATGAGGCCCGAAAATGCTATGATAAGAAAATTGGCCTCAACTCCGACCAGTTCGCTGAGATGATGCTCCTTGATGGCATCTTCATGATCCAACTCTTCCTGACGTACTGGAGACGTCAGAGTATGCCCGGCGACTGGATCTTCGACAAGCCATGGATGTTGAGTGATGTCTGCCGCGACATGACACTACTGGAGAACCAGATGCCGTTTTTTTCCATCGGCAGCTCTTCGAAATGGCGTTTAGAACACCCCAAACTCTCATGCCGGGGCTTCTTGAACTCATGTATGGGTTCTTCAGTCCAGCTAACATGATGGAGAAGTTGCCAGAGTCAGCGATGGAGTCGGAGGTGAAACACTTTGTCGACGTGATCAGGCTTTCGTTCTTGCCGTTGGTGAGGAAGGTGCCATATGAGAGCAATAAGGAGATCAAGTTCAGCCCAAGTGCGACGGATCTGGTGGCATCCGGAGTGAAGCTGAGAAGAGGTGAGAGTTGACCTGTGTCATTTTGTTTTCTGAATTTGAATATCTAGTTGATTCTGTTTCAATCTCTGTCTATTCCCTTTTAATATAATGCTCTCAGGTGAGAGCAAGTGCTTGATGGACATCGAATTGGAGAACAGAGAGCTCAAAATCCCAGATCTGGCGCTTTATGACAGAACAGAATCCTTTTTTCAGAACATTATCGCCTTCGAGCAATGTTACTACCTAACCGACAGGTATCTGACCCACTACGTGACGTTCATGGATCATCTAGTCGATAACCCAGCTGACGCAAAGTTGCTGATCGACGAGGGAATCATCAAGAACTGGCTTAGCAATAAAGAAGCTGTCGCGGACTTAATCAACGCCTTTTGCAAGGAAATTAGTCTAGTGACAAACGATTACTGCTTCTACAGCCTCAGCAACAAGCTCGTCAAGCATTGCCAAAGGCCTTATAACAAGTGGAAGGCGACATTGAAGCGTGATTACTGCAGTAACCCGTGGGTGGTCATCTCGATTATCGCTGGAGTGGTGTTGCTTTTACTGACTGTAGCACAGACTGTGTGCTCAGTCCCCTCTTAAATATAACCTTGCTTTTTGAATGGTAAAATGCCAATGTAATGCTCTAATTTTCTATTAAACGCTGAGTGATCAACAGTTACTTTCTAGCAGAATCAGCAGAACATCAATTTATATATGTCAGCAAGGGTGCTAATTTGCTTTTCCCTATTCAATACATTTCACGATGTAGAACTGGCAAATATGAATGGTATGTGGCAATTCAACCTCTATCCTGAGGATGGTTGGCCGAAGAAATGTCGCCGCAACTGAGATTAGCTTGTTGGCGCTTATCAGCATTTAGCAATTAATAAACTTGAGGCATGTTGAGAAGGATTCAATGAATATTTTTTCACAAAGTTTTTGTTGTAAGCATGCCTACAGAAGATGGTGCATCAGAGCCAGAGTTATAGGTGTCAAAACGGGTCAAAAACTTACTTTTTAACTCACATTTAACTTAATCACTGAGGGTTACCCCAATGGCTAACCTTCCCACTTGGGAAGGAGGAGGTGGAGAGTTCAATTCCCCACTTTCTAGGGGGCTGGGGTGGTGACAGTTGAGTGAGGGAGCAAGGTTTTGTAACTTGCGTACACAACTCATATTTAATTTCAACCAAGACATAATCTCATATTAGTAGGCTGGGTTATCTTTTTTTTTTTTTTGGTAAAGGTAAGAATATGTATTACTTTTTTTTGGGTAACCCAGGAACCCCCCGCACGGCCGACAGCCGGAGGGGTAAACCTGGGGTGACGCTAGCGCAGGACCCACCACCACGGCGCCACACTTAAGAATCTCTAACGACTACGCTGGGGTTCGAACTTTGATCCCTTCGTGGGGGGACAAGAGCGCAAGCCAACGTTTCAACACACCAAATACAAACTAATGCCAAAACCATCCTCTGACCCAATTAGGACATGGAAATGTCTAGACAGGGTCAATTATGGTTCCGCAAGAACTAAACAACATAGCAAAGTAAGCCATATAGATACAAACAAAGCTAAAAGACCAAATTAAGAGGACATCCGAGTCACTTCAAAGATTGAGGGTGGAAGCTCCCATTTCCTTTGTAAAATATGGTTCCTTGGTGTATCCTGAACTCCCCCAATGGATATAGCTTTATCATTCACAACTTTGATAAGATGCTTGCGCATACTCGGGATGTAGACACTCTTGTTCCTGAAGATGGCATTGTTCCTCTCAATCCAGATAATATGAATTAGTGCCCCAAAGGAAAATCGGGAGAGGCGGTGTGCGAAAGAATCTCCACCGCAAACCTTCATTGCCCACAAAATAAGTTCTTGCCAAGGTCGGTTACGCCATGGAAGGTTGCATTTGGTTGCCCAGAAGGAAGCCAGCCTACTAGTAGAAGGGCACTCAAAGAAGAGATGATTGACCGAGTCTGGTCTAGTACTACAAAAGGGACATAAAGCAATGTCAATCCTTCGGTTTTGTAAGAGGAGTACCTGGGAAGGCAGCCGGTTGAGTGAGACTAGCCACAAGAGAAAAGCATGTCTGGGTGCAATGTGACGATCCTAGATAAATGAGTGCCAAGGGACTGAATGTCCTTTTCTTCTGATATGATTCCAAGCAGACGCTACCGAAAAGGAGCCCGAGGGATGTGGAGTCCATGTCAATCTATCCGGAGTATTATCCTCAAAGATAGGCGGGGGATCTGTCTAGCTCAAAATAGTGTCGAGTGTATTTGAGGTCTGCCACGTACAATCGTAGAACTTCTGAACCGTAGTATCTCGAGGGATCTGTGACTAGTATATCTCAACATTACTAAAGATAAGATAGAGAGGACCTTTGTTGTGCCACCAGTCAAACCAAAGAGAGACGGAGTGATCGTTTCCAATCTTCCATCAAAATAGTGTTTGTGCAGAAGGCTGCAAATCAAGTATTTTCTTCCAGGTCCAGGAGCAAAATGTCGTCTTGGATACAACCCAAAAGTTTGATTTTTTTAAGTAAATTGAGTGTATCCATTTGCACCACATGGATTCCTTATCAGTGAAGAGGAGCCATATGTGTTTGTGAGTCATAGCTCTATTATATTCTACAAGTCACCGTATTCTAAGGCCTCCTTCATCTTTGGGTAAACATACATTAGTCCACGCTACCTTAGCTCCCCCAATGCCTAGATTAGGGCCTTTCCACAAAAATTACCTCAATATGGTCTCAATTCTATATAGGACAGCTTTCGGAAGGGAAAAGATGGTAGTCCAATACACCTGAATGGAGTGCAGTACAGATTTGATGAGTTGCAGCCTCCCCGCAAAGGACAGGAAATGTTGTGTCCATGAGCGGGCCCGAGCCGTTATAGCATCAATTAGAATCTTACAGTCCTCTTTGCGCATTCTAGACGAGATGATAGGCACCCCTAAATATCGAAAAGGGAGTGAACCTTATTGAAAGCCGAGACGTTGAAGTAATTGGGCTTGCATTACCGGAGTCCCTCCCGAGAGGAACAAATTGCTTTTACTACTGTTCGGGCTAAGGCCAGACCAATTGGAGAACAGGTTAAGAGATTCCTTGATTATTTCAACCGACCTCAGGTGGGCTTCAGAGAAAAGGAGCACATCATCCGCAAAGAAGAGATGAGAAATGCGAGTTTTTTTGCAGCGCCAAAACCAATGAAACTCAGGAGTATCAGTTTTTCTCTTTAGAATTCCAGATAGGACTTCCATAATCAGAATGAAAAGATACGGCAAAAGCGGATCACCCTATCAAATACCTAGGCAACTAGCAAAGAAACCATGTAGTTCCCCATTGATTGAAACCGAGAATTTAGCTGTAGAAACACAAGCCATAATCATCTTGATGAAAAAATCAGGAAATTTGAAGGCCTTGAGTGTCATTTCAATGAATCTCCAGTCAACTGTGTCAAAGGCCTTTTGAAAGTCCACTTTGATGGCACATTTAGGGAGGTAAGCCTCATGATGGAAGTCCACAAACAACTCTTGAGCAATCATGATGTTGTCACTAATTCTGCGTCCTTTGACGAATACCGTTTGGGATGGACTAATCAGAGATGGTAAAATATGTGCAATTTGCCTAGCCAAGATTTTAGAAATGCATTTATAAAGGGTGTTGCAACATGCAATAGGGCGAAAATCGGACATAGCCGAGGCATTAGGAGACTTTGGCACAAGGGTTAGAATGGTGGTATTTAGCTCTTTAAGCATATATCCAGACATGAAGAATTCTCTTACCGCCTTAAGAATTGAGGGCCCTATGATCTCCCATGAGATTTTGAAGAAATCAACATTGTAGCCATCCGGCCTAGGAGATTTGCCTCTAGCCAACGAAAAAAGAGTAGCCTGAATTTCCGCATCAGAAACCGGTTGTGCTAGGTAGATCCTCTAATTATCATCCAGTTCCCGGCCAATGAAGTCACTTATCTCACCGACAGATGGCTGAGTAGGAGCAGAATTACCATTAAGTAACTCCTGATAGTGGCTGACAATGTGATTCCTGATTGCAAAAGGGTCAGTTAGTAAAACACCATCACTTGTGGATACTGAGAGAATACGATTTTGTAAACGCCTTTTGTTGACAAAATGGTGAAAGAATTTGGTGTTCAGGTCACCTTTTTTAAGCCAACGAATTCTGGATTTCTATCTAAAAAGGGATTCCTCTTGTAATCTCAGATAAGAGAATGATCGTAAGTGCTCCATTTCTCTATCAAGCAAGCTTTGGTTGAATGGATGAAGTTCCATAGCTGTCTGGACAGCATAAAGATTTGCTTTGGCCTGTTCTGTCCTGGTAGAAATAGATGAGAAGGAATTCCTGTTCAGTTGTTTCAGCTTAGCTTTAAGCAGTCTGAGTTTCCAACAAACCATGTACATGTGAGTACCTACTATCTGAGTATCCCAAGCTTGAGCTACCAGTTTCAAGAATTTAGGATGGGTAGTCCAGATGTTGAAAAACTTAAAAGGTTTCTTGGAACTTTGTGGCCGAAGGATTTTAATCACCATGGGAGAATGATCAGAAATACCAAGCGCAAGGAAGGAGGCTTCCGAAAAGGAGAAATGCTGATTCCACAGGTTATTAGTGAGAACCCGATCAATCTTACGGAGTTTCCAATTATCCCCTAAAGAGTGAGACCATGTGAAACTTCAATTTATAATGCATATATTGTGGAAGAAGTGACAACATTTGCATCATACTATTTTGAGCCGCACATACAGTGCAAGAGGAGGAGAACAGGCAGAAATGATGAGGGCCCCATTGATCCCAGTCATCGCCCATTCTCTATTTTCAATTATCTGGGTCGACCAAGCGGCACATGTCAGTCTCGTTACTTAACAGGTGAAGAATTGCATGCAGCCCATACATATATTTTACTGAACTGTCCAGAAGTCAAGCCATACTTTGAGTAAGTGTAAATTTGCAAATATATGTATTGTGTGTCAAATATTTGCTAATATATAAATGTTATTTATTACTAGGATTTTCCAAACTTCAATGTATGGACTACCACAAAATGAGTTTAACCGTATATGCGACGAACAATTTGCATCATGATTGAAAACATATGTAAGTTACCTATAGACCATTCACTTGGCTTATACATCATTTATTGAAATATATATTATTGATTTCGCGTGTGTAACCTTAGGTTCACAATAATCATGATGAACTTAGAGAGCAAGGATTGCTATATTATCTGTCATGAGGTCCACAGTTAAGAGTGCGGAGTTGGCCAGCATATTTCATAAATGGATGTAATTTTCACAATTAAGAATATGGAATGGGAAAGGGCACAATGAATAGTGGTGTGTCTGTTCGGTCATCCAATGGTGGCGGTTTAAAAGATGATTTTTATGGCTTGTTGGATGAAATCATAGAGATAGAGTACCTTGGACCATTAATGATGCGGGTTGTGTTATTTAAGTGCAAGTGGTTCGACCCCTTCAAAGGAATGAAGGTGCGTACGAAGTTTAATTTGGTTGAAATAAATCACAAGAAAATGTACATGAAATATGAACCATTTGTCTTGGCACAACAAGCAATTCAAGTATGTTATGCATCATATTCTAGTTCGAAACGTGATAAAGCTGATTAGTAAGTTGTATGTAAAATCAAAGTACGGAGAAAAATTCAGGAACACTGAAAGGATAGAGCCTATCAACAAGAGGAAGTTTCCAACACGGTTGAAACCGAGGAATATAACATTCCAACTTTATAAGATCCATGTGGAGCTATGATAGATGTGGATCCAACAGAAATTTACGAATTAAATGTAGAAGACTGTTCAGAATCTGATTTTGAGACAGATGATGAAGACAAAGAGCAAGACGAAGATGAATTGGAAGATGAAGACGAAGATGAAGAGCAGGCGAAGACGAAGATGAGGACGAAGATTAAAATTTTTGTGACAAAACACTAATGATGCGTAATTATTATTGCGACAAGTGTTATTTTGGTTTTCATAATTATTATTATTGTTCTTGTTATTATTGATATTGTTATTAACATTATTGTTCTTGTTATTACTGTTGTTGTCGCTTATTCTTCTTAATTTAATTGATCGTCGGACAATTTGTTGCTAAATGATGACAAGTCAAATATTATTCGTGCGATAACATTTGCGATATTATATTTTCCATTGAATTTGGATCGTCGCTAATTTCGTTGCTCATTTTATGACAACAACTTATTCGTGGTTACTATTCATCGAATAATTATTGTGATGCCCCGACCTCGGGGTTATTCATGTGACGTCCCGTTCATTATTCTTTTTCATTACACAAGCGGAAGCATACTCGGGACGATCACAACAAAAGAACAACCAATAAAAATAATACAAGCATTAAGAGCAACTTTATATTTACGAAACATGCAAACATATTTAAACAAGCTCTTCTCTTAGGTCATAGCAAATATCACACATATTCTACAAGCCTATTCCGAAGGCCTTTCTAATTACAGGCCAACATGGCTTGGGCTTTCCTATCCCCTCTATGACTTCTCGCTCCTCGTCTTTTTATTTCCACCCCGGTCCCGTCCGCCTGGCCATTTCACATCCCACCCGTGTCTTGATCCCGGAGCCAGCCCACCCTGAGGCACCAAGTCCGTTAGGCCCTCATCGAATCGTCACAAGCATCGTGATTTGATGGTAGGCACGGTCTTTCTGACATTTATCACGGTGAGCATTTCAGCTCTCGGCTTCACGGGATTGCCAACGCGGGCTGGGAGAGATGCCATCCCTACGGACCTGAAAAAAAAGGGAAACAACGGGGCATGAGTCGGGGAGACTCAGCAAGTAAACATACTAATATCAAGCGAGGACGAGGGGATCGCCGTTAGCACAAGCCGGCCCTTACCGCACCCGCATCAATGGCAGATCAATAGTAAAGTTCATACAAGAGAACATCAAGCATGGCTATAACATGTGCACCTTGTCATTCAAGTCTCGGTTCTACCTCCAAAACAAACTTCAAACACGAAACATGATTAAATCAAGAAATGAACCAACTACGACCAACCAAACGACCGAGAAACGGTCCAAGCAAACCGTGTCACAATGCATCACAACTTCCTTTCCTGATATTAGGAAGTTTACTTACTCAACGTCAAACAAAACTTAGAGAACGAGGGTCGAGACGGCTGAGCTCGGGAAATTTCGGGCTTTTTTCTTGCTTCTTTCTTGCTTGGCCGACCAAGACGAGGCCTACCAAGGCCAAATCGTGGCTCTTGGATGGGAACGAGTAGGAACATGGGCCGGTTTGGGGTTGGTTCGGGCGTGAGTTTCTCGGCCAAAGTGAGAAAATAAGAACAAGGGAAGAAGAAGAAGATGTTGGCGTGAGATTGGAGGATGGCGTGAGAGAGGAGGAGTGGGGGGGTAACTTCACGTGAGGCTTCTTCCTTTCTTATAGATAAATAGGCTTGGAGAATAAGCCAAGTATTAATGTGCACAATAGTCGAAAGTCATGATGGCTTGTATTTAATGCTATTAAAAGCTATTAATGGACTAAAATGATGAAGAGGCTAACATTATCTCTTCCTCATTGGTTCTCCTCTCTCTCTCTCTCTCTCTCTCTCTCTCTCTCTCTCTCTCTCTCTCTCTCTCTCTCTCTCTCTCTCTCTCACGGCTACTCCCTCTCTTTTTCTCTCTCTCTCTCTTTGGCCGAATGGCCACTCCCACGGCTCCCTATCTATCATACTCCTAACTTGGTCATCACTCAAGGCCATTAAGGCATGCCATCATGATGAGGCTTAAGTCATGGCTTAGGTCATTTGGGGTATGAGGTCATTGCTTACCTCATATGGCCATTAAGAACATAAGCCAAAAATCATGATGAAGGTGATAAGCTTGGACCAATAAATGTGACTTCCACAAGAAGATTTAACCCTTGACTTGGTTAATTTCGTTTTCCCCTGGGATGACCTCCAATCAAAGCATAAAATATCTCATTTGAAAGCTCGGAACATGTACTTTAAATCACCAGAAGACACCAAGTCCAAATTCCAACGTTCTTCTATAGAAATGTTGAATCTTTAAAATCTAACAAAACCGGACTGCTTTGCACTGTTCACAAAATTGGACTTGCAAATATAGTAAATAGATTCCGAAAATTCTCAAATTCGGATGTCATAAATAAAGCTTTAACAAACATTTCTCGTGTAGAACACAAAATCTGAATCTCTCTGTAAATGCCAGTTTTAGTAACTCAAAGTCAGACTGAAAATAGTTTACTGGAACAGAATTTTTGTTTCTCAAATTAAGCTCTGTCCAGCATGCAAATCATCTCAGAGAATTTCTAAATTTGTACACGTTATAGAATCAACAACTTTTGTGAAGGAAACTTTTCCAAAATTGGCCCAGAAAAGCTTGTAGAAAAAAAAGACGGTGTGAACATCACCAAAATACCCATTCTAGGTAGTTTCACACAGTCCGAAAATCAGGCCATTGTACCACTCATATCAACTCCAAAAATTCTAAAATTAAAGTATGTAAAACTTCATGATGTTTGGAACAACGTTCAAGAAGAAATTATTTGGAAATTCGGATCACAAAAGTCTCTCAAAAAATAACAAAAATGAAGGGGTACCAAGAATCCGAAATACGGTTTTCCAAAACAAGAGTAGAATTTTTATTCCGATTGGAAAACCATCAAACCTAAACCGTAGATATTTTCCAGAGACTGAAATTGAGGATGTGACAATTATTGACGGACCAAAAAATACATGGCACTTGTTCGAGACAATGTTAAAATTTGTGATGGATTCGAAAATGTTCTCTATTTTTGGAATCCGAAATAAATCCGTCGGAAGTTTGCGACGGAAAAATATTGTCTATCACAAAATTGTGGATGGAAAAAAATACGTCGCAAATTTGCGACGGACTTTTTCATGTCCGTTGCAAATTTGTGACGGAATGTTAGTCTGTCGCAAATTTACGACGAAAAACTTCAGTCCGTTGCAAATTTGCGACAGACAAAAAATTCCGTTGCAAATTTGCGACGGACGAAAATTTTCGGTTGGTCCATCGCAAATTTGCGAAGGACAAGAGCTTTTGTTACAAATTTACGACGGAGAACTCCCGTCCGTCTCAAATTTGCGACGGACCATAATATGTCCGTGGCAAATTTGGGAGGGAAAAAATCCCTCCCAAATTTGCGACAGACAAAAGTTATCCGTCGCAAAATTGCGACGAACGAAATTATTCGTCGTAAATTTGCTACGGACCAGAAATCTATCTCAAATTTGCGACGGATGCACTTTCCGGTAGGTCCGTCGCAAATTTGTGACGGACTGGAACATGTCCGTGGCAAATTTGGAAGGGAAAAAATCCCTCTCAAATTTGCCATGGCCAAAAATTTTCCATTGCAAATTTGAGACGAACCAACCGGGAAGTTGCGTTCGTCAGAAATTTGTGATAGACTACTCAAGTCCATCGCAAATTTGCGACGGATGTATGGTCGGCCGCAAATTTGCGACGGACGCGAGTTGTCTGTCACAACTTTGCGACGGGCAAAAGAAGTCCGTCGCAAATTTGCGATGGACGGGAGTTGTCCGTCGCAAATTTACGACGAACCAGAGCAGCATCTCCGTGACAAATTTGGGAGGAAACAAATCCCTTTGAAAATTACCATGGACGAAAATTATCCGCTGCAAATTTGCAACGGACCAACCGGGAAGTTGCATCCATCGAAAATTTGCGACGGACTACTCAAGTCCGAACTGCTTTGTCCATCGCAAATTTGCGATAGCCTGCTTTATCCGTCGCAAGTCCAGATGTATGGTCTGTCGCAAATTTGCGACAGACAAAGCAGTCCAACGCAAATTTGTAACGGACAAAAGAAGTCCGTCGCAAATTGTCCGTCGTAG
Organism: Syzygium syzygioides; assembly: GCA_031216285.1. Classification (NCBI taxonomy): domain Eukaryota; kingdom Viridiplantae; phylum Streptophyta; class Magnoliopsida; order Myrtales; family Myrtaceae; genus Syzygium; species Syzygium syzygioides. The sequence continues at coordinate 16,341,148 of CM062244.1, read as the reverse complement.
TCCGTCGCAAATTTGCAACGGACACAACTTTCCAATAGGTCCGTCTCAAATTTGCGGCAGACTAGAGTTGTCCGTCGCAAATTTGCGACGGACAACTCCCATCCGTTGCAATCTCTCTCTCCTGCCTGCTCGCGCACATGCCCCGGTAAGCTTTTCCTCTCTGACATTTTTTCTTGTTTCCCGCGTGCACATTGTTGTGTTCTTCTTCTTCTTCTTCGTGTTCTTCGTCTTCCACGAGTGCACTGATCCGCCACCGCCGTCGCGCCCGTTGCCGTTGTCGCCGTCCCCATCGTCGTCTGCCCCCACGTGGGGTCGCCACTCGTCGCCTCCTCGCTCGCCTGCACGTCTCGTCGGTCCACCTCGCAGCCGCCTAAAGCCTGGTCGACCAGCCTCGTCGAGATTGCTGTGGCGGCCCAGCCCCGGGGCAACCGTCCCCGCCCAACAGTCGTCCAGCCTCGGCGAGCTCGCCGTCCCCGCCCAGCAGCAACCCAGCCTCGCCGAGCTCGCCGTCCCTGCCCACCCGCCGCGCACCTCGCCGAGCTCGCCATCCCTGCCCAGCCTTGCCGAGCTCGCCGTTCCTGCCCACCCGTCGCCCGAGGCCATCGTCGCCCAGCTCACCGCCGTCCACCCGCCGCCGCCAGCTCGCCATCCCCGAGGCCATCGCTGCCCAGGTCACCGCTGTTCTGCCGCCGCCGCCCCACCGTCACCGCCATCACCGCCACCCAGCTCACCAAAGTCCAACGGCCATTGCCTTGCCACCACCATCATCGCTGCCCAGCTCGCCACTGTCCAGTCGCCACCGGCCCAACCATCGCTGCCACCAAGCTCGCCTCCATCCAGTCGCCACCGCCCTGCCGCCGCCTTCGCCGTTACGCAGCCGCCGTCGCCCAGCTGCCGGCCAACGCCCATGCCGAGCCCGCCACTATTAACCAAGCCAAAATCTAATTATTGTTGGGTTTTTTTTTTGCCTTGAACCAAGCAAGCAACTCTCTAAATCCTACCTATTATAATGAGTATTAATCGAACTTGTTTAGAGATTGTTTAGTGTTTGATTCGTTGGCTAAGTTAGGGGTCTATTTGAGTATTGTATGTGGCTTTGATCGATGTTCGACTGGTTAATTTGTCCATTATATCACCGATTAACCATTTAATAATCATCGGGTCATTGCTTAAACGTTTATTCAGAAAATGCATTAAAATTGAAAAATTCTAGAAAAATGCCAAAAAATTTTGTGAAAATTTTAAAAAGTCATATTCTGGGAAAATATTAAAATTGGTGAATTTTTTTTAAAAGTAAAAGAACCAAAATTTCAAAATATCACAAAATGACAAAAAATAACTGATGCCACCCACTTTGAGTGAAATTTAATTATTTTTAGGTGCTCGAAAAAAGAATAATAATAAAATTTTCAAAATTTTTAAAATATTATAAAATAGCTTAAATACCTGTGGCCAACCATTTTGAGACAAATTGACAATTTTTTAGGTGCACAAAAAATATAAAAATAATAATAAAATAAATAATTTTAAAACTTCACAGAATGGCTTAAAATACATGTGGCCATCGACTTTCAATGAAAAATAATTTTTTTAGGTGGCCAAAAAAAAATAAATATGTAAAAAGTTTGAAAACTTCACAGAATTGTTTATAATACCTGTGACCACCCACTTTGAGTGAAATTTAAATTTTTTTTACGTGGCTATAAAAATTAAAAAATATAAAAAAATATTTTAAAACTTTACAGAATGGCTTAGAATACCCGTGACCACCCACTTTTAGTGACATTTAAATTTGTTTAGGTGCCAAAAAAATAGCAAAAATAATAAAATTAATTTTATTACAAAACTTCACAGAATGGCTTAGAATACTTGTGGCCAGCCACTTTGAATGAAATTTAAATTTTTGTAGGTGCCCAAAAAAATATAAAAATTCAAAAATTTAAAAACTTCATAAAATAGCTTATAATACATGTGGCCAACCACTTTTAGTGAAATTTACATTTTTTTAGGTGCCCAAAAAAATTAAAAAATAATGAAATAACAAAATTGCAAAACTTTACATAATGGCTTAGAATACCTGTGGCCACCCACTTTGAATGAAATTTAAATTTTTTTAGATGTCCAAAAAAGTAAAGGCTTTTAATGCCTGTGCCCAGCCACTTTGATTGATGATCGTGTGGCCAAGAACGAAGATCATGTGGCTGAAATTGATGTTTCATGGTTGTTCTTGTACTTGATGAATTATCGTGTAGTTTGAAAGTGGATCGTGTGGTTAATTATGGCTAATGTCGGCTTAGCATGGCGTATCGTGCTCGTATATTCATGTTTGATATCAAAATGAGTATGATTCATGGTATATTTGTTCGTAGAAAATTGCACGTCATAAACACTCGGTATTGGCTAATTAAGATAGAACATTTTTTGCTTCTCAACCAAAATAGTAAGCTTCGTCATGTACGTCATTATGTGTCCGTAATACGTGTTCATATTTTTTTGCATATTTGTCTAACCTTCTTACTTGTCAGTATAAACATGTAGGAGGTCACATGCATAGAAGACTAGCCTCTTTAACGTCCTTGTCCCCAGTTCTTTCCTCATCTCCTGTCCTTTCATCTAACCAGCAACCACAATATGCTGATGGACAATATGTAATGCACGTTGGTCCTTCCTCCAACGCTCAAGAACATGTTATGGGACTTGGCCACATGCCAACTCAATCTCCTCCAGTTCCATCTCTTTTGCCACCCTCTCTTTCCGTTCCACCTTATTATTCAGTGCAACATTCGCATAATGACGGAAACGAAGGTCAAGAAGATAACCGATTCCTGATATGCCCATTTGGAGATACGTTATTACTTCATTTTTTTTCAATATATGTAATATTTAAGGCTTTAGATATGGATGTCAACTAAATTGTCGATGTTGCACAATATCCGTATGTTTGCAGATTTACGGAAGCTATGTTTATTGTGAGGGAACTGAATAAAATAGTAAAAAACTATTGGATGGGGGAGTATGTTAATTACAGAAGTGTTCCACAAGAGGTGAAAGATTTATGGTGGAATGAGTTCAAGGTAAGTTTTAGATATTCTATTTTCTTACCAACTAAGTTCGGTGTAGTATATTGACGGTCAAGAATGATGATATAAACGGACCAGAATAGCTCTTTAGTTTTCGGTACGAAAGGGACCAGATATTTTCCCCGAGATGAACTTAACAAAGTCTATCGCTGAATTGTCTGGTGCATGGTAATGGATATGTGACCATCATAACAACTTTTAGTTTTGCGTGTATTGATTGCAGCGGAAGTTCAGGTGGGATGACCAACTCAAGAATGAAGTGAAAAGAATTTTTCAGAAGAAAGTAAGTGATCACATACGAAATGTGATGAATAGAGCGAAGAGCAGGAAAGTAAAGCCAGCTTTTCATTACAGCTGACAATTGGGCAGAAATTAACAGAATTTGGGAAACTGATAAGAGTAAGCAAATCAATGAACAGAATAAAAAGAATCGATCTTCTAGTTTTAGTGAAGGGTCTGCCACATATGTTGGGGGCTGTATCAACATTGGGGAGCATCGAAATGACTAGTAAGTCTGTTAAATAAGTTATAAGTTCATTTAATTCAATTACTCATGTTTACATTTTGTAGGCATAAGAATTGGGGACGGAACCGACATTTGCAGCTACATTTGAATACACCTTTCAAAAGAAAGATAAGACATGGATTGACGATCGAGCAAAAACTATTAAGGTATGTAAGATTATATTTTGGGCTTTATGGAAACTAGAATGAAAACCATGAATGCTTTTAATATTTATGGTAGATATATATATGAAGTTATTTTATTTTGCATCTATATTGTTAATGTAGGAAAAATATGATGAACTTTTAATGGGTAATGCTAGTGGTAGTGATGGTTCTATAAGTGCGTTTGAGCCATCAGTTGACAATATGGCATTAAGGGTGGAGGCAATGGGCGGGGTGAAAAAAAGAAAAATATTTGGGATGGGATCCTTGTCAAGGATGTTCATGTCGAATCAAGCTAGAACTTCATCATCCAATGCGACTGGTCGAAGGAGGACACGACATGACGAGCACTTGATCGAAGAAGTGAACAAACTGAAAAATATAATTGTAGAGAGGGACGAAGAAATAAATGACTTGAAACAGCAAATGCAAATCGTTATGCAACACCTCAACATCAACCGCGGTTAGGTTCCTCCTGTACCTCGTGCCAATCCAATAGGTGATGAGCACAATGATGCTAACATTGATGATATTGCTGATGATTTTCTCGGTCCTTTCTAGTTAAAATTACCAAAATCGGGGGTAAGTTTGTTTCACACTTTTTTATGACATAAGTGCAATTTCACCCAATTTGTTCCTACCCTACAATTACTTTTTGTGCACAACTTTTGCACAACTAGGTTCAACGGTCTAATTTTTCCTATGTGACAAAAATACGGTTTACAAGGGTGAAAAAACTACAGTGGATGTCAAAGTTCACTCATACTCATATGTAAGAACATTGATGTTCGTCCTGAAACGTTTTTTTGTTAACCCTCTTACTTATTTTTTTATACCTAGTTCCACATCCATGCATAAGCACTTCTTTTATATTCTGTACTGATTGAATATCTTTATTTATGTATCCACATTTGATCAGGTGTCCACAAAAGTGACTGCTTTTGGTATCCTGCCGAGTATCACAGCTGCCCAATCTTGTGTTTGGTTTGTCTATTTTTCGTTTTCTAAGCATTTCTATGGTTGTCCCGCCTCCTATGAATGTTTTGAATTTATTATAAGATTGAATATCAAATATCATCGTGTCAGGCTTTGCAACTTGGCATATATCATTATTTTTTCCGGACTAGCATCTTTCCTTCAGTTACATTTTTCAATTATATGGCTGTGTCTGGTTTGTTTGTTTTTTGTTTCTGAAGTGGAATCTACGGTTTTCTCGTGTCGTTTGATTATTTTCAATGTATTACGTGATGTTCATTAATGCGTAGCAATTGATATGGATGGACCAGATTTGATGGCCAAAATGCTGTAAAATTTGCGACGAATATTTACATACGAATTTTGCGACCATTACAGTTCGTGGCTAATTTGCGACGAATAAGTAGCGACGAATCAAGCTCATGCCTAATTTCTGTCCGATACATTTTGTGATGAATTTTGCAACGAAATTTGTGACGAATAAAGTTCGTGGAAAATTTTGCGACGAATTTTGCCACGAATAAAGTTCGTAGCTAATTTGCAACGAATTTTGCGATGAATCAAGTTTGTGGCTAATTTTGCGACGGATTTTGCGACGAATTTGGCGATGAATTTTGCTACGGATTTTGTGATGAATTTTTTTTTCGTTACAAATTTGCGACGGAAAAAAAATTGGTCGTCGCAAAAATTTGCGATGACCTAGTAGCGACGCAATTCTTTCCGTCGCAAAATTCGTTGAAAAAATCAGGTTTTTTTGTAGTGCATGCACCATAAATGGTCTTGCAATTCCAAAACTCCTTCCATTCCTGCTGTTTCCCACACAAACTTGAAAAGTTCAAGAAGCTTATGTACATATTTTACCCCATTCCAGATAATATGTTCCTCATCTGATGTCAAAATCCTTCCCATGCGCAAACAACATTTGCTATCTTCATCAGGTCCCAAATCCCACCGAAGAGATCTACGTCCAAGTCTCTAACATATCCATAGAGATAATACAAAAGAATAGTAAACAAGCATGGGGATGAGTATCAGAGTGTCTTAGTTTCTTTTGCACTAGGCTTTCCTATTGTCGAGCATCTTTATGATGGGAGATAATTTGAAGGTGAAGATATTGTCAACTCAAGACACACAAGAAAGAGGAGATTAATAGACTTCTACTTTGATTTCTTTCACCTTATCTCTCATTATCAATGTAATTACAACGCATACCTTTATATAGACTAGTTATATGACTATTGAACAAACTCTTAAATGACTCATAAATAAGACCAACATTCCAATGAGATAGACTCCTTGGAACTCTCAAAACATTTACTTGATATCGAGACGCAAAGAGAAGCTTGGAAAGCAACAATATAATAAAGACTCATGCACCAAACAATCATCGACATTGAGGTAACCGCTCAACAACTTCAACCTCAACTTGACAACCCATCGATAGTCTCAACATTCATGAATTTGGTTTAATTTCTAACACTCCCCCTTAAACCAAATTCTCTTCCATCGATCATTCCAAGTAGGTTCTTCAGCTTTCGAAATGCATCGACCTTGAGAGGTTCCGTAAAAATATCGGCTACTTGGTCTTTGGTCTTCACATGAAAAATTTCGATCTCTTTCTCTTTTACTTGCTCTCGAATGAAGTGATATTGAACATCGATATATTTGCTTTATTCATGAAAAACTGGATTTTTCGCCAAAGCAATCACAAAAACATTATCGACAAAATCTCTGTTAATTTCACTTGTTCCATATGAATCTCTTTGAGTAGCCTTCTCAACCATATCGCATGACAAACACATGAGGACGCCGCTACATATTCAGCTTCGCATGTTGATAGAGTAACAATGGGTTGCTTCTTTGATGACCACGTAAAAGCAGTGTCACACAAGAAAAATACAAAGCATGTAGTGCTTTTTCGATCATCGATGTCTCCACCATAATCACTGTTTGAATAAGCTCTAAGTTAAAATGATTGAGACTGAGTGTAGTGTAAGCCATGATCGATAGCACCTTTGATGTAGTGAAGTATCCTCTTTGCAGCTTTAAGATGAGTCGACTTTAGTTTCTCCATGTATCTACTCACGATTCCTACACTATACATGATATCTGGTCTCGTACAAGTCAAGTATCTCAAGCTTCCAATCAAGCTTCTATAATATGTTAGATCCACATCTACACCTTCATCAAACTTTGAAAGCTTGGTTCCACACTCCATCAGTGTATTGACCGGCGTACAATTTTTCATGTTGAATTTTTCAAGGATATTTTCTGCATATCCTTTTTGGGAAATAAAAATCCCTCCTGCACTTTGCTTCACTTCGATGCCAAGAAAATAATTCATGAGACCATTATCCATCATCTCAAATATCTTCACCATTGATACCTTAAATGCATCGATCATCGATGGATTATTTCTTGTAAAAGCAAGATCATCGACATATAAACATGCCAATAAAACATCACCTTTTTCATGCTTCAAATAAAGTGCATGCTCGTATGGACACTGAGAGAAACAATTTGTCTTGAAATAGGCATCGATTCTAGAATTCCACGCTTTCGGTGCTTGTTTAAGCCCATATAGAGCTTTCTTCAACCTTAGCACTTTGTCTTCATGATCTTTCACAATAAATCCCTCAAGTTGCTCGACATAAATTTCTTCATCAAGGATGCCATTTAAAAATGCCAATTTGACATCCATTTGATAAATTTGCTAATGATTTTGAGCTAGCCTTATACCTTGTCACTTCTCCTTTCTCGTTTTTCTTGGCTTTATACACCTATTTCACACTGATCGATTTCTTGTCCTTCGGAAGAACCGCAAGTTCTCATGTTTGATTTTTCTCGATGGTTTCAATTTCTTCATTCATGGCTTTTCTCCATTTTTCTTCTGTGGCAGCGTCATCATAGACAAGCGGTGCAAAATTTGCAAGAAGGCATACAAGGTGAAGCTCATTGGTAGCTTCAAAAATTTCAAACAATCTCCTCAATCTTGGCACTAGCGGTTCATCGACACCATTTGAAGAGGTTGGTGGTGATGAACTTGAAGAAGATATTGGAGAAGAAAGTGAAGAGAGATCCTTCAATTCCATTTGTCTTGAATTATCACGAGCATTTGCTTCGTCTTCAGGATTATCTTGCCATATGCCTTCTTCATCGAACTTGACATCTCTGCTTATATATACTTTCAAAGTGTTATGATCAAATAATCGATAAGCTTTGGATGAGGTATCATACCCAATGAAAATGAGCTTTTTGCTCTTGTCTTCCAACTTTGATCTTTTTTGGTCCGAGATATGAGCATAGGCAATGCTCCCGAAAATTTTCAAGTGAGAAACACTTGGTGTTCTCCCGCTCCATGCCTCTTGTGGAGTCACGCCTTCAAGTCCATTTGTGGGACATTTATTTTGAAGATAGACGGCACACATAACAGCTTCACCCCAAACCTCTTTAGGCAAATTCTTGCTCTTCAACATGCTTTGAACGATGTCAAGAATGGTTCTATTTTTCCGTTCAGCCACGCCATTTTGTTGGGGAGAATATGGAGCCGTCAAAAAACGTTGAATTCCATGATCTTCACAGAATTTGTTGAATGTGACAAATGAATTCTCCTCCATGATCGGTTCTCATGGCTTTGATGAAATAGCCACTTTATTTTTCAACTAACCTCTTGAATTGTTTGAACGTATCAAACACTTCCGATTTCTTCTTTAAGAAATACACCCAGGTTTTTTGAGTAAAATCATCAATAAATGTAACAAAGTATCGATGATTACCATATGTTTGAGGAGTGATTGGGCCATACACATCAGAGTGAATCAACTCAAGTGGCTTCTTTGCTCGATAAGTTGCTTCCCTTGGAAAGATTGTTTTGGAATGCTTGCCAATTACGCACCCTTCACATAATTGATCAGGATGATCAATATATGGTAAGCCATAACCATCTTTCTTCAAGAAAGCAAATTGAGTCCTCCAAAATTGAGATGGCCGAACCTCAAATGCCACAATGATGAAGGATCATCCATGCATGCCTTTAAACATCAAGCCATTTCATTTTTTATATTGAGAAGAAACATTCGGTTCTTTGACATCTTCACATTTGCAATCAATTTATTATTTTGGTCTCTTAGCATAAGGCTAAGATCTTTCATGTGGATAGTATAACCTTTCTCAAGAAACTATCCCAAACTCAAAATATTGCTTGACATTTTTGGAACATAATAAACATTAGAAATAAATTGATTTGGACCATTCTTCAGACGAATCAAAATTGTACCTTTACCTTCAATAAGAATTTTAGAATCATCACTGAACGAGACTTTCCCTTTGATTGTCTCATCCAATTCGGCAAACATCTCCTTTCTTCCACACATGTGGTTGCTTGCACCGGTATCCAAGTACCACGTATCATTATGTCTTTCTTCATCTTCTTTGAATGTCAATAAAAGAACTTGATTGGCATCATTTACCAAGCTCGCCTTTTCATCTGCTCTACTACTCTCTTTGTTCTAAGAGTTAGAAGCATAATGGCTAAGTTTATTGCAATGATAATATCGAATTTTAGATGTATCATACCATTGCCCTCACGAGTTCTGTCATCTCCCACGAGCACCTCTTCGATTTTGGTATCTTCTGTTATGTCGAGCAATATCTCCACTACTTCGTTCACGACCTCTTCCTTGAAAGTGACCTCGCCCTCGACCTCGATCTTGATGAGTCCCACGAGAATTCACGGGATCTCTACTTTGCTCCTTATCATCTCGGATGGTCAATCGAGTTTGGATTACTTCCTCCACTAGCTCATTCTTGTTTCGTTTAAATCTTTCTTCATGGGCTTGCAATGAACCCATGAGCTCATTGATCGTCTGGCATCAAGGTCTTTGGACTCTTCAATTGCAAGGCCAATATGGTCGTACTTTTTGTCTAAGGATCAAAGAATCTTCTCCACAACACGAACATCTTCTCCATTTCTTTTCATTTGGTTGACAATTGCCAACACTCTTGTGAAATAATCGGCAATCAATTCAGATTCTTTCATACTGATTGCCTCGAATTCACCTCTCAAAGCTTGAAGGTGAATCTTTTGAAACTTTCAACTCCTTGGTGTGTGTTGCGAATAATCTCCCATGCTTCCTTAGAAGTAGAAGCATTCGACACCTTGTCGAACATCGAATCATCTAAAGCTTGATAGACGATTGGTAGGGCATATTGATCTTTTGCACAAATTTTCTCCAAGGCATTCCTATGGTTTTGATTCAACGCGGCGGCGTCCGTTGGCTTATCATAGCCGGTGTTGGCAACTTCCCACACATTATAGGCGCCAAGTAAGACTTTCATTCTAGCAGCCCAATTACCATAATTTTCTTTGGTAAGACGAGGGTATTGCAAAGGAAGCTGATTGTTTGTTGAGGCCATGATCACAAACCGTAAGCTCTGATACCAATTTGATGGGAGATAATTTGAAGGTGAAGATAATCTCAACTCAAGACACACAAGGAAGAGGAGATCAATAGACTTCTACTTTGATTTCTTTCACCTTATCTTCCATAGTCAACGTAATTACAACACATACCTTTATATAGACTAGTTGCATGACTATTGAACAAACTCCTAAATGACTTATAAATAAGACCAACATTCCAATGAGATAGACTCCTAGGAACTCTCAAAACTTTAACTAGATATCGAGATGCGAAGAGACGCTTGGAAAGCAACAATATAATAAAGACTCATGCACCGAACAGTCATCGACATTATCGACATCAAGGTAATCGCTCGGCAACTTCAACCTCGACTCGACAACTCATTGATAGTCTCGACATTCATGAATATGGTTTAATTTCTAACACTTTATATCGAGTACATCTGTAACTGCCACATTCCTGATTTGAGATAGCCCTTTCATTGCCTCAAGCTTCTTTGAATGAAAAAAGCAATTTTTCTTTATATTTCAAACATCTAATGAGGTCATCAAACATCTCAAGGATATTTTCTCACTTCCTTGAGGAGGAGGATGTTGGATTTTATTGTGGCCCATGTGATTAATGGCCTGGCTCATATGTGGTTTAAGTTTAACAATTATTATGTGCTAAATTCCTATTGGTCAATAGAGAGGTGTATTCTAATTACCGTACACCCTGATGAATTGTGTGACTATAAAAGTCCCAATTAGCAATTGGTCTTCTCTCAACCCTATAATAGAACGACGATTTCTTTTCCATCAAGAACGTCATAAAAGCGAAAAGGGGTCAAGAGACAGAAACTGATTTCTTCAAAGATTTTTCATCTACAATTGATTTCTTCACAAGGAATTATCATGGATCAAAGCATGTCTCTCATCTCTTATGATAGTGTGAAAATCACCTTGTTCTAAGATTTTACGAATTATGTCTTATGCAAATATTAGGGTTTGATTTGCGTAGAACTATTTTAATATACACGTGGTATCGGAGCATAGTTTGAGAACTGGTGATTTTCTATTGATTATTTGATTGATGAGAAAAGTTTATTGATGTTTGTCGTAAAATATGAGATTTTGAAAAATACGGTAAACTGTACCTCTTGCGAACTAAGATTTCACCTTTTCGATTTTTTAAGATCGTATGTAGAAGTCGTGATGATTAGGGTTTGCGTTTTGACGGAATTTTGCTTGATTCAGGGAAATTTCTTGGCCGTTTGCACTGATTCTTGGATCTATGCGGTCGCGCCAGCATGATCTCAAAAACCCATTAATTATTTTGGTCTAACGTGGGCTGCTGGAGGAGACTCGGGCGGTAAAAGATTGGGCGGCTGCAACTCGTGCATGAAGGCAAGCACGTGTGACACACAAGTCCATGCGAAGGGCAGGCGCGTGTAGCCATGCGCCTGCATCAGCGGTAGGCGCGTGTAGTGCACGCGCCTGCGTGTAGTGCTAGGCATGTGAGCCACACGAGCCCGCGTGGTGGAAGGGGCGGATGCATGGGCATGCACACGCCCGTGGGGACCATGTGGCTTCATTTAGAAATTACAATTTTGCCCCTGTCCGTTTAATTTACCGTTTTGCCCTTCTCCACATTAAAGAAAATTCTTGTTTTGTCCTTGCCACATGAATTTTACTAATTTGCCCTTATAAGCAATTATATGAATGTTTTATCTATAAAATTAAATGTCTAGTGATCCGTATATAATTTTTTGCTTGATTAGAGATTAACCACAACAGCTCTAATTATCTTATATCATATACATTAAGAAGTTTTGGATCACATATACTAAATGGACAGTAATTGTATTTCATTCAATTGAAATAATTATTGTTATGATTATTTAATTGATATCTATATTATATTTAATTTGTTAGTCACCAAAGTGGCCAAATTAGAAAGTTTCTCATAGACGTCAAATTAAATAAAATTCAATTATCCATGTTATGTGATGCTACTAATGAGATGACATGACGTTATATATATATATATATATATATATATATATTTGGTAAGAACGTTATATATATTGTTTATTATGGGTAATTTGAAGTTCATTGATTATAAAATATTTAAGGATCACCCAAATGTTGATCGGTTAATTTTATAATCATGAACATAATAGTGGTTAATTAGTATACTTGGTTAGATATGTTTAGCATATCAAAAGATAGCAAACATGTCTAATTGGAGTATATATAATTATCAATTATGTGAACTTAAATTTAAGCAACAATTATGTTTTATGGTTGTACATTGTTGTATCACCCAAAGGAGAACTTCGATATACAGTTAATGTTATATGTTTAAGTTATGACTCAAAGCATTAATATGTGAGCATTCGATGTATTTTGCAGCATCTGTTTCCGTTTCTCTTCATTCGCAAGCTTCATCTATTATGAAGTTCAATGGGCTTAACTTTTCTGAATGGAGTGAACAAGTCAAGTTTTACCTACGTGTTCTTGATCTTAATTTAGCACTCATGAATGACAAGCCCGCTATTCTTACTACTTCTAGCAGCACTGAAGAAAGGTCTTTCCATAAGGCTTGGGAAAGATCAAACAGACTGAACTTAATGTTCATGCGGATGACAGTAGCAAACAACATTAAGTCAACCATTCCTAAAAGTGACAATGCTAAGGAATTTATGAAGTTATTGGAAAGTCGTTCTCAGTCTAATTTTGCTGATAAGTCAGTTGCTGGGACATTAATGGGAACATTAACCACCATGAAGTTTGATGGTTCTCGTACCATGCATGAGCATGTCACTGAAATGGCAAACATAGCAGCAAGATTGAGTTCCATGGGAATGAAAGTGGATGAAAGTTTCCTTGTGCAGTTTATTATAAATTCCTTGCCTCCTGAGTATGGTCCATTCCAAATAAATTATAATACTATAAAGGATAAGTGGAATATGAGTTAACTGCAAAGTATGCTCATTCAAGAGGAAGCAACGCTTAAGAAGCAAGAAATCCACTCTGTCAACCTCATAGGTCATCCAGGAGCTCAAAGAAAACCAGGAAGGAAGAATGGAAAGGGCAATAAAGGACCGCTAAATATTAATGAGTCATCTGCCTAAATCCATAAGAAGGAACAAAAGAATGATAAGTGTCATTTCTGCAAAAAACCTGGACACTATCAGAAAAACTACCTGAAACGTAAGGCACGGTTCGCAAAGAAATGTAAGTCTAATGCTTTTGTATGTTTCGAATCATACTTGGCAGAAGTTCCTTATAATACTTGGTGGATTGATTATGGTTGTACCACTCATGTTTCGAATACGATGTAGGGATTCCTTACGACCCAAACCATAAGTCCAAATGAAAAGTTTATTTTCATGAGGAATAGAGTCAAAGCTCCAGTTGAAGCCATTGGAACGTATCATTTGATTTTGGACACTAGACATCATTTAGATCTTTTTCAAACTTTTTATGTTCCTTCTGTTTCTCAAAATTTAGTTTCATTATCGAAACTTGATAAAACTGGATAGTTTGGAAATGGATATTTCAGTTTATTTAAACATAATCATTTTATTGGTTCTGGTGTGCTTTGTGATGCTTTGTACAAATTAAAACTTGATAATTTATTTGCGGAGACTCTATTGACCCTGCATCATAATGTTGGTTCAAAACGTGGCCTAGTGGATAAAAGTTTAGCTTACTTATGACATAAACATTTGGGTTATATATCCAAAAAAAGAATATAAAGATTAGTAAAGAATGAAATCCTTCATGATTTGGATTTTACTGATCTTGGTATTTGTGTGGATTGAATTAAAGAAAAACACACAAAACACACAATTAAGAAAGCAGCCACAAGAAGTACACAGCTCCTTGAAGTAATGCACACTAATATATATGGACCTTTTGATGTTCCATCGTTTGGTGGAGAAAAGTACTTTATTACTTTTATTGATGATTTTTCACATTATGGTTATATTTATTGATAACTCTATAAAAATAGAGTTTTTTTATCTACTTTAGGCAATAAATAATGCAATATTTGCTAGAATATATTTGGATTTCCTTTTATTTATTAATATTTCCTTGTTTATGCAGAACATTGAGATATGGAGAAAATAAGGAAAATATGGCACAAAGAAGGAAAGGAATATGCGACCCAGAGAAGAGTTAGAAGGTGGATATCACATTGGGAATTCTACGATTTATTCCCTAATTTTATGCAAAAAGAAGAAGTAATTGCCTTGTGAGAGGAGTCTTGAATGTTATTAGATAAATATGATAACTTGGGGGAACATGGAGTTTTTTTTTGGAGAGAGAGATCGTTTTTGTTTTTAGTGTTTTGAGAGTTTTTCGAGTATTTTGAAGAGAAGACAAAAATGGTGACAGAATTCTTGTTCTTTGATTCAAGATTTTTGATTTAATTTCTATTTTCGTTTTTTCTTCTATTATGTTCTAATTTTCTTTGTTAGAGCTACGATGTAACCTCATGATGATATGAATTGCATGCTTTTTATGTTTTGCAAGTAATTTCATTCATGTGAGTTATATATTATTGTGCTTAATGCGTTTAGGTGATTGACCACCACTTGAATGATCTTATGTGCATGTTTGAGACTGAAAAGTGATAATATGCAATTGCTCCTTATAATATATAACCATGAATTAAATGTGGATAGAAATATACCATGTTTTGTTTTTGGTAAGGAAATATACCATGTTATTTGTGTAACTTTCGGTGATAAGGTGGTCCAAAAGATTCATTGTAAACTGGGAATATTCACAGATTTTAATGCGCTTATGTTTATTTAAATTCACATAGAAATATAGTGAATTGATAAACTGAGTAGGTTTGCTATACCTAGAGATAGGATAGTAAATAGATTAGGAAATTCCGCTATCACATGCTTGATATTGTTCTTGTATGCATAATGATCTAAAATTCATATCTAGTGGTTATGGTGAAATCGGATGCTCTAACATATTTTACCTGATTGATTATCTGCCTTTAGTTTATAAAATTTCGTTTTTAAAAATTGTCAGTTTTTATTTGTTCTCAATTATTTTTTTATCTGTTAGATAAATTTTAGAATTAATCTATTTTTAATATTTAATTGGTTTATTATCATCAATCTCTATGGGACGATACTCTTCTTATCATTGTATTACTTGTTCAACGTGTTCGTTGATACGTGCAAAATTTTATGAACATTTATCTGTTGCATGAAAAATCTCAATCAGTAGACACATTACAGGTGTTTATCAATGGGTTGAAAGATAGCTAGACAGAAAGGTGAAAATTGTCAGATCTGATAGAGGTGGTGAGTATTATGGAAGGTATGACGAAACTGGATAATGCCCCGGTCCATTTGCTAAATTCCTTGAAAGGCGTGGCATTTATGCTCAATACACTATGCGAGGAACACCACAACAAAATAGTGTTGCAGAAAGGCGTAACCGTACGTTAATGGATATGGTTAGGAGTATGTTAAGTAATTCTTCTATACCCTTATCATTGTGGATGCATGCTTTGAAAACCGCCATGTATTTATTAAATAGGGTTCCTAATAAGGTAGTTCCAAATACTCCTTTGGGTTAATACCACGAAGAACCCTAAACTGGTACACTTGTGACAATTTTACCCCGAACTATTTTTTTGACCACAAAAAACCCCAAACTGGTACACCTGTGACAAATTTACCCCGAACTATTTTTTTAACTACCAAAACCCTAAACTGGTACGCTTGTGATAATTTACCCTGAACTATTTCTTTGACCACCAAAAACCTCACACTGGTACACCTGTGATAATTTTACCCCTGAACTAATTTTTTGACCGCTAAAAATTCCAAACTGGTATATTTATGATAAATTTACCCTCTGTTAGTGTCCATTAAATTATATTAATATTACAAAAAATCACAAATTGGTAAACTTGTGACAAACAGAGGGATAAAACCCAAAATCGGTACACATGTCATTACCACGTGTCATTAAACTTAGTAATTTAATAGTAAAATTTAACGGAAACTAACGGAGAGTAAATTTGTCACAGATGTACCAATTTAGGGTTTTTGGTGGCTAAAAAATTATTTCGGGGGTAAAATTGTCACAGGTATACCAGTGTAGGGTTTTTGATGGTCAAAAAAATAGTTCGGCGTAAAATTTTCACGGGTGTACCAGTTTAGGATTTTTTGTGGTAAAAAAAATAATTTGGGGTAAATTTGTCACAGGTGTATCATTTTGGAGTTTTTTGTGGTATTAACCCTACTCCTTTTGAACTATGGACAGGAAGAAAACCCAGTTTGAGGCACTGGCATCTTTGGGGTTGCCAGACGGAAGTAAGGATTTATAATCCTCATGAAAAGAAACTAGACTCAAGAACAACCAGTGGTTTCTTCATTGGTTATCCAAAAAAATCCAAAGGGTATAGATTTTATTGTCCTAACCATAGTACAAGAATTGTTGAAACTGGAAATGCTAAGTTCATTGAAAATGGTGAAACTAGTGGGAGTGTAGAACCATGAACAGTGAAAATTCAAGAAGTTAGGGTACAAGTACCTTTACCTATAACTCATTCTCAGGTTGTTGTTCACACGGTTGTCGAATGGCTTGACAACATACAAGAACAACAAATAAATGACCAAACACTCCATGATGAAGTTGCTACTAATGAACCTGCAGTAGATGAACCATATGAAGTGGCATTAAGAAGGTCTCAAAGGCAAAGAAGATCTACCGTTTCTGATGATTATGTGGTTTATTTACATGAATTTGAATTTGACTTAGGAATTGATGAAGACCTAGTTTCGTTTTCACGAGCCATGAAAAGTGATAATTCTACTAAGTGGTTTGATGCCATGAAGGAAGAGTTAAAATCAATGGATCACAATGAAGTCTGGGACGTTGTTGATTTGCTTGAAGGTTGTAAAACTTTAAGACCAAACGCGACTCAAGTGGCAATATTGAAAGATACAAGGCTAGACTCGTTGTCAAAGGTTTTACTCAGAAAGATGGTGTTGATTATAAAGAGACCTTCTCTCCCGTGTCTAAGAAGGACTCTCTGAGAATTATTATGGCTATGGTGGCTCATTATGACTTAGAGTTATACCAAACGGATGTGAAAACCGCCTTTTTGAATGGGAATTTAGATGAAGAAGTTTATATGGACCAACCAAAGGGGTTTTTAGTTAAAAGAAAGAAACACATGGTATGTAAACTTAAGAAGTCAATATACGGACTTAAACAAACTTCCAAACAATGGTATCTTAAGTTCAATGATACTATCACTTCCTTTGGATTTAAAGAAAACACTATTGATTGGTGTATATATTTGAAGTCAGTGGGAGCAAGTTTATATTTCTAATTTTGTATGTTGATGATATCTTGCTTGTTACTAATGATCTTGGTTTGTTACATGAGATCAAGAAATTCCTTTCTAAGAACTTTGAGATGAAAGATATGGGAGAGGCATCTTATGTGATTGGAACTGAAATATTCCGTGATAAATCACAAAGATTGTTAGTGTTATCTCAGAAAGCATATATTAATAAAGTTCTAGAGATATTCAAGATAGAAAAGTGCTCTGCAAGTGTTGTTCTAATTCAGAAAGGAGATAAATTGGGCCTTATGCAATGCCCAAAGAATGAACTGGAATGCAAACAAATGGAACAAATTCCTTATGCATCTATTGTTGGGAGCTTGATGTATGCTCAAACTTGTACCAGGCTAGACATCAGTTTTGTTGTCGGAATGCTAGACAGGTATCAAAGTAATCTAGGATTGGATCATTAGAAAGCTGCAAAGAAAGTATTGAGATACTTGCAAGGGACAAAAGATCATATGGTCACGTTTAGAAGGTCCGATCATTTTGAGGTGATAGGTTATTCAGATTCGGATTGGGCTGGGTGTGTGGATACTAGAAAGTCCACGTATGGATTATTGTTCTGTTTAGCTAGAGGAGCAATTTTGTGGAAAAGTGCGAAGTAGTCTATCATTGCTGCATCCACTAGGGAAGTTGAGTTTGTGGCATGCTTTGAGGTCACTATTCATGGATTATGGTTGCGGAACTTTATTTCAAGACTTGGAATTGTCGATAGTATTGCCAAGCTGCTGAAAATTTATTGTGATAATGCAGCAGCAGTCTTCTTCTCTAAAAATATCAAGTATTCAAAGGGTGCTAAACACATGGAATTGAAATACTTTGCCATTAAAGAAGAAGTTTAGAAACGAAGAGCATTAATTGAGTACATTAGCACCAATTTTATGGTTGCGGATCCATTAACTAAAGGGTTGCCACCAAAGACATTTAGTGAACATGTCGAAAGAATGGGCATTATTGAAAACCATCATTGACATTATGTTAAAGTTTTATGCTCTTTATGTACTTGACACTCTGATATCACTTATGTATTGTTTCTGATACACTCATGCATCCTGTCTTCTTATGTTGGTATATACATGAATGAATTATTTGAATGTTAACAAGATTTGTTTCTGAAAAGAAATATTATTGCTTGACCATTATGTTATCTCTCATTATTGATCAAGTTAAGTATAGGACTGATACTGTGATACATGGAAGGGACTGTGTCGAACTAATGACATACAACCGCCATGATCCTTATAAGTTCTTACTTAATGATGATTTATGATTTGGCCAATTTGAGAAAGGATTTAGCTTATACTTCGCGCATTATGTTTTATTGTTAAACCTTAAAGTTGAAAAATATCACATGGGCCAAGTGGGAGAATGTTGGATTTTATTATGGTTCACGTGATTAATGGCCTGGCCCATATGTAGTTTAAGTTTAACAATTATTATGTGCTAAATTCTTATTGATCAATAGAGAGGTGTATTCTAACTACCATACACTCTGATGGATGGTATGATTATAAAAGACCCAATTAGAAACTGGCCCTCTCTCAACCTTAGAATAGAATGATGGTTTCTTTTCCATCAAGAACGTCACAAAGCAAAAAGGGTTCAAGAGAGAGAAATCGATTTCTTCAAAGATTTCTCATCTACAATTGATTTCTTCACAAGGAATCATTATGGATCAAGGTATGTCTCTCGTCTATTATGATGTTGTGAAAATCACCTTGTTCTAAGATTTTGGGAATTATGTTTTGTGCAAATATTAGCGTTTGATTTGCATAGAACTGCTTCATTATACTGAGGAGTCAGCCTTTGCAGCTAGTGAAACGCACATCCATGAAGAGGAGTCGGGATGAAAGGAAGTTTCATTTAATAATTATTCTAATAGAACAAGTTGGGCTTGGGCTGAAGACAAACTGTCCACGTATAATATTACAACTCGCGCGTGTCCAGGCCACATGGGCTTTGAATAAATCTTATGTACTACATGTATAAAACTATCTTAATTTTTTTCCGTTTCCTACACCCAAGGGGCATTTTCGTAATTTCAAAGATGATGTGAAACGTGAGATCTTGGATTCCCAATCATCGGGTCGTTGTGTCTCGTGTACGTCGAATTTGGCTTGTTGCAGGGGTAGAGCCGACACATATATGTTGATGTTGTGGAACTCACTGAATGAGCCCCATCTCAAATGCACGATAAGGTCTAGATTGAGTTGAGATGATCCTACACGGTCATCGTTGTTGTTCTCCATTGCAATATTTAGAACACGATCAAATCGTTTGAAGGGGAAAGGAGATAAATGAAAGTGGTAAATAGTTTTAAGGAGCAAGAGTGTTTGGAAATGATGTGTGATTGAGGATTGATGAATGATGTAAAAATGAGAGAGGGAGAGGGCCAATGTATAGAGAGCCAAGTTGTTTATCCTCTCAAGGGTCACTCACTCATCAAGTGATCTAATACTCACTTATCTATTTTATTATGACTCATGTGGCAGGCCACTCTCCATAGCCTAGTGTGACAGCTCCTATCACGCCCTGAACCCCCATCGAGCTCGCTACATCCCCTGCTCCGGTCGAATAGTTTACGATGTCCCAGGAACGTCGCCGACCCAACCCAAATATCAGAGCCACATGCGAAAGTGATTATAAAAACCCCAGACAGAAAGATGACGACAACGGGGTAGAACACCAACTACAACATTTTATACGGCCACTACACCAAATATATACAAACATTAGATTACAGGCACAATTAACAAACTAGCATCCAAAATCACCGTTATAACAAAATATCAGGGGCTTGGTTATCTTAACTTCACTATCGGATAACTCAAGTTATACAATCCCTAAAATTCCCTAGGGAAAAACCTAAGGGTCGTCCTTCTCCATTCTACTCCAAATTCATCTAGCTCGATCCTCCGGAAATCTCTTTGGCATTGCCTGCGAATCCACCGAGCACCATGGTCGGCTCTTCGTACTTCAAAAAGAGGAGGCGGACTTCTCGGGTCTAAGGTCTGGGGTCTAAAATTATGGATTATACAACTATGAGATGAATTTCAATAAGTGTACAACCCCAAACCCCACGTAGGCACTCACATACCGCTAGACAGAACACGCATCTCACATAACGATCAATCAATCTAGCAATCACACATGAACCTACCTGGAACCTATCATGTACGTTCCTGCACGTTAGACCATAATATAGCCAGCACATCACAGCAGGGAATCATAGACGTGCGCGTGCCTCAATTATAAGATAGAAACCACTTGGGCACGTTCCATACCGCGCCTAGCCATTTCTACCCCATAATTAAGCATCACATCACGCGATACAAACACACTCGCATACTATTTACACCATGCGTCATTTTCTCAAACTTCGCACCTCAAGCCAATTCCCACT
Organism: Syzygium syzygioides; assembly: GCA_031216285.1. Classification (NCBI taxonomy): domain Eukaryota; kingdom Viridiplantae; phylum Streptophyta; class Magnoliopsida; order Myrtales; family Myrtaceae; genus Syzygium; species Syzygium syzygioides. Next base: position 16,320,218 of record CM062244.1, on the reverse strand, counting down.
CATTCTCAACTCTTCCACTACTACCGCGCCCGCGTAAAACGCATCAGGCCAACAGTCTTCTGACTTCGTTAGGCATGGACACCCCATCGGGCCGGGCATCGTTACGCGTAAATGAACACGCCTCAGGACGAAATCCTACACACACTTTCCTTCTACCGCGCCCGCGTAAAACGTATCAGGCCAACAGTATTCTGACCACGTCAGGTATCGACACCTTGTCAGGCCGGGCATCGTCACCTCCTCAAGAACGGCATCGTCCCACGTAAACGTACACGCCTCAGGACAGATCCTTTCCAACCAATTCTACCTTTTCATATCCTCGTTCCACTCAAACTACACTTACACACGGCCAACAATCGCACGGCCAAACATACACACCTCACACACATACATAGCTACACACCAATTCACATCTCACTTACACTTCACAAACACACGTTCTCGTCACACGAACACCACACGATCAAACACATTTAGCATGCGAATCCAACGCACATTCACCCCGACACACCATCACACTTCACGGCCACACACACGTAGCACAATATCAATCCACAATCAGCCCAAGCACAATCCCAAATCAGCTAACGACAGCAACCAATACAATTAATCCAATAAATCCAATCAAGCTAATACAATTCCAATCAGTCACGCCATTTAATCACGATTGTTCCACACGTCACAGCCATCATTGAGCCTCCTAAAACTCGCAAATTTCTTCGCTTAATCAGTCCGTAACGACCAAATACTCAGCCCTAACCTCAGGCCCAAAACAGCCCCCAAAACAGTCACAAAATTACCTAAACCGGGTCCTAAACGAGCCTAGAAATACCCGAGATCCTAGGTAGTTTTTGGGGGAGACACATTAAAAGGCGAGACAAACAGGGCTGGGTGGTGGCCGGAACAGCGGCGGCGGCGGCATCGCCAGCGACATACGGACGCATTGTACATACACTATACGGATGCCGTACGGACGGTGACGTACGGCGACGTATGGACGGCAGAAACGTCACGGCGGTAGCAGCTCGGCTGTTCGAGCTCCGGTGCGGCGGTGGAGAGCTCCGGCGTTCCTTTGCCAAGAGAGAAAACAAGGGAGAAAGAGAGAGAATGGGGGAGAGGAGAGAGAGTGGTTTGGCCAGAATGAGAGAGGAGAGAGAGAGAAAATCTGGTCAAATATTGGGGCTAAAGGGCGCCACGTGTCGTCGATCCGAGAAATTTCTCAAAATACCCTTGATCCAACGGCCCTTATTTGTCTTTATCCAATAATTGAAGGGAAAAAATGTCCAAGGTCCAATAATGTAGCTGAAAAGCTTTAATAATTATCCCAATTGATTTTCCAAAAATTCGGACAAAAAATAGCCTAGGGGCAAAACAGTCATTTTTCCGGTCCCAAGGCGAAATTCCAATTTTTGTCCAAATCAACTCTAAATATAAGTGGCCAACATAATATGGCATTGGAATCGTGAAAATAGCTTCTTAAGCCTCGAAAATCGACTGCAAAGTTCTGGGAATAAAATAATATTATTTTTCACTTCCGAGCCAAAATTTCAATTTTTGACCGTAACGACTCTAAATGTGCGTGGCCACCCTAAAATGATATCGGTAGCGAAAAATAACCTCAAACGACCTCAAAAACCAATGTTGGTGTCTAGAGGAGCAAAATCGTAATTTTTCTGGTCCCGAATCGAAATCCATTTTTTTTTGCAGAAATGGGTGGCCCCAAGGTTGGCCAAGCCAAAAACGTCATCGGCTGCTCAAAATTGTCACTTTCAAAATTCTCGATTTCCAGGCCCAAATTCCAAGAAATGACTAAAATTGACCAATCGCGACTTTAACTTATCTCTTGTTAACGGGTGGCTCATTAGGATTACGCGCTCTTGACCCGTGACTGACACTAAGTCAAATCACGTTTAAGTTTGCTCGAACCAAGGCGACCGCGATCGTCATATAATTGCGAGGGTTTGTCACTAGTGCCCTTCGGACACGATCAATCAAATAGACCGGTCTCTGTTGGCTCAAAACAATCCCTCGTCAATCCATATGGTCGAAGATCAAACCCAGGTCGAGTTCTTTGGTCATGCGAACTCAATTCCATAATAGCCTTATCCCTAAGGTTAGCATCCCGTGAATGCGCATTTCCGAGTGAGATCTCACTATAAGTGCATTCGCCAAAATATTCATTTCTTAAATCCCAGGAAAATGATCGAAAATTCAGACTGTTACAGCTCCTTTCTGATTTGGTTGACCGCAACTACTTTTACTTGTTCGATATAGAATCAATTTTCACCGCTATAGTAAACATGTGCATGCCAGGTATTCTTCTCACTTCAGGCTTGAGTTATTGTGTCTTTGCTTCTTCCTGCTCTGGATAAACTTGAGTATCTGTCTTTGCAATTCTTTATTGCTCTGCATAAACTTGTCCCCCCTTGTGCTAGATGATAGGAAGTAAGCTAAATGTTGATGGTGAATCCTGCTTTGCTGTTTTTTTGGGAACCTTTTGGAAGTTATAGGTCGTGTAATGTTGATATAACGTTGTGTTTGAACTTCTAGTCGTTTAATTCTTACTTGTATAGGCTTGTGATCAAAGTAATGGGAAGATGCACATTATTTCTATTACGAAAGAACATCACATGATGAGAGATGTTATATTTGGTAATTGAGGATGCCTCCTAGTGAGGTTTTCATTGTCATAGAGTTTGCTTTCCTGCTGCGTATTAACCTGTTTCATGTGTAACTCGCTGCACACTTTAGGATCTAGAGTTAATTTTTTATGTGAACCTTTTCCTTCAATAATTAAGTTGCTTTGTTCCTTGATCAAAGACCGGGAACACCGAATCAATTGTGAAGTTCTACCCTTGGTACCAAGCGAGGATTGAGAATTTGCTTTCATCTGTATTACCTTGCTCTCCCTCTAGCCTTTACATCATTTGATACCGTGGATGTTGACACCTAAATTTTTTGCCTCTATGGTCGTTATGGTTGTTAATTGTTGAGGAAAATTCCTACTGATTTTGAAGTTGACAAAACCTTCCATAATGTTTGGAAATCTGATGCTTATTCTGAACCTTCACATTTCAGGAATATATATTCTGGAAGCTAAGAATGAAGTTTTTCAGATTTTACAAGTTAAGAAGAATTATTTAAGTTCTGAAATATTTTCCAGACGCAGAAATAATTCAGACTCTACAAGTTCTTGAAGACCCATAAAAGCTAAGGTTCTGAGATTCAGGAATTTCCAGAAGTAGACGCGTAAGCTGAAATTCTTCAGAAGCAGACGCAGAAGCTGAAATTTCCAGAAGCAGACGAAGATGCAGTAATTCTTCAGAAGCAGATGAAGACGCAGTAATTCTTCAGAAGCAGACGAAGACGCAGTAATTCTTCAGAAGCAAAATCCAGAACGAAGAATAACAGCTAGTGATCTGGCATGGATTTCACAGAAGGAAAGTATTGATTTGTTCAATCTTAATCAAATTGATTGACAATCAAATACTAAGACAAGAATGATGTACAACGGACAAAACTCGACTTATGGAAACCAAGATTCTGATTGTATGGGCGACCAGAATCAGTGGGATTCAGAATCTATCAACTAACGGCTACTCAATCCTTAATTTACAAATCTGTCCAAGGTGAAGATTGGAAGATGATCCTCTGTGAGTTGTCTAACGGCTAGTATGGATGAAGAGGTGTATTTAAGGAGAACATGAGGAGCAGAAGGTACCGAGAGATTCAAGAATCAACAAGTCCAAAGTCTGAGTTTACTCCAATCTGTTCTCTTGTCGTTCTGAACTTAAGATCAAGATCTTGAGGATTACTTTATAAAGAGTATTTGTGAGAGATAGAGAGTCCTATCATACACAATAGTGCTGAGACTCAAAGTCTGTAAATTCCTCTTGATTATATAGTGAAATCCAGCCAATAGGCTGTAAGCGTGGGAGAGTGGACGTAGGCTTACCATAAGCCGAACCACTATACATCTGTATGCAGATTCTCTTTTCCTCATCTCTCACTTTACTTTCTGCACTTCAGAATTTCTTTCATCTAATTTAACCTGAATCTGAATTTTATTCAGACCCTTCCTTTATTTGTTTTATTTCCGCGTAAATTTATAAGTTTTGATCAGGATCACCTATTCACCCCCCTCTAGGTGACTCGTGCTAGCCACTTCAATTGGTATCAGAGCAGGTTGCTCATTTTACTGAAGTGTTTTACTTCTGAGCTAACGATCTATATGGCTAGCTATAGTGCTCCAGGGCTCATTGAAGGACAGAGTAACAACATACCACCATTCTTCGATGGCAAAGAATATAGCATCTAGAAAAACAAGATGAAGGCATTTATCAAATCAATCGATCACATGCAATGGGATGTGATTATCAGAGGAGTCAATCCAAAGTCTTCAGACTCAAAAGAAAAGGCAGATGCAAGCAAGCCAGCAGATCCTCCTCTATCTCAAACTGAGATAGCTAAAAGAGAGACTTTAGATTCTAAAGCAATTTATTCTCTTTATTGTGCATTATCTCCTATTGAGTATAAGAAAATTGCTGCTTGTGATTCTGCAAAAGAAATCTGGGATACTCTTTATGTTACGTATGAAGGAACAGATCGAGCCAAAGAAACTCAGATCAATATTTTGCTTGGCCAATATGAATCTTTCAAAATGAAGCCTGGAGAACTAATTGCTGATTTTTATGACAGGTTTACTGACATAGTAAACGGTCTTGCTTATCAAGAACAGGCAGTCCCAGATGCATTGAAAGTAAACAAACTTCTGAGAGGACTGACAAAACAGTGGGACAACATCAAAACATCACTTCGTGAGACACAAAGGATCAAGCCTCTATTAGTGAATGAATTGATTGGAACTCTTCAATCATATGAAACTGAGAAACGGAATGAGCAAAACGAATCCCGAGGTAATAAGTCAATTGCTTTGAAAACTAACGATGATTCTGATGCAGACACTGAAGATGTAGATGTTGACGATGAAGAACTGGCTCTCTTCATAAAGAAGTACAAGAAAATGAAAATCAGAGGAAGAGACCTCAAAGGAAAGAAGCCTTTTGAGAACAAGAGGTCCATCGATGAAACAGAGAGATCAAAGGAAATAATTTGCTTTCACTGTAGGAAACGTGGACACATCAAGCCAAACTGTCCACTTCTGAAAAGGAAGACCAAATTCGAGAAAGCAAAGAAGGCCTTAAAGGTAGAAAGCTGGAGTGATACAGAATGTGAAGATAGTGATGAAGATGTCTGTCTGATGGCAAAGTCAGATTCAGACTCAGATTCTGATTCTGATCCTAGAGTGGAAATTGAGGTAAAACCTTCTTAAATGTCTATCGAAGTGTCAAACTATATTGATGAATTGTGCTTTGAATTCAAGACTGCTCTTAAAAGAATCTCTTTTTTGAAAAAGGAAAATTCTTCACTACGGCAACAGGATGCTTCTCAAAAAGAAAAGATCGATTTCCTTCGAAAAGAGTTTCATCAAATTAAGGAAAGTCGAGATTTTCTTTCTAAAGAAAATGATGTTTTGAAAAAGGAAATTTCAAAAATTACTTCAAATTTTTCAAAAGGTTCAGAAACCTTGAAGCATATCATTTCCATTCAAATTCCTTACTATAACAAATCTGGTCTTGGATTTGTAAAGGAAAGTGATAGCTTAATCGATTTTCCAAAAGTCAAGGAGAGATTAAGACAAAGACCTCCTAGACAAGTTTACAAAAACCATTTCAAAAGGAATTTTGTAAAACCTGTTGGCCGGAGTGCACTCAAGTGCTCAAAATGTGGAGATCCACAACATTTTGAGAATGAATGTCCTAAGGTCTGGAGACCTGTTCGAAGGGATTTTGTTAAGACAGCCTATACTAATAGTCAAGGACCCAAACAAATTTGGGTACCAAAGAAAACTTGAGTTATTGTGATACTTGCAGATCACCACAAAAAGAAAAAGGAAGTGGTATCTAGACAGTGGATGCTCCAGACATATGACAGGAGATCCAAGTATATTCGCTGATCTACAAAGTCTGAAGGGTGGAAAAGTTTCCTTTGGAGGAAATACTAAAGGACAAATCATCGGCAAAGGGACAGTTGATATTGGAGGACTAAGAATCAATAATGTGTCGTTGGTAAAAGGACTCAACTACAATTTGATCAGCATAAGCCAGCTTTGTGATACAGGATTCAGAATCAACTTTCAAGAAGATACATGCTCAGGAACAAGCAAAGATTCTTCTCAAACATTCACAAGAAGAAGACATGGCAATATTTATCTCCTGAATGTTAATCCAAACTCCAATCACTGCTTGATCTCAATCAAAGAGGATGAAGATCTTTGGCACAGAAGGTTGGGACATATCAGCATGAAACAAATCTAAAACATTTCTGACAAGAAACTGGTTCGAGGTTTGCCAGACTTGAAATACAGAAAGACAGACTTATGCAATGCTTGCATGCTAGAAAAACAAGTAAGAAGTTCTTTCAAATCAATACATCATGTTTCTACTGATCGTGCTTTGCAGCTACTTCATATGGACTTGTTTGGACCAACCAGAACATAAAGTATTGGTGGTAAGAGATATTGTTTAGTTATTGTTGATGACTTTACTAGATTTACATGGGTGTTCTTTCTTGCACATAAATATGAGGCATTTTCATATTTTACAAAATTTGCAAAAAGAGTTCAAAATGAAAAAGGCTATACCATTTCCTGCATTAAAACTGATCATGGGGGAGAATTTGAAAATCAAAGTTTTTCAGACTTTTGTGAGGAAAATGGCTTTCAACATAATTTTTCTACTCCATACACACTAGAACAAAATGGTGTTGTGGAAAGGAAAAATCGTTCTTTGCAAGAAATGGCAAGAACTTTGTTGATTGAAAGCAGGATTCCTTTTCATTTTTTGGCAGATGTAGTTTTTACAGCATGTTACATTATTAACAGAGTCTTTCTCAGACCCATTCTTGAGAAAACCCCCTATGAGCTTTTCAAAGGTAGAAAGCCTAGTATTTCTTATTTTCGAGTGTTTGGTTGTAAATGCTTTATTCTCAAAAACTCGAATGATCGCCCTGGTAAGTTTGATGATAGAGCAGATGAAGGTATCTTACTTGGATATTCCACTACAAGCAAAGCGTACAGGGTATTCAACAAAAATTCTCAGACTGTGGAAGAGACAATGAATGTAAGGTTTGAAGAAAACATTCAGACTCACAAAGATGAATCTGAATCACCTCCCTACATTCAAGTATCTTCTGAAGGTCATTTAGAATCTCAAGAGATCGAAGATTCTATAGAAGATGGAAAAGAAGACAATATACAGACACAACCAGAAAATTCAGAGTCTGCAGATATTCAGAAGGAAAGATTTGACAAGAACTGAAAACATAAATCCAGTCATTCGAAAAACCTTATCATTGAAGAAATAGAAGATGGTATCAAGACCAGATCCAAATAAAGGGAGAACATCAGCAATCTGGCATTGATATCTGAAATAGAACCAAAAGATGTTGAAGAAGCCTTATCAGACGAAAGCTGGATAGAAGCTATGCAAGAAGAACTGCAGCAGTTCAGAATCAATGAAGTATGGGAGCTTGTGCCAAAACCTAAAAACCATCCAGTTATTGGAACAAAATGGGTGTTCAGAAACAAACTGGATGACAAAGGGAAGGTTACAAGAAACAAAGTTAGACTGGTTGCAAAAGACTACTCTCAAGAAGAAGGCATTGATTATGATGAAACATATGCACCAGTTGTAAGGTTAGAAGCCATACGGCTATTATTAGCATATGCTTGTTTCCATAACTTTAAACTTTTTCAGATGGACGTGAAAAGTGCTTTCCTGAATGGATACATTAAAGAAGAAGTGTATGTGGAACAACCACCTGGTTTTGAAGAACCAAGAAAGACTGGCTATGTTTACAGACTCAAAAAGGCCCTTTACGGTCTGAAACAGGCACCCAGAGCTTGGTACGAAAGATTGAGTAATTTCCTTCTGCAAAATGATTTTACAAAAGGTAAAGTAGATACAACTCTTTTTGTCAAGAGAAAGGGTAAGGATTTTCTACTTGTTCAGATCTATGTCGATGACATTATCTTTGGATCTTCTAATGAATTGCTTTGCAAGGAATTCTCTAAAAATATGCAGAACGAGTTCGAGATGAGTATGATGGGAGAACTAACATTCTTTCTTGGCTTACAAGTGAAACAAATGAAAGATGGTACTTTCATTTGCCAAGAAAAATATGCCAAGGAGATTGTCAAGAAGTTTGGTCTGCAGAATTGTAAGAAAACAGACACTCCAATGCCTCAATCATCCAAGCTAAACAAAGATGTAAATGGTAAAAAGGTTGATCAGAAGGTATATAGAAGCATGATAGGTTCTCTATTATATCTTACTACATCTAGACCTGACATACTTTTTAGCGTCTGTATGTGTGCGAGATTTCAGTCAGATCCAAAGGAATCGCATCTTTCTGCAGTAAAAAGGATAATCAAATACATTGGAACTTATCCAATGCTAGGTCTTTGGTATTCCAAAGATTCAGATTTTACTCTTACTGGTTATTCAGATGCTGACTTGGCTGGATGTAAAGTGGACAGGAAAAGTACTACAGGTACATGCCAACTGCTTGGGAATATGTTAGTATCCTGGTATTCAAAGAAGCAGAATACAGTCGCACTATCAACAGCAGAAGCAGAATACGTAGCCTTAGGAAGTTGCTGTGCATAGATTCTGTGGATGAAGCAGCAGCTGCGAGATTTTGCTGTTGAAGACTCAAATTTTGCAATCAGATGTGACAATACCAGTGCCATCAATCTCACTAAGAATCCCATTCTTCACTCTCGGGCCAAGCATATTGAGATCAAACATCATTTTATTAGAGATCATGTGCAAAATGGTGATGTGAATATTCAATTTATTGATTCTAAGAATCAATTAGCTGATATATTCACAAAATCCCTTGATAAGTCATCTTTCGAATTTATTAGAAATAAACTGTGTATTACTTATCCTTCTTGAAGTGTTTGACAGACAGGAAAATTCTTCAGACTCAAGTAATTTCGGTCTGAACATTCTTCAGACTCTCAAGAACGGTACGTACGTAGTTTAAATTTTGGCGGGAATATTCTTGGCAGGATATTTATACATTTGTAATATTTGGAAGAAAATCAGGTACGTATCTAATCTTATCTGATTAATTGAGCTTAAAATATTATCTGATAGTATTTTGATCTTTTATGCTTCAAAAAATATATTTCCTTTCTATTTACCTTGGCTTATTTCCTACTTTCTAAAATAACCTTTTATTTCCAAAATCGGTCTTTCACGTTTATATACCTTTCCGTCTCTTTCCAAAACCCTCATCAGTAGAATTTTCTGCTCAAACCTTTTTCGACTCTCAGAAACCCTCCTCGTCTTCCTTCTACAAAGATCGAAACTTTTTGATCAAGAAGACTCCAAAATGCTTTTCAAGATAAGATCCTCACGAATCATGAATCAAGATTCTAAATCTTCTGCTCCGCCAGAGTTTATGGAGTTATCTGACACAGAATCAGATCATCTCGAAGAAACTGCTCATGCTACACCACCGCCTCGATCGTCTTCATCCAAACCAGAAGGTGACAAAGATTTTAGCTTTAAAAACATCAAGCTCTTATGGCAGAATTATCAAAGGTTGAAGAGGGGTAATGCTGCTGCTGAGACTCTTCTAAAATGTCTCAAAGACAGCCATTTTTGGTCGGAAACACATCTCGTTCAAAAGTATTCCAAACTTTCTGCTGGGACTAATCCAACCCCTGCTACCACAACCCCTACCTCGCATCGCTCCAGAAAAGGGAAAGAAAAAGTCGGAGAACCATCCACTCCGTCTGTAACAACGCCTGTGGTAAGCCCTAAATCCTCCTCAAAATTTGTCGTTCCAGAGGATGACGCTCGTCTGTTCGAGCTTTTTGAGAAGAAACTGGGGATAGCCTCTAGAATGCCAGGAACAGGAAAATTGTTTAGAAGTCCTGAGCACCACACATGTTATCAGCTATTACTTGCTCGTGGTGTTATCAATCACAGGACTGTGGACTTCACCTGTCTAGACAAGGCTGGTTTTCCTGTTAGACATCTTTTTGAAAGGATCGGTATTTTCGAGTTTTGCCTTCAGTCTGCAAATGCTTATGCTGAGTTGACTGCATACTTCTATTCCAATCTTTCCATTCTGTCACCAAACTGGCTCCAGTTCTCTGTCGGTGACAAGAAGTTTGACTTGAAGGCTGATATGTTGGGAAAAATCATAGGAGCAACATACTCCAAGTTCACCCCGTTGGACGTAAGTTTTGCAGATGCCTCTAAGGTTGCATATGAAAATCCAAATTTTGCTCTAGATTCAAACAGGCATCTCTCCTACTCTGACCTGTCTCGAAAATCAATCATTCTGCACAAAATTATCATAAACTGCTTGAAGCCCAAGGCTGCCTCAAAAACTGACCTCTCCAAAGCCGAAATTAAGCTCATCTGGGCTATCTTGAAAGGTCAGCTTTTCTCTCTTCCCCATATCATTATCTTTCACATGTACAGGGCTTTACAGAAAGACAAGGGACAATTGCCCTATGGGGCCCTCATCACTCGAATTTTCATATTCCTCAATATATCAATTCCTGATGAATTGCGCCAAAATTCTATTCCCTGTATGTTTGTTGGGGAGAAAATGCTCTCCAAAATGAAGCAATTTGGTGATGTAAGGGAAAGAATAAAGGGAATAGAGGCTAGTCAGTCTGAACCAAAGGCTTCTGAAAAATCAAGCTTCAAAAGGTCAGTGCAGAGAACAGTTGCAGGGTCAGTAAGCAGGAAAGAATCTCCAGCCCCACTAAAGGTGTACAAGAAAAGGAAAATCCTTCTGCAAGATGAAAGTGATGAAGCAGAAGCAGAACACCTTAATGCAGGACATGCTAATGTTCCAGAACATGATGAACCAGTTCCAGATATTTCAGAACCAACTTTTACAGAACATGTCTCTAAAGAACCAGCACCTGCTAGGGGGAGATTCCACCAGAAGCAAACCAGGAGTTCGAACAGCTTGAGCGAAATAATGTCCAAGAACAGTCTTCCAACAGTCGGAACATCGTCTCACTTCTGCTTGAAATCAAAGATAAACAAACTGCACTAGAAACAGAAGTAAAGAATCTGCAGAGATTTGTTGAGGAAAACAACCACTTTCAACGACTTCAACGAATTCAAGCAACTGCAGACAAAGCAGAATTACAGGAGGCTATTGCTCAATGCTCATCCAACATGGAGAAAGCAGTGGGTCAATGTAGTTCGAAGATTGAAGAGGCTGTTTCTATCTTGGAAAATTTTTAACTCATTCGTACTCCTTCAAAACATTAGCCTGTTTTTACAAACAATTTCTCTCCAAATTCCCATTTTGTTCTTTTGGTATGTAATATTCACTAACATTTCTTGTTAGTCTATTTGATTGCTTAAATATAAGTGCCTTATATTCTCTATATTTATCTTTTTGCTGTTGTCAAAAAGGGGGAGAAATTATATGCAGATTCAATACAGGTTATAGACAAAGGAAGGATGAAGCACAGACTTCAACAACAGAGTTTGATCTTTCAATCTGTGATTTAATGCGCTGAATATGATTGCTCACTTCCAATTTATTCTAAATTGATTTAATCTGCAGGAAAGTTTTGTCACCATCAAAAAGGGGGAGATTATTGAGGAAAATTCCTACTGATTTTGAAGTTGACAAAACCTTCCATAATGTTTGGAAATCTGATGCTTATTCTGAACCTTCACATTTCAGGAATATATATTCTGGAAGCTAAGAATGAAGTTTTTCAAATTTTACAAGTTAAGAAGAATTATTTAAGTTCTGAAATATTTTCCAGACGCAGAAATAATTCAGACTCTACAAGTTCTTGAAGACCCACAAAAGCTAAGGTTCTGAGATTCAGGAATTTCCAAAAGCAGACGCGTATGCTGAAATTCTTCAGAAGCAGACGCAGAAGCTGAAATTTCCAGAAGCAGACAAAGATGCAATAATTCTTCAGAAGCAGACGAAGACGCAGTAATTCTTCAGAAGCAGACGAAGACGCAGTAATTCTTTAGAAGCAAAATCCAGAACGAAGAATAACAGCTAGTGATCTGGCATGGATTTCACAGAAGGAAAGTATTGATTTGTTCAATCTTAATCAAATTGATTGACAATCAAATACTAAGACAAGAATGATGTACAACGGACAAAACTCGACTTATGGAAACCAAGATTCTGATTGTATGGGCGACCAGAATCAGTGGGATTCAGAATCTATCAACTAACGGCTACTCAATCCTTAGTTTACAAATCTGTCCAAGGTGAAGATTGGAAGATAATCCTCTGTGAGTTGTCCAATGGCTAGTGTGGATGAAGATGTATATTTAAGGAGAACATGAGGAGCAAAAGGTACCGAGAGATTCAAGAATCAACAAGTCCAAAGTCTGAGTTTACTCCAATCTGTTCTCTTGTCGTTCTGAACTTAAGATCAAGATCTTGAGGATTACTTTGTAAAGAGTATTTGTGTGAGATAGAGAGTCCTATCATACACAATAGTGCTGAGACTCAAAGTCTGTAAATTCCTCTTGATTACATAGTGAAATCCAGCCAGTAGGCTGTAAGCATGGGAGAGTGGACGTAGGCTTACCATAAGCCGAACCACTATACATCTGTGTGCAGATTCTCTTTTCCTCATCTCTCACTTTACTTTCTACACTTCAGAATTTCTTTCATCTGATTTAACTTGAATCTGAATTTTATTCAGACCCTTCCTTTATTTGTTTTATTTCCGCGTAAATTTATAAGTTTTGTTCAGGATCACCTATTCACCCCCCTCTAGGTGACTCGTGCTAGCCACTTCATTAATAACATTTTATTAAACTAAGGTATCAAAACCGCCGATGTTGTTAGAATTTGTCCCTTCATAAAAAACTTGCATCACATTTTTGCACTTCACATTTGGGAGACATGTCAAATATAGTTTTAGAATTACATTGCCATTAACGTTTCTTTAAGTTAGAGTTGTATTGGCTAGCATTATATGACATGAGCATGTTTTAATGAATTTCATTTGCATGGTATTATCTACTTAGATGTTTACTACGTCATTAGCATGCTGTGTTACACATGACTAAGCATATTAGAAGATGATTCACCTTGAGAAATCCTAATCACGTCAGGGAATCAACAATTAGGGGAATCGAGAGATGTAGAGGATCACACTCATTATGAGGCCTTCATTACTGAATCTTCACCATCATCAACATATTTGCTCTCTCTGGTGACCCTTGCACGTAATTTCTTCATAAATTATTGTAAGGAAGAAGGCAAGAGAGAAGATTTGCTGACCAAATTGACTGAGGGAGAGTTTCAGTGTGAAATATAAGGGAGGGGGTGGGAGATTCGTTTACGGAGGGTGGTCGGAAAGGCAGAAAAGGAAAAGAAAAGAAAGAAAAGAAAGGGTGTGCCAGACCTGGTGAGTGAGAGGGAGACCCCGAGGAAAGGAAAGAGAGAAGCATAGAGAGAAATCATGTTATCTCAAGAACAGAATCCCGACGCGACCCTTGACGCTCCTTCGATGCTGCCTTGTCCTGACTTTATTATAACTCAAACATTGTGATCATCCCCAATCCTCGCCGCCTCAAGTTCACATTAAGCTAGTTTTTGACGTTCTATTATTTTCTCGTAAATTTAAAGTCTTGTCCTCATGTGTCTCATGGCTCATTCCGATATGAATGCTCGATACATTGACAAGCTCTTTGGACTGTTCAATCCAGTCGTTCATGTCATCTTTCTTCATGTTTATATTCACGCATTTTAGTGATCTTGTGAGTGGTTGGTGTAGTCATTCTATGGTCATTGAGGCACGTACGGGGGTGTCTCTCGGCCTGGAAATGGGCTGAATACTCAATGTTCAGATTGCCTTCTCTCAAGAGAGAGAGAGAGAGAGGGTGTGTGCGTTTTGAATTAGGAGTGATGAAACTTTAGATTTATAATCTATGCAAACATCATATTGGACGGTATAGGAGACATAAAGCCTTTATTTCTGGAAAATTGTCTACAAATTTCTAAACCCATTGCATTTTTGTCAATTTAGTCCTAAACTTTTTAATTTTACCAATTGAGTTCTAAATATTTTTACGTTTTGCCAATTCAGTCCATCCCATCAATTTCGGCCGGAAATCGCTAATGTGGATACTGGTCATGCTACATGACACGACCAGCGTTATCGTGGATAATTTTTAATAATATTTTACTATTTTTTTTGAATTTTTTCCTTTTCTTCTCTTTTCCTTCTTTACTTTTTTCTCTTTTTTTTCCTTTTCTCTTCTCTTTTGTTTTTCTTTTTTCTTTTTCCCTTTGTCCCTCCATTGGCCATTGTTGGACCTTGTCAATGGTTGTTGACCTTTGCCAGCCTCGAGCGAGGGATGCCTGAGCTTGGGTTGGCGAGGGCATCCCTTCGCCAAATCAAGTGTAGGTGGCCCTCGCCAGGGGCCGGCAAAGGTAGCCCTTGCTTAAGGCCTGACGATGGCCGGTTGAGGGAAAAAGGGGAAAGGAAAAAAGAAAAGAAGAGAAAAGGAAAAAAATTTAAAAATTTAAAAATTTAAAATATTATTAAAAATAGTATGCGTCAGCGTTGACTGTGCCACGTAGAATGGCCAAAATCCACGTTCGTAATTTCTAGCCAAAATTGGCTGGATGGATTCAATTGGTAAAATATGAAAAGATTTAGGACTCAATTGGCACAATTAAAAATTTTAGAATTGAATCTATAAAAGTACAATAGGTTTAGTTATTTTTGGACAATTTTTCCCTTTTATTTCTAGCACCCCTGCCAATGAGGAAAGAACCTACCAACAAGGTGCTAGTCTAGATGGCAAGAGAGTTTACAATCTCTTTGTAGTATTGGGCTCATGTGTTGTTAGGAGTGGTCTAGACGTAAAATTCTAGAGGAAAAATACCACCAAAAACTCCAAACTATACCACTTGTGATAAATTTATCTAGATCTGGCAAGGGCAGCCCTTGCCCAACCCCAGCGCCGGCGAGGGCTGCCCTCACCGGCTTCCCTCCACCATGACCGGTAGAGGGGAGAGAGAAGAAAAGAAAAAAAAAAGGAAAAAAACTAGAAAAAGGAAAAGACGAAAATGCCCATGGGCCAAAATATTGTGGGGTAAATGTGTCACAAGTGGCATAGTTTAGAATTTTTAGCGTCACAAAAAACAGTTCAGTGTAAATTTGTCACAAGTGACATAGCTTGGGGTTTTTTATGCTAAAAAAAAGTATAGGGTAAATTTATCACAAGCGGCATAGTTTGGGATTTTTTGTGGTATTTTCCCAATTCTTGATGCACAAGGCCGATGTCATGGAGTGCACGCACAAAAACTGACCTGGACACTATTTCTCCACAAAACCCAAAAAAAAGAAAAAAAAAAGAGAAGAAGCTTCAACTACATTTTCTGTTTGTTTAGTGATAGAGGGCAATGCAAAGTAAATTATGGAAATAAAAATTGTTTCGTAAAAGTTTGGAAAGTTGTCCAATTTTACAAAGATCGGAGAAAGTCATGATGCATGAACTTACAAGTTAGTTTCAAGTGCCAAGCCCTTGCGCAAGTAGAGCACCAGGGCCGCAGGCCCGTCAAAATGAGAGTGAGAGCACTTTGCCAAGCCCGTGGGACATTTCATTTACAGACTTAGGATTTGTTTGACTAACTTAGAAAAAAGAAATTGCTATTGAAATTCTGCCCGTTGTATGTCACACGTTTGGCAACCTTAACAACTGAAAATGGAAACCAAAAAGTTAATCAATTTTTTTCTGAAAACTTAAATACTAACATCATTAATACCAGTTTCACAACATAACTGTTAAGATTCTTTTTTTCATCATGCATCTTTTCAATGACAAATTTAAGTAACCCTTTCCTCAACTTACTATATATTGACTAATTTTTTTTTTATGAATCTCCCAAGTAAAAATTAACCAATGTTATGAAATGTGCCTAACGTTATTAGGTCTTCAATGTTTCGATTTTCAGCAATTAATGTATATATCAAACGGGATCGAGGAATCAATGCCATTTCTTCGTTAGATGGTTGTATTGGTTGATCTCCATGATTTGCGAAATGCAATAACTTAGTCTCAAGATAAATTCAGACCGAAAGAAAGAAAACAATGAAACTAACATTCGTAGTAGCATCTGAACATGTGGTGACAGCTCAACTCCAGCATGGAATGTAAGTTGAAACTTTTGGTTGGCAATAACTGAGAGTTTGTATCTGTTAGAGATATATGGACTCTGGTTAATATTTCACATCAAAAGTTTGGATAAGTAGGATAATATCTTCTACAGATTTTGGTCTCCTTGACAAAACAAAAAAAAGCCAAAAGCTGCTTTGCTGT
The DNA here is from genome assembly GCA_031216285.1 of Syzygium syzygioides. NCBI lineage: Eukaryota > Viridiplantae > Streptophyta > Magnoliopsida > Myrtales > Myrtaceae > Syzygium > Syzygium syzygioides. The sequence goes on along the minus strand of CM062244.1, from coordinate 16,303,791 downwards.
TGTTGAAAGGGCTATTTGTGAAAGCACAAGCATCCTGACTTTTCTGCAGATCTTACTTGAGAGGATATAGTCTTGTGCTGGGTGTTTCTACAGATGAGGCCAGAGATCACCATATGATCAAGTAAGAGAATATGTCATTATGAAAGGAACTTTGGTGTTCAATGACCCAAAAATGATTTGATGTTTTTCCGGTAAAAGGACATTACAAGTGCTATAACTTTCATATGGCGTTTACTTAAGTACCTTAACTTTTTTTTTCCGATCACATAAGTGTCATAACTTTGAGTGCCATATAACTTTTCAAATGATCACTTAAGTACCATAACTTTTTAAAAACGTTTACCGCAAGTACTATATTATGTTGAATTTGGGTACTTAGGTGAACTTTTTTGAAAAGTTATTACACTCAAGTGATCGATTGAAAGCTGGTACTCAAGTAAACCTTTTTTAGAAGTCTTGGTAATCGAGTGGTCGAAAAATAAAAATTATGATATTCAAGTGAGCGTTGTAACAAAATTATGATACTTATAATGTCTTTATTTTTTAATTTTCAAGAAATGAAACATTATATGTTTTTTGTTGACGGTAAAAACCATATATAGTAGGTGGGAGGGATTAAGATGAATACGACCATAAAAATGACCACGAAAATGCCCGTTTTGGACTGTATATAGAATTATAAGCATCACGAGGAGACCTGAATCTTTAGCTAGAGAACAAGATTGTACCATCCACATGATTCACGAGCGGAATTACTGTGTGATGGCTGTAGCTAGTGAAGCTAAGGACAGTGGTTCGTTGAAAAGTCATTTCACCATTTGTTATTAAATTAAAGCCAACAGGATAGACCGAGACCTTGACTAAGACAATTCTTGATACTCTCTAGCTCGTGGTCTTGAATTGTTGTCCTTCAAGTCAGACCACGCCAGATATGTGAACTCGATATAAACACACCAAAATGACGCGCAAGGGAAAAAAAAAACTTCATTTTTTATCTACACAGTTTGGATGTGAAAACATAGATGCGTCATTGATTTACTTCACTTGCAGCAGTAAAACAGGTTTTTATCAGAAGTTGTTGATCACTACTAAAGGAATTTCTTACATTTAAAATTTGCTTGTGGGGATAAAGTTTTCAGACCGGGTTTCACTAGGGAAGTATGGTGGATTTTCCATACTTGGTCACACAGAGCAGGTTGTACACAGGGCACTAGTGCGTTGTCTCATATGCCAACCTTCATGTAGAATTCGTTTAATAGCTCCGAACAGATTTCATTCTACCGCATATGCTTGTTACTTGTCTCTGTTTTGATCATCACTTCTCTGACAAAACAAAAGAGGCCGAAAGCTACTTTGCCGTTGTTTAAAGGGCTATTTGTGAAAGCACAAGCTTCCCGACTTTTCTGCAGATTTTACTCGAGAGGGTATAGCCTTGCGGTGGGTGTTTCTACAGATAAGAGGCCAGAGATCATCATATGAACACGTAAGAGCATATGCAATAATGAAAGGGACTTTGGTGCTCAATGGCCCACAAGTTTTTTTTTTTTTTTGCTCAACCAATGACGCACAATTGATTAATTTTTTTTTTCAAGAAAAGAACGTTGCATAAAGTTTTTGTTTACGGTAAAAACCATATAGATGAGGAGGTCCACGAAAATGACCGGAAAGTGACCGTTTTGGACTATTTTAGAATCACATGCAAGACCATAGGATTTGTATCTTTAGCCAGAAAACAAGATTGTACCATCCACATGATTCACGAGCAGAGTTGAAATGGCTGGGTAATGGTTACAGATAGTAAAGCAAGAGACAGTGGCTAGTTGAAGAGTCACCCTCTTCAAAAATTGACCTGTAATCACAAAATAAATCATGCACACACAGATGGACCAATCCAAAGAGGTGCCCAAATGAGCTGGTATAAGTTAGAAACTCAAATACATTTCACCATTTCTAGTTAAATTTAAACCAAAAGAATTGACGGACAACTTGATTAAGAAATTCTTGATACTCTCCAACTCATGGTCTTGCATTATTATCCTTCTAGTCAGACCACGCCATAAATGTGAAATCATTACAAATATGTGACATTTTGAAATCCGACCCACTTGGGATTTATGAAATGGATGATTTTATGGACGTGCTTGTAGTTAGATCTCGCTCGGAACTAATCACTCCTGGGATACTAACCGTTAGGGAATGACTAATTAAGGATTTAAATTCACGCGACCAAAGGAACTTGATCGTGAATCGACTTTCGACCATATAAATTGTCGAGGTGACATTTTAAGCTAATGTAGGCCGATCCAATGTTAGTTAGGAATCAATTCACAGCTGACATATGAGTGGATCGCGGGTGATTCCGCTTGACCACGAGATGAACTGACGAATAACCCTAAACCTATACTAAACGATCGTGCCCGTTGGAACTAGCAATCGATCCTCACGATTAAGTGACAATCGAGGTCGTCATGATCTGAGTGAACTTAAACGTGGCTTGATTTAGTATCGGCCACAGGTCAAATGTCCGAATTTCCCCAAAAGCCACCCGTTAGTTCGAGATACGCTCACGTTACGTTAATTAAATTTAATAATTAATTAGAGACCAAGTTTGGGCCTCGAAAATTATGAAGGTCACAACAGGATAATTGAACGATGTTGTTATTAGCTCGGTTCGCCTTAGATTTGTCCAGATTCTTCAGAAAAATCGAATTCTGGAGAGAAATGGAAAATGACCGTTTTGCACCTGGGATTTTGTTAAGGCCAAGTATAAAGGGAGAGAGGCATTTTGGTCATTTCACACCTACATTAGAGGTAGAAATTTTTGGACAATTTTGCCCTTCGAAATTTTGTGAAATTCCAATTTTTCCCCTGGATAATTTCGATAAGGATTAATCTTGGCTGTCGATCTTAGGATAAGATCAAATCATGGCTGTTGATTGGAAATTAGAGAGGAGGGTAAGATGGTCATTTGGCATGGGTATTAGACACTAATTATTGGTGTTTCGCCTATTTAATCTCATTTTCTCTCCCCCTCTCATTTCTCTCACTCTCTCGGCATCTCTCTCCCTCCCGGTCGGACCTCCTCCCCCATCCACTGTGACTGTGGCCAGCCACCTAGGCCGGTCACCGCCACCGTCCACCCGCCGTGCCAGATCAGCCGCCCGACGGAGCCACCACCGTCACTATGGCCACTCACCATCGCCACCACCACCACCTCACCACCTCTCTCTCTCTCTCCCCTGTTTTTCTCCCTCACCGAAACACCACCATCCTCATTCGGTTCTATTCAACCGCGGAAGACTAGCCACCGTCTAGCCACCGCCTTCTGCCGAACCGCTCACCATCCCCGTCCGCCGCCCTGTGGCCGCCGGCTGCTACCCCTCCTTTTCTGCCCGAGCTAGCTTAGGTTTCCAAGTAAGTGGCATTCTAAACTCTATTTAGGATATCGGGTATCGACAAACGTAATTAGGGGTTGAATCGGGTTAATTAGGGACTGATTTGAGTGGTTTAGTGGCTGTTTAGGGGTTAATTTGGTGGACTGATTTGGGGGCCAAGATTGGCTGGTTTACGGATGAATTTGTGATGGTTTCGGGGTTACGTAATTGCTGAAATGGGTGCTGGAATTTGTGGTTCGCAATGATGAGCAATATGGTCCGATTTGGGGACTAAATGTGTCGGTTTGATGTGTGTGGTGTCATGGCTGGTTTGTGTGGTTATTGTGGCTTGAAATGGATATGAAAATGTTGAATTTATGCTCATACTAGTGGCTGCGATTGTGGATCCAATGGCGACCTTGCGTGCTCACTGAGTTGTGGAGTAATTGTTTGAAATGTAGCCCCGTTATGTGCGTGTGTGAGCTGAATTGAATTGGCTGGAATTGGCCATGTTCATGTGTTATATGAGCGTGTGAAATGTATGGGATTCGATACGAGCACGGGCTAAATTGGATCAGTTGATAATTTGGCATGTTCGTATGAGGTTCGAGTGAGTGAATGAATGAGAAAATTGTGTGAAATGTCGTGCGTGTGGTCACGAAAATCCCTAAAGCGTGTACTGTAACGCGGGAAATTGTGCTGTCCTGAGGCGTATACTTTAACACGGGATGATGCTCGGTATTACCGAAAGACTGCCAACCTGAGGCGTGTACTTCAATGCAGGTTGTGCCGTAGGTGGTGGATGTTGAGCCTGAGGCGTGTACTTCAATGCAGGTTGTGCCGTAGGTGGTAGATGTTGAGCCTGAGGCGTGTACTGTAACGAGGACAAGAGACATAGCCTGAGGCGTGTATTGTAACGCGGGCTGAGAAATGTTGTGAATATGAGATGGTCACGTGTAGACCACGAATTGATAATGGATCTGAGGTGTATACTGTAACACAGGTCACTGACAAGTCGAATGAAAATAGTGTGATGAGGCATGAACGAGTATGTGAAATGTGGAATTGGAAATGTCATATGTTCAACTTGTGTTTTGGGCTTGAAATTAATTTGCAATGTGCATATGATTGGAATTTGTGCAATTGAGACTATCCTGCAGATTACGCATATCAAAAGCCCGGTAAGTGTAATTGTGCGCATGATGTGTGTTTATTGGGTGATTCTATGCTTGGACTTGTCTGGAGGTACATGTTAACCTTGGTGGGGTTTAGGGTGTTTACTTGTTGAGACATGTCTCATAGTTGTTTCAACCAAACTATTTCAGAACCCCGGCCTCAACCATGAATCTTCCGCCATTGCCGCCTCAACATTTTGGTATTTCGATGCACACGGACCATAATACTATAGAGTATCCAATAGATGAGAATATGACTTGGATCAAGCATACTACCGTAGTCTGGGTAGACATAAGGCAACCCCTTTGGCAGGCCCACACCTATACCGCTTGGTGCTTCCAGGATGGGCTGGAGAAGTTCGGCACCGTCCGTATTTTTGATGTCCCTTTTAACAGAGTTAGAGATTGGGATCCTTCGGCCATACCTCCTCTTGATGGTGAGATGACTAGTATGAAGACTAACCTAGCACAGTCCGGACATCAGCTCGCACCTACAGCACCCGAACCTTCAGTGGCTGAGCCTGGTTCGGAGCCGGAGAAATCACAAGTAGGATATGATCCAATGGATATGGATCTAGACGCAGTGCCTGAGGAGGAACCCGAAGAGGAAGAGCTCGGAGAGGCACCGGAAGAAGAACCCAAAGACGAGCCAGAAAAAGTCTCAGAGTTGGAACCAGAGAACGAACCAGAGGATAAGCAAGAGAATGAGCTAGAGGAAGAGCCAGAAAAGGAGTTGATGAGGAAGATCAGATTGAGGTTCCGCTAGAGTCGGGTGATGAGGACAACCCGATTGAGGTCAAGGCAGACTCTAAGTCCTCAGAGGAGCAGGTGGCTCACGGGGATTCAAACTCGGGTTCTAGAGAGTTGAACTCGGAGTGGACGCCATCCAGGGGGCGTAGGGGTTAGTTGTTGTATGAACCTTTTGGAGTGTCCCATTTTTGGAGTTAGGGTGTACTCAGACTACTGATCCTTTTTGATATCAGTGGTATAAAGTTAGAAACTCGGTGTGCAAGTATATGTTGTGGTTTGTAAATGGTGGATATTATATAAGTTTGAATCGGTAATGGATGTATATATTCTCCCTTTTACCCCTAAGTAATTATTGTCTGGGTGTTTGTGGCTTTCGCTGGTGCTTTATATCTCTGACATGTTGATTTGGGTCGGCGATGTTTCCTGGGACGTGGCACTAATTTGACCAAAGAGAGATGCCACGAGCTCGATGGGGTTCGGGGCGTGACATTCTAATTTGATTTGGTATCAGAGTAAGGTCAGGTCGTTCTAAGTTGGTTGAAGCCTAGATTAATAAAGAGAGGAGACACTAGGGTAGTCATCTAGGGGGACCTTAGCGAGTCATAGGTGTACAGCGAGCTACGCGTGCCTCTAGACTGTTTGTTGAGATTGCTGAGTGAATTGAGTGTTATAACGATTGGAATGTAGGTGCGTCTGGACCTAAATAAGTGCCGAGACCTTATTGATTATGGCCTTATGCTGTTATGATTGCTTACCTGCAGAGTGAATTGTTGTATTAATTCGCTACCTAGGACTAGACTGGTATAGTTGACCTAGGTCTCTAATTCCTTAATGGAATTATAGCAGGTAGGTGAGTGATAGAAACCGTGAGGATGAGTTCGAGAGGTAGAGGAACCGGGGGTCCATCCAATTCATGAGCCCGACCTGCAGGGGATTCGAGAATGGATGCGGTCATGAGGACTCTAAAGGATTGGCAATCTAATAGGATGGCAGACTCAGGAACGAGCTGCCACTATTGCTCAAGCTGCTGAGGCCGCTGCCGCTAATAATAATGGGAATCAAGAGCAGAGGCAAGTGAATGTGAATAAGCAGATGCACCAGTTAGTCGAGCAGTTTCTGAAATTGAAGTCCCCTAAGTTTGATGGTAAGGGCAACCTTGAGGTTGCATCACTGTGGGTAAAAGAATTGGAAAAGGCTTTTGATGTATTAGGGTGCACCAAAAAAGAGAAAGTGACCTTAGCGATGTACCAGCTCCAAGGAAATGCAAGTGATTGGTGGAAAGCCACCAGAGGAAAGGTGTTCCCAGCTGGTGCCACCCAGACTTGGGCGATATTTATGGAAGCCTTTAATGGTAAATATTTTTCTGAGAGTGCTCGGGAACAAAAGTTAGCTGAGTTTATGAGGCTTCGTCAAGGGCAAAGGACAGTGGATCAGTATGAGGCTGAAATCTCTTGGTTATCTAAGTTCGCCCTAAGGATGGTGGAGGACCTGTTGGATAGGGCTCGGAGGTTCCGAGACGGTTTAAAGCCGGACCTTTGTAGCCAAATGATTTCGTTGAATTTGAGGGATTATAACGAGATTTATGATCAAGCCCAAGCGATTGAGCGTGACTTAGTGGATAGGGTTATCGCTTCTAGGTCAAGATTTACTCAGGTAGGGACAACCGCCACCTCGGGAAGAGGCCAATGGCAAGTAATCGACGTTTCATCGCTCCTACTAGGAGGAATATTGGGAAACCGAACCGTTTCCAGAATGGTCCATGTCGGGTATGTGGAGAAAAACATGGAAATAGACCTTGCCCGAATAGGGGTGCAGCCTGTTTTGGATGTGGAGGGTTTGGTCATCAGATAAGGTCTTGCCCTAATATCAGGCAGAATAGGTCACCTGCGTTGCTGCCACCCCGAAACGGAAACCAAATTGGAGCTGCCCCATCATCTAACCAGAATAGGCCACTGGCCTAAGGACGGGTGTACACTATGGCCAGGAGAGAGATTAAGAACGCTCTAAGGGTAGTCACATGTATAGTTTCTCTATGCGATCATGCTGCGTATGCTTTGTTTGACCCTGGGGCATCACATTCATTCATATCAGAATAGTTTGTTAAATTAACTGGTATAGAATCACAATTGCTTGATGTTGTGTTTTGTGTTGCCACTCCACTGAATGATAAAGTGATAATCTCATTAAGGTGCCTGGATTGTAAGATTGTGATTGGTGATAGGGAAGAAAGAATTGATCTAGTGATTTTAGCAATGTATAACTTCGATGTGATCGTGGGTATGGATTGGTTAGTTAAGCAGGGGGCTGTTATGGATTGTAGTAGCAGGGTGATCGAATTTAATCCGATTGGACATTCGAAATTTAAGTTTGTAGAAAATCGAGGAGGAACCTCGATCCCTTGGATTTCGTCGCTAGAAGCGACTAAATTGTTGAACGAATGATATCAAAGATTTCTAGCGGCTGTAGTTGATTCGACGACTGAGGAGCCGAGGCTAGAGAACATAGCCGTGGTGTGCGATTATCCCAATGTTTTTCCTTAGGAATTGCCGGGATTGCCACAAAAAAGAGAAGTAGAGTTTGTAATCAAGTTGGCCCTTGGGACTGAGCCAATCTCGAAGACACCTTATAGAATGTCGTTGTTAGAGTTAAAGGAGTTAAAGGTGCAAATACAAGAATTATTGGATAAAGGTTTCATTCGTCTAAGTGTATCTCCATGGGAAGTGCCAGTCTTATTTGTAAGAAAGAATGATGGGTCAAGGTTATATATTGATTATCGGCAGTTAAATCAAGTGACGATTAAGAATAAGTATCCCCTGTCAAAGATAAATGATTTGTTTGATCAGTTACAAGGGGCTTCGGTGTTTTCTAAGATCGATTTGAGAACGGGATACCATCAGTTGACGATTAGGAAGGAAGACATACCGAAGATAGCACTCAAGATGAGATATGGACACTATGAATTTACGGTGATGCCGTTCGGATTGACTAATGCCCCTGCTGCCTTTATGGACTTAATGAATTAGGTGTTTAAGGAGTTCTTAGATCAATTTGTAATAGTTTTCATAAACAATATATTGGTGTACTCTAAGAGCTCGGAAGAGCACGAGTTCCATTTGAGTAATGTTCTGCAGACCTTAAGGAAACATGCACTGTACGCCAAGTTTAGTAAGTGTGAGTTCTGGCTCGGTCAAGTAGCATTTCTTGGACATGTGATCTTGGGGGATGGAATTTCAGTAGATCTGGTAAAGATTGAAGCTGTGATAAAGTGGCCGAGACCGATGACGGTAATCGAGGTTCGAAGCTTCTTGGGTTTGGCAGGATACTATAGACGTTTTGTGGAAGGATTTTCGGCTATAGCAATATCGTTAACACGTCTGTTAAAGAAAGAAATGAAATTTGAGTTGACTGACAAGTGTGAAAGGAGTTTCTAGGAATTAAAGCATAGATTAATGACGGCACCGATATTGACTATTCCGTCAGGATCTGGAGGCTTTGAAATCTATAGTGATGTGTCGTTAAAAGAATTAAGATGTGTGCTGATGCAACATGGGTGAGTGGTAGCCTATGCAACATGGGTGAGTGGTAGCGACATTACTTATGTGGAGAGAAATTTTAGATATATACAGATCATTAGAGTCTCAAGTATCTATTTTCTCAAAAGGAGCTTAATATGAGACAGTGTCGTTGGATGTAATTACTAAATGACTATGATTGTGATATTTTATATCACCCCAGAAAGGCCAACCGGGTAGCCGATGCATTGAGTCGGAAATCTAGCATTGCACACTTAATGGCCAAAGAATGGACTTTATTAGAAGGAGCGCGAGACTCGGAGTTTAAGTTCGAAGTAAGTCAAGTCTCAAGCTTGTTTGCCACTCTAAGAATTAAACCAGAAATTCAGACTAAGATTAAGGTTTTACAGTCTACGGATCAAGAAACTCAAAAGATTCTGGAAATGAATGCTACTAAGAGAAAATCGGACTTTCAAGTATCCGAGGATGGGATCTTGAAGTTCCATGGATGGTTGTGCGTGCCTGACGATGCGAAACTTAAGGAAGAAATCTTATCGGAAGCGCATCATAGTAATTATAGTATCCATCCGAGGAGTACAAAAATGTATCAGAATTTGAGACAGTATTATTGGTGGAATGGCATGAAAGTGGACATAGCTAAGCACGTGGCTAAGTGCCTGACGTGCCAGCAAGTGGAAGCGTAACATTGTAAGCCTGGAGGATTGTTGCGACCTTAGGAAATCTCATAATGGAAATGGGAACATATTACTGTGGATATTGTAATGGGATTACCAAGGAGCCAAAGAGGCCATGATTTCGTGATCATCGATAGATTGACAAAGTCAGCACACTTCTTGAATATGTGAAAGGACTTCGCACTAGATCAGTATGCTGAATTGTACGTACAACAGATTGTTCATTTACATGGAGTGCCAGTGATGATTACTTCAGATCGTGATCCTAGGTTTATCACTAATTTTTGGAAAAGTCTACGGACGGCATTATGATCAAAGCTGCAGTTTAGTATAGCTTACCATCCGCAAACGAATGGCTAGTCTGAGCGGACGATTCAGACTTTAGAGGATATGCTTTGGGCATATGTATTGGATTTTCAGGGCAAGTGGGAAGAGCAATTGCCCTTAGCAAAATTCGCATACAATAATAGTTTCCAGCAGAACATCGAAATGGTGCCATTTGAAGCGCTATATGGTAGAGCATGTAGACCGCCCGTGTATTGGGATGAAGTTGGAGAAAGGAGTATAACCGGGCCAGAATTAGTTCAACAGTCAGTTGAGGCTATTAGGATAATTCGTGAAAAGTTGAAAACAGCTCAAAGCCGTCATAAGAGTTATGTAGACAGAAGGCGAAAGTCCTTGAAATTTCAAGTAGGTGATCACGTATTCCTTAAGGTATCACCCATGAAGAGATTATCCCAATTTGGCAAGAAAGGGAAGTTCAGTCCGAGATACATGGGACCCTTTTAAGGTTTTGGAAAGGGTTGGAGACTTAGCTTATTGCATTGCATTACCGCCAAATTTGTTGTAAATACATAATGTGTTCCACGTGTCGATGTTAAGAAAGTATGAACCGGACCCAACTCATGTATTGAATTATGAAGAGATAGAAGTTGACGACAGGGTGTCGTATGTCGAAAGACCAATAAAGATCGAAGATCGGAAGGAACGAGTTCTAAGGAACAAGATGATTCCGATGTTCAAAGTTGTTTGGGAACATCACGGGGCAAAAGACACGACTTGGGAATGTGAAGAGCTAATGCAACGTCAATACCCCCACTTATTTAAGTAGTAGGTTAAATTGAAAATTTCGAGGACGACATCTTTATAAGAGGAGAAGAGTTCTGACATTCTGAAATCCGACCCACTTGGGATTTATGAAATGGATGATTTTATGGACGTGCTTGTAGTTAGATCTTGTCCAAAACTGATCACTCTTGGGATACTAACCGTTAGGGAATGGCTAATTAGGGATTTAAATTTGTGCAACCAAAGGAACTCGATCATGAATCAACTTTCGACCATATAAAATGTCGATGTGACATTTTGAGTCAATGTAGGCCGATCCAATGTTAGTTAGGGATCAATTCGCAGCTAATATATGAGTGGATCGCAGGTGATTCCACTTGACCATGAGATGAACTGACGAATGACCCTAAACCTATACCAAACAATCGTGCTCGTCGGAACTAGCGATCGATCCTCACGATTAAGTGACAACCGAGGTCGTCACGACCCAAGTGAACTTAAACGTGGCTTGATTTAGTATCGGCCACGGGTCAAATGTGTGAATTTCCCCAAAAGCCACTTGTTAATTTGAGATACGCTTAAGTTACGTTAATTAAATTTAATCATTAATTAGAGACCAAGTTTGGGCCTCAGAAATTATGAAGGTCATGACAGGATAATTGGACTATGTTGTTATTAGCTCGGTTCGCCTTAGATTTGTTCAGATTCTTCATAAAAATCGAATTCTGGCAAGAAATGAAAAATTACCGTTTTACCCCTGGGATTTTGTTAAGGCCAAGTATAAAGGGAGAGGGGCATTTTGGTCATTTCACACCTACATTAGAGGTAAAAATTTTTGGACAATTTTTCCCTTCGAAATTTTGTGAAATTCTAATTTTGCCCCTGAATATTTTTGATAACGATTAATCTTGGCTGCCGAACTTAGGATAAAATCAAATCGTGGTCGTTGATTGGAAATTAGAGAGGAGGGTAAGATGGTCATTTGGCATGGGTATTAGACACCAATTATTGGTATTTAGCCTATTTAATCTCATTTTCTCTCTCCTCCTCTCATTTCTCTCACTCTCTCGGCATCTCTCTCCCTGTCTCCCTCCCGGCCGGACCTCCTCCCCCATCCACCATGATCGTGGCCAGCCACCTAGGCCGGTCACGGCCGCCATCCACTGGCCGTGCCAGATCAGCCGCCTAGCGAAGCCACCACCGTCACCGTGGCCACTCACCATCGCCACCACCACCACCTCACCACCTCTCTCTCTCCCCCATTTTTCTCCCTCACCGAAACACCACCATCCTCATTCGGTTCTATTCAGCCACAAAAGACCAGCCACCGTCCAGCCATCGCCTTCTGCAGAACCGCTCACCGTCCCCGTCCGCCACCGTGTGGCCGCCAGCTGCTGCCCTCCTTTTCTACCCGAGCTAGCTTAGGTTTCCAAGTAAGTGGCATCCTAAACTCTATTTAGGATATCAGGTATCGACGGACGTAATTAGGGGTTGAATCGGGTTAATTAGGGACTGATTTGAGTGGTTTAGTGGCTGTTTAGGGGTTAATTTGGTGGACTGATTTGGGGGCCTAGATTGGCTGGTTTGCGGATGAATTTGTGATGGTTTCGGGGTTAGATAATTGCTGAAATGGGTGCTGGAATTTGTGGTTCGCAATGATGAGCAATATGGTCCGATTTGGGGACTAAATGTGTCGGTTTGATGTGTGTGGTGTCATGGCTGGTTTGTGTGGTTATTGTGGCTTGAAATGGATATGAAAATGTTGAATTTATGCTCGTACTAGTGGCTGCGATTGTGGGTCCAATGGCGACCTTGCGTGCTCATTGAGTTGTGGAGTAATTGATTGAAATGTGGCCCCGTTATATGCGTGTGTGAGCTGAATTGAATTGGCTGGAATTGGCCATGTTCATGTGTTAAATGAGCGTGTGAAATGTGTGGGATTCGATACAAGCACGAGCTGAATTGGATCGGTTGATAATTTGGCATGTTCGTATGAGGTTTGAGCGAGTGAATGAATAAGAAAATTGTGTGAAATGTCGTGCGTTTGGTCACGAAAATTCCTGAGGCGTATACTGTAACGCAGGGAATTGTACCGTCCTGAGGCGTGTACTTTAACTCAGGACGATGCCTGAGATTACCGGAAGATTGCCAACCTGAGGTTTATACTTTAACGCGGGTTGTACTGTAGGTGGTGGATGTTGAGCCTGAGGCATGTACTGCAATGTAGGCAAGAGACATAGCCCGACGCGTGTATTGTAACGCGGGCTAAGAAGTGTTGTGAATATGAGATGGTTGCGTGTAGACCGTGAATTGACAATGGACCTGAGGTGTGTACTGTAACGCGGTCGCTAACAAATCGAATGAAAATAGTGTGATGAGGCATGAATGAGTATGTGTAATGTGGAATTGGAAATGTCATATGTTCGACTTGTGTTTCGGGCTTGAAATTAATTTGCAATGTGCATGTGATTGGAATTTATGCAATTGAGACTAACTTGCAGATTGCGCGTATCAAAAGCCCGGTAAGTGCAATTGTGTGCATGATGTGTGTTTGTTGGGTGATTCTATGCTTGGACTCGTCTTGAGATACGTGTTAGCCTAGGTGGGGTTTAGGGTGTTTACCTGCTGAGACTTGTCTCATGGTTATTTCAACCAAACCATTTCAGAACCCTGGCCTGAACCATGAATCTTCTGCCGCCGCCGTCTCAACGTTTGTGTATTTCGATGCACACCGACCATAATGTTGTAAAGTATCCGATAGATGAGAATATGACTTGGATCAAGCATACTATGGTAGTATGGGTATACATAGGGCAACCCTTTTAGCAGGCCCACACCTATACTGCCTGGTGCTTCTGGGATGAGCTAAAGGAGATTGGCCCCGTCCGTGATTTTGACATCCCTTTTGATGGAGTTGGGGATTAGGATCCGTCAGTCATATCCCCTCCTGATGGTGAGATGACTAGTTTGAAGACTAGCTTAGCACAGTCCGGACATTAGCCCGCACCTACAGCACTCGAACCTTTAGTGGCTGAGCCTGATCCGAAGCTAGAGGAATCACAGGCAGGGTATGATCCGATGGATGTAGATCTAGATGAAGTGCTTAAGGAGGAACCTGGAGAGGAAGAGCCCGAAGAAGAGCTCGGAGAGGCACCAGAAAAAGTCCTAGAGATGAAACTAGAGGATGAACCAGAGGATGAGCTAGAAGAGGAGTCTGATGAGGAGCGGATTGAGGTTCCGTTAGAGTCGGATGATAAGGACAACCCAATTGAGGTCGAGACAAACTCTAAGTCCTTAGAGGAGCAGGTGGCTCAGGGGGATTTAAACTCGAGTTCTGGGGAGTCGGACTCAGAGTGGACGCCATCCAGGTGGCGTAGGGGTTAGTTTAGGGGTAGTATGAACCTTTTGAAGTGTCCTATTTTTGAAGTTAGGGTGTACCCAGACAATTGATCCTTTTTTATATCGGTGGTGTAAAGTTAGAAACTCGGTGTGCATGTATATGTTGTGGTTTGTAAATGGTGGATATTGTATAAGTTTGAATCGGTAATCGATGTATATATTCTCCCTTTTACCCCCTAGTCAATTATTGTCTAGGTGTTTGTGGCTTTCGGTGATGCTTTATATCTCTGACGTGTTGATTTGGATCGGCGATGTTTCCTGGGACGTCGCACTATTTTGACCAAAGAGAGATGCCACGAGTTCGATGGGGTTCGGGGTGTGACAAAACACCCGAAAGATGACGCACAATGTGAAAAGAAAAGAAAAACAGATTTTTATGCTTCCCAATTTATTTTTCATCTACATTGTTTGGATGTGAAAACATAAATACTTGATTGGTTAACTTCACTTGTAGTAGTGAAACAGGTTTTCTCCAGAAGTTGTTGATCGCGGCAATGGATTTTCTTACATATATAATTTGCATGTGGGGATAAAATTTCTGACCGAGTTTGATTAGTGAAGAATGGTGGATTGAAGTGTTTTCGTACTCAGTCATCTAGAGCAGGTCGTACAAAACTACTTTTAAACTACTCATCAACTCTGCAGTCTGTTGTGGTTTGTTGACACTAGTGTGTTATCTCATTATGCCAACTTTGATGCAGAATCCCTTTAACAGCTCCAAGCAGAACTCCAAGTTATTTTCGTCCGCACATGTTTGATCATCTTACCGTTCTCCGCCTTGATCAAGGCTAGCAACTTTCTAATTTTAATAATAGCATCAAACTTGTGTCTCAGCATAAACATTCAAGTCCTCCTGGAGTAATCGTTCACACTATTAGAATAAATCCAGCACTTTTCCTCGAAGGAAATTGCGATAGCCTAGGAGCATCCAAGTAAATCAACTTTGCAATTTCCGTGATTTCTTTGGCAATTGCATTAAATTACACTTATTGCCATTTGCCTAAGTTACAATACCTACATACATTCAGTTCCTTAACCACATAACTACACAACAGATCACTTTCACTCATAAACTTCTGGCTGTTGAGAAAACATCCAAAGATATTTTGATATTGACAAAACTATCTCTCGTGATTTATGGTTTGATAGACGTAGATGTTGTTTTTGATCAAGTGCATTAATCATTAATTCAACAATACCCTAGGTGCCAAATAGAATTACTCAAAAGACTAGAAGGACCTTGAGATGAACAAATCAAAGTAGACAAAAAGTATTGCCTAATATAGCGACTTGATTCGCATAAACAACAAGATAGCTAGGAGATATAAATGCATGGGCAATTGGCTCTCTTGTGATTTTTAATCTACAACGGCTAAATTGATTTTCTCGAAGATTATTCAATGGTTGGCTTGAAGATCGACAACCATAAGAAGATCAACGCAAGCCGCAGTAGACATATACGAGCTATGAAAATTACGAGAGCATTATGCATTTTGTATACGAAAAAAATTGCTTGTTGAGAGTGACACACTATTTTGTAGTCTCTCTTGAGAAGAGTACAAATGTTGTAGTATTGCTTAAGATTGGCGGTCTATCAACTTAAGGTAGACCGCCAATCTTAAGATAGTCCATATTCATAATGAATTGATAGAGATTCAGAGCTCCCTTCATTTTCGTCTTCCTTAAGAGAAAAACAAGACATCCATTTTCTTAATTGTTTCGTAGAGAGTTTTAGGAGATTTATTAGAATTGTTATCTAGTATTCTCACCGTGACTTTGTAGCATCCTGAAGGGAATTTGCCTATAACCTATAGCAACTTCATGGGGCAAATTAATCATAAAAGAGAGTGATTACATGCCTCAAAGTTTGACTACATTTCGATTCCATTTCCTGCAAACACATTTTTCTCAACGGCTCAAGCCACCAGTCGTCCGTGACCCTGAGCCCTCCTTTAGCCCTTGCACCCTCGAGGTCCCTTACGGCTCGAATGTCATCGCCTCCAAACAAAGCTTCCGGATTTAGCAAGGGACCCTCGCTAGATTCAGCGAGGGCAACTCTCGTTGACCCTCACCCTGGCTGCGAGGGTCAAGCACTCGTTGAATCCGGTGAAAGTGACCCTCGCTGACCCTCACTAATGGCCGATCGCCGGCCATGGCCAAATACCGGCCACAAGCCAAAGGGAGAGAAAGGACAAAAAAAGAAAGGGAAAAGAAGGAAGAGATAGTGAGGAAGAAGAGAAACAGAGATGCAAGAGGAGAGCAACAAAGGGAGAGAGATGAGAGATTTGATAGGTGAGCCCGCGAGTGACATGTGTCGCTCGCTAAATGGACTAGTACAACTGTGACGCCACGTCACAATTGCGCCCATTATTTTCTCGAGGCTGGGATGTCCTATGGACAAAAGGTCGTACAATGACTCAAGACCGGCGTGATTGTGGACTGTAGTACCTATTAACTATGATAAGAGATCATTATGTAAGAGTTTTTCTGATGTGAGTTATATTAATTGAGAATGTAATTTATCGTTTTACGGGATTAGTCTAATGAAGTAAGATATAAAGATTCTTAATTAGTTTAATATGAGACTGGCTAGTGTGGACTGAGTAATGCCTGGCCGTGATGAGAGGGCCTGGCTTAAAATTCTATAAATAGAGCTCAAGTCCCTCGTCTAACCCTGATGCACAAATTATCTCACATAAAGAGCCATTGCAAAATGTTCATTGTGAGAGACAGTCTTATTGACCCAATGATATAGAGGATAATAGAGGAGAAGAACTTACGCTAAGGATTGTCGCTATTCCGCATCAAGAACAATGGATTTTAAATTTGGTGCGAAAATCCTTTTTACTCAATTATTGTGTTCTGGATTTTAGTTATGGAGATCTTGGATGTCATATTCGCAGCTAACACATCATAAATGTGAAAATCCAGAGGGTAAAAGTACGAAACAATTTCATTAGAGCGGTCTTATGCCCAAAAGTCCTACAAACCAACCACTCTACCTTCACCCCTCTTTCTGGCATTCCTGCTCCTTTTTTTTTTCCTAATTCCATGATTGTTATGCATAAAAGTGGCCAAATCTAATTTCTGGGCCTCTTCTGGCACGGAGTACCCTTTTCTTGGACTGGGATTTGCTGAAACCTTTGCTCTTGATTGATAGAGGAGGGAAATTTTATTCCAAGATTGAGAAGAAACAGAGGATGGAAGGATCTGCAGGAGACAATCATCGCAATCAACACATCATTTCAATAAGAAGCAGATTAGAGAAACTATCTGCTGAATCCGTCGACTGTTGCATCTACGCCGTTCCGGACAGGCTCCGCACGACCCACAGGGAAGCCTTCTTGCCAAAGCTAGTCTCCATCGGGCCATTCCATCATGGCAAAGACAGCAAGGCCATGGAAGAGCAGAAGTGGAGGTACCTGCAGAGCTTTCTGAAGCAGACACCGAAGAGCTTGGAAGAGTGTGTTGAGGCCATTGAGAAGTTGGAAGAGAAGACTCGCCAGTGTTACTCGGAGAAGATCGATCTCAACAGTAATGAGTTTGTCACAATGGTTCTTGTAGATGGTGCATTCATCATTGAGCTGTTCTTGTCGAATCACATCCCAAGAAGAAGGGCCAAGAATGATATCATCTTTGACACGCAAAAACCGTGGATGATCACCATGGTGAGAAGAGACATGAGTTTGATGGAGAATCAACTCCCATTTTTTGTTCTTGAAAATCTGTTCAAGTTCGCATTAGAGACTAAATTGGAAGAACTTCCATCTTTATTGGAGCTTGCCTATGAATTCCTCTGCTTCGTAGTAAATCTTGAAGCAAAACCAGGGGAGGAGAGGACATTCAACTCCAATGTCAAGCATTTATTGGATGCTTTAAGAATTTGGTGCTTACCCACCATGCAGAAGGAACTAAACGAGAAATGGGAGAAGATAGAAGCAATACCTGGGGCAAAGCAGCTTCAAGCAGCAGGAGTGAGGTTCCAGATGAGCGAAAGCAATTGCTTATTTGACATCCAATTCTCAGAGGGTGTTCTTAAAATCCCATGTCTCAAGCTAAGTTCCGCGACCGAGTCTTTTCTCTGGAATATCACTGCTTTTGAGCGGTTTTGTTACAGACATGAAAGTTACTTCATTGATTATGTAGCATTCTTGGGGAATCTCATCAACACTAGAGCTGATGCGAAGCTGCTGATTAAGAAAAAGATAATCAATGCTGAGGACTGGTTGGGGCATGATGAGATATTGGCAAAGGATGATGAGACATTGGCAAATCTTTTCAACAGTTTTAGAAAAGTGAGCCGGTTTGGGACGACGAACATCCATTTCCGCATTGTTCGGCGGGATCTGAAAGATTATCACAGAACTCTTTGGCACAAGTGGAAGGTGAACATGAAGCGCTATTCCATGTCCAAGAAGAAGCTTCCAGGTTGATACCAGGTATGTACTTTTGAAGGGTATTTCTTTCTTGCCGAATAAAAATTGTAATGTCTTTTAATGTCCTATGCTGTCGTGACTTAAAAAGGAAAGAAGAAGAAAGTGCTGGCTGCTGAACTCAAAGTGTACTTCTATCTTGCCCCTTCTGACCTTCTCTCTTCTCCCTTCTTATTTATGAGTAAAAGATTCTTTCATATTGTAATCAGTGAACAAACCAGAGACGTGTGAACATAAATCTAAATTTTGGGTTGTTGACGTCTGTATGAAACGTCTGCATAAACAAAACCATGTTGACGATTAGGAGGATTCTTATTGGGCCTCGTTCGAGCCATTGGAAAATCCGAACGACGTCTTGTCGTTCTCCGATGTTTCTGTTCATTTGAGGAATCGCTCGTGGACATTGATTCAATTTTTTATAGGCAGAAGTCAAATTTTCAGAATCCAACATCAGACACCGAAGTATATGTTCTTCCCGTTTCTCTCAATACATGTTCATATAAAGAAAATGCATATATAGGCATCATCTTATCGGAGCACACGTGCATGATTTGCAATTGTTCTGAGATAAGTGAAAACACAGATAATGTCAATTATCCTTAGAGTAAAATATACGTTCATGTTGTGCCCTTGATTCAAGATGTACCAGACTTGAGTCTGACTTACATTATTCAACAACTCTATCTTAAAGTCGGGTTGCTTTTCGCACCTGACATTTTTCTTGGAATAATTTCTCCCGTTTCCTGTACAGATTTAACGTGTGATTATTTCTCAAAATTGTGGTGGCCAGCCATAATGATAATTCATCGGGATTCTGCACATTTATTTTAAAGAAAATTGATTTTCCGCGAGTAAGAATCAATTTTAATTCAAGAAATAACAATTGCCCTAGTACAGAGGGGAAAGATATCGGTTACTGTGGAAAAACTACACCCATTTTCTCTTCGACTCTTGTGCAGAGCGCGGGCTACGACTAGTCTATATATCCAAATGAAAGCGGATGCAAATGAAGCGACAAACTGTTACGATTTCTTTACTGTTATTTAGTTTTGTTTAGCTGAGTTGGCGGATTGGAAGTCTCTTCCCCACCTCCCTACTCATGATAGACTTTGTACATTGCATTTATTCTTCTTTTTTTCGAGAGAAAAATTAATGCAGGAGTAATAGAAATATTAACTCCTTCAAGCTCTTTGACTAATTAGACGTGGTAACTGTTCCAATTTATAAAAATGGTCACACGGTCAATTGAAAAACTAGAAGCGGTGATTCCTACATAGAGATATATCGCGCTTGCTAATTTGGCGGAGGGGACTCGGACTCTTATTGATTGGTTCGAAGAAAAGACTTATTGCTTTTGATTCGCGATCTAGGAAGCACGGACACTCTCCGAAGGCCTCCACGTCGATGTCGGATGACCCCAACAAGCCCTGACACGTGGTCAATAGGTGTTGGATGTCCGACATGTGGTTAATGCTCCACACATGCCATCCGACATGCATGGAGTCAATTTTAAACATTTTCAATAAATTAGGAGTCAAAATGTAAATCTATCGACAAAAAAAAAAGAAGAAAAGGGAGAAAGAAGAAACCCTAGTCTTCAACGTGATCAAAGTAAACATTTTTATTCTAGGCTCTTTTTTATTATTTATTTATTTATTTATTTATGGATTTGAATCAAATTAATTTGATTGAAATAATGATAAAAATGATAATTTATCATCAACGTGTCGGAATTCTTTATTTTTCTAGAAATGGCGTGTCGTGTCGAGTTGGGTGTCGATGTCTGTGCTATTTAGTTCGCGATTTAGTGGAGTCCAGTCACAATATTTTTCCTTCAATTCCCAACAAATGATTCTAGGAGACTTGCAGGCACAACCAAAGTAAGTAAAGGTACTGAATGCTCCCATCTCCAAATCCCTTATTTTTGTGCTCAGACATTCTTCAACCTTCATTCTGCGAGGACACTTTCCTGGGCACGACGAACGCCTACTTCTACAACCTCAGGCACGAGCTCGTCGCGCATTGTCTAAGGCCATCTAACAATGCCTTATAATAACAAGTGGCAGGCAACGTTCAAGCGCGATTACTGCACTAGCCTGTGGGTGGTTCTCTTGCCGCTGCATTGGTGTTGCTTGCGTTGACTATAGTAATGACCAAGTGCTCACTCCTGTCTCTCGAGAAAAATGATACTACAAATGCCATAATGTTCATACGATACTCACTTTAGTACCAAGACTTTTGCTAGATCACTAAAGTGCCACATTTGTGTAAAATCGTTCATTTAAGTGCCTATTCCATGGGACTTTTAAAATTTATAAGTCCAAGGTGGATAATCTTCTTTTGATATGGCAAAAACGGGGCCAAAACAACATCGTTTTGATCCTTTTGTTCCCCAAATTCATATGAAACTAAAGCCCTAAATTCTAGAGAGGGAAATGCTCTTTTGAGAAACTTGAGCAGTGGATGGGTTCGAGATGAGATGAACAGAGGAGAGGTTCAAGCTTATGAGATAACATAGTGGGGATCGGTCGAATGGCTTAAGTGAAGTTGAGATGATGACGTGTCTAACAACGCAACGCAGGGAATTGTGCTTAGTTTGGATGAATCACAAAGAAATTGCTGAGTTTGGGACATGAATGGCCATGGGCCTCGGTCGAATCTTGCAAATTGCAAAGAAATTGAAGGTGACGGAGATGCCACGCTAAGGGAGTTAATGGAAAATCACCAGCATCTTCCTTCACCGAGAGAGAGCTCTCTTCTCGGCCATTATTTTTTTTTCCTCTGTTTGGCCGATTACTCCCTTGTTTTTGGTTCAGCCCTCTTTCTGTTTTACTCTTACCTTCCACTCTTTGCCTTTCACAAATTTGCAGCTCCCTCTCTCTAGTTTTTTTTCTTTTTAACTTTTTAAGCTCTTGGCCTGAACATCTTCTAAATCGTTGCCAAGTTCATAGTTTTATCCCCTGAATTTGCTCAATCTTTTTTTTTAACTCCTGATTGTAGCGTGCATTTTCTTCATCAATTGTACACTAATGTTAAACGACTGAGATCCATTGAGGAACCATCATCACTCAACCATTGAAGAAGAAGAGAGACAAGCAGGATTCAGCAAGCAATAAATCCCTTCACCTTTTTCTTATTTTTGGTTTTCCTTTTTTTATTTTACTAATAAGGCCAAAACAACATTGTTTTTATTATTTTTGCTGATAGGATTTTTCTGGCGAGCCACGTCAGCCGATTTATAATAAGAGTGTCAAATTGGATTTTTCAGTCATGCAAATCGCTCATAACACTGAAGTGATCGTTTTTTCTCTAAAGTGGCTCATAAATGATCGCTAAAAAATTTTGACACTTAAGTAAGCGTCGTATGAAAGTTATGGCAATTTTAGTGTCATTTTCCCCTGTCTCTCTTGTCACACCCCGTTCCCTCGAGAATGCTAACATCCCTCCATGGTCGTTAAGTTGCGACGTCCTAGGACGTGTCCCTGACCCATTCTTTTTATCTTTCAATTAAACACATGCAGAAGCGTACTCAAATCTCTCAATCGACAATCATAGCAAGGGATAGTAAGGAAAATGCTTTGAGACACAAAACAACAAAGCCATTTTATAAACATATAGTTAATCCTAGGAGATTTCATGATTACAAGCCTATCCCAAGGGTACTTCTTGGAAGACCACTCATACGAAAGGGACCGGGTGGTCAGGTTAACTTAAATTTCTCTACAAGAGGGCATCCAAAAAGGATGATGCATCTAATGCCCATCATCACTCCTGGTCTCCAAACCACACGTGATGACTATTCATCACTCCAAGTTTGAAAATATTCAACAACGTGGGGTGAGATAAACTCAGCATGTACACTCCCTAGGTCTTGTTTAGGAGAATACGTTGCCTCCGGATTGCCCTAAACATATAATTCTAGCATCGATGGCAGATCAATAGCAAAACTCTTGCTTTGTCTAAACTATATACATGAGGCGGTTATCTCACCCTTTACTATCATCCTAACATGACAATCGATCCAATGAGTACATAACAAAGCCACAATAACGTGCATATTCAAGAGGTATATTCCAGCATATTTCATTACATAGCCATGCAAAACAACAATTTAATAATCGAATCAATCATCACTCTCAGGCACATTGCACTCATCGATGCACATCGCACTCATGAAAGTCCAGATTATTAAACGACCCATCGGGTCACGGCACATCGTAAAAGAAGGCGGTCTTCCGGCATGACCGGCATCGTCCCACTTCATCGGGCACGACATCGTCTTACCAACCTCAATGATAGCATCCATAAATGGGTTCGTTCCATATTCCATTCGCAAAAGACTTTGTCTCACCCTGCCACCGCGACCACATCTAATTACCAAATTTTGCACGACCTCTCACTGCCATAGCCAAATCCTAGGTTGGCAATCTTCCGGTATAACCGGGCACAAATGGAACTTTTAGGTGATCATGCGTACACAACAATAACTCAAGTCCCAATTGTTATCTTTCTCAATTAGCCAATGCAAACATGGTCTGTGCTTATACGTCAAATTATTGCGACTTTCACACGTAAAAATGCAATAAAATAATCACATGTGATCACGTACATATAATTAACCCGTCAAACTTTGTACACTCTCATTTTAAAACATCCTTGCCCCATTTGACACATAAAACATGGCATCCAAACACGACTCCTCGTGAATTACCATTTATATGTCTATAAAACCTTTTTTTAAAAATAGCCACCAGGGTTTTTAAATTGGACAACCATTTTTCATGGCATAACAAGCTTCAAACCCCAAAAACATGTATAAATTCAACTCATAACTCAAGCATAAAACACATATAACCACTACTTATCGCCCTATTGCGATAACTTATCAACAATATCTCAAAAGCTTATTGCTTTTTTAGTAATAGCTTATCACCCAAACAAGATAAGTTATCATCCAAAACTTGATAAGTTATCACCTGATACACAAGATAAGCTATCACATAAATCATGATAAGCTGTCACCCAAACAAGTGATAACCTATCACTAACCATTGATAACTGATCACCCTAACCATTGATAACCTATCACCTATAGCATGATAAGCTATCAACTAACTAAGATGGGCTATCAACTAAACCATTATAAGCCATTATCTAATCCACCTTTAATCACCCTAATTAGCCCTAAACCTAATCCATTAACAACCTATCATCCTAAACAAGGTTTAGAGAGTGACTTACTCTTAAACCAAAGAGAAAATCTATCACCGGCGGCAAGGCAACCATGCACGACAACGGACGGCGGCGACGATTGAATCGGTGAATGGTGGCGACAGCAGACAGTGGCTCAGCTCACCGTTGTGGACGGCGGCGACAAGGCCGGCTTGAGGGCATGGTGGCATCGGTGATGGTGGCCGGTGGTGAGGTGGGTGGTGTTGCGACCTAAAATTTCTCTCAGGCTAATGGATTGTTAAGATTAAACCTAACTCGGGCCCTCCCAAGCCCTACCAATTCGCAACTTAAGGTTTAAGTTTTTAACATGCAAAAAGTTTTCATGCTTGGAGTCGCCACTAATCTATTTATGGTAGGTCGATTAGAAACCTAAATAAAACATAGGGAGATATGTTTTATTCCTACGAACCAGAGATTCTAAGTTCGGGGACTTGATTACGTTAGATCTAGTCTAACGCCCTTTCGGTACCTTTTCTTTTCAAAAAATGTTTTGCATGCAGTCTGGATCCATTTTATAGCCTAATCACTAACATGTGAGGTGTTCATGCGGGTGCGCAAACCACCAATTTAACATCCAAGAAAACAATAAATAAATTGCAAAGATAAGGAGGAAAACTCACCTCGAAGCAACGAAAGCTTTTGCAAATGTTAGCTAGAAAATCACATTGATAACCCTAATATGATTTCTAATTAACATGTAATTCCACTCAAATCTATTTTTAGGGTTTTCTTTTATTTAAATGAGAACTAACCTATATGCAGTGCATGTAATACAATTACTATAATGCGATGACGTACAAAGCATGCCTATTCTAACGTGACTCGCAATTTCATGATCCTAACATATAATCACTAAATGATATGCAAGCAATGACACGTCATATATGATGACACGGCGAGTTAGGAATGACGTGGTAAGTTATGAATGACGTGATAAGATGACATGCGACATAGCATATGTGAATGACATAGCAAGAAGACACGCAACGTGGCACGTAGCAATGACATGACAGTGATAATGCAAGCATGATCTATATGACATGCACATGATACCCCTTTTTGTATTTTTCATTGAAATTCGAAATTATAAAATGATGAAAATTCATTATCTAGTGCAAGATATTATCCAATTCATTTTAGGAACTAAACTAGGCCAAATCCTAATTTAAATCGGAATGTTATCCTTACTAGATAAACCCTAACCTAGCATGCAATCTATCTAGAAACATTTACCTTAATACTATTTAATCTTTTTGGGATTTTTAAAAAAAAAGAGAATCAAATCAAATCAAACCAAAGATCAAATCAAAATCAAAAATAGCAATCAATCACCCAAGATATCATCCATATCCATTCAAATTTGGAAAATAAATTGACAAATCGTATCCCGGGCATGAGGATCGGATTGACCAATTTTCACGGAATCGCAAATCATATTTCGGGCGTGAAATCGGATTGACGATTTTGCGTGCGATCGCGAGTCATATTTCGGGCATGAAATCGGATTGTCGATCATGTGCACGTCGTGAAATTAGGAAAATATCCCAATTTATGGACTCCGAAAAGATTTTTGGATATGACAATATCAACACAGCATATAATTGAGATCACAATAAACTCAAGTTAGGTAATTTAATATATCGAAATTGAATCGAATAATGTATTACCTAATTCGAAATATTGCACGGGTGACATTTCCGAATTTGAACAACGGGACTTGTGGTGCTCGATGACAGTGGGTCAAATGGCGCTCGATTCTTGATGGGGAGGGCACGCCAATGGACTGGACGACGGGCCGGCGATGAGGCTCGACTGGATCGCGGCCAGCAACTCGGCTCGGGCTTCTCGCAATGGGATACTCACGACGCAGCTCGGGCTTGGATCAATAGCTTGTCACCTTGGCATGCGGTGTGGTGCTCAGCCAAGGTGATGGTGTCGCCGATCGTGAGGCAGGTTAACGTCAAGGAATCTCTGCGTGACGGTACAAGGCAAAGCCGAGAGCTGGATACCTTGGAATCGCCTAAGAAAATTAGCTTGTAATTGCAATTGATCACCGCGGAAGTTGCTGGACAAACGTTGAAGTCAGCATCGGGATTGGACTCCAATTTGACTTACGAAAACGGGTGCTAGTGCTTCGCTGGTCGTCAGGGCTGGGTCTTCAGAACAGGTGAGCACGATGGCAAAAGGCACACAGTGGCGTGAGGCCCAGCCACGATTTGAAGACCTGATGCAGTTGCCAGGAGAACTTCACGATTTTCCCTATAACTCACGATGAGACAATCCAGGAAGAGGACCAAACCACCGCCTCCCTTTTCTCTCTTGTTTTTTCTCTCACTTTGTGGCTGTGTATGTAAGTTGTGTGGGCTCCTCTGCTCCTCCCCCTTTTATATGCAAAACAACCAAGATTTTTCGGGAAAGGACGTGGTCAACTTTCCTTATGCAGAACGTATATTTTATTCCTTTCCTCCCTTAGAGTTATATCTTCCTTCTGATCATGGGCACGGGGAGGTCTTCTCGGCAGCATACTCTTTCTTGTTTTGAGAAAGATATATTGCTCAAATAATATATGCCCGAACGTGAATATTTCTTTCCTAGCTAGTTCTCGCGGGCTTAGTTCAATTAGCTTGATTTAAGCTCCAGTGCCATTCGCTCGGGTCCATTCGCCGTCGGTCCAATAAATATGCAAGCTATATGGGCCTAATTAACTATGAAATGCTCCTAATATCTATATGCAATTTAACTAAATAATTAATAATATATATTTTTTAGGGACCGAGATCGATCCCTAATTTTTATGCAATGAATGACTAATTGGATTTTCAAAATTTAGGTGTTAACAGGTGGCCAAAACAAGCAAGAGAAAGAGAGAGGGGTGGTTAGCTAGGGGAAAGGAGAGAGAGAGAGAGAGAGATGAGAGCAAACTGAGACCCAAAGAGAAAAATGAGGAGGAGAGAGAAAGTATCTTGCTTGACACTCAAAAATGGATAGCCAAGATCATTCTTTGCTCAACAAGCTTGAATGAATGGCTAGGATTAAATCTTGCAAAACAAGCCAAAGGGATTCTAGAAGACTTAGGGGCAAAATGATAATTTCAGCCCTTGACACTATTCATGACATTATTCACCCCCCAATAATGCAAAATACTATTCACATGGGCTTGGGCTTGAATTATGAAAATGGGCTCAAATGGGCTTGAATTATTTCTTGATGGGCCTTGTTGGGCCCTTATGGTCGTACCATAATAGGCGTGAGGCCCATTGGGCCTTGGTAACTTGGCTTAATTTCTTATGGCTTCTCACCTTGGGCTCTTCTTGCACAACTTCTCAAAATTACTCAATTTGGGCCTAAAAGGGCAAAACCGTAATTTTTCGCAACTTGGGCCCTTGTGGCTAACTATTGAGTCCATAAGGCCCATTGGGCCTTTAAAAAAAAATTCACGGGCCCCCTTGTGGGCCCTAATTTTTGGCCTAAATTTCACTTTTCCAATGTTTTACGGTTTACCGATTAATAGGCGATCCCCTAGGATTATCCGATAGTCGTATCTTAATCCTCTAGAGTCTGATACTCTCAGCTGGGTTAGAATTTATAGTTAAAATCTCTCAAATGCGTCTTTCACATAATTAGAATAATGGGCGGCTTTTAGGGGTTTCGTGCATTTAACCGGTAGTTAATTCCAAATCAATCCATGTTTGGAACCTTCTCAACTCATGGATGACCCTTGGTTGACATCTAATCATGAGGGTTCAATTGTCCATTTCGAAGTATAAGATCATTAAGAATTGGTTTAAGGTCGTTCGAAATCAATATAATAGTCGTGCGGAATTACCCAAAATCTAATTGTATACTATTGTCGAATCGATCTATAACTATTCCTGGATCAACTTGAAATGGCTTATGATTGTCTCTCAATGATTCTTATGGTCGAATTGTCAATCCATTATTGAGTTCTCTAGTCGCGCGTATCGAAGTCATAAATGACCTTTCCTAAAGCTTGGAATACTCTTAAATGATTCTGGAATCAATTCAGAGCCTAATTCTACTCATTGCGCATTGATGAATAGCCATTCATTACATCCTGAATAGGGTCGAAATTTGAGGATGTCACATCTCTGATAACTTTGCTTTTCGAATGGTAAATTGTCACTATAATGCTCTAAGTTTTGGCAAGAGACATTCCTAGGCATATCAAGTGCGTGTGAATTTAAGGTATCATAGCTATTAGATCATATTTATTCCAATTGGGACCCATCTACATCAAGGACTTTGAGTTCACATGAAGCGGCGTCATATAAGAGTTTTTCATGTATAGATTACGAGAGGGAGATAGCCAAGGGGACAAAATGTTGTCATGTCTTGTGGAAAAAGTAATTAGATGATAAAATTACATGCATGTATAGCTATTCTATTCTTTTAAGGGAGAGATTTCCATTGTGGTCTCTCAACCTAAATTGTCGCAAAATCAAGTTCACAATAACTTGAATTAATTTCAAATGAATCCACGAGTCATTTTCATCTTTTAGCTCTTTAAAATAAAAACCATCATTAACTTTAACTATTCACTCTCTAAACAAAGTTACCAATTGTCAAATAAAAAACAAACACGTGCTTTGCTCTTTTTAAAGAGGAATCATTAATCATTTGACATTCCAATAGGTGCCACCACCTCGATCCATCACGAGATCCACTAAAAATAATAAACCAGCACGCCTTTGGTCTACTAAATAATAAAGGCTATTGTCCTAAGCAAGACCTTCAACTGCTTTGTCTGAATTATGAGACATAAAATATGGGAGTATTTTTTTGGGTGAGGGAAGAAAAATAATTCCTCCAATTTGAGGGATAGGGCATGTGCATAATGGCATGTTAAAATAAAAAACGCATTCGTGGAGTCTGCCATAACTACAATGCAAATGGATGGCTCGCGAAGGCCCCTCCGAAGACCTCGGAATGGCTGCCACGTGTTGGAGTAGCAGCCAACGGCCATTGGAGGACATAGCCAACGGCCATTGGAGGACACCGCCTAAGCTATGTCCTTTCTAAGCTCTATCCTTTCTATCAAATAATTGGAAATTTTCACCTGTCCAATTCACACGTGTTATTTTCAACCAAAAAAAATAAAGAATTCACACGCATTAGGTCTACTAAGTAATACACCGGCACACCATAGGTCCACTAAATAAGGGAAAATTTCAACTAAGGACCCCAAGTGGAGTCAAATTCCCAAAAGATGGCCCAAAGTCAACATAGTGTCAAATAAGTGCCTGAAGCGCCCAATCAGTCTTAAATAATGACCCGAAGTGTTCAAAAAGTCTCAAATAAGGACCTGGGCCACCGGCCGGCCAAAATACCTACCGGTCGACGAGAATGATACTATTCCGACACCGGAACAGTAACTTTTTAATTTTTTTATTATTTTTTCCTTTCTATTTTTCCTTTTCTTTTTTTTCTTCTCTTCCTCCGCCGGCCATAGTTGGGGCCGGCGGAGGTCGCTGGCCTCAAGCGAGGCCGCCCTCACCGGCATCGGGCAAGGTCCGCCCTCGCCATCGTCGGGCGAAGGCCACCCTCGCCTGGGTTGGGCAAGGTCAGCCTTACCAGTTGCCGGCGAGGTCGAGCCTCGCCAAATCTGGTGAGGGCTCGGCCCAGCCGGTAAGGCTTGACCTCGTCGGCCTCGGGCGAGGCTGGTCTCGCCGGCAACGGCAAGGCCGGCTTCGCTCAATGCTGGCGAGGTCTAGCCCTCGTTAGATCTAGCGACGGCTCGACCTCACCGGCGTCGGGCGAGGCCAGTATCGCCTGCAACGGCGAGGTCAGCCTCGCCAGCGGCCGGCGGGGCTGAGCCCTCACCAGATCTAGCGAGGGCTCGACCTCGCCGACGTCGGGCGAGGCCGGCCGGTGAGGTCGAGCCTCGCCCGACGCCGGCGAGGGTGGCCTCGCCTGAGGCCGGCGACCTTCGCCGGCCCCGGCTATGGCCGGCGGAGGAAGAGAAGAAAAAAAAAAGAAAAGGAAAACAAAAAGAAAAAAATAGAAAAGGAAAAACATAAAGGAAAGAATAATAAAAAATAAAAAAGTTACTATTCCGGTTCCGGAATAGTAACATTCTCGCCGACCGGCGGGCATTTTGGCCGGCCGGTGACCCAAGCCCTTATTTGAGACTTTTTGGGCACTTCGGATTCTTATTTGAGACTAATTGGGCGCTTTAAACTTTTATTTGACACTATGTTCACTTTAGCCCTCTTTTGAGAATTTGACCCCACTTGGAGTCCTTAATTGAAATTTTCCCACTAAATAATAAAGGCAATGAAAGACTGCCTCGTGTTCGGTTAGCACTCGCTAGCCATTGACAGGACACTGGATAAGCTTTGTCCCTTGTAAGCCCCGTCCTTTCTATCAAATTACGCGAAATTTCATTTGGTGTAACCGGGTCAAATCTAGCACGCGTTAGGTCTGCCTAACGCAATCAATGGTTGCCTCGTGTTCAGATAGCGGACACCAGCTAAGCAATGTCTTCGCTAAGTTCAATCCAAAACGTGTGAGGTCTACTGAATGATAAACCCATTGAATGGCTGCCTCTTATTCATAAAGAAGGGCAGCAAAACCTCCTATTGAACATGCAAGTTTTAGTTTGATAAAAAACAAACGCAAATTTTAGTCCGACCAAAAGAAAAAAAAACACGCACATTTTAGCAGCCTATAAATCTGTTGGACCGCATGAAGCTGACTTAAGAATAATAAAGAAAACTCCTGGAGAATACCCGAAAAAAAATTATTTAAAACGACTCGTGCATAGACTATGAACTGAATAGCTCGTGAATCACGATATGAGGTCATTATTGTGAAAACACAGAGTACGAGGTACAAAATCATTTCATCAGAGTGGTCTCCAGTTCTTGCCATGCCTAGAAGTCTAACCAATCAGCCTCTATCCCTTCACCCCTATTTCTGAATTCCCGCTCCTTTTTTTCTCCTAATTCCGTGATAGCTCTGCATAAAGGTGAACAAGTCTGATTTCTGGGCTTTACTCTGGCACAAAATACCCTTTTCTTCTTGGACTGGATTTTGCCAAAACCTTTGCTCTTGATGGATTGAGGAGGGAAGTTTTTTTCCATGGTTGAGAAGAACTAGAGGATGGAAAGAGCGGGGAGAACATCAGCAAGTGACGATCATCACAAATAATGATATGTGAAAAAGAATTTTACATGTGTTGGATGGTGAAGTTTACAGGATAATGATCTAAGGTAACAAGAATATTACAATATCAATTAGGATTAATTAGGATTAATCAAATATATACTGTGACATTCTAAATTTAGACCCACTTGGTATTTATGAAATGCATAATTTTAATAACGCACTTGTAGTAAATCTCACCTAGACTTGATTACTCTTGGGACATTAACCAGTAGGGAAAGGTTAATTAGGGATCTAGATTCTCGCGACCATAGAACCTGACCATGGACTGACTTTCGACCATAAGGATTGTCGAGGTGATAGTTTGGGCTAATATAGACCGATCTAAGGATGGTCATGGATCGATTTGCGAATGTCATATAATTGGATCGCGAGTGATTCCGCCTCGCTAGAATACAAAATTTGCGAATGATCTTATACATATTCCAAACGATTGCGTTCTTTAGAGCTAGTGATTGATCATCGCAACTACATAACAATCGAGGTCGCCATGGCTCAAGTGAACTTAAATGTGGCTTGATTTAGTATCAACCACGGGTCGAATATACGAATTTTCCCGAAAGCGGCCCGTTAGTTTGAGATAAGCTCAAGTTACGTTTATTTGAGTTTGGCCATTAATAGAGACTAAGTTTGGGTGTTGAAAATTTTGAAAGTCATGACAAAGTAATTGGACGACGTCGTTATTAACGTGGTCAGCCTTGGATTTGTCCATAATAGTCAGAAAATTGAAATTTTGACAAAAAGTGAAAAATGACTATTTTGCCCTTGGGACTTTGTGAAGACCAAGTGTAAAATGAGAAGGGCATTTTGGTCATTTCATACCAACTTTAGAGATAAAAATTTTTTGACTATTTTACCCCTGTACTTTTTGTGAAATTTCAATTTTACCCTTGGATTTTTTTGTGGGGATCGATATGGGCCGTCGATTTTTGGATAAGATTGAATCGTGGCCGTCGGATGGAAAGTAGAGAGAAGGGTAAGATGGTAATTTCTTCGGGGTAGGCTTAGACTAGCCTTTTTCTTTTCTTTTTATCTCTTTTCTCTCTCTCTCTCCCCTCATTTTTCTCACGCCCAACTCCCCCTTTTCTCCCCCAGCTGTCCCCCTCTCCCTCACGTGAAAGTGGACAGCCGGCCATGCCTTTGGCTGCTGCCGCACGTCCGTCCATCGTCATCCGCCCGTGGGCGCCGTGAGCCGCCGGTGGTTCTTGCCATGAGCCACCGTCTCTGCTGCTATCCCTCCTCTGTTCAGTCACCTTCGAGTGCTTGAGCTCACATAGGACCTCGAGTAAGTGATAGCCTAAACCTCGCCTAGGATAGCGGGTACTTTCAGGATAGTTCGGGTGCGTTTTAGTGAGTTTTAAGGGTTATTCATAGAGAAATTGGTGGACTGATTTGGTTGAGTGGTTTGGATGGAATTGTGATAGTGTTTGAGGTGGAATTAAGGTTAGAATTGATTAATTAGGTAATCGGAATGATTACGGGTGATTATCGTGATTTGTTGCGTGAAAAATGGGCCTAAATGTGCCGTTATAGTGATTTTTCTGTTGTGGTTGAATTGTTGTGCATATTGTGGCTGAATTGGTGTATGCTTATGTTTGAAATGTGGCGCGTGCTGGATTGGGGTTGTCAGTAAGAGTACGACGCCCTTGAATGGTGTAATTTGGCTTAAAATGCAAAAATTCGCGTTAAATTGTGTACGTGCAAATTGAATTGGTAAAATTGCGAGTTAGCATGGCTTATTGTTAGCCTGAATATATCGAATGATGTGTGCAAATTGGTCGTATGAAATTAGCATGTGATTGGATGCCCGATGTGTTGCATGATCATTAAATTCCCTGAGGTATTTTTACGCGGGGTCCATATAATAAATGGAAAAAGTGTACACGGTGATAACATAATCCCTTATGTGTTTTACGCGGGGAATTGAACCCATCTTGAGGCATGTTATGAGAGACGATGCCCGATTTTACCAGAAGACCACCAACCTGATGCGTTTTACGGGGGTGTGTCGTAAAAAGGAGATGGTGTTGCCAACCTGAGGTGTGTTACGTGGGCTAGAGACATCGAGCCTGAGGCGTTTTGACGCGGGCTATAGAAGTGTTGTTCAACTTAATGCGTGTTATGCAGGTTGTGTTATAAAAAGGGAGATGGTGTTGCGCTTGAGACATGTTCATTTATGCGGGCTAGAGACACTGAGCCTGAGGCGTTTTGACGTGGGCTATAGAAGTGTTGTTGGACCTGAGGCGTGTTTACGCGTGTCAGAAATGAATTGGATGCGTATGCTTGAGTGAAATAGGAATCATATGATGTTGTGTTTGTTATGCGAATGTGGGCATGAATATGGTTTGATTGGTATTATTGAGTGCGAGATGGTGTCGGTTTCTGGTAATAATGATTGAATTCGCATGCTAGATTTCGTGCGTATCAAGTTGAGACATTTGTGCCTGCTATTGTTCTGGCATGATAGTTGTGTGATTTGTGTGCTCGAACATGCCCAGAGATACGTGTTAGCCTAGATGGGGTTTAGGGTTTTGCTTATTGAGAAGTGTCTTATGGTTGTTAAACCAAACCATTTCAGACCCCTGGCCAATAAAATGAATATCCCTCCTCCACAACATTTTAGGATCCCAATGCACACGGATCATACAGTTTGGGAGTACCCTATAGATGAGAACCATACTTGGATTAAGCATACCAGTATAGTTTGGATAGATGTGGGTGATAAGTTGTGGCAACTCCATACCTATATAGCATGGTGCTTCCGAGACGGGCTAGATAAGTTTAAGTCAGTGCGAGGTTTCGATGTCCCATTTGATGGAGTAGGTGATTGGGACCCGTCGGCTATACCTCCCCCTCGAGGGCGAGTTGACCAGTATAAGCACCGGTCTTGCGGAGTCTAGGAACCAATTTGCACCCTTGGAATCAGATCAGATGGAGGTAGCTTTCAAACCAATACCCGAGGAGCCTAATCAAGAGGAAACACCAATAGAGTCAGACTCGGAGGAAGATCCCGAAGAGATGGAGCCAGAATAGGAGCCTGAGGAGGAATCCGAAATGGAGTCCGAAGAGGAACCCGAAGAAGAACCGAAGGAGGAGCCTGAAGAAAAGGAGCTGATTGAGCTCTCATTGGAGTCGGGAGATAAAGATAATCCAATTGAGATCGATGCTGAGTCTGAGTCCTCGGAGTATCAGACTGACTCAGATGAGATTGACTTTGAGTGGACCCCCTCTAGGGTTAGTTAGAAGCTAGGCGTTGGACCCTTTTTGGTGTAAGTGATAATCTACCCGAAGCCGCTGGTCCTTTTTGATATCAGCAATTGGCAGTGCGAAGGTTTGATGGTTGTGATGGTTTGTATTGAATATTGTGAATATAGTGGGTGTAATGAAGTGGTTGGTTGCTTTGTTAATTATCCCTCCCTGTTACCCCTTTTCTAATTCTTGTTCGGGAGTTATTCTCGTTTCTGCCGTGTTTGAACTCTGATGTGTTGGTTCGGGTCAGCGATGTTCCTAGGACGTCGCACTATTTCGGCCGAGCTTGGGGTGTCGTGCGCTCATCGGGGTTCGGGGCATGACATATACACAATTAAAGAAGATATATGCACAATTCTAAAAGATGTGAAATATCAAAGGAGATATGGAGAATTCACAAGTTATATGTACGATCATGAGAGATATGGAAAATCTCCTAATAATAATCTTGAGATGGAGAATTTCCTAATTATCTCTAACATCCCCTCAAATTCAAGGCAACAGAGAAAAAGTCAATGTGTTTGGTGTGCTAATAAAAAATATCATTATGTGCTATTTGCATAGCACTCTAGTTGTCACAATAAATAACTCTCCCACCATTATGACGAACTCTCATGTCTTCTAATAACCATCGCAACCATAGTAATTTCTAATGTCATATCAACAAGAGCACGATACTATGCTACCATATTAGATCTAGCAACATCAATTTATTTATTACTATGCCATGAGACAAGTAAGTTACCTAGAAAGAAGAAATAGACTATAGTGGATCTACGATCTAAAGGGTTACTTGCCTAGTCAGCCTCAGAATAAGCTCTTAACTCTAAGGTAGAGTGAGCAGAAAAGTGGATGGTCTGAGATAAGATACCCTTGGCGTAATGATGACTTTGAAGAATTGTAGCAAAGTGAGTTGTACGTGGTATGGTCATGAACTGGCTGATAATGTGAACAACATAGGCGATGTCAGGATAAGTAATAGTGAGATATACAAAATTGCTAACTAGCTGTAGATTGTAGAGAAAATCCCCTGCGTTGTTTTGAATATGACAAAATAATCAAAGGCTACCGATGTGTGAATTGGTTTAGTAATATCAGGTGATATATGTATAATCCAATATGTAGATGATATTATAATCAAGACTAGGTGAGCTGATATGAGGAGTGCTCAGTTATTGTTAAGAAAGTTTTGTTGATATCAAGAGATCGCTATTGATATCGAGGGTGAACAAGTTATTAAACATTGAGATGTCTATAGGCTCGACGGACCTTGAGATAAGGTTAACATCTAGAATAACTTTAATCGAGGGTGAACAAGTTGAGAAGAATGGAAATGTTCATGATGACTTGGAGGTACCAAGATCGGATGAACAATTAGATGGACTTGATGATGGTAAACAAGCCTAAAACGAGGATGTTTGATAAAACTTGGAGGGATCATGAAGGGTGAACATTGTCACGCCCCGAACCCCAATGGGCTCACGACACCCCTTCGATAGCTGTATTGAACGCAACGTCTCAGGATGCGTCGCCGACTCAAACGAAACACTCAAATTAAATCACGAACGGAAGCAAATTTAAATCAACCTAGACAATGACCTATAACGATGGGATAGCACTTGCATAAATCAAACAGTTGCTTACAACATCCACAAACATAGCATTAAATGACGTTCATGAAAAGAGGCAATGGTTGGGTAGCCTACTTCACTATACAAAAAGGGGACATCCACAAAAAGGATAAAGCATCAATATCCAACACCCCTCCTGGTCCTCGACTCGCACGTCACGATTGTTCGTCACTCGAAACCTGAAAATATTTAACAATAGGGGATGAGATAAATCTCAATAAGTAGACAACCTATACCCTACCTAGGCTAATGCGTACCCAGATGAGTCTAATGTGCAATTCACCAGCCAACACAATCAATTTTCACACAACAAACTTACTTGGCCACGATTTCCATGCCAGCTCTGCACATTAGTCAAATCACATGAATATCATAATAACTTATGAACACATCACTATCATTTAGGCGCCAAATACACACATACATTCACTCAATTCAATCACGCTCAATTCGCATGTGTGGCCGAGCAACTTTCCATGACCTGGGTCAACACCCCATAGGTCAGTCCTCCGATCAAGCCGGGCTCCGTCCCTCACTCGACCTTTCACACTTTCTCACGACCCGCATCATCATGCCTTAGGTCAACCCTCAGATCAAGCCTGGCTCCATCCCTCACTGGACATTTCACACTTTCACACGACCCGCGTTAACACGCCTCAGGTCAACCCTCTGATCATTCCGGGCTCCTTCCCTCATTAGACATTTCGCATGGACATTCACCACATCATAATTCACCATTCTCACACATATATTCAATCAATTCAATCACACTCAATTCGCATGCGTGGCCAAGCAACTTTCCACGACCTGAGTCAACATCCCACAGGTCAGCCCTTCGATCAAGCCGAGCTCCGTCTCTTACTGGACCTCTCATACTTTCACACGATCTGCATCAACACGCCTTAGGTCAGCCCTCAGATCAAGCTGGGCTCCGTCCTTCACTGGATATTTCACACTTTCACGCGATCTATGTCAACATGCCTCAGGTCAGCCCTAAGATAAAGCCGGGCTCTATTCTTCACTAGACATTTCACATGCACATACACTACATCACAGTTCGCCATGCTCATACATATGTAAATCCAATTCCAAACACAAACTCATCACACTAGCCTATCGATTCAACACTCAAGTCGGCCCAATCACACGTCAATTTCACCCATAAACGCCATGACAATCCGATCATCACACCCATATAAATTAGCCACTAAACATGCCACATAATCATTGTAATTCAATCTACCACCCTAAACCGGTACTAATCACACCCTAAACAAGTCTCAAAATACCCATTATACTAAGTAGGGTTTAGGAAGTCACTTACCTAATTTAGCCCGGAAAAAAT
Organism: Syzygium syzygioides; assembly: GCA_031216285.1. NCBI lineage: Eukaryota > Viridiplantae > Streptophyta > Magnoliopsida > Myrtales > Myrtaceae > Syzygium > Syzygium syzygioides. The sequence goes on along the minus strand of CM062244.1, from coordinate 16,266,743 downwards.
CCATACGGGCTCAAAATGGCACAGGTGAACAGTAACAGGTTCGGCACGGGCGAGGGTGCGACGGCCATAATTGGGCACACGGCCAGACGACTCGGCCATAATTGGGCACACGGCCTGGCAACTCGACCACGGCAAGGGCACACTTGGGCACGGCTAGGCAGTGGGTTAGGCGACGGGCAGCGGCTCGGTAGTGGCCTGGGCTGAGCGGGCAATGGCTCGACTACGGCTTGGGCGACTTGGCCATGGGCTAGGCTGGTTGGTCGGCTGGTTGACTGGATGGTTGGTCGACGGGGATGGGCAAGCGGCGGCGGCAGTGACGACGGCAACGGTGGCTGCAGCGAGCAGCTGCGATGGTGTCGTGGTGGTGAGCTCGGTGACTATCTTGACCAGAGTAGGGGGTAGCTGTGTCGTCATCGGGCAACAAGGACGACGGCGATGTGGCGGTGAGCTGGTCCCGTCAATTGGCATGATGATGCGGCAGCGACGGTGATAACGATGGTGATGGTGCGGAAGGGGAGGAGGAGTTCAGTAGAGGCGGTGATGGCGAGGGAGAGGGGGAGCTAGGGCTGATGGGGGTAAGCCAGCGGCGACGGGACGGCACGGCACGGTGGCTGACGACGTAGGGCTGGCTGGCAAGTGATTGAGCAGCACCGGGCGAGCTACCAGTGCGGTCGCGAGCTGATGGTTGCAGGGCGATAGGCAACGGTGTGGCTCGACTGGGTGCAGCGACGATCGGGCAATAAGCAGGACGGACAGCGCAGCGGTGGTGGGGCATGACGAGCGGCGTGAAACGGAAGAGCTCGAGCGATCGAGCTTGGCGGAGAAGAAGAAGCAGAATAGCAGAAGTCGCGCGACCAAGAGGAAACAGAAGGAAGAAGAAGAAAAGAAGAAAAGGAGGATAGAGAATGGGCAAGGGGAGGGCAGGTTTGCATTGCAGGGATGTGCGCAAGGGGACGTGAGCAGGAGTGGGTGTCATGCGGCAGAGGAGAGAGAGAGAGAGAAAGAGAGAGAGAGAGAGAGAGGATAGGCACGGGGGGAAAACGTGCGCAAGGTGGTGCGGCAGAAGGGAAAAGAGAGAGAGAGGACAAAAGTCAATTTTTGTCCTTGAGTGCGATCCAACGGTCATGATTCGAATCCGAAAACGATTTAACGGTCCACGAAAGTCCTAATTAATAATTAGGAAAAAGGACCAAAAGAAATCAAATAAAACATACTACGAGGGAGGTCTACTAGTCTAAATCCGCACCCAATCAAAATTTCACTTTTCACATATCCCGAGCAATATCAAGGTTGGCCACAATAATATCGACACCGTCCAATTAAATTCGTCTCGGAATTCCAAGAAATTCAACACCAAAGGTTGGGCTCTAAATAACGGCCAAATTCGATCGAGTGCGATTCTAGTAAAATCTCTAGTTTAAAAATAATAACCCAAGAGTGATCAGTTCCGAGTAAGATTTTGTTATAAGTGCACTGACGAAATACATGTTTTATAAATCCTAAAAATGGGTCGAAATTCGAAATGTAACAACTCTTCCCCATTGCAAAAATTTCGTCCTCAAAATTTACAACCGAACTCAATCATTCGAACAAATAGGAGTATTGGTGTCACATCAACTCTTCGTTTTCCCACATAGCACCTTCGGTTCCATGGTGCTCCCAAATTACTTTGACCATCGGAATTGTCTTTTTCCGCAGCACTCGTTCCATTCTGTCCTTGATCCTTACTGGCTTTTCCACGTACGACACTCTGTCGTCCATATCTATTTCTTCATAGTTCAGTACGTGGGTCGGATCTAGCTTAGACTTCCTTAACATAGACACGTGGTACACATTGTGAACTTGTGACAAATTTGGCGGTAGTGCGAGACGATAGGCCAATGTGCCAATTCTCTCCAAGACTTCAAATGGACCCATATACCTCGGGCTTAACTTCCCTTTTTTACCAAACCTTGACAATCCTCTCATAGGCGATACCTTGAGGAAAACGTCATACCCCACTTGAAATTCCAAAGGCCTATGTCTCCGGTCTGCATAATTATTTTGGCAGCTCTGAGCGGTTTTAAGCCTATCCCGAATCACGTTGAATGTTTCGACTGACTGCTAAACTAACTCGAGACCCGTGATGCTCCTCTTGCCAACTTCATCCCAACAAACTGGTGTTTAGCAAGCTCTACCATACAGCGCCTCAAACGGTGCCATTCTGATACTCTGCTGGTAGTTATTGTTGTAGGCAAATTCAATCAAATGCAACTGTTCCTCCTAGCTACCTTTAAAATCGAATATACATGCCTGCAATATATCTTTCAAAGTCTGAATTGTCCTCTCAAACTGGTCATCCATTTGGGGGTGATAGGCCGTGCTGAACTGTAACTCCGTTCTTAATGCCGTATAAAGACTTTTTCAAAAAGCAGCAGTAAATTTAGGATCACGATATGAAGTGATTGTCATTGGCACTCCATGCATACGGACTATTTGTCGCATGTAAATCTCGGAATACCTTTCCAAGGCGAAGTCCTTTCACACTGGCAGAAAATGTGCTGATTTTGTCAATCAATCGATTATCACTCATATTGAATCATGACCCCTCTGACTCTTTGGTAATCCCATTACAAAGTCCATCGTGACGTGTTCCTACTTCCACTTGGGGATTTCCAATGGTTGCTACATTCTACCCGGCTTGCAATGTTGTGTCTTCACTGGCTGACATACTAAACACTTGGCCACGTGCTTGGCTACATCTACTTTCATGTCGTTCTACCAATAATGTTGTCGTAAGTTCTAATATATCTTCGTACTACCCGGGTGAATACTATAATTACTACGTTGTGCTTCAGACAAAATCTCCTCCTTCAATTCTACATCATCAATGATACTATCACTTCCTTTGGATTTAAAGAAAACACTGTTGATTGGTGTATATATTTGAAGGTCAGTGGGAGCAAGTTTATATTTCTAATTTTGTATGTTGATGATATCTTGCTTGCTACTAATGATCTTGGTTTGTTACATGAGATCAAGAAATTCCTTTCTAAGAACTTTGAAATGAAAGATATGGGAGAGGCATCCTATGTGTTTGGAATTGAAATATTCCGTGATAGATCACAAAGATTGTTAGGGTTATCTCAGAAAGCATATATTAATAAAGTTCTAGAGAGATTCAAGATGGAAAAGTGCTCTGCAAGTGTTGTTCTAATTCAGAAAGGAGATAAATTGGGCCTTATGCAATGCCCAAAGAATGAACTGGAATGCAAACAAATGGAACAAATTCCTTATGCATCTATTGTTGGGAGCATGATGTATGCTCAGACTTGTACCAGGCTAGACATCAGTTTTGTTGTCGGAATGCTGGGCAGGTATCAAAGTAGTCTAGGATTGGATCATTGGAAAGTTGCAAAGAAAGTATTGAGATACTTGCAAGGGACAAAAGATCATATGGTCACGTTTAGAAGGTCCGATCATTTTGAGGTGATAGGTTATTCAGATTTGGATTGGGCTGGGTGTGTGGCTACTAGAAAGTCCACGTATGGATTATTGTTCTTTTTAGCTAGAGGAGCAATTTCGTGGAAAAGTGCGAAGCAGTCTATCATTGCTGCATCCACTATGGAAGCTGAGTTTGTGGCATGCTTTGAGGCCACTATTCATGGATTATGGTTGCGGAACTTTATTTCAGGACTTGGAATTGTCGATAGTATTGCCAAACTGCTGAAAATTTATTGTGATAATGCAACAGCAGTCTTTTTCTCTAAAAACGTCAAGTATTCGAAGGGTGCTAAAACACATGAAATTGGAATACTTTGCCGTTAAAGAAGAAGTTTAGAAACAAAGAGCATCAATTGAGTACATTAGCACCAATTTTATGGTTGCGGATCCATTAACTAAAGGGTTGCCACCAAAGACATTTAGTGAACATGTCGAAAGAATGGGCATTATTGAAAATCATCATTGACATTATGTTAAAGTTTTATGCTCTTTATGTACTTGACACTCTGATATCACTTATGTATTGTTTTTGATACACTTATGCATCCTGTCTTCTTATGTTGGTATATACATGAATGAATTATGTGAATGTTAACAAGATTTGTTTTTGAAAAGAAATATTATTGCTGGATCATTATGTTATCTCTCATTATTGATCATGTTAAGTATAGGACTGATACTGTGATACATGGAAGGGAGTGTGTCGAACTAATGACATACAACCGCCATGATCCTTATAAGTTCTTACTTAATGATGATTAATGATTTGGCCAATTTGAGAAAGGATTTAGATTATACTTTGCGCATTATGTTTTATTGTTAAACCTTAAAGTTGAAAAATATCACATGGGCCAAGTGGGAGAATGTTGGATTTTATTATGGTTCACGTGATTAATGGCCTGGCCCATATGTGGTTTAAGTTTAACAATTAATATGTGCTAAATTCTTATTGATCAATAGAGAGGTGTATTCTCATTACCGTACACCCTGATGGATGGTGTGACTATAAAAGACCCAATTAGAAACTGACCCTCTCTCAACCCTAGAATAGAACGACGGTTTCTTTTCTATCAAGAACGTCAAAAAGCAAAAAGGGTTCAAGAGAGAGAAACCGATTTCTTCAAAGATTTCTCATCTACAATTGATTTCTTCACAAGGAATCATCATGGATCAAGGTATGTCTCTCGTCTCTTATGTGTTGTGAAAATCATCTTGTACTAAGATTTTGGGAATTATGCCTTGTGCAAATATTAGTGTTTGATTTGCATAGAACCGCTTCATTATACTGAGGAGTCAGCCTTTGCAGCTGGTGAAACGCGCATCCATGAAGAGGAGTCGGAATGAAAGGAAGTTTCATTTAATAATTATTCTAATAGAACAAGTTGGGCTTGGGCTGAAGACAAACTGTCCACGTATAATGATACAACTCGCGCGTGTCCAGGCCACATGGGCTTTGAATAAATCTTATGTACTACATGTATAAAACTCTCTTAATTGTTTCTATTTCCTACACCCAAGGGGCATTTTCGTAATTTCAAAGATGATGTGAAATGTGAGATCTTGGATTCCCAATCATCAGGTTGTTGTGTCTCGTGTACGTCGAATTTGGCTTGTTGCAGGGGTAGAGCCGACACATATATGTTGATGTTGCGGAACTCACTGAATGAGCCCCATCTCAAATGCACGATACGGTCTAGATTGAGTTGAGATGATCCTACACGGTCATCGTTGTTGTTCTCCATTGCAACATTTAGAACACGATCAAATCGTTTGAAGGGGAAAGGAGATAAATGAAAGTGGCAAATAGTTTTAAAGAGCAAGAGTGTTTGGAAATGATGTGTGAATGAGGATTGATGATTGATGTAAAAATGAGAGAGGGAGAGGGCCAATGTATAGAGAGCCAAGTTGTTTATCCCCTCAAGGGTCACTCACTCATTAAGTGATCTAATACTCACTTATCTATTTTATCATGACTCATGTGGCAGGCCACTCTCCATGGGTTAGTGTGACAGCTCCTTTCTGATTTGGTTGACCGCAACTACTTTTACTTGTTCGATATAGAATCAATTTTCACCGCTATAGTAAACATGTGCGTGCCAGGTATTCTTCTCACTTCAGGCTTGAGTTATTGTGTCTTTGCTTCTTCCTGCTCTGGATAAACTTGAGTATCTGTCTTTGCAATTCTTTATTGCTCTGCATAAACTTGTCCCCCCTTGTGCCAGATGATAGGAAGTAAGCTAAATGTTGATGGTGAATCCTGCTTTGCTGTTCTTCTGGGAACCTTTCGGAAGTTATAGGTCGTGTAATGTTGATATAACGTTGTGTTTGAACTTCTAGTCGTTTAATTCTTACTTGTATAGGCTTGAGATCAAAGTAATGGGAAGATGCACATTATTTCTATTAGGAAAGAACATCACATGATGGGAGATGTTATATTTGGTAATTGAGGATGCCTCCTGGTGAGGTTTTCATTGTCATAGAGTTTGCTTTCCTGCTGCGTATTAACCTGTTTCATGTGTAACTCGCTGCACACTTTAGGATCTAGAGTTAATTTTTTATGTGAACCTTTTCCTTCAATAATTAAGTTGCTTTGTTCCTTGATCAAAGACTGGGAACACCAAATCAATTGTGAAGTTCTACCCTTGGTGCCAAGCGAGGATTGAGAATTTGCTTTCATCTGTATCACCTTGTTCTGCCTCTAGCCTTTACATCATTTGATACGGTGGATGTTGACACCTGAATTTTTTGCCTCTATGGTCGTTATGGTTGTTAATAACATTTTATTAAACTAAGGTATCAAAACCGCCGATGTTGTTAGAATTTGTCCCTTCATAAAAAACTTGCATCACATTTTTGCACTTCACATTTGGGAGACATGTCAAATATAGTCTTAGAATTACATTGCCATTAACGTTTCTTTAAGTTAGAGTTGTATTGGCTAGCATTATATGACATGAGCATGTTTTAATGAATTTCATTTGCATGGTATTATCTACTTAGATGTTTACTACGTCATTAGCATGCTGTGTTACACATGACTAAGCATATTAGAAGATGATTCACCTTGAGAGATCCTAATCACGTCAGGGAATCAAAAATTAGGGGAATCGAGATATGCAGAGGATCACACTCATTATGAGGCCTTCATTACTGAATCTTCACCATCATCAACATATTTGCTCTCTCCGGTGACCCTTGCACGTAATTTCTTCATAAATTATTGCAAGGAAGAAGGCAAGAGAGAAGATTTGCTGACCAAATTGACTGAGGGAGAGCTTCAGTGTGAAATATAAGGGAGGGGGTGTGAGATTCGTTTACGGAGGGTGGTCGGAAAGGCAGAAAAGGAAAAGAAAAGAAAGAAAAGAAAGAAAAGAAAAGGGTTTGCCGGACCTGGCGAGTGAGAGGGAGACTCCGAGGAAAGAAAAGAGAGAAGCAGAGAGAGAAATCATGTTATCTCAAGAACAGAATCCCGACGCGACCCTTGACGCTCCTTCGATGCTGCCTTGTCCTGACTTTATTATAACTCAAACATTGTGATCATCCCCAATCCTCGCCGCGTCAAGTTCGCATTAAGCTAGTTTTTGACGTTTTCTTATTTTCTCCTAAATTTAAAGTCTTGTTCTCATGTGTCTCATGGCTCATTCCGATATGAATGCTCGATGCATTGACAAGTTTATAAACTCTTTGGACTGTTCAATCCAGTCGTTCATGTCATCTTTATTCATGTTTATATTCACGCATTTTAGTGATCTTGTGAGCGGTTGGTGTAGTCATTCTATGGTCATTGAGGCACGTACGGGGGTGTTTCTCGGCCTGGAAGTGGGCTGAATACTCAATGTTCAGATTGCCTTCTCTCAAGAGAGAGAGAGAGGGTGTGTGCGTTTTGAATTAGGAGTGATGAAAACTTTAGATTTATAATCCATGCAAACATCATATTGGACGGTATAGGAGACATAAAGCCTTTATTTCCATAAAATTGTCCACAAATTTCAGAACCCATTGCATTTTTGTCAATTCAGTCCTAAACTTTTTAATTTTACCAATTGAGTTCTAAATATTTTTATGTTTTGCCAATTCAGTCCATGTAATAGTCGGAATTTTCGATCCTTTTCCCGGGATTCATGAAATGAATATTTTGGCCAATGCACTTATAGTGAGATCTCACCTGGAACCGCGCATTCACGGGATGCTAACCTTAGGGGTAAGGCTATTATGGGATAGAGTTCGCACAATCAAAAAACTTGACCTTAGTTCGACCTTCGACTATAACGATTGACGAGGGAATGTTTTGGGCCAACAAAGACCGATCTATTTGATTGATCGTGTCCGAAAGGAACTAGCGATAGACCCTCGCAATTACATAACAATCGAGGTCGCTTTGGTTCGAGCAAACTTAAACGTGACTTGACTTGGTGTCGGTCACAGGTCGAGAGTGCGTAATCCCAATGAGCCACCCGTTAGCAAGAGATAAGCTAAAGTCGCGATTACTCGATTCTAGTCATTTCTTAGAATTCGAGCTCGGGAATGAAGAATATTGAAAGTGACAATTTTGAGCGGCCGATGACGTTTTTGGCTTGGCCAACCTTGGGGCCATCCATTTCTGCAAAAAAATAAATTTCGGTTTGGGACCGAAAAAATGACCATTTTGCCTCTGGGACCGCGAACGAATTTTAAGGACTGGATTGAGTCAGGGGACTAAGAAATATCCTGTATGGCCGAAAATTATAAGGACAAGAATGCCCCTCTCCCTTTTTGAGTAATTACCATTTTGCCCTTTTGAATTATTGGATAAGGACAATCGTGGGCCGTCGAATGTGGATGAGATCGAATCTTGGCCATTGGATCGGAGGGTAGTTAGAGGGGTGTTTTAGTAATTTCCGGGGTGCAATTATTGGAGGGTAGCATTTAAATATATATTTTTCTCTCTCCTCCTCTCTCATTTTCACTCACGCTCTCTCTCTCCTCACCCACCCCCACCGAACCGGTTCTCTCTCTCCCCTCTCCCCGTGCGTGAAGCCCTCCCTTGGCCGGCCACCAGCTCGCCGCCGCCGGTTGTTGCCTAGCCCCGTCGTTCGTACCACCGCTTCTCTCTCTCGGTCACGCCTCATCACCGCCTGCCTGTCTTTCTCTCTCTATTTTGCCATTCCAATCAACCCCGCCATCGCCGAGCCACCCCTAGCCATCCTCCCCTGCCTTGTACGTCCCCAACGTCGCCCCCAGCCACCCGTGAACCGCCCGCCAGCCACCCGTCCACGGTGGTGCAGCTGCTCGTCCGCTAGGCCGCCGCCGCTGCTGCTGGGCTATCCGTTGTAGCCTCTATCCAGCCCTATTTGTCTCTCCTTTTAGGGTAAGTGACTTCCCCAAATGTTACCTAGGATCTCGGATATTGTTAGACACGTTTAGGACTCGATTTAGGTGGTTTCAGTAGCTGTTTTGGAGTGTAGACCGGGGCTGGATTCTTGGCTGTCATGGACTGATTTAGGGATTAAAAATGTGTGGTTTGGTAGACTCGGATAACGCTGAGGTGATCTGGAATGATTGCGACTGATTTGTGTGTTTGATTGGTGATTTTATGGCTTAATTGGCTTAATTGAATGATTGTGCGATTTGTGATCGCTGGCTGATTTGGAACATGCTGTAGGCTGAATTTGGTGTGGCCGTGTGCCATGTGTGTGTGGCCGTGAGGCATAGTGGTGTGATTGTGCATTGAGATCGCGTACCAAGCATGTGTGATCGGGTGGTGTGTTTGCGTGACGAGGATGTGTAATTGTGAAATGTGTGTAAGGTGTGACATTGTGTATGGTCGTGTGTAAGGTGTGGCTGTGTGTACATGTGGTACGTGTGGTAAGTGTGGAACGAAGGTACGGAAATGGAGGATTGTTTGGAGAAGTGGGTCCGTCCTGAGGCGTGTACGTTTACGTGGGACGATGCCATCTCTAACGAGGTGACGATGCTCGGCCTGATGGGGTGACGATGCCTGACGAGGTCAGAAGACCGTTGGCCTGATGCGTTTTATGCGGGCGTGGTAGGAGGCAAGTGGGTATAGGATTCCGTCCTGAGGCGTGTTCACTTACGCGGGACGATGCCGTCCCTGACAAGGTGACAATGCCCGGCCTGACGGGATGACGATACCTGACGAGGTCAGAAGACCGTTGGCCTGATGCGTTTTACGCAGGCGCGGTAGTGGTGGAAAGGTTGAGAATGAGTTGGACTTGACAAGACGTGTGAGGATTGCGAAAGTTGACGCGTGGTGTGAGTTCGTGTGCGAGTGTGGTCTGTATTGCATATTGTAATGCCCGATTACGGGGTAAAATCTATTAGGCATGATATGGGACGTGCCAAGTAGGTTTTGCCTTATAATCGAGGCACGCGCGTGGCTATGATGCATTATTGTGACATGTGGTCTATATTATTAATTAACTTGCAGGGACGTGCATGATAGGTTCCAGGTGGGATCGCATATGATTATGAGTATGGTTGATTGTTGTGTGTTGTGCGTGTTTCGTCTGGTGGTACGTGAGAGCCTACGTGGGGTTTGGGGTTGTACACTTATTGAGATTCGTCTCATAGTTGTATAATTCACAATTTCAGACCCCCAGCCGCAAACCTAAGAGGCCTTCCTCCTCTTTTTGAAGTATGAAGAGTCGCCCATGTTGCCCCAGTGGAGTTGTAGGCGATGTCCAAGTGATCTGCCGGGTGCGTTAGCCAGACAAATCAGGAGCAAAATGGAAGGATTGTGACCAGTAGTTTTCCCTAGGGTATTTAGACTAGGCCGACCTATAGTGAAGTTAAGTTAACCCGACCCCCGATCCTCTTGTTAAGTCGGTGCTGTGGATGCTTATTTATTAATCATGTCGGTAACATGATGTTGGTTCGCTCAGTAAAATGGTGTTGTATAAAAATGACTGTTATTGTTCTTTGAATGTCTTGCTAAGTTACCCCATTGTCGTCTTTATAGTCAGGGGTTTTGTTGCTATATTCACTTCCGCATGTGTTTCTGATGTTTGGGTTGGGTCGGCAATGTTCCTAGGACGTCGCAACTATTCGACCGGAATAGCGGGATGTCACAAGCTCGATGGGGTTCAGGGCGTGACATCCCCAGTTTGAATTGGTATCAGAGCAAGATTAGCTCGATATCAGAAAGATCGAGACTTGGAGTGATAAGGAACGACGACTTCGGGGTAGTCAGATAGGGAGTTCTTCGTTAAATGCATGTTTATGTTGATTATGCATGTCCTGTGAGCACGCGCTTGTGAGTACTGAGTGGTTTATTTGTGATATTGATTAAGACGAAGGTACGGCAGGACTTGAGGTGAGTACGAGAACCCTGTTGGTTGTTTGGTGATGTTGATTTGATGTTGCTTAATCGATTTGAGGATTGATTGGGTGTTGGGTGTCGAGTGTTGGTTATTGAGCTTTGTGCCTAGGGCTTGGACTAGTGTAGTTGGCCTAGGTCCCTAATACCCGCATGGAATTATAGTAGGTAGGAGAGTGGTAGGAAGCTGATACAATGAGCAGTAAAGGAATAGGTGTAGGAAGAGTCCCAAGAAGGGGCGTAGGAAGAGGAACAAGAGGTGGAGGTCGTGCTCAAGCTAGAGCTGTAGAGGACCTCGGTGTAGGTGCTAGAGCGATAGAAAACCCTGGAGTTGATGTTGAAGCTGTAGTGGACCCTAAAGTTGATATTAGGCCTGCGGAAGATCCGCGTATGGAAGGAGTCCTTAGGGTGTTAGAGAGGATTGGGAATATGTTGGATAGGCAAGCTCAAGAGCGAGAGAATGCGACCGCCCAAGCTGCTATCGGTAATGAGAATGCTAGTAACGAGAATGGGAATCGACCGATGCATCAAATAGTAGAACAATTTTTGAAATTGAAACCACCCAAGTTTGAAGGAGTAGGGGATCTGGAAGCTGCTTCTAAATGGGTTGAGGAGTTGGAAAAAGGTTTTGAATTGTTGGGGTGTACTGAAGCAGAGAAAGTAACGATGGTAGCGTACCAGCTACAGGGTAATGCGAGCGACTGGTGGAAAGCCACGCAAGGCTGAGTGTTTCCAGCAGGTGTGGATTGGAATTGGACGGCCTTCGTTCAGGCCTTAATTGAGAAGTACTTCTCGATAAGTGCCCGAGAAAGAAAGATGACAGCCTTCTTCAGGTTGCAGCAGAATCAAGTGATCATGGATCAATATGAGGCAGAATTTGCCAGGCTGTCTAAGTTCGCGCCGAGAATGGTTGAACATCCTGAGGATAAGGCACGAAGGTTTCGGGATGGATTGAGGGCTGACATTCGTAAGCAAATGTTATTGGTGAATTTGATGACCAATGAAGAATTGTATGAGAGGGCTTAGATTATCGAACAGGATATGACGGATAGAGCCGTTGTGTCTGGATCACAGTATACCTCAACAGGGGATGATCGTCAGCCAGGGAAAAGGCCGATGATGGAAAATCGACGTTTTGTCCCTCCAGCAAGAAGGAGTGTTAGGAAATCGGCACATCCGTCTAATTCAACCTGTAGACGATGTGGGAGACATCACGGGAGTGGTCCCTGCCCAAGTGTAACAGGGGCATGCTTTGGGTGTGGTGGAACGGGACATCACATAAGGAATTGCCCGAATCTTCAGGTTCGACCACCCCCGTCATCGCAGACACCTCGGATTGGGAATCCGACTAGTGCAGCCCCGTCGGCTAATTCGAACAGACCGTCGGCACAAGGACGTGTGTACGCCCTAATGCGAAAGGGAATTGAGGATATGCCAGGCGTAATCCCAGGTATGGTTTCTCTGTATAACTATGTGACATTTGTTTTATTGATCCGGGAGGCGTCGCACTAGTTTGTGTTTGCTTGATGTGTTAAATTGGCTGGATTGAAATCATTTTTAGAAGTGCAAGTGTGTGTGACTATGCCATTGATGAATAAGATATGTATGTAGTTAGAAGGCTCACGTTATGAGATTGGGGTTGGTGGTGTAGAAAGCTAGATAGATTTGGTTGCTTTGACTATGTATAATTTTGATAGGATGGTGGTTTTAGATTGGTTAGTCAAATAGGAAGTTGTAATGGATTGTCTGTGGATCTAACGAATATTGAGACAGTCACTAAGTGTAACAGCCCGAATTTCAACGTAATTCTAAGATCAATAAAATTGACATTATTTCGCATTTCATTTTAGTAAGTCTCGCCCAGAGCTGATTACTCTCGGGATACTAATTAATAGGGTATGGCTAATTAGGAAACGGTACGTAGATTAGGGACCCGATCGCGAAGCGGACACCGATCATGAGAAATGATGAAAGAATATTTTGAACTGATGTGGATCGATCTTTGGAAAAGCGATGGATTAGGTTTGGCTAAGGCCAACAATGTACAATTGGATCGTAGGTGATTTTGCAAGACCGAAAATACAAGTGGCCAATCAGTTTTAAACTTGAACCGAACGATTGTAACTTCTGGGACTAGTGACAATTTCTCTTTCTCTCAATGATCGGGACCATCGTGACTCGGATAACCCTAGGTCAATATGCGTATGTTCTAAATAGCTGCCCATTAGTCAGAGACCCTAAAATTGGAAATCGAGCAAGTTTTGATCATGAAATTAGGCCCAGATTTTGATGTCGATTTTCATTGGCTTAAGGGACTATTTTTGGGAATCTGACGTCATATTATGCTGGCCACGCATATTTTGAGCTAGTACGGTTAAAAATTAGAATTTCGGTCAAGGGTGAAAAATTACGATTTTGCCCTTCGGAACACCAACTTGGATTTGAGGCTGTATGAGGTTATTTTTTGAGGCCGATGTTATTTTAGGGTGGCCACACACATTTAAAGTTATTTCGGTCAAAAATTGAAATTTTGGCTCGGAAGTGAAAAATAATATTATTTTATTCCTAGAACTTTGCAGTCGATTTTCGAGGGCTTAAGAGACTATTTTCGCGATTTCGATGTCATATTATATTGGCCACACACATTTAGGATTAGTATAGCCAAAAATTAGAATTTCAACCTGGGACCGGAAAAATGACCGTTTTGCCCTTGGGCTATTTTTGGGTTTCGAATTTTGAAAATTTTTTGGGATAATTATTGAGGGTTTATCAGCTTAATTATTGGGGCTAAAGACCTTTTTGCCCATCCATTATTGGATAGGATTAAATTAGGACCGTAGGATTAGGGGTATTTTGGTCAAAACCGTCGGATTTACAACACGTGGCACCTCAAGCCCCCAATATTTGACCAACTTGGACCGGCCACTCTCTCTCCTCACTCCCCATTCGGCCAAGACTCTCTCTCCCTCACCGAACTCTCTCTCTCTCCCTTTTCCTCACTCTCTCGACCATTCTCGCCGGAGCCACGCCGTCCGCCGGTGCCGCCGCCGCTGCTACTTCGTCCGACCACCATCACCCACCAGCATCACCACCCTCACCCCGTCTCTCTCTCTCTCTCTCTCTCTCTCTCTCTCTCTCTCTCTCTCTCTCTCTCTCTCTCTCTCTCTCTTTTCCGTCCGGCCAAAGGACCGTCAAAGCAAGCTACTGCCGCGTCGGAGCTCGATCGGCCGAGCTGCTGCTGCCGTGACCCGCCAGACGTCCGTACGTCGCTGTACATCACCGTACTTTATTATCCGTATAGTGTCCGTACGGGGTGTCCGTACGTCGTTCGTACGTCGTCCGCCGGGAACGCCGCCGCTGGTTCTGCCGTTCACCGGTAATCGGCCACCGTTCCTCGTCGTCGTGGTCTAGAATTTAAGTAAGTATACCTCCTAAACCCGGATTAGGACTAATAATGCGTTTTTCTGGACTGACTTATGTATTATCGGCGTATTACGGACTGGCTTAGGTAGTATCAGTGTATAATTCGGACTGGATTGAGGATTGTTTGGTGGAAATAAAATCCAAGGAACTTAGTGGGATTATTATAAATAATTGTTGGGCTCGGATTGAGGAAATAGTGGCTGTCCGCAACTTTGAGAAATATACCGAATTTTATCGGACTGCAAGAATTGTTAGTTGAATGACCGAGATTACCTAGAGAGATTGGCTGTTGATTGATTGGTGATTAATTGTGCTTAATTGTGAAATGCCATATTGCGTGTTCGTGTGGCTGAATCGTACGGAGTGTGATTGGCCAATTGATGACTTGAATTATGTATTGGAAATTGGGCCATACGGTATTAATTGGCCAAGTGAGCATGCTATTTGTGAATTGGACATTGTGCGGTGATATGGATTTGATTGAGTGCCTATATATTACTGATGCTCATGTTGTATTTTTCATGGTCACACATTATGTATGCCGAGAGTGGGGCATGTGATGAAATTGTGTGGGAATGTGTGCCTGACATGAGCATGTGATCATCTAATTGCTCAATGCATTTTACGTTGGGTTCAGATAAAAAAATTGGTAGTGTGCCGTGTGATCACTTAAGGCTTTCGGGTCGTGCCGTCCTTATGCACTTTGTAGCAAGACGATGCCCGGCATGTCCGGAAGACGACCAGCCTCATGTACTTTGTAGCAGGCTTTGGTTCGTAAGGAGATCGGTGTTGCACCTCATGCACTTTGTAGCAGGCTAGAGACACTGGGCCATGTGATGCGTTTTTACGCTGGCCGTGAAGAGTTGTGGGCTTTTGGGTCGGATTAACAATTATTGGCCTTTGGGTCGTGGCCTTCGGGTTGTAATAATAAATTGAGCATTTGCCAGTATGCTTGCGTGTGCCAGTAGGCCGAGATATGATTATGGCATAAGAATAGCATAAGAATGCATAAGAATGCATGGCCAGTATGCGAGTATGCGAGACTCGGTGAATGGCATGTGATTTGAACACTAATGAGCGTGAGCATGCGCATGACGTACATATGCATAGCGTGTTCATGTATGTGAGTGGAGCATTATATTGAAACGTTAATCTGCAGGGTCAGCTAGGCAAGTGATCTGGGCCAAAGGCCCAGGTCGGGAAATGATTGTGATTTGATATTACTATGCTGATTGTATTCTACCTGTCAGGAGATTAGATATTAGCCTAGCATAGGTTTGGGGGTTATACTCATTGATATTCGTCTCACAATTGTAATAACCCACCTTTTCAGATCCCTAACCGTAGGGATGCCGAATCCACCGCTTTTTGGAATACCTGTACAGATACATCAATATACAAGTATATACCTTGCAGGAAATGGGGAATCGTATGTAAGATACCGATTCATGGTGTTTGTAAACGTGGGTGAATATTTCGTTAGACTCAGGAGTATGTGGCTTGGTGCTTGAGGGATGTCGACGGAAATCTAGGGCGACCCCTTAGGACTTTTGATGTGCCAATTGGTCAAGATGGATTGATGGAACCCATATATGCAGATAGCGAGGTGATCAATCCTCAGGATGTCTACGATGTAGATGGCGTTGATGAGCCTATAGAAGGGGAGCCACATGAGCCACAAGTGATAGTTGAAGACCTAGACCAAAATGCCGAGGAAGAAGACGAACTGGAGGAAATGGATCTAGATTCTGATAAAGACCATGGGGAAGTAGCAGAGGTAGGATCGGATGTAACGATTGGACATGATGATGAGTTAGGGATTTATCTTGACCCAAACCTTGAACCGGATACTGAAGACGAAGAGGCAGCAGCAACAAATATGGATTCCGAAGAGTTCGAGCCCTAAGAGAGTTCAGCAGGGGAGTCCTTCGAGCCCCAAGAGAGTTCAGCAGAGGAGTCCTCGGAATCGTTAGATCCGGATTGGGAGCCCTAGCTTAGGTCCCAACTCTTTATAGGAAAGCTAGTACCTTTTTGACTGCGATCTTCCCTATAGGTGACCCTGCCTTTCCCCAGCCGTAGTACCTTTTTGATTTGGCAGCTGCTAGAAGTTGTTGTCTTCGTTTAAATCTTTTGATCTGTATAATGTACGTTGTAAAAACAGGGGTTTTCAATGGATAATGAAATGTACATTCCTATTTGTATAATGTTTTATCTGTGGTCTTATGTGTTTATCTGTACGGGTGTATATATATAATTATATATGTGGTTTCCGCTTATGTCTATTCTCTGATTGGGTTTGGGTCGGCGACGCATCCTGGGAGCGTTGCACCATGATCAGCCAAGATAGGGATGTTGCTTGCCGTGAGGTTCGGGGTGTGACACTAAGTGTCTGAGGATGGAATTTGGAAGTTTTGTGGATGACATGCATGCCCGGTGATTTGGAGCCTAAGAAGAGATTTTAATTGGAAGTTCATAGGAGCAGTTATGGTATTCACTCGGGCAGCACGAAAATATACCAGAAATTTCGGAAGTCTTATTGTGGGATGAAGTGGGAGAAAGGAGAATTGAGACGTCATCACCCTCATTTGTTTAGATAGTTGAGTGTAGTTATAAATTTCAAGGACGAAATTTTTATTAGGGAGGAAGAATTGTAATAGTCGGAATTTTCAATCCTTTTCCCGAAATTCATGAAATGAATATTTTGGCCAATGCACTTATAGTGAGATCTCACCCGGAACCGCGCATTCACGGGATACTAACCTTAGGGGTAAGGATATTATGGGATTGAGTTCGCACGATCAAAGAATTTGACCTTAGTTCGACCTTCGACCATAACGATTGACAAGGGAATATTTTGGGCCAACAGAAACCGATCTATTTGATTGATCGTGTCCGAAGGGAACTAGCGATAAACCCTCGCAATTACATGACAATCGAGGTTGTTTTGGTTCGAGCAAGCTTAAACGTGACTTGACTTGGTGTCGATCATGGATCGAAAGCGTGTAATCCCAATGAGCCATCCATTAGCAAGAGATAAGCTAAAGTCGTGATTGTTCGATTCTAGTCATTTCTTGGAATTCGAGCTTGGGAATTGAGAATTTTGAAAATGACAATTTTGAGCGGCCGATGATGTTTTTGGCTTGGCCAACCTTGGGACCACCCATTTCTGCAAAAAAATGAATTTCGGTCCGGGATCGGAAAAATGACCATTTTACCCCTAGGACCACGAACGAATTTTAAGGACTGGATTAAGTCAGGGGGCTGAGAAATATCCTGTATGGCCGAAAATTATAAGGACAGGAATGCCCCTCTCCCTTTTTGAGTAATTACCATTTTGCCCTTTTGAATTATTGGATAAGGACAATCGTGGGCCGTCGGATGTGGATGAGATCGAATCTTGGCCATTGGATCGGAGGGTAGTTAGAGGGGTGTTTTGGTAATTTCCGGGGTGCAATTATTGGAGGGTAGCATTTAAATATCTTTTTCTCTCTCCTCCTCTCTCATTTTCACTCACGCTCTCTCTCTCCTCACCCACCCCCACCGAACCGGTTCTCTCTCTCCCCTCTCCCCGTGCGTGAAGCCCCCCCTTGGTTGGCCACCAGCTTGCCGCCGCAGGTTGCTGCCCAGCCCCGCCGTCCGCGCCGCCGCTTCTCTCTCTCGGTCACGCCTCATCACTGCCTACCTATCTTTCTCTCTCTATTTCGCCGTTCCGATCAGCCCCGCCACCGCCGAACCACCCCTAGCCGTCCTCTCCTGCCCTGTACGTCCCCAACGCCGCCCCCAGCTGCCCGTGAACCGCCCGCTAGCCACCCGTCCACGGTGGTGCAACCGCTCGCCCGCTAGGCCACTGGCGCCGCTACTGCTGCTGCTGTTGTTGGGCCGTCCGTTCTAGCCTTTGTCCAGCCCTATTTGTCTCGCCTTTTAAGGTAAGTGACTTTCCCAAATATTACTTAGATCTCGGGTATTGTTAGACGCGTTTAGGAATCGATTTAGGTGGTTTCAGTGACTTTTTTGGAGTGCAGACCGGGGCTGGATTCTTGGCTGTCATGGATTGATTTAGGGATTAAAAATGTGTGGTTTGGTAGACTCGGATAAGGCTGAGGTGATGTGGAATGATCGCGGCTGATTTGTGTGTTTGATTGGTGATTTTATGGCTTAATTGGCTTAATTGAATGATTGTGCGATTTGTGATCGCTGGCTGATTTGGAACATGTTGTGGGCTGAATTTGGTGTGGCCGTGTGCCATGTGTGTGTGGCCGTGAGGCGTAGTGGTGTGATTGTGCATTGAGATCGCGTATCAAGCATGTGTGATTGGGTGGTGTGTTCGCGTGACGAGGATGTGTAATTGTGAAATGTGTGTGAGGTGTGACATTGTGTATTGCTGTGTGTAAGTGTGGCTGTGTGTACATGTGGTACGTATGGTAAATGTGGAACGAAGGTACAGAAATGGAGGATTGTTTGGAGAAGTGGGTCCATCCTTAGGCGTGTACGTTTACGCGGGACGATGCCGTCCTTAACGAGGTGACAATGTCTGACGAGGTCAGAAGACCGTTGGCTTGATGCGTTTTACGCGGGCGCGGTAGAAGGCAAGTTGAGTGTAGGATTTCATCTTGAGGCGTGTTCGTTTACGTGGGATGATGTCGTCCTTGACGAGGTGACGATGCCTGGCCCGACGGGGTGACGATACCTGATGAGGTCAGAAGACCGTTGGCCTGATACGTTTTACGCGGGCGCGGTAGTAGTGGAAAGGTTGAGAATAAGTTGGACTTGGCAAGACGTGTGAGGATTGCGAAAGTTGACGCGTGGTATGAGTTCGTGTGTGAGTGTGGTCTGTATCGCGTATTGTAATGCCCGATTATGGGGTAAAATCTATTAGGCATAGTATGGGACATGCCAAGTAAGTTTTGCCTTATAATCGAGGCACGCGTGTGGCTGTGATGCATTATTACGGCATGTGGTCTGTATTATTAATTAACTTGCAGGGACGTGCATGATAGGTTCCAGGTGGGATCGCATGTGATTGTGAGTATGGTTGATTGTTGTGTGTTGTGCGTGTTTCGTCTGGCGGTACGTGAGAGCCTACGTGGGGTTTGGGGTTGTACACTTATTGAGATTCGTCTCATAGTTGTATAACTCACAATTTTAGACCCCCAGCTGCAAACCTAGGAGGCCCGCCTCCTCTTTTTGAAGTATGAAGAGCCGCCCATGGTACCCCAGTGGAGTTGTAGGCGATGTCCAAGTGATCTGCCGGGTGCGTTAGCTAGAGGAATCAGGAGCAAAATGGAAGGATTACGACCGGTAGTTTTCCCTAGGGTATTTTAGGGGTTGTTTAGACTAGGTTGACCTATAGTGAAGTTAACTTAACCTGACCCCTGATCCTTTTGTTAAGTCGGTGCTGTGAATGCTTATTTATTAATCATGTCGGTAACATGATGTTGGTTTGCTCAGTAAATTGGTGTTGTATAAAAATGATTGTTATTGTTCTTCGATTGTCTTGCTAAGTTACCCCATCGTCGTCTTTATAGTCAGGTGTTTTGTTTTTATATTCGCTTCCGCATTTGTTTCTGATGTTTGGGTTGGGTCAACGATGTTCCTGGGACGTCGCAACTATTTGACCGGAATAGCGGGATGTCGCGAGCTCGATGGAGTTCGGAGCGTGATAGTCCATCCTATCAATTTCGGCTGGAAATCGCTAACGTGGATACCGGTCATGCTACATGACACGACCAGCGTTATCGTGGGCAATTTTTAATAACATTTTAATATTTTTTTAAAATTTTTTCCTTTTCTTCTCTTTTCCTTCTTTACTTTTTTCTTTTTTTTTCCTTTTCTCTTCTCTTTTGTTTTTCTTTTTTCTTTTTCCCTTTGTCCCTCCATTGGCCATTGTTGGACCTTTCTCAATGGTTGTTGACCTCCGCCAGCCTTGAGCGAAGGATGCCTGAGCTTGGGCTGGCGAGGGCATCCCTTCGCCAAATCAAGTGTAGGTGGCCTTCACCAGGGGCCGGCGAAGGTAGCCCTCGCTTAAGGCCCGACGATGGGCTGTTGAGGGAAAAAAGGGAAAAGAAAAAAGAAAAGAAGAGAAAAGGAAAAAAATTTAAAAATTTAAAATATATTAAAAATTGTATGCGTCAGCGTTGACTGTGCCATGTAGAATGGCCAAAATCCACGTTCGCAATTTCTGGCCAAAATTGGCTGAATGGATTCAATTGGTAAAATATGAAAAGATTTAGGACTCAATTGGCATAATTAAAAAATTTAGAATTGAATCTATAAAAGTACAATAGGTTTAGTTATTTTTGGACAATTTTTCCCTTTTATTTCTAGCACCCTTGCTAATGAGGAAAGAACCTACCAACAAGGTGCTAGTCTAGATGGCAAGAGAGTTTACAATCTCTTTGTAGTATTGGGCTCAGGTATTGTTAGGAGTGGTGTAGACATAAAATTCTGGAGGGAAAATATCACCAAAAACTCCAAACTATATCACTTGTGATAAATTTATCCAGATCTGGCGAGGGCAGCCCTTGCCCAACCCCAGCGCCGACGAGGACCGCCCTCACCGGCTTCCCTCTGCCATGGCCGGTAGAGGGGAGAGAGAAGAAAAGAAAAAAAAAAGGAAAAACAATAGAAAAAGGAAAAGACGAAAATACCCATGGGCCAAAATATTGTGGGGTAAATGTGTCATAAGTAGCATAGTTTGGAATTTTTCGTGTCACAAAAAATAGTTCAGTGTAAATTTGTCACAAGTGACATAGTTTAGGGTTTTTTGTGTCGAAAAAAAGTTTAGGGTAAATTTATCACAAGTGGCATAGTTTGGGATTTTTTGTGGTATTTTCCCAATTCTGGATGCACAAGGCCGATGTCATGGAGTGCACACACAAAAACTGACCCGGACACTATTTCTCCACAAAACCCAAAAAAAAAAGAAAAAAAAAGAGAAGAAGCTTCAACTACATTTTCTGTTTGTTTAGCGATAGAGGGCAATGTAAAGTAAATTATGGAAATAAAAATTGTTTCGTAAAAGTTTGGAAAGTTGTCCAATTTTACAAAGATCGGAGAAAGTCATGATGCATGAACTTACAAGTTAGTTTCAAGTGCCAAGTCCTTGCGCAAGTAGAGCACCAGGGCCGCAGGCCCGTCAAAATGAGAGTGAGAGCACTTTGCCAAGCCCGTGGGACATTTCATTTACAGACTTAGGATTTGTTTGACTAACATAGAAAAAAGAAATTGCTATTGAAATTCTGCCCATTGTATGTCACACGTTTGGCAACCTTAACAACTGAAAATGGAAACCAAAAAGTTAATCAATTTTTTCTGAAAACTTGAATACTAACATTATTAATACCAGTTTCACAACATAACTGTTATGATTCTTTTTTTCATCATGCATCTTTTCAATGACAAATTTAAGTAACCCTTTCCTCAACTTACAATATATTGACTAATTTTTTTTTTATGAATCTCCTAAGTAAAAATTAACCAATGTTATGAAATGTGCCTAACGTTATTAGGTCTTCAATGTTTCGATTTTCAGCAATTAATGTATATATCAAATGGGATCGAGGAATCAATGCCATTTCATCGTTAGATGGTTGTATTGGTTGATCTCCATGATTTGCGAAATGCAATTAACTTAGTCACAAGATAAATTCAGACCGAAAGAAAGAAAGCAATGAAACTAACATTCGTAGTAGCATCTGAGCATGTGGTGACAGCTCAACTCCAGCAAGGAATGTAAGTTGAAACTTTTGGTTGGCAATAACTGAGAGTTTGTAGCTGTTAGAGATATATGGACTCTGGTTAATATTTCACATCAAAAGTTTGGATATGCAGAATAATATCTTCTACAGATTTTGGTCTCCTTGACAAAACAAAAAAAAGCCAAAAGCTGCTTTGCTGTTGTTGAAAGGGCTATTTGTGAAAGCACAAGCATCCTGACTTTTCTGCAGATCTTACTTGAGAGGATATAGCCTTGTGTTGGGTGTTTCTACAGATGAGGCCAGAGATCACCATATGATCACGTAAGAGAATATGTAATTATGAAAGGAACTTTGGTGTTCAATGACCCATAAATGATTTGATGTTTTTCCGGTAAAAGAACATTACAAGTGCTATAACTTTTATATGGCGTTTACTTAAGTACCTTAACTTTTTTTTTCCGATCACATAAGTGTCATAACTTTGAGTGCCATATAACTTTTCAATTGATCACTTAAGTACCATAGCTTTTTAAAAACGTTTACTGCAAGTACTATATTATGTTGAATTTGGGTACTTGGGTGAACTTTTTTGAAAAGTTATTACACTCAAGTGATTGATTGAAAGCTGGAACTCAAGTAAACATTTTTTAGAAGTCTTGGTAATCGAGTGGTCGAAAAATAAAAATTATGGTATTCAAGTGAGCGTTGTAACAAAATTATGATACTTATAATGTCTTTATTTTTGAATTTTCAAGAAAAGAAACATTATATGTTTTTGATTGACGGTAAAAACAATATATATTAGGAGGGAGGGATTAAGATGAATACGACCATAAAAATGACCACGAAAATGACCGTTTTGGACTGTATATAGAATTATAAGCATCACGAGGAGACCTATATCTTTAGCTAGAGAACAAGATTGTACCATGCACATGATTCACGAGCGGAATTACTGTGTGATGGCTGTAGCTAGTGAAGCTAAGGACAGTGGTTCGTTGAAAAGTCATTTCACCGTTTGTTATTAAATTAAAGCCAACAGGATAGACCGAGACTTTGACTAAGACAATTCTTGATACTATCTAGCTCGTGGTCTTGAATTATTGTCCTTCAAGTCAGACCACGCCAGATATCTGAACTCGATATAAACACACGAAAATGACGCGCAAGGGAAAAAAAAAGAACTTCATTTTTCATCTACACAGTTTGGATGTGAAAACATAGATGCGTCATTGATTTACTTCACTTGCAGTAGTAAAACAGGTTTTTATCAGAAGTTGTTGATCACTACTAAAGGAATTTCTTACATTTAAAATTTGCTTGTGGGGATAAAGTTTTCAGACCGGGTTTCACTAGGGAAGTATGGTGGATTTTCCATACTTGGTCACACAGAGCAGGTTGTACACAGGGCACTAGTGCGTTGTCTCATATGCCAGCCTTCATGTAGAATTCGGTTAATAGCTCCGAACAGATTTCATTCTACCGCATATGCTTGTTACTTGTCTCTGTTTTGATCATCACTTCTCTGACAAAACAAAAGAGGCCGAAAGCTACTTTGCCGTTGTTTAAAGGGCTATTTGTGAAAGCACAAGCTTCCCGACTTTTCTGCAGATTTTACTCGAGAGGGTATAGCCTTGCGGTGGGTGTTTCTACGGATAAGAGGCCAGAGATCATTATATGAACACGTAAGAGCATATGCAATAATGAAAGGGACTTTGGTGCTCAATGGCCCACAAGTTTTTTTTTTTTTGCTCAACCAATGACCCACAATTTATTAATTTTTTTTTCAAGAAAAGAACGTTGCATAAAGTTTTTGTTTACGGCAAAAACCATATAGATGAGGAGGTCCACGAAAATGACCGGAAAGTGACCGTTTTGTACTATTTTAGAATCACATGCAAGACCATAAGATTTGTATCTTTAGCCAGAAAACAAGATTGTACCATCCACATGATTCACGAGCAGAGTTGAAATGGCTGGGTAATGGTTACAGATAGTAAAGCAAGAGACAGTGGCTAGTTGAAGAGTCACCCTCTTCAAAAATTGACCTGTAATCACAAAATAAATCATGCACACACAGATGGACCAATCCAAAGAGGTGCCCAAATGAGCTGGTATAAGTTAGAAACTCAAATACATTTCACCATTTCTAGTTAAATTTAAACCAAAAGAATTGACGGACAACTTGATTAAGAAATTCTTGATACTCTCCAACTCATGGTCTTGCATTATTATCCTTCTAGTCAGACCACGCCAGAAATGTGAAATCGTTACAAATATGTGACATTCTGAAATCCGACCGACTTGGGATTTATGAAATGGATGATTTTATGGACGTGCTTGTAGTTAGATCTCACCCGGAACTGATCATTCCTGGGATACTAACCACTAGGGAATGACTAATTAGGGATTTAAATTCATGCGACCAAAGGAACTCGATCGTGAACCAACTTTCGACCATATAAATTGTGGAGGTGACATTTTGAGTTAATGTAGGGCGATCCAATGTTAGTTAGGGATCAATTCACAGCTGACATATGAGTGGATTGCGGGTGATTCCGCTTGACCAGGAGATGAACTGACGAATGACCCTAAACCTATACCAAATGATCGTGCTCGTCGGAACTAGTGATCGACCCTCGCGATTAAGTGACCACCGAGGTCATCACCATCTGAGTGCAGTTAAACGTGGCTTGATTTAGTATCGGCCACGGGTCAAATGTGCGAATTTCCCCAAAAGCCACCCGTTAGTTCGAGATACGCTCAAGTTACGTTAATTAAATTTAATCATTAATGAGAGACCGAGTTTGGGCCTCGAAAATTATGAAGGTCACGACAGGATAATTGGACGATGTTGTTATTAGCTCGGTTAGCCTTAGATTTGTAACGTCCTGAAATTCGATCCACTTTCGGGATTAATAAAGTAGATGATTATTTCTCATTTCGTTTTAGTGAGTCTCGCCCAGAACTGATCATTCTCGGGATACTGACCATTAGGGAATGGCTAACTAGGAAAACGGTGCGTGGACCAAAGAACTTGACCATAAATCGAGTCCGATTCCGATAAGCGACGAGAGAGTATTTTGTGCCGACATGGGCCGGTCTAAGGGTAGTGACGGATTTTGTTTGACGGACGACGTACAATCGGATAGCGAGTGGTTCCGCACGACAGAGAGTAAGCGTGGCAAACGATCCCGAACCTATTCCGGAAGATCGCGACCCTTGGGACTAGCGATAAATCCTCATGTTCTCTTGGGAATCGAGACCATCACGACTCGAGTAGCCCTAGGTCGATATGCGTGACCCCTAAACAGCCGCCTATTAGTGAGAGACGCTAAAACTGCAAATTGAGCTAAATCGATCGTGGAATTGAGTCCGGATTTCGGTATCGAATTTCATGGGCGTACGTGACTATTTTGCAAGGACGACGTCATTTTTGTGTGGCTAATCATATTTGGAATCAGTGGAGTCGAAAATTGGAAAATTGACCCGAGACCGGAAAATTACCATTTTGCCCCTAGGCCTAATTTTAGTGTTCTGAATTTTGGGCTTATTTAGGGATTATTTTAAGGTTTTATATTGAAATGTATCAGCCCAATAATGCTAGAATTTTGGGCCTTAATGCCCTTAGATATTTTGTCTAGAATTAATCCTAGCCCTTAGTTAGAGGGTAAGATGGTCATTTTTGAATGTTTGGTCAACCACCCCACTATCTCACTCTCTCTATACACTCTTGGCTCTCTCTCTCCTCATTTCCACCACCATCATTAGCTGGCACCCCCTCCTCCCTCTCCATCCCGTGAGCTCCTTTCCCCTCCCCGGCCGCGCGTGCGCAACACCGCCGAAGCGCCACCATCGCCGCCACCGCCAGTGCTGCCGCCCCACGCCTCACCCCACCATCACCGTCCCGTCCCCCTTTCCTCTCCCTCTCACCGTGTCACTCCCTCTCCCGTGCTCTCTCTCTCTCGATCGCTAAAGAGCTCGCCGAAGCCACCGCTGTTCTGATGCGGAACTGCTGCTGTCCAGCCGCCCTCGCCTCTTGTTCAGCCTTGTTTGGAGCTTAGGATTCCAAGTGAGTACAACCCTAAACCCTAATTAGGCTAATGTGTGTTTTTAGATGAGTTTTAGGGGTTAATTAGGTAATTTAGGGGTTAACTTGTGGAGGCTGTTAGGGGATGATTTTGTGGTACATTTGGTGACCTAGAATGATAATTTGACTGAGGTTTGGTGGTCCATAACATGCTGCGTGGTGGCTGATCATGGGAGTTGTGATTTAGACAAAAATTGTGGTTTTGGCGAGTGAAATTTGTGAGCTAAATGGCGGCTGTTTTCGTAGTGATCTAGTGGCTATTTCGCAACTTAGTGTGATAATTTTAATTGAGGTTTAGAGGCTTAGAATGGGCTGTGCGATGGCTGGACATATCGGATTGAATCGGCCTAAGTTTGGACTAAGTTCGGGTTCAATTGTGGATTATAGTGCGCACCTAGTTTGGTCCTCATGATGGCTGATTCGGGTGATGCTTTGGGGAGCCTAATAGAGTATTTTGAGGATATTTATTGGCCTAGAATGACCGGTGTCACATCCTCAATTTCAGTCCCTGGGAAATGTCTATGGTTTAAGCTTGATGGTTTTCCAATTGGAACAAAAATTTCTACCCTTGTTTTGGAAAACCGTATTTCGGATCCTTTGTACCCCTTTGTTTTGTTTTTTTTAGGGAGACTTTTGTGATTCGAATTTCTAAATGCTTTCTTCTTGAAAGTTGTTCTAAACATCTTGAAGTTTTACATGATTTAATTGCAGAATTTTTGGAGTTGATATGAATAGTACAATGCCTGATTTTGAACCGTGTGAAACTGCCCAGAATAGGTATTTCGGCGATGTTTACACCGTCTTTATTTTCTACGATCTTTTCTGGGTCGATTTTGGAAATGTTTCCTTCACAAAAGTTGTTGAGAACGTCCTTTTCTATAACGTGTGTAAATTTGGGAATTTTCTGAGTTGATTTGGATTCTGGACAGAGCTTATTTTGAGAAACAAATATTCTGTTCCAGTGAACTGTTTTTAGTCTGTTTTTGAGCTACTAAAAATGGTGTTTACAGAAAGATTCCGAATTTGTGTTCTTCACGAGAAATGTTTGTTAAGGTCTTGTTTATGACATATCCAAATTTGAGAAGTTTCGAATTTCATTTACTATATTTTCAAATCCAATTTCGTGAACAGTGCAAAGCTGTTCGGTTTTGTTAGATTTCAAAGATTTATCAATTGTTATATGAAAAAAACGTTGGAATCTCGACTTGAGGCCTTTTGCTGATATTTGAGACATATTTAGAGGTTTCCCGTGCTGAATCTCGAGTTGAATGAGATTTTTAGATGTATTTTGTTGTGGAAAAACCTCGGGAAAAGTTGAGGTTTATTATGATGTGGAGTTCGTTTTGCACGTTACGTGCGTATTTTCGCGAGATCCGTTTTATCCGAACAAATTGGGATTTAATTCAGCCCATTTGAGAGAGTCCTAGAAGGTTTGACCTAGTCAAACCTTATCACCATCATCATTTCCTTCATTTATTCCTTGGGCCTCTTTTTCAAACTTATCATTATGGCCATTTATGAGGCTTTAATGAGTCTTGTTCCTCACTTATTGACCAAGAAAGAGGAGAGGAGGTCACGCCAGCCAAGGGGAGAGGGGGAAGGCTTCGGCCAAGCTTGAGAGGAGAGAGAAAAGAGAGTCATTTATGGCCATTTCATCATTTCTTGGACTTTGGCCTTGGGTCATTATGATGGGGTGAGGTATGCGCTTACCTCATCGCATGGATGACACGTGCGCATACCTCACACCCTTGATGACCCAGGCGCACGTGTCATCAAGTCACTTTATTCCCTCTATAAATAGCCCTCTTTATGATAGAATTGGGTTCACTTCCTCACACGCATCAACCAATTAGAGAGAGAAAAAGAGAGAGAGAGAGAGAGGGCCGAAAATTGAGAGAAAAGAAAAGAAATCGAGAGCTAAAAAGGGAGAAAGAAAACCCGAGAGAGAGAAAAGTCATTCTCGAGAATTATTCCAAAAACTGAGACCCGTCACCCTTCCCGCCATTCTCTACTCTTGTTCTTGTTTTATAAAAGAGTAAGTGGGATTTTACTACCGGGAAATGACGTTGAAATACGTCGTATCATGAGCTTTCCTCCCGTTCTCGGCTTTTGATGTTCCGATGTTGTGTTCCCGATAACGAGTTTGCCTTGTTTCGTGTTTTCTTTGCATGTTATCTAATTCAAAATAGAAACCGAGGCGCGATACGTGAGGTAAACCGTGACTTAGTTATGCTTGGGCTCCTTGTTTTGTGCTTTCTATGCCCGTTGTTGTTTGATCGGCCACGGAGGCCAGTACGGTAAGAATGTTTCGTGAAAACGATGATTGATACGTCATCGCCTGTTAGTAACGTTTTACTTACTGGGTCTCCTCGACTCACCCCCCGTTGTTTTCCCTTTTTCAGGTCCGTAGGATGGCATCTCCACCAGCCCGCGTTGGCAATCCCGTGAAACCGAGAGCCGAAGTGCTTACCGTGATAAATGTTAGAGAAGACCGCACCTATCGTCGAAGCACGATGCTGATAATGAGGGCCTAACGGACTTGGTGCCTCAGGGCGGGCCGGCTCCGAGATAAAGCCACGGGTGGGATGTGAGATGGCCAGGCGGACGGGACCGGGGTGGAGGTGAAGAAGCGAGAAACGAGAAGCCGTAGTGGGTATAGGTTAACCCAAATTAAAATTTGCTAATTATAGTCGGCAATGAAATATGTGTTGTTTGCCATGGCCCGAAGGGCTTGTAAAACATGTTTGCATGAATTATAGACATAAAGTTGCTCATAATGCTTGTCTTATTTTCGTTGGTTGTTCTTTAGTTGTGATCGTCCCGAGTATGCTTCCGCTTGCGTGTAATGAAAAAGAATAATGAACGGGACGTCACATTAATGGCCCCGAGGTAGGGGGCGTTACAACCGGCTTGATGGCTATCCATACCGGGATTGAATTGGACAAGACGCGATCAATTTGAGGCTTAATTATGTGATTACCGGGAATGGTTGAATTAACTGATGGAATGGCTGAATTGTCCTTGGTTGTGGTCAATTTGCGATGCCATGTTGAGTACTTATGTAGCCAAGAAAGGATAGGCTTGGTGGACCTTAGACCCGTGCAAGTTTAATGGCTTAATTGCGTGATTTCCGTGTGCCGATGATGTACCATGGCTAATTTAAATTGATTGACTGATTGAGCATATTGATTCATTAAATTGAATATGTGTGGTGTAAGTTGAGCATATTGCGTTGTGAATTGATCAAGTGGTGTTGTGCAATTGAATGCTCGTTGTGAATTTCCTGAATGCCCAAGTGTGAACGTTATAGCCATAAGTGTGCATCTCAAGCATTGGCACGGCATGTGCATATACGAGTGTGCACGAATGACATGAGCATGTGATCATCTAAAATGCCCTGATGCATTTTACGCGGAGTTCAGATAATAACTGGTGTATGTGAATGTGTGATAACATAAAGCCCTGATGCGTTTTACGCAGGGTATTGAACTCGTCCTTAGGCGTGTTATGCGGGACGATGCTCGGATTACCGAAAGATGACCAACCTAATGTGTTTTACGCGGGTTATGTGTCATGAGACTGATGCGTTTTACGCGGACTAGAGATCGATCTCGAAGTGATGGACCTGATGCATTTTACGCAGGTCAGACCTGATGCGTTTTACGTGGGTCAGAGGAGAAATTGATAATTGGCAAGTGTGCAAGAATACAAGTGTGCGATAATACATTGATGGGGCATGAGCATGAGTGTGAGCACGAGCATATGCATGACATGCATCGTGACTAAGTGATATGTGTATATGTGCCGTGATTGAATTCTGCGGCATTATTGCGATTATATATCAAATACCTAACCTGCAGGGTCAAGTAAACTTTGGATTTAGGCCCAAAGGCCTGAGTCAATTATGTTTTGATTTGTGTGTTGTTTAGTACTCGTCAGGAGATGCATGTTAGCCTAGTTTAGGTTTAGGGAACCTACTCACTGAGATTTATTCTCTTTTTTTTTTGGTAAGGGTAAGGTATATATTACTTTCAAATCACCAAATACAAAGGAAGACAAGAGAGTAACCAAGTCCCAAAAGGACTAAAAACAAGGGACCACGGTCACCCCAGAAAAAGAGAAGAAAGAAAAGAGGAGAAGAAACTATACAAAGGAGGCCTAAAACAACCCAACTAAGAAAAGATGGAAGGTGAAAGCCCCCAACTTCTCTGAAGTCTTATGTTCAAAGGCGTGTCTGGAACTCTTCCAAGGGCTGTAACTTTGTCCTTTACCACTTTGATAATATGATTCCACATACCCGGAATGAAGATACTCTTGTTTCGGAAGATAGAGTTGTTTCTTTCCGTCCAAATTATGTGACAAAGGGCACCAAAAGAGAACCTGGAAAGACGGTGGGCAAAAGATGGTCCTCCACAAACCTTCATTGCCCATATAATATGCTCATGCCACGGCCGATTACGCCATGGAAGATAGCATTTTGTTGCCCAAAAATACGCCAAACTTCTTGTAGAGGAGCACTAAAAAAAGAGGTGATTTATTGAGTCCGGGATAGCATCACAAAACACGCACATAGCAGCGTCAATCCTGCTATTATGGATAAGAGCAGTCTGAGTCGGCAACCGGTTGAGGGAGATTATCCATAGAAGAAAGGACTGCCGCGGAGCAATGTGATGATCCCATATAAAGGAATGCCACTGAACCGGAAGTCCTTTTCTTCTTATATGGTTCCACGCCATTGCCACTGAGAAGGTGGAGGAAGGTTGGGGAGCCCAACTGAGCTCATCTTCAATGTCTTCCTCAAAAATAGGGGTAGGTTCTGTCCAGTGCAGTATAGTTTCCAAGGTATGTGAATGTTGCCATACCGAGTCATAAAAAGTCCGAACAGATGTGTCCCGTGGAATACGAGACACGCAATTGGCCGGAAATCATTCATACTCGACGCATTGGGGTTCTTCGGAACCAATGTTAGTATGGTATTATTAATTTCTTTGAGTAGGCGGCCAGTTTCAAAGAAGTTCTTAATCGCCTTCAAACACGAAGGGCCAGTAATCCCCCAAGTGAGTTTGAAAAATTCAACGTTGTAGCCATCTGGACCTGGAGCCTTACCTTTGGCAAGCGAAAACAGTGTAGTTTGGATTTCCTCATCGGTTACTGGTTGTGCAAGGAACAGCCTTTGATTCTCATCTAAAGTCTTTCCAATAAAACCATGCAGATCCGGATCCGGGGCCTGAAGGGTAGTTGGAGTACTAGAGAGAAGTCGCTGAAAATGAGACACAATATGGTTTCCAACTGCCAAAGGTTCAATAATAATCTC
Source organism: Syzygium syzygioides (assembly GCA_031216285.1). Lineage (NCBI taxonomy): Eukaryota > Viridiplantae > Streptophyta > Magnoliopsida > Myrtales > Myrtaceae > Syzygium > Syzygium syzygioides. The sequence continues at coordinate 16,235,421 of CM062244.1, read as the reverse complement.
GCCACCCTCTGTTGTAACTGATAGAATTCTATTACGGAGACGTCTATGGTTGACATGATGATGAAAGAAAGCGGTATTCATGTCTCCTTCCTTTATCCAACGGATTCTGGATTTTTGTCGGTAAAAGGATTCTTCTTGCAATCTCAAACCAGAGAATATTCTTTGCAGCTCTACTTCTCTTGCAAGAAGGTTCTGGTCAAAAGGGCTCAAATCCAAGGCCGTCTGAACATGGAGTAAGTCCGATATAGCCTGTTCTGTTCTTGTTGAAATCTCCGAGAAGGAATTACGGTTTAAATGTTTCAACTTCGATTTAAGAGCTTTGAGTTTGCAGCAAACATTGAACATAGGTGTACCCACAAAATGTGTATCCCAAACTTGAGTAACTAACTCCATAAACAGTGGATGGGAAGCCCAAAAGTTGAAGAACTTGAAAGGCTTGTTCGAAGTAGTCGGAGGAACAATCTTAACCACCATAAGAGAGTGATCAGAGATGCCAGGTGGAAGGAAGTTAGCTTCGGAGAAGGAGAAACTTTGAGTCCAGCTATCATTGATAAGTACTCGGTCAATCTTACGCATTTTCCGGTTTGCATCTGAAGGGTGCGACCAAGTGTATCTACATCCAACATATCGGAGATCCTCCAGTCCCGCATTGTTGAGGCAATCCCTACAATCATCAAAAGCTGGAATCCATGGAGTAGAGCTGCCCACTCTATCCTCTGGGTCCCTTATCGCATTGAAATCCCCAGTGACAAGCCATGGAAGATCACATGAGGAGAGCCGAATTAGGTCAGCCCACAATTGTCTTCGATTCACGAAAGTGTGTTCTCCATATACTACTGTAAGCATACAAGTATCCTGCATATGTATCAACCTTGTTCGAGCATGAATTAGTTGAGACGAAGAGTACAGAAGATCCATCTCCATCTCATTCGGATCCTAGCCAATCCATATTCTTCCTAGGGGAGAGTATTCATAGTTAGAAACCCAAATCCAGGTTGCAAAAAGATCTTTAGAAATGTCAATAAAACGAGAACTTTTGACTTTAGTTTCTAATATACCAATACAGCAAAGATGATTCTTCCTAATAAAGGAGCAAATTTCCGCTTGTCTGAGGGGTTCAACTAGTCCCCTTATATTCAAAAAGCCAAAAAACATTCCTGGAAAAGAAGATGTTATCTCCGAGCTCTCCTAGATCTCCTCTTCTTATTCTTCTTCGAGGAGGACGGCCCTGAAGTTGTAGCGAGGCAACTCAAACTAGGAACAGGCCCCAAGGAGGCCTTGGCTGGATCTTCGATAGTGTAGGATGCTAATGTTCGCGAACGTGTAGTCGGAGGGGAAAAAACTGCATGATCACCCATGCTTTGCTCTTCGGTGTCACTGATTTCCCCCCCTTCGTGCACACAAGAAGAGGCTTCAGAGGACGTGTGAGAATTAATCTCAAAGTCCTCTATTTGTTGTTGAAAGCGTCCTTGAGGACCAGAGGCAGTCAAGGGGAGTATCTCAGCGATTTGTTCTTCCGTGGAGCTCAAAACAGCCTCACGCTCTTCTTGTTCATGGCCAGGTTGCAGTCTAGCCACCCCCCTGAGTTCGCTTCCAAGGGAAGGTCAAGTGCAGTAGAGGACATACTGGGCCCTGCTGGGTCCTTCGGGACGTTCAGGACTAGGCTTAGTTGCTGAAGGTCCTGCGGGGGGGGAGGGGGGGGCATCGCAGAAGGTAGTACAGCTTTGTCCCCTGTGTTCGTGTGCAGGGGAGAGTCGGTTGCAGGTCTGGCCGGCTTAGTAGAGGTACTCTATGGAGCAGAAACCAACGAGGGAGGGAGTTGAGTAGGATCAGGGGCGAACGTTGAATCTGTATGTAACTGGTTCTGCGGTACCAGCGAAATGGAAGAGGGCTGGTCGAGGACTACAGCAGACGCTGGAGGACAATGGCTGGGGCCAGGGGCAGATTTAGCTGCAGAGGTTTTACCTTTCCTGGAATGTACATGAACCCATCCTTCATCCCTGTGGAGTTGCTCATCATGTCCAGTCTTATTGACAAGGTTTGAGGAGCCTGCAACAGGAGTTGCAGACTTAACAATGGGCTGATTAGGGCCACAATCAAAGCCATTAGATCCCTCTTTATGTCCGAAGATACCGCATGAAGGACATGCCAGCGGTTTCCACTCGTATTCGACATTGATAGTGTTCACCTCACCATCCCAGCAGAATTTTACTTGCTCAGCTCTTGGCTTAGTAGCTTGGAGTTCCACACAAACTCGCACAAATGAGATCCTTGCCATCTGTTGAGTTTGAAGATCCACATAGAGGGGTTTGCCAATAGCACTGGCTATGAAGCCAATGCCAACAGGGGACCATAACGAATCGGGAATGTCTCTAAGTCTTACCCAAACCGGGATAGTGTCCAGAACTCCCTTCTTGAGCTTAAGCTTGGAGTGCCATTGTTGTAAAAGCAAGGTACAGCTGAATATAGACACCGGGCCCGAGTCAATGATCTTCCTGCGGAATTCATTATCAGGAATGCGGAACAAATAAAAGCCATTCTCATGTAGCTTAACCTCAGCAACTTTATCCCCCCATGCCTTTCTTATCGCCTCTTCAGTCAACTTGAAGGGGACTTTCTTCCCTATAAATCGGCCTACAACACATTCCAGCCAGAAGGGATTCTCAACAGCAGCTATATGTGGCGTGATATCCACAATCTCTTCACCATCAACCACCCGTGGAGGTACGTAAGTTAAGCTATATCCTTTGGTTAAAACTCGAGCAACGTTAGCCCAAGTTCTGGTTTTAGGCGCAGGTGTTTGCTGTCCTTGAGGCTTGCTGGGAATCTGTCCATCCACATGAGAAGTTCTCACTGTTGTATAAATCCAATTTTTCAAACCCCTGACCTTGAGATGGTGGATGCGCCACTTCGTTTTGGGATCCCATATCGCATAGAGAGATCGGTGACGGTACACCCCATAGGGAATGGGAAGTCGTATGTTAGGCACTATAGTATAGTATGAGTCGATGAAGACGGGCCACACTTCCGGGCCCATCCTTACCTAGCTTGGTGTTTTCGGGACCAGTTTGGTACGCATGGACCTCTTTGGTCCTTCGACATCCCGTTCGACATATATGGCCAGCCAGATCCGTAGGCCGCTAATGGAGAGGTCGCGAGCCTCGCTGCCACGTCCGAAGAGGATTCTGGTGCCCGACCAGTCATCCTCGAGATAGATACCGAGTCCGAGGGAGAGGAACTGATGGATTGGGAGTCTGATGTCAAGCCGAAGCCGGAGCCGATGGAGCAAGAGCTAGAGCCGAAGGGCGATTTTGGGGCAAAGTCAGGGGATGCCGAGTCCGAGCTGGATTTGATGGATTCTGAGTCTGAGTCGTCGGATGACTCGTTCGAGTCCTCAGGATCCGACCTGGATTGGTTGCCTTAGAGTTTACCCTTAACCATAGTTAGGTTGGGCCGACATTTTTTGAATGGGTGCCCTTCTTAGGTTTAGTGTCTTGACTACCCGGGCCACTTATCCATTTTTGTTAGTAGTGGCCTTGACCCGTTTTTGGTTTTTGATGATCGGGCTGTACATGAATATTGTATATGGCTCCCAATATCAATGCAAGTGTATATTTGTTTATGTTGTTGGTTGTGTAGCTATCCTTGATTATGTGTTATAGTATTGTACGGGTGTTTGATTGCTTCAGCATGTGCTTTAATCTCTGTATTGGGTGTTGGGTCGGCGACGCATCCTGGGACGTCGCGCTATTCAATTCTACCTTTGCGAGGGATGTTGCACGCCGGAGAGCGCGGGGCGTGACATCCCCGTTTGATTTGGCATCAAAGCCAGGTTAGCTCGATCCAATTTGGTCGAAGCCTGCAGTGATAAGGAACGATGACCTTGGGTGGCCAGTAGGGAGACCTCGTGTGCTACGTGTATCTCCCGACTGTTTGTGTATTGATTGATTGGTAGTATGAATTGACCCGTAAAATGCAGGTGCGGCAGGACACGAGGTTAGTATGCGTATTCTCTTGATTGAAGTCTCGTGCTATTTATACCTAATGGCATGCTGAGTGATTGACTGCTATTGTGTTAAGTCCCCTGCTTAGGACCTTAGACTGGATGAGCTTGGTTTAGGTCTCTAATTCCTATGCGGGAATTATAGCAGGTAGGTGAGCGTGTGAGTTGGGAAGATGAGTAGCCAAGGAAAGGGTAGAGGTCGAGGCCGTGGTAGAGGCATGGGTAGAGGTCGTGAGCAGGACCCTATAGAACCGCAAGTAAGGGTTGCCGAGGATCCGAGGGTAGATGGAATCTTAAGGGCCCTCGAAGAAGTAGGAATTCTGGGAGGTAGACTAACCCAAGAGAGAGATGCCACTATTGCTACTGCTGTTCAGGCTGCCGTTGCTGCTGCTAATGGGGCCAATGGGAATAATGGGAATCAAGGGAATGTTGAGAATCTAATCCCAGGTCCGATAAATGTGATCAGGCCGATGTCCAAGTTAATAGAGCAGTTCTTAAAATTAAAGCCGCCAAAGTTTAACGGCAAGGGTGACCTTGAGGCCGCACCTTATTGGGTTGAGGAGCTAGAGAAGGCCTTTGAAGTGTTAGGATGCACCGAGGCCGAAAAGGTGACATTGGCGATATATCAGCTACAGGACAATGCCAATGATTGGTGGAAGGCCACCAAAGGAAGGGTATTTCCCAAAGGAACCGCCCAGACTTGGGCTGTATTTTCTGAGAACTTCCTGGAAAAATTCTTTTCTGAGAGCACTAGGGAAAGAAAACTGGCAAAATTCATGAGACTCTGTCAAGGGTCGATGTTTGTGGATCAATACAAGGTAGAATTTGCGAGACTATCGAGCTTCACGTCGAGGATGGTGGAACACCCTGAGGACAAGGCGCAAAGGTTTCGGGATGGACTGAAAGCCGATATTCGTAGTCAGCTAATACTAGTGAACTTGAGAACCTATGAGGATTTGTATGAAAGGGGTCAGGCTATTGAGAGAGATCAAGTAGATAAGGCAGCCGCATCTGGATCGCAATTCGCCCCAGCTAAGGACAACCGCCGTCTTGAGAAGAAACCGATGGCGAAAAATAGGCGATTTGTCTCACCAATCAAGAAGAATATCGGAAAGCCGAATCATCAGCAGAACAGATTTTGGGCATGTTTCAAATGCAGGAGTATGGATCATCAGATCAGGAACTGTCCCAAGCAACACCCCGCAGGGCCCCCAATGTAACAACCCCAAACTGGGAATCAGACTGGAAATCTCCCGCCGGCTAATGGGAACAAGCCACCGGCACAAGGATGGGTATACGCCATGGCATGGAGAGAAGTTGAGAATGCGCCAGGCATTCTCAACTTCTGCTCAGTTTGTTGATCTGGGGGCATTGTATTCGTTTATATCTGCTCAGTTTGTTGAAATGGTCGGATTAAATCCTATCTTGTTAGAAGTGCAATTGTGTGTGACTTCGCCGTTAATGGATAAGATATGCATATCGTTAGGATGCCCGGATTGTGAGATAGTAATTTGTGGTGTAGAAAACAGGATTGATCTAGCGGTTTTGCCAATGTACGATTTTGATTTGATTGTGGGAATGGATTGGCTAGTTAAACAGAATGCTGTGATGGACTGTAGTAGCAGGGTGATTCAGTTTAGTCCGGCTAGACACCCTAGATTCGAGTTTGTAGAGAGTCGAGGAGGAATCTCAATCCTTTGGGTTTCATCAGTAGAAGCAACTAAGTTGTTAGATGAGGACTGTCAAGGTTATTTAGCAAGTGTGGTTGATTTGACAGTGGAAGAAGCGCGACTAGAGGATATAGCAGTGGTGTGCAATTTTTCTGATGTCTTTTCCTAGGAATTGCTGGGATTACCGCTAGAAAGAGAAGTAGAGTTCATTATTGAGTTGGCCCCTGGGACTGAGCCAATCTCGAAGTCGTCTTATATGATGTCATTATCAGAATTGAAAGAACTAAAGGTTCACATGCAGGAATTGCTAGACAAAGGTTTTATCCGGCCGAGTGCGTCTCCATGGGAAGCGTCGGTATTATTCTTCAGGATGAAGGATAGGTCGTTGAGACTGTGTATCAACTACCGTCAGTTGAATCAAGTGATAGTCAAGAATAAGCATCCCCTCCTAAGGATTGATGACCTGTTTGATCAGTTACAGGGGGCCTCGGTATTATCTAAGATTGATCTGAGGACGGGATATCATCAGCTAAGGATCCAAAAGAAGGATATCCCAAAAAAGACGGCTTTCAGGACGAGGTATGGATACTATGAATTCACGGTGATGCCGTTTGGACTAACTAATGCCCCTGCTGCTTTCATGGACTTAATGAACCGGATATTCAAAGAGTTCCTAGACTAGTTCGTCATTGTCTTCATCGATGATATTCTAGTATATTCAAAGAGTCCCAAAGAACATGAGGTACATTTGGAAAAGTTTCTACGGACGTTAAGAGAGCACGCACTGTATGCTAAGTTTAGCAAGTGCGAATTTTGGTTGAATCGTGTAGCATTTCTTGGGCATATAATTTTTGAAGAAGGAATCTCTATGGACCTGACAAAGATTGAAGCAGTAATGGACTGGCCGAGGCCGACGATGGTTACTGAGGTTCGGAGCTTCTTAGGTTTGGCAGGGTATTATCGGCGATTTGTGGAAAGATTCTCAGCGATAGCCACTCTATTGATGAGGTTGCTTAAGAAGGAGACTAAGTTTGGATGAATCGAAAAGTACGAAGAAAGTTTTCAAGAGTCGAAGCAGAGATTGACGACGGCGCCAGTGTTGACGATTCTTTCGGGACCAGGTGGGTATAAGATTTATAGTGATGCTTCATTTAAAGGATTGGGATGCGTGCTAATGCAACATGGAAGGGTGGTTGCTTATGCATCGCGACAATTAAGGCCTCATGAGATGAACTACCTGACCCACGACTTGGAACTGGCAGCAATCATTTATGTGCTTAAAATTTGGAGGCATTACCTATGTAGAGAAAGGTTCCAGATCTACACGGACCATCAGAGCCTTAAGTATTTGTTTTCACAGAAGGAGTTGAATATGAGGCAGAGGTGCTGGATAGAGCTGTTGAAGGACTATGAATGTGACATATTGTATCACCCCGGAAAGGCCAATCGGGTAGCGTATGCCTTGAGCAGGAAATCGAGCATCGCGCAATTATTAGTCAATGAGTGGATTTTATTGGAAGGAGTGCAAGACTCGGAATTTAAGTTCGAGGTAGGACACCTCTCCAGTTTGATGATGACGTTAAGGATTGAACCGAAAGTGCAAGCCAAGATTAACGCGTTACAGTCTACGGACCCTGAGATTCAGAAAATTTTGAGTATAGATGACGTTAAGAGGAAACCGGACTTCCAAGTGTCCGAGGATGAAATTCTTAAGTTTCGAGGACGTTTGTGCGTGCCCGATGATTTTGAACTCAAGGAAGAGATTTTATTGACTCATCATCCAAAGCCTATCGATTATTTGACCCTAACACTTTGAAAGTGTATGTAAGTAGATATGTCAAGTTCGATGAAGATGAAATATGGGAAGAAAATCCAAAAGAAAAAGCGAATGTTCGTGGTGATTCCGATCAAACGGAGTTCAAAGATGGACTTTCACCTTCTTCTCCAACACCTTATTTAAGTTCATCAACACCATCCTCTTCAAATAGTGTCGATGAACCGCTAGTGCCAAGATAAAAAAGATTATCTGAAATTTACGAAACTACCGAAGAGCTTCATCTTATATGTCTTCTTGCAGATTATGAACCACTTGCTTATAATGATGCGGCCAAAGAAGAAAAGTGGAGGAAAGCCATGAACGAAGAAATTGAAGCCATCGAGAAAAATCAAACATGGGAGTTTGCTAATCTTCCGAAGGACAAGAAATCAATTGGTGTTAAATGGGTGTACAAGGCCAAGAAGAATGAGAAAGGTGAAGTAACAAGGTACAAAACTAGATTAGTAGCGAAGGGGTACAAGCAAAAAGCCGGAATCGACTATGATGAAGTTTTTGCTCCTGTCATCCGCATGGAAACGATTAGATTGATTATTTCCATTGCTGCTCAAAATAATTGGTGGATTTATCAAATGGATGTCAAATCAGCATTCTTGAATGGCATCCTTGAAGAAGAAATTTATGTTGAATAACCCGAGGGGTTTGTTGTGAAAGGTTATGAAAACAAAGTGCTAAGGTTGAAGAAAGCTCTATATGGGCTCAAACAAGCACCGAGAGCATGGAATTCAAGAATTGATGCATATTTCAAGGCGAATGGATTCTCTCAATGTCCATACGAGCATGCACTCTATTTGAAGCAAGAAAAAGGTGATATTTTACTCGCCTATTTTACTCGCCTGTTTATATGTTGATGATCTTGTTTTTACAGGAAATAATTCGGCGATGATTGATGCTTTTAAGGCATCGATGGTGAAAGAATTTGAGATGACCGATAATGGTCTCATGAATTATTTTCTTGGTATTGAAGTGAAGCAAAATGCCGATGGGATTTTTATTTCTCAAAAAGGATATGCAGAAAATATCCTTGAAAAATTCAACATGAAGAACTGTATGTCGGTCAATACACCAATGGAGTGTGGAACCAAGCTTTCGAAGTTTGATGTTGGTGTCGATGTTGATTCGACATATTATAGAAGCTTGATTGGAAGTTTGAAATACTTGACATGCACGAGACCGGATATTATGTATAGTGTTGGAATTGTGAGTCGATACATGGAGAAGCCGAAATCATCTCATCTTAAAGCCGCAAAGGGAATACTTCGGTATATCAAAGGTACTATTTCTCATGGTTTACACTATTATTGCTCTAAATCTTTCAAACTTAGAGCTTATTCGGATAGTGATTATGGTGGAGATATCGACAATTGAAAAAGCACCACAGGATTTGTATTTTTCTTGTGCGACACTGCTTTCACGTGGTTATCAAAGAAGCAATCAAGTGTTACTCTGTCGACATGTGAAGCTGAATATGTAGCTGCATCTTCATGTGTTTGTCATGCGATATGGTTGAGAAGACTACTCAAAGATATTCTTATGGAGCAGAAGAAAGCAACGGAGATTTTTGTTGATAATGTTTCTGCTATTGCTTTGGCGAAAAATCCAATTTTTCATTAACGAAGTAAACATATCGATGTTTGATATCACTTCATCCGAGAACAAGTTAAAGAGAATGAAGTCGAAGTATTGCATGTGAAGACCGGAGATTAAGTAGCAGATATTTTTACTAAACCTCTCAAGATCGATGCTTTTCGAAAGTTCAAGAGCCTGCTTGGAATGATCGATGGAAGAGAATTTGGTTTAAGGGGGAGTGTTAGAAATTAAACCAAATTTGTTAGTACTTGTTTCCTTTTTGGAATCTGTTCGTATTTTTATATTTTGATTTTTCATATATATGGTGAGATATTAAGAGATAAGATAAGATATTGTGAGATATTGTTTCTAATTATATTTTAGGAAAGTTTCCTGAGTTCAATAGGTTTCCTAATTAGAATAGGTTTCCTAGAAAGAGGTTTTCTATTTCGAATCAAACTATGGCCTATATATATAATCTATTTCTCTTGTAATTGAGATATGCAATAGAAAGGCGCGAATTGCGATTGTTTCACCTTAAAAAATTTCTTCCATCAAATCAATATTGTTGCCGCGCCTCTGACGCTCAACAATCTCATCAACACTAGAGCCGATGCGAAGCTGCTGATTAAGAAAAAGATAATCAATGCTGAGGACTGGTTGGGGCATGATGCGATATTGGCAAAGGATGATGAGACATTGGCAAATCTTTTCAACAGTTTTGGAAAAGTGAGCCGGTTTTGGACGACGAACATCCATTTCCGCATTGTTCGGCGGGATTTGAAAGATTATCACAGAACTCTTTGGTACAAGTGGAAGGTGAACATGAAGCGCGATTCCATGTCCAAGAAGAAGCTTCCAGGTTGATACCAGGTATGTACTTTTGAAGGGTATTTCTTTCTTGCTGAATAAAAATTGTAATGTCTTTTGATGTCCTATGCTGTCGTGACTTAAAAAGGAAAGAAGAAGAAAGTGCTGGCTGCTGAACTCAAAGTGTACTTCTATCTTGCCCTTCTGACCTTCTCTCTTCTCCCTTCTTATTTATGAGTAAAAGATTCTTTCATATTGTAATCAGTGAACAAACCAGAGACGTGTGACCATAAATCTAAATTTTGGGTTGTTGACGTCTGCATGAAACGTCTGCATAAACAAAACCATGTTGACGATTAGGAGGATTCTTATTGGGCCTCATTCGAGCCATTGGAAAATCCGAATGACGTCTTGTCGTTCTCCGCTGTTTCTGTTCATTTGAGGAATCGCTCGTGGACATTGATTCAATTTTTTATAGGCAGAAGTCAAATTTTCAGAATCCAACATCAGACACCGAAGTATATGTTCTTCCCGTTTCTCTCAATACATGTTCATATAAAGAAAATGCATATATAGGCATCATCTTATCGGAGCACACGTGCATGATTTGCAATTGTTCTGAGATAAGTGAAAACACAGATAATGTCAATTATCCTTAGAGTAAAATATACGTTCATGTTGTGCCCTTGATTCAAGATGTACCAGACTTGAGTCTGACTTACATTATTCAACAACTCTATCTTAAAGTCGGGTTGCTTTTCGCACCTGACATTTTTCTTGGAATAATTTCTCCCGTTTCCTGTACAGATTTAACGTGTGATTATTTCTCAAAATTGTGGTGGCCAGCCACAATGATAATTCATCGGGATTCTGCACATTTATTTTAAAGAAAATTGATTTTTTGCGAGTAAGAATCAATTTTAATTCAAGAAATAACAATTGCCCTAGTACAGAGGGGAAAGATATCGGTTACTGTGGAAAAACTACACCCATTTTCTCTTCGACTCTTGTGCAGAGAGCGGGCTACGACTAGTCTATATATCCAAATGAAAGCGGATGCAAATGAAGCGACAAACTGTTACGATTTCTTTACTGTTATTTAGTTTTGTTTAGCTGAGTTGGCGGTTTGGAAGTCTCTTCCCCGCCTCCCTACTCATCATAGACTTTGTACATTGCATTTATTCTTCTTTTTTTCGAGAGAAAAATTAATGCAGGAGTAATAGAAATATTAACTCCTTCAAGCTCTTTGACTGATTAGACGTGGTAACTGTTCCAATTTATAAAAATGGTCACACGGTCAATTGAAAAACTAGAAGCGGTGATTCCTACAGAGAGATATATCGCGCTTGCTAATTTGGCGGAGGGGACTCGGACTCTTATTGATTGGTTCGAAGAAAAGACTTATTGCTTTTGATTCACGATCTAGGAAGCACGGACACTCTCCGAAAGCCTCCACGTCGATGTCGGATGACCCCAACACGCCCTCACACGTGGTCAATAGGTGTTGGATGTCCGACATGTGGTTAATGCTCCAGACATGCCATCCGACATGCATGGAGTCAATTTTAAACATTTTCAATAAATTAGGAGTCAAAATTTAAATCTATCAACAAGAAAAAAGAAGAAAAGGGAGAAAGAAGAAACCCTAGTCTTCAACGTGATCAAAGTAAACATTTTTATTCTAGGCTCTTTTTTATTATTTATTTATTTATGGATTTGAATCAAATTAATTTAATTGAAATAATCATAAAATGATAATTTATCATCAACGTGTCGGAATTCTTTATTTTTCTAGAAATGGCGTGTCGTGTCGAGTCGGGTGTCGGTGTCTGCTATTTAGTTCGTGATTTAGTGGAGTCCAGTCACAGTATTTTTCCTTCAATTCCCAACAAATGATTCTAGGAGACTTGCAGTCACAACCAAAGTAAGTAAAGGTACTGAATGCTCCCATCTCCAAATCCCTTATTTTTGTGCTCAGACATTCTTCAACCTTCATTCTGCAAGGACACTTTCCTGGGCACGACGAACGCCTACTTCTACAACCTCAGGCACGAGCTCGTCGCGCATTGTCTAAGGCCATCCAACAATGCCTTATAATAACAAGTGGAAGGCAACGTTCAAGCGCAATTACTGCACTAGCCTGTGGGCGGGTTCTCTTGCCGCTGCATCGGTGTTGCTTGCATTGACTATAGTAACGACCAAGTGCTCACTCTTGTCTCTCGAGAAAAATGATACTACAAATGCCATAATGTTCATACGATACTCACTTTAGTACCAAGACTTTTGCTGGATCACTAAAGTGCCACATTTGTGTAAAATCGTTCATTTAAATGCCTATTCCATGGGACTTTTAAAATTTATAAGTCCAAAGTGGATAATCTTCTATTGACATGGCAAAAACGGGGCCGAAACAACGTCGATTTGATCCTTTTGTTCCCCAAATTCATATGAAACTAAAGCCCTAAATTCTAGGGAGGGAAATGCTCTTTTGAGAAACTTGAGCAGTGGATGGGTTCGAGATGAGATGAACAGAGGAGAGTTTCAAGCTTATGAGATAACATAGTGGGGATCGGTCGAATGGCTTAAGTGAAGTTGAGATGATGACGTGTCTAACAACGCAACGCAGGGAATTGTGCTTAGTTTGGATGAATCACAAAGAAATTGCTGAGTTTGGGACATGAATCGCCATGGGCCTCGGTCGAATCTTGCAAATTGCAAAGAAATTGAAGGTGACGGAGATGGCACGCTAAGGGCGTCAATGGAAAATCACCAGCATCGTCCTTCACCGAGAGAGAGCTCTCTTCTCGGCCATTATTTTTTTTTCCTCTGTTTGGCCGATTACTCCCTTGTTTTTGGTTCAGCCCTCTTTCTGTTTTACTCTTACCTTCCACTCTTTGCCTTTCACAAATTTGCAGCTCCCTCTCTCTAGTTTTTTTTTTTTTTTAACATTTTAAGCTCTTGGCCTGAACATCTTCTAAATCGTTGCCAAGTTTATAGTTTTATCCACTGAATTTGCTCAATCTTTTTTTTTAAATCCTGATTGTAGCGTGCATTTTCTTCATCAATTGTACACTAATGTTAAACGACTGAGATCCGTTGAGGAACCATCATCACTCAACCATTGAAGAAGAAGAGAGACAAGCAGGATTCAGCAAGCAATAAATCTCTTCACCTTTTTCTTATTTTTGGTTTTTCTTATTTTATTTTACTAAAAAGGCCAAAACAACATTGTTTTTATTATTTTTGCTGATAGGATTTTTCTGGCGAGCCACGTCAGCCGATTTATAATAAGAGTGTCAAATTGGATTTTTCAGTCATACAAATCGCTCATAACACTAAAGTGATCGTTTTTTTCTCTAAAGTGGCCCATAAATGATCGCTAAAAAATTTTGACAGTTAAGTAAGCGTCGTATGAAAGTTATGGCAATTTTAGTGTCATTTTCCCCTGTCTCTCTTGTCACACCCCGTTTCCTCGAGAATGCTAACATCCCTCCATGGTCGTTAAGTTACGACGTCCCAGCACGTGTCCCTGACCCAATCTTTTTATCTTTCAATTAAACACATGTAGAAGCATACTCAAATCTCTCAATCGACAATCATAGCAAGGGATAATAAGGAAAACGCTATGAGACACAAAACAACAAAGCCATTTTATAAACATATAGTTAATCCTAGGAAGATTTCATGATTACAAGCCTATCCCAAGGCTACTTCCTGGAAGACCACTCATACGAAAGGGACCAGGTGGTCGGGTTAACTTAAACTTCTCTACAAGAGGGCATCCAAAAAGGATAATGCATCTAATGCCCATCATCACTCCTGGTCTCCAAACCACACGTGACGACTATTCATCATTCCAAGCCTGAAAATATTCAACAACATGGGGTGAGATAAACTCAGCATGTACACTCCCTAGCTCTTGTTTAGGAGAATACGTTGCCTTCGGATTGCCCTAAACATATAATTTTAGCATCGATAGCATATCAATAGCAAAACTCTTGCTTTGTCTAAACTATATACATGAAGCGGTTATCTCACCCTTTACTATCATCCTAACATGACAATCGATCCAACGAGCACATAACAAAGCCATAATAATGTGCATATTCAAGAGGTATATTCCAACATATTTCATTACATAGCCATGCACAACAACAATTTAATAATCGAATCAATTATCACTCTCAGGCACATCGCACTCATGAAAGTCCAGATTATTAAACGACCCATCGGGCCATGGCACATTGTAAAAGAAGGCGGTCTTCCGGCATGACCGGCATCGTCCCACTTCATCGGGCACGACATTGTCTCACCAACCTCAATGATAGCATCCATAAATGGGTTTGTTTCATATTCCATTCGCAAAAGACTTTGTCTCACCTTGCCACCGCGACCACATCTAATTACCAAATTGGGCACGACCTCTCACAGCCATAGCCAAACCCTAGGTTGGCAATCTTCTGGTATAACCAGGCACAAATGGAACTTTTAGGTGATCATGCATACACAACAATAACTCAAGTCCCAATTGTTATCTTTCTCAATTAGCCAATGCAAACATGGTCTGTGCTTATACGTCAAATTATTGCAACTTTCACACGTAAAAATGCAATAAAATAATCACATGTGATCACGTACATATAATTAACCCGTCAAACTTTGTACACTCTCATTTTAAAACATCCTTGCCCCATTTGACACATAAAACATGGCATCCAAACACGACTCCTCGTGAATTACCATTTATATGTCTATAAAACCATTTTTTAAAAATAGCCACCAAGGTTTTTAAATTGGACAATCATTTTTCATGGCATAACAAGCTTCAAACCCCAAAAACATGTATAAATTCAACTCATAACTCAAGCATAAAACACATATAACCACTACTTATCACCCTATTGCGATAACTTATCAACAATATCTCGAAAGCTTATCGCTTTTTAAGTGATAGCTTATCACCCAAACAAGATAAGTTATCATCCAAAACTTGATAAGTTATCACCTGATACACAAGATAAGCTATCACATAAATCATGATAAGCTGTCACCGAAACAAGTGATAACCTATCGCTAACCATTGAAAACTGATCACCCTAACCATTGATAACCTATCACCTATAGCATGATAAGCTATCAACTAACTAAGATGGGCTATCAACTAAACCATTATAAGCCATTATCTAATCCACCTTTAATCACCCTAATTAGCCCTAAACCTAATCCATTAACAACCTATCATCTTAATCAAGGTTTAGAGAGTGACTTACTCTTAAACCAAAGAGAAAATCTATCACCAACGGCAAGGCAACCACGCACGACAACGGACGGTGGCGACAGCAGACAGTGGCTCAGCTCACCGTTGTGGACGGCGGCGACAAGGTCGGCTTGAGGGCAGTGGTGGCATCGGTGATGGTGGCCAATGGTGAGGTGGGTGGCCAAAACAAGCAAGAGAAAGAGAGAGGGGTGGTTAACTAGGGGAAATGAGAGAGAGAGAGAGAGATGAGAGCAAACCGAGACCCAAAGAGAAAATGAGGAGGAGAGAGAAAGTGTCTTGCTTGACACTCAAAAATGGATGGCCAAGATCATTCTTTGCTCAACAAGCTTGAATGAATGGCTATGATTAAATCTTGCAAAACAAGCCAAAGGGATTCTAGAAGACTTAGGGGCAAAATGTTAATTTCAGCCCTTGACACTATTCACGACATTATTCACCCCCCCAATAATGCAAAATACTATTCACATGGGCTTGGGCTTGAATTATGAAAATGGGCTCAAATGGGCTTGAATTATTTCTTGATGGGCCTTGTTGGGCCCTTATAGCCGAACCACAATAGGCGTGAGCCCATTGGGCCTTGGCAACTTGGCTTAATTTCTTATGGCTTCTCATCTTGGGCTCTTCTTGCACAACTTCTCAAAATTACTCAATTTGGGCCCAAAAGGGCAAAATCGTAATTTTTCGCAACTTGGGCCCTTGTGGCTAACTATTGAGTCCGTAAGGCCCATTTGGCCTTTAAAAAAAATTCATGGGCCCCCTTATGGGCCCCAATTTTCGGCCTAAATTTCACTTTTCCAATGTTTTACGGTTTACCGATTAATAGGCGATCCCCTGGGATTATTCGATAGTCTTCTCTTAATCCTCTAGAGTCTGATACTCTCAACTAGGTTAGAATTTATAGTTAAAATCTCTCAAATGCGTCTTTCACATAATTAGAATAATGGGCGGCTTTTAGGGGTTTCGTGCGTTTAACTGGTAGTTAATTCCAAATTAATCCACGTTTGTAACCTTCTCAACTCATGGATGACCCTTGGTTGACATCTAATCATGAGGGGTCAATTGTCCATTTCGAAGTATAAGATCATTAAGAATTGGTTTAAGGTCGTTCGAAATCAATATAATAATCGTGCGGAATTACCCAAAATCTGATTGTATACTATTGTCGAATCGATCTATAACTATTCCTGGATCGACTTGAAATGGCTTATGATTGTCCCTCAATGATTCTTATGGTCGAATTGTCAATCCATTATTGAGTTCTCTAGTCGCGCGCATCGAAGTCATAAATGACCTTTCCTAAAGCTTGAAATACTCTTAAATGATTCTGGAATCAATTCAGAGCTTAATTCTATTTATTGCGCATTGATGAATAGCCATTCATTACATCCTGAATAGGGTCGAAATTTGAGGATGTCACATCTCTGATAACTTTGCTTTTCGAATGGTAAATTGTCACTATAATGCTCTAAGTTTTGGCAAGAGACATTCCTAGGCATATCAAGTGTGTGTGAATTTAAGGTATCATAGCTATTAGATCATATTTATTCCACTTGGGACCCATCTACATCAAGGACTTTGAGTTCACATGAAGCGGCGTCATATAAGAGTTTTTCATGTATAGATGACGAGAGGGAGATAGCCAAGGGGACAAAATGTTGTCATGTCTTGTGGAAAAAGTAATTAGATGACAAAATTACATGCATGTATAGCTATTCTATTCTTTTAAGGGAGAGATTTCCATTGTGGTCTCTCAACCTAAATTGTCGCAAAATCAAGTTCACAATAACTTGAATTAATTTCAAATGAATCCACGAGTCATTTTCATCTTTTAGCTCTTTAAAATAAAAACCATCATTAACTTTAACTATCCACTCTCTAAATAAAGTTACCAATTGTCAAATAAAAAAACAAACACGTGCTTTGCTCTTTTTAAAGAGGAATCATTAATCATTTGACATTCCAATAGGTGCCACCACCTCGATCCATCACGAGATCCACTAAAAATAATAAACCAGCACGCCTTTGGTCTACTAAATAATAAAGGCTATTGTCCTAAGCAAGACCTTAAACTGCTTTGTCTGAATTATGAGACATAAAATATGGGAGTATTTTTTTGGGTGAGGGAAGATAAATAATTCCTCCAATTTGAGGGATAGGGCATGTGCATAATGGCATGTTAAAATAAAAAACGCATTCGTGGAGTCTACCGTTACTACAATGCAAATGGATAGCTCGCGAAGGCCCCTTCGAAGACCTCGGAATGGCTGCCACGTGTTGGAATAGCAGCCAACGGCCATTGGAGGACACCGCCTAAGCTATGTCCTTTCTAAGCTCTATCCTTTCTATCAAATAATTGAAAATTTTCACCGGTCCAATTCACACGTGTTATTTTCAACCAAAAAAAAAGAATTCACACGCATTAGGTCTATTAAGTAATACACCGGCACACCATAGGTCCACTAAATAAGGGAAAATTTCAACCAAGGACCCCAAGTGGAGTCAAATTCCCAATAGATGGCCCAAAGTCAACATAGTGTCAAATAAATGCCTGAAGTGCCCAATCAGTCTTAAATAATGACCCAAAGTGTTCAAAAAGTCTCAAATAAAGACCTGGGCCACCAGCCTGCCAAAATACCTACCGGTCGACGAGAATGATACTATTCCGACACCAGAACAGTAACTTTTTAATTTTTTTATTATTTTTTCCTTTCTACTTTTCCTTTTCTTTTTTTTTTCTTCTCTTCCTCCGCCGGCCATAGTTGGGGCCGGCGGAGGTCGCTGACCTCAGGCGAGGTCGCTGGCTTCAGGCGAGGCCATCCTCGCCGACATTGGGTGAGGTCCGCCCTCGCCATCGTCGGGCGAGGGCCACCATCGTCGGGCGAGGGCCACCATCGTCGGGCGAGGGCCGCCCTCGCCTGGGCTGGGCAAGGTCAGCCTCGCCAGTTGCCGGCGAGGTCGAGCCTCGCTAGAACTGGTGAGGGCTCGGCCCGGCCGATAAGGCTCGACCTCGTCTGCCTCGGGCGAGGCCGGTCTCGCCGGCAACGGCAAGGCCGGCTTCGCTCGATGCTGGCGAGGTCTAGCCCTCATTAGATCTAGCGACGGCTCGACCTCACCGGCGTCGGGCGAGGCCGGCCTCACCTGCAACGGTGACGTCAGCCTCGCCAGCGGCCGGCGGGGCCGAGCCCTCGCTAGATCTAGCGAGGGCTCGACCTCACCGGCGTTGGGCGAGGTCGAGCCTTGCCAGCGGCTGGTGAGGTCGAGCCTCGCCCTACGCCGGCGAGGGTGGCCTCGCCTAAGGCCGGCGACCTCCACCTAAGGCCGGCGACCTCCGCCGGCCTTGGCTATGGCCGGCGGAGGAAAAGAAGAAAAAAAAAAAGAAAAGGAAAACGAAAAGAAAAAAATAGAAAAGGAAAAACATAAAGGAAAGAATAATAAAAAAATAAAAAAGTTACTGTTCCGGTTCCGGAATAGTAACATTCTCGCCGGCCGGCGGGCATTTTGGCCGGCCGGTGACCCAAGCCCTTATTTGAGACTTTTTGGGCACTTTGGATTCTTATTTGAGACTAATTGAGTACTTCGGACTCTTATTTGGCACTATGTTCACTTTGGCCCTCTTTTGAGAATTTGACCCCACTTGGAGTCCTTAATTGAAATTTTCCCGCTAAATAATAAAGGCAATGAAAGACTGCCTCGTGTTCGGTTAGCACTCGCTAGCCATTGACAGGACACTGGATAAGCTTTGTCCCTTGTAAGCCCCGTCCTTTCTATCAAATTACGCGAAATTTCATTTGGTGTAACCGGGTCAAATCTAGCACGCGTTAGGTCTGCCTAACGCAATCAATGGTTGCCTCGTGTTCAGATAGCGGACACCAGCTAAGCAATGTCTTCGCTAAGTTCAATCCAAAACGCGTGAGGTCTACTGAATGATAAACCCAATGAATGGCTGCCTCTTATTCATAAGAAGGGCAGCAAAACCTCCTATTGAACATGCAAGTTTTAGTTTGATAAAAAACAAACGCAAATTTTAGTCCGACCAAAAGAAAAAAAAACACGCACATTTTAGCAGCCTATAAATCTGTTGGACCGCATGAAGCTGACTTAAGAATGATAAAGAAAACTCCTGGAGCATACCCGAAAAAAAAATTATTTAAAACGACTCGTGCATAGACTATGAACTGAATAGCTCGTGAATCACGATATGAGGTCATTATTGTGAAAACACACAGTACGAGGTACAAAATCATTTCATCAGAGTGGTCTCCAGTTCTTGCCATGCCTAGAAGTCAAACCAATCAGCCTCTATCCCTTCACCCCTATTTCTGAATTCCCGCTCCTTTTTTTCTCCTAATTCCGTGATAGCTCTGCATAAAAGTGAACAAGTCTGATTTCTGGGCTTTACTCCGGCACAAAATACCCTTTTCTTCTTGGACTGGATTTTGCCAAAACCTTTGCTCTTGATCGACTGAGGAGGGAAGTTTTTTTCCATGGTTGAGAAGAACTAGAGAATGGAAAGAGCGGGGAGAACATCAGCAAGTGACGATCATCACAAATAATGATATGTGAAAAAGAATTTTACATGTGTTGGATGGTGAAGTTTACAGGATAATGATCTAAGGCAACAAGAATATTACAATATCAATTAGGATTAATTAGGATTAATCAAATATATACTGTGACATTCTAAATTTCGACCCACTTGGTATTTATGAAATGCATAATTTTAATAACGCACTTGCAGTCAATCTCGCCTAGACTTGATCACTCTTGAGACATTAACCAGTAGGGAAAGGCTAATTAGGGATCTAGATTCTCGCGACCATAGAACCTGACCATGGACTGACTTTCGACCATAAGGATTGTCGAGGTGATATTTTGGGCTAATATAGACCGATCTAAGGATGGTCATGGATCGATTTGCGAATGTCATATAATTGGATCGCGAGTGATTCCGCCTCGCCAGAATACGAAATTTGCGAACGATCTTATACATATTCCAAACGATTGCGTTCTTTAGAGCTAGTGATTGATCATTCCAAACAATCGAGGTCGCCATAGCTCAAGTGAACTTAAATGTGGCTCGATTTGGTATCAACCACGGGTCGAATATACGAATTTTCCCGAAAGCGGCCCTTTAGTTTGAGATAAGCTCAAGTTGCGTTTATTTGAGTTTGGTCATTAAATAGAGACTAAGTTTGGGTGTTGAAAAATTTGAAAATCATGACAAAGTAATTGGACGACGTCGTTATTAATGTGGTCAGCCTTGGATTTGTCCAGATTCGTCAGACAATTAAAATTTTGACAAAAAGTGAAAAATGACCGTTTTGCCCCTGAGACTTTGTGAAGACCAAGTGTAAAATGAGAAGGGCATTTTGGTCATTTCATACCAACTTTAGAGATAAAAATTTTTGGACTATTTTGCCCCTATACTTTTTGTGAAATTCCAATTTTACCCTTGGATATTTTTTGTGGGGATCGATCTGGGCTATCGATTTTTGGATAAGATTGAATCGTGGCCGTCGGATGGAAAGTAGAGAGAAGGGCAAGCTGGTAATTTCTTCGGGGTAGGCTTAGACTAGCCTTTTTCTTTTCTTTTTATCTCTTTTCTCTCTCTCTCTCCCCTCATTTTTCTCACGCCCAACTCCCCCTTTTCCCCCCTGGCTAAGTCCCCCTCTCCCTCACGTGAAAGTAGCCAGCCGGCCATGCCTTTGGCCGCTGCCACACGTCCGTCCATCGTCATCCGCCTGTGGGCGCCGTGAGCCGCCGGTGGTTCTTGCCGTGAGCCACCGCGTCTGCTGCTGTCCCTCCTCTGTTCAGTCACCTTCGAGTGCTCAAGCTCACGTAGGACCTTGAGTAAGTGATAGCCTAAACCTCGCCTAGGATAGCGGGTACTTTCAGGATAGTTCGGGTGCGTTTTAGTGAGTTTTAAGGGTTATTCGTAGAGAAATTGGTGGACTGATTTGGTTGAGTGGTTTGGATGGAATTGTGATAGTGTTTGAGGTGGAATTAAGGTTAGAATTGATTAATTAGGTAATCGGAATGATTACAGGTGATTATCGTGATTTGTTGCGTGAAAAACGGGCCTAAATGTGTCGTTATAGTGATTTTTCTGTTGTGGTTGAGTTGCTGTGTATATTGTGGCTGAATTGGTGTATGCTTATGTTTGAAATGTGGCGCGTACTGGATTGGGGTTGTCAGTAAGAGTACAACGCCCTTGAATGGTGTAATTTGGCTTAAAATGCAAGAATTCGCGTTAAATTGTGCACGTACGAATTGAATTGGTAAAATTGCGAGTTAGCATGGCTTATTGTTAGCCTGAATATATCGAATGATGTGTGTAAGTTGGTCGTATGAAATTAGCATGTGATTGGGTGCCCGACGTGTTGCACGATCATTAAATTCCCTGAGGTATTTTTACGCGAGGTCCATATAATAAATAGAAAATGTGTGCACGGTGATAACATAATCCCTTATGCATTTTACGCGGGGAATTGAACCCATCCTAAGGCATGTTACGAGGGACGATGCCCAGTTTTACCGGAAGACCACCAACCTGATGCGTTTTACGCAGGTTGTGCCGTAAAAAGTAGATGGCGTTGCCAACCTGAGGCGTGTTACGTAGGCTAGAGACATCGAGCCTGAGGCGTTTTGACGCGGGCTATAAAAGTGTTGTTCAACTTGATGCGTGTTATGCAGGTTGTGTTATAAAAAGGGAGATGGTGTTGCGCCTGAGGCGTGTTCATTTACGCGGACTAGAGACACTGAGCCTGAGGCATTTTGACGTGGGTTATAGAAGTGTTGTTGGACTTGAGGCGTGTTTATGCGTGTCAGAAATGAATTGGATGCGTATGCTTGAGTGAAATGGGAATTGTATGATGTTGTGGTTGTTATGCGAATGTGGGCATGAATATGGTTTGATTGAGTATTATTGAGTGCAAGATGGTGTCGGTTTCTGGTAATAATGATTGAATTCGCATGCTAGATTTCGTGCATATCAAGTTGAGACATTTATGCCTACTATTGTTCTGGCATGATAGTTGTGTGATTTGTGTGCTCGAACATGCCCAGAGATACGTGTTAGCCTAGGTGGGGTTTAGGGTTTTGCTTATTGAGAAGTGTCTTATGGTTGTTAAACCAAACCATTTCAGACCCCTGGCCAATAAAATGAATATCCCTCCTCCACAGTGTTTTAGGATCCCGATGCACACGAATCATACAGTTTGGGAGTACCCTATAGATGAGAACCATACTTGGATTAAGCATACCAATATAGTTTGGGTAGATGTGGTGATAAGTTGTGGCAACTCCATACCTATATATAGCATGGTGCTTCCGAGATGGGCTAGATAAGTTTGGGTCAGTGTGAGGTTTCGATGTCCCATTTGATGGAGTAGGTGATTGGGACCTGTCGGCTATACCTCCCCCTCGAGGGCGAGTTGACCAGTACAAGCACCGGTCTTGCGGAGTCTGGGCACCAATTTGCACCCTTGGAGTCAGATCAGATGAAGGTAGCTTTCGAACCAATACCCAAGGAGCCTCATTAAGAGGAAGCACCGATAGAGTCGGACTCAGAGGAAGATCCCGAAGAGATGGAGCCAAAAGAGGAGCCCGAGGAGGAATCCGAAATGGAGTTCGAAGAGGAACCCGAAGAAGAACCGAAGGAGGAGCCTGAAGAAAAGGAGTTGATTGAGCTCTCATTGGAGTCGGGAGATAAAGATAATCCGATTGACATCAATACTGAGTCTGAGTCCTTGGAGTATCAGAATGACTTAGATGAGACTGACTTTGAGTGGACCCCCTCTAGGGTTAGTTAGAAGCTAGGCGTTGGACCCTTTTTGGTGTAAGTGATAATCTACCCGAAGCCGCTAGTCCTTTTTGATATCGGCGATTAGCAGTGCGAAGGTTTGATGGTTGTGATGGTTTGTATTGAATACTGTGAATATAGTGGGTGTAATGAAGTGGTTGGTTGCTTTGTTAATTATCCCTCCCTGTTACCCCTTTTCTAATTCTTGTTCAGGAGTTATTCTCGTTTCTACCGTGTTCGAACTCTAATGTGTTGGTTTGGGTCGACGATGTTCCTAGGACGTCGCACTATTTCGATCGAGCTTGGGGTGTCATGCGCTCGTCGGGGTTCGGGGCGTGACATATACACAATTAAAGAAGATATATGCACAATTCTAAAAGATGTGAAATATCAAAGGAGATATGGAGAATTCACAAGTTATATGTACGATCATGAGAGATATGGAAAATCTCCTAATAATAATCTTGAGATGGAGAATTTCCTAATTATCTCTAGCATCCCCTCAAATTCAAGGCAACAGAGAAAAAGTCAATGTGTTTGGTGTGCTAATAAAAAATATCATTATGTGCTATTTGCATAGCACTCTAGTTGTCACAATAAATAACTCTCCCACCATTATGACGAACTCTCATGTCTTCTGATAACCATCGCAACCATAGTAATTTCTAATGTCATATCAACAAGAGCACGATACTATGCTACCATATTAGATCTAGCAACATCAATTTATTTCCTACTATGCCATGAGACAAGTAAGTTACCTAGAAAGAAGAAATAGACTATAGTGGATCTACGATCTAAAGGGTTACTTGCCTAGTCGGCATCAGAATAAGCTCTTAACTCTAAGGTAGAGTGAGCAGAAAAGTGGATGGTATGAAATAAGATACCCTTGGCGTAATGATGACTTTGAAGAATTGTAGCAAAGTGAGTTGTATGTGGCATGGTCATGAACTGGCTGATAATGTGAGCAACATAGGCGATGTCAGGATAAGTAATAGTGAGATATACAAAATTGCTAACTAGCTGTGGATTGTAGAGAAAATCCCCTGCGTTGTTTTGAATATGACAAAATAATCAAAGGCTACCGATGTGTGAATTGGTTTAGTAATATCAGGTGATATATGCACAATCCAATATGTAGATGATATTATAATCAAGACTAGGTGAGCTGATATGAGGAGTGCTCAGTTATTGTTAAGAAAGTTTTGTTGATATCGAGGGTGAACAAGTTATTAAACATTGAGATGTCTACAGGCTTGACGGACCTTGAGATAAGGTTAACATCTAGAATAACTTTAATTGAGGGTGAACAAGTTGAGAAGAACGGAAATGTTCATGATGACTTGGAGGTACCAAGATCGGATGAACAATTAGATGGACTTGATGATGGTAAACAAGCCTAAAACGAGGATGTTCGATAAAACTTGGAGGGACCATGAAGGGTGAACATTGTCACGCCCCGAACCCCAATGGGCTCACGACACCCCTTCGATAGCCGTATTGAACGCAACTTCTCAGGATGCATCGTCGACTCAAACGAAACACTCAAATTAAATCACGAACGGAAGCAAATTTAAATCAACCTAGACAATAACCTATAACAATGGGATAGCACTTGCATAAATCAAACAGTTGCTTACAACATCCACAAACATAGCATTAAATCACGTTCATTAAAAGAGGCAGTGGTTGGGTAGCCTACTTCATTATACAAAAAGGGGACATCCACAAAAAGGACAAAGCATCAATATCCAACACCACTCCCGGTCCTCGACTTGCATGTCACAATTGTTCGTCCCTCGAAACCTGAAAATATTTAACAATGGGGGATGGGATAAATCTCAATAAGTAGACAACCTATACCCTATCTAGGCTAATGCGTACCCAGACGAGTCTAATGTGCAATTCACCAGCCAACACAATCAATTTTCATACAACAAACTTACCTCGCCACGATTTCCATGCCAGCTTTGCACATTAGTCAAATCACATGTATATCATAATAACTTATGAACACATCGCTATCATTCAGGCACCAAATACATACATACATTCACTCAATTCAATCACGCTCAATTCGCATGCGTGGCCGAGCAACTTTCCATGACTTGGGTCAACACCCTATAGGTCAGCCCTCCGATCAAGCCGGGCTCCGTCCCTCACTCGACCTTTCACACTTTCTCACGACCCGCATCATCATGCCTCAGGTCAACCCTCAGATCAAGCTTGGCTCCATCTCTCACTGGACATTTCACACTTTCACACGACCCGCGTCAACACGCCTCAGGTCAGCCCTCTGATCACTCCGGGCTCCATCCCTCATTGGACATTTCGCATGCACATTCGCCACATCACAATTCACCATTCTCACACATATATTTAATCAATTCAATCACACTCAATTCGCATGCATGGCCGAGCAACTTTCCACGACCTGAGTCAACATCCCACAGGTCAGCCCTCCGATCAAGCCGGGCTCCGTCTCTTACTAGACCTATCACACTTTCACACGATCCACATCAACACGCCTTAGGTCAGCCCTCAGATCAAGCCGGGCTCCGTCTCTCACTGGATATTTCACACTTTCACGCGATCTATGTCAACATGCCTCAGGTCAGCCCTCAGATCAAGCCGGGCTCCATTCCTCACTAGACATTTCACATGCACATACACTACATCACAGTTCGCCATGCTCATACGTATGCAAATCCAATTCCAAACACAAATTCATCACACTAGCCCACCGATTCAACACTCAAGTCGACCCAATCACACGTCAATTTCACCTATAAACGCCATGACAATCCGATCATCACACCCATATAAATTAGCCACTAAACATGCCACATAATCATTACAATTCAATCTACCACCCTAAACAAGTACTAATCACACCCTAAACAAGTCTCAAAATACCCATTATATTAAGTAGGGTTTAGGAAGTCACTTACCTAAATTTAGCCCGGGAAAAATCCATACGGGCTCAAAATGGCACAGGTGAACAGTAACAGGTTCGGCACGGGCGGGGGTGCAACGGCCATAATTGGGCACATGGCCAGACGACTCGACCATAATTGGGCACAAGGCCTGGCAACTCGACCACGGAAAGGGCACGCTCTGGCACTGCTAGGTAGTGGGTTAGGCGACGGGCAGCGGCTCGGTAGTGGCTTGGGCTGAGCGAGCAATGGCTCGACCACGGCCTGGGCGACTTGGCCATGGGCTAGGTTGGTTGGCCGGCTGGTTGACTGGCTAGCTGGTCGACGGGGACGAGCGAGTGCCGGCGGCAGCGGCGACGGCAACGGTGGCTGCAGCGAGCAGCTACGATGGCGATGTGGTAGTGAGCTCGGTGACTATCTTGACCAGAGTAGGGGGCAACTGTGTCGTCATCGGGCAACAAGGACGATGGCGACGCGATGACAATCTGGTCCCGGCGACTGGCACGATGATGTGGTGGCGACGGTGATAACGATGGTGATGGTGCGGAAGGGGAGGGGGAGGTCAGCAGGGGCGGTGATGGCGAGGGAGAGGAGGAGCTAGGGCTGATGGGGGTGAGCTAATGGTAACGGGACGGCACGGCACGATGGCTAACAATGCAGGGCTAGCTGGCGAGTGACTGAGCAGCACCGAGCGAGCTACCAGTGCGGTCGCGAGCTGACGGTTGCAGGGCGACAAGCAACGGTGTGGCTCGGCTGGGTAGAGCGACGATCGAGCAATAAGCAGGACGGACGGCGCAACGGCGGTGGGGCGCGACGAGCGGCATGAAACGGAAGAGCTCGAGCGATCGAGCTTGGCGGAGAAGAAGAAGCAGAGTAGCAGAAGTCGCGCGACCAAGAGGAAATAGAAGGAAGAAGAAGAAAAGAAGAAAAGGAGGATAGAGAAGGGGCAAGGGGAGAGCAGGTCTGCATTGCAGGGATGTGTGCGAGGGGACGTGAGCAGGAGTGGGTGTCATGCGGCAGAGGGGAGAGAGAGAGAGAGAGAGAGATAGAGAGAGAGGACAAGCACAGGGGGGAAAACGTGCGCGAGGTGGCGCGGCAGAAGGGAAAAGAGAGAGAGAGAGGACAAAAGTCAATTTTTGTCCTCGAATGCGATCCAACGGTAATGATTCGAATCTGAAAATGATTTAACGGTCCACGAAAGTCCTAATTACTAATTAGGAAAAAGGACCAAAAGAAATCAAATAAAACACACTACGATGGAAGTTTACTAGTCTAAATCCGCACCCAGTCAAAATTTCACTTTTCACATATCCCGAGCAATATCAAGGTTGGCCACAATAATATTGACATCGTCCAATTAAATTTGTCTCAGAATTCCGAGAAATTCGACACCAAAGGTTGGGCTCTAAATAACGGCTAAATTCGATCGAGTGCAATTCTAGTAAAATCTCTAGTTTAAAAATAATAACCCAAGAGTGATCAGTTCCGAGTAAGATTTTGTTATAAGTGCACTGACGAAATACACGTTTTATAAATTCCGAAAATGGATCGAAATTCGAAATGTAACAACTTTTCCCCCTTACAAAAATTTCATCCTCGAAATTTACAACTCAACTCAATCAGTCGAACAAATAGGAGTATTGGTGTCACATTAACTCTTCATTTTCCCACATAGCACCTTCGGTTCCATGGTGCTCCCAAATTACTTTGACCATCGAAATTATCTTTTTCTGCAGCACTCGTTTCATTCTGTCCTTGATCCTTACTGGCCTTTCTACGTACGACACTCTGTCGTCCATATCTATTTCTTCATAGTTCAGTACGTGGGTCGGATCTAGCTTAGACTTCCTTAACATAGACACGTGGTACACGTTGTGAACTTGTGACAAATTTAGCGGTAGTGCGAGACGATAGGCCAAAGTGCCAATTCCCTCTAAGACTTCAAATGGACCCACGTACCTCGGGCTCAACTTCCCTTTCTTATCAAACCGTGACAATCCTCTCATAGGCGATACCTTGAGGAAAACGTCATACCTCACTTGAAATTCCAAAGGCCTATGTCTCCGGTCTGCATAATTCTTTTGGCGGCTCTGAGCGATTTTAAGCCTATCCCGAATCACGTTGAATGTTTCGACTGACTGCTAAACTAACTCGGGACCCGTGATGCTCCTCTCGCCAACTTCATCCCAACAAACCGGTGTTTAGCAAGCTCTACCATACAGCGCCTCAAACGGTGCCATTTTGATACTCTGCTGGTAGTTATTGTTGTAGGCAAATTCAATCAAATGCAACTGTTCCTCCTAGCTACCTTTAAAATCCAATATACATGCCTGCAACATATCTTCCAAAGTTTGAATTGTCCTCTCAAACTGGCCATCCATTTGGGGGTGATAGGCCGTGCTGAACTGTAACTCCGTTCATAATGCCGTATAAAGGCTTTTTCAAAAAGCGGCAGTAAATTTAGGATCACGGTCTGAAGTGATTGTCATTGGCACTCCGTGCATACGGACTATTTGTTGCATGTAAATCTCGGAATACCTTTCCAAGGCGAAGTCCTTTCACACTGGCAGAAAATGTGCTGATTTTGTCAATCGGTCGACTATCACTCAAATTGAATCATGACCCCTCTGACTCTTTGGTAATTCCATTACAAAGTCCATCGTGACGTGTTCCTACTTCCACTCGGGGATTTCCAATGGCTGCTACATTCTACTCGGCTTGCAATGTTGTGCCTTCACTGGCTGACATGCTAAACACTTGGCCACATGCTTGGCTACATATACTTTCATGTCGTTCTACCAATAATGTTGTCGTAAGTTCTGATACATCTTCGTACTACCCGGGTGAATACTATAATTACTACGTTGTGCTTCAGACAAAATCTCCTCCTTCAATTCTACATCATCAATGATACTATCACTTCCTTTGGATTTAAAGAAAACACTGTTGATTGGTGTATATATTTGAAGGTCAGTGGGAGCAAGTTTATATTTCTAATTTTGTATGTTGATGATATCTTGCTTGCTACTAATGATCTTGGTTTGTTACATGAGATCAAGAAATTCCTTTCTAAGAACTTTGAAATGAAAGATATGGGAGAGGCATCCTATGTGATTGGAATTGAAATATTCCGTGATAGATCACAAAGATTGTTAGGGTTATCTCAGAAAGCATATATTGATAAAGTTCTAGAGAGATTCAAGATGGAAAAGTGCTCTGCAAGTGTTGTTCTAATTCAGAAAGGAGATAAATTGGGCCTTATGCAATGCCCAAAGAATGAACTGGAATGCAAACAAATGGAACAAATTCCTTATGCATCTATTGTTAGGAGCTTGATGTATGCTCAGACTTGTACCAGGCTAGACATCAGTTTTGTTGTCGGAATGTTGGGCAGGTATCAAAGTAATCTAGGATTGGATCATTGGAAAGTTGCAAAGAAAGTATTGAGATACTTGCAAGGGACAAAAGATCATATGGTCACGTTTAGAAGGTCCGATCATTTTGGGGTGATAGGTTATTCAGATTCGGATTGGGCTGGTTGTGTGGATACTAGAAAGTCCACATATGGATTATTGTTCTTTTTAGCTAGAGGAGCAATTTCGTGGAAAAGTGCAAAGCAGTCTATCATTGTTGCATCCACTATGGAAGCTGAGTTTGTGGCATGCTTTGAGGCCACTATTCATGGATAATGGTTGTGGAACTTTATTTCAGGACTTGGAATTGTCGATAGTATTGCCAAACTGCTAAAAATTTATTGTGATAATGCAGCAGCAGTTTTTTTCTCTAAAAACGTCAAGTATTCGAAGGGTGCTAAAACACATGGAATTGAAATACTTTGTCGTTAAAGAAGAAGTTTAGAAACGAAGAGCATCAATTGAGTACATTAGCACCAATTTTATGGTTGCGGATCCATTAACTAAAGGGTTGCTACCAAAGACATTTAGTGAACATGTCGAAAGAATGGGCATTATTGAAAACCATCATTGACATTATGTTAAAGTTTTATGCTCTTTATGTACTTGACACTCTGATATCACTTATGTATTGTTTCTGATACACTTATGCATCCTGTCTTCTTATGTTGGTATATACATGAATGAATTATGTGAATGTTAACAAGATTTGTTTCTGAAAAGAAATATTATTGCTGGACCATTATGTTATCTCTCATTATTGATCATGTTAAGTATAGGACTGATACTGTGATACATGGAAGGGACTGTGTCGAACTAATGACATACAATCGCCATGATCCTTATAAGTTCTTACTTAATGATGATTAATGATTTGGCCAATTTGAGAAAGGATTTAGCTTATACTTTGCGCATTATGTTTTATGGTTAAACCTTAAAGTTGAAAAATATCACATGGGCCAAGTGGGAGAATGTTGGATTTTATTATTGTCACATCCCGATTTTTGGGCCTGGGAAGCTGCAGGTAAATTATAATATCCTCAATTTCAATCCCTGAGAATTGGCTATGAGTTAAGTTTGATGGTTTTCCAATCAGAACTAAATTGTTTTCCCTTGTTTTGGAAAACCCAGTTTTGGATCATTTGTACCATTTCGTATTGTTATTTTTTGGAAGACTTTTGTGATCCGAATTTCCAAACACTTTCTTCTTGAAAGTTGTTCCAAACATCTTGAAGTTTTACACACTTTAATTTCAGAATTTTTGGAGTTGATATGAGTGGTACGATGGCCTGATTTTTGGACCGTGTGAAACTGCCCGGAATGGATATTTCGGTGATGTTTACACCGTCTTGATTTTCTACAAGTTTTTCTGGGCCGATTTTAGAAAAGTTTCCTTCACGAAAGTTGTTGAGAACTTCCTTTTCTATAATGTGTGTAAATTTGGGAATTTTCGGAGATGATTTGGATTCTGGACAGAGCTTATTTTGAGAAGCAAATATTCTGTTCCAGCGAACTGTTTTTAGTCTGTTTTTGAGTGACTGAAAACGGTGTTTACAGAGAGATTTAGATTTTGTGTTCTCATAAAAAATGTTTATTAAGGGCTTGTTTATGACATATCCGAATTTGAGAATTTTTGGAGTTCATTAATTATATTTTCAAGTCCAATTTCGTGAACAGTGCAAAGCTGTTCGGTTTTGTTAGATTTCAAAGATTTATCAATTGTTATATGAAAAACATTGGAATCTCGACTTGAGGTCTTTTGGTGATATTTGAGGACATTCCTGCGCCGAAACTCGGGTTGAATGAGATTTTTATACGTGTTTATCGCGGAAAACCTTCATAAAATCTTGTGATTAAGTATGGCATGGGTTGTGATTTTTGTGCCAATTGGTATATTTCGTGTGACCTGATTGGCCCGAGTCATTTGTGTGAGAATTCAGTAAATCCAGAAGACTCTAGGGAGTCCACGATCTGGAAATTGGTAGAAAATCCTAGAAAGTTGACAAAGTCAAACCTTATCCCCTTCATTATTGCTTATATTGATTGCTTGGCCTTCTTTTTCCACAAACATTTATGAAGCCAATTATGAAGCTTGGTCATCAAGTATTGACCAAGAAAGGGAGAGGAAGTCACGGCAAGGAGGGGGAGAGAGAGAGACCCACGGCCAAGCTTGAGGAGAGAAGAGAGAGAAGCTAAGGGATAAGATCCTATTTATTGCCTTAATTGCTATGCATCATGACTCACATTAATGAAAGTTGGACTTTGGAGGCACTGTTATCATGACCTAATGAGGTCATCGCTTACCTCGTACCTCCGATGACACGTGCGCTTACCTCACGCACCCAATGACACGTGCGGTTACCTCATTGGACTCTTAAACTTGGTGAGCAAGGTTGGCTTGCCTATAAATAGGCTTAGTCCCCCTTTAGTTCCACACACATAAACCAACCAAGAGAGAGAAGAGTGCCGAGATAGAGAGAGAGAGAAAGAGCAAATAGAGAGAGAAAGAGAAAGAGAGAGAGAAAACTAAGAGAGAGAAAGCCAAGGGAAAGAAAAGAAAGGGCCAACCGCCGTGAGTTGCCGAGACCCCAAGGCCATTGTTCTCACCATCCGTTCTTCTCTCTCTAGTTCTTATTTCAGTTTAGAGTAAGTGAATTCCCTAATATCGGGAAAGGATGTTGAGATGCATTGTGACGTGGTTTGCTTGGACCGTTTCTCGGTCGTTTGGTTAGTCGTAGTTGGTTCATTTCCTTGGTTTGATCATGTTTCATATTTGATGTTGTTTTGAAATAGAACCGAGCCTTGATTTGTAAAGTGTGCACAATGTGGCCATGCGTGATGTTCTCTTGTTTGAACTTTGCTATTGATCTGCCATCGATGCGGGTGTGGTAAGGGCTGACTTATATTAACGGCGATCGATATATCCTCGCTTGATATTAGTGTTTTCACTTGCTGAGTCTTCCTGACTCATCCCCCATTTTTTCCCACCCTCAGGTACATAGGATGGTCGAACGGACAGCAGCGATAAGGGGAGTTTGAGCGATGTTGGAGTCCGGGGAAAGCTAGGAGCTGTGAAATCGAAGTAGCAGGCTTAGGACACCCAAGCCATAACGTTTGTTGTGTAAATGGCCAAAATCGGCTAAGTTGGCTTGTAAAATATGTATGCGTGTCCTGTAAATACAAGATTTGCTCATGATGCTATTTGTCTTAATCCCGTTGTTGTTTTTCATGTAATTGTCCTGAGATATGCTTCCGCTGTGTGTAATGAAAGATAATAATGAACGGGACGTCACGTTTATAACCCCGAGGTAGGGGCGTTACAATTATGGTTCACGTGATTAATGGCCTGGCACATATGTGGTTTAAGTTTAACAATTATTATGTGCTAAATTTTTATTGATCAATAGAGAGATGTATTCTAATTACCGTACACCCTGATGGATGGTGTGACTATAAAAGACCCAGTTAGAAACTATCCCTCTCTCAACCCTAGAATAGAACGACGGTTTCCTTTCTATCAAGAATGTCAAAAAGCAAAAAGGGTTCAAGCGAGAGAAACCGATTTCTTCAAAGATTTCTCATCTACAATTGATTTCTTCACAAGGAATCATCATGGATTAAGGTATGTCTTTCGTCTCTTATGATGTTGTGAAAATCATCTTGTTCTAAGATTTTGTGAATTATGCCTTGTGCAAATATTAGTGTTTGATTTGCATAGAACCGCTTCATTATACTGAGGAGTCAGCCTTTGCAGCTGGTGAAACGCGCATCCATGAAGAGGAGTCGGAATGAAAGGAAGTTTCATTTAATAATTATTCTAATAGAACAAGTTGGGCTTGGGCTAAAGACAAACTGTCCACGTATAATGATACAACTCGCGTGTGTCCAGGCCATATGGGCTTTGAATAAATCTTATGTACTACATGTATAAAACTCTCTTAATTGTTTCCGTTTCCTACACCCAAGGGGTATTTTCGTAATTTCAAAGATGATGTGAAATGTGAGATCTTGGATTCCCAATCATCGGGTTGTTGTGTCTCGTGTACGTCTAATTTGGCTTGTTGTAGGGGTAGAGCCGACACATATATGTTGATGTTGCGGAACTCACTGAATGAGCCCCATCTCAAATGCACGATACGGTCTAGATTGAGTTGAGATGATCCTACACGGTCATCGTTGTTGTTCTTCATTGCAATATTTAGAACACGATCAAATCGTTTGAAGGGGAAAGGAGATAAATGAAAGTGTCAAATAGTTTTAAGGAGCAAGAGTGTTTGGAAATGATGTGTGATTGAGGATTGATGATTGATGTAAAAATGAGAGAGGGAGAGGGCCAATGTATAGAGAGCCAAGTTGTTTATCCCTTCAAGGGTCACTCACTCATCAAGTGATCTAATACTCACTTATCTATTTTATTATGACTCATGTGGCAGGCCACTCTCCATGGGTTAGTGTGACAGCTCCTTTCTGATTTGGTTGACCGCAACTACTTTTACTTGTTCGATATAGAATCAATTTTCACCGCTATAGTAAACATGTCCATGCCAGGTATTCTTCTCACTACAGGCTTGAGTTATTGTGTCTTTGCTTCTTCCTGCTCTGGATAAACTTGAGTATCTGTCTTTGCAATTCTTTATTGCTTTGCATAAACTTGTCCCCCCCTTGTGCCAGATGATAGGAAGTAAGCTAAATGTTGATGGTGAATCCTGCTTTGCTGTTCTTCTGGGAATCTTTTGGAAGTTATAGGTCGTGTAATGTTGATATAACGTTGTGTTTGAACTTCTGGTCGTTTAATTCTTACTTGTATAGGGTTGTGATCAAAGTAATGGGAAGATGCACATTATTTCTATTAGGAAAGAACATCACATGATGAGAGATGTTATATTTGGTAATTGAGGATGCCTCCTGGTGAGGTTTCCATTGTCATAGAGTTTGCTTTCCTGCTGCGTATTAACCTGTTTCATGTGTAACTCGCTGCACACTTTAGGATCTAGAGTTAATTTTTTATGTGAACCTTTTCCTTCAATAATTAAGTTTGTTTGTTCCTTGATCAAAGACCGGGAACACCGAATCAATTGTGAATTTCTACCCTTGGTACCAAGCGAGGATTGAGAATTTGCTTTCATCTGTATCACTTTGTTCTCCCTCTAGCCTTTATATCATTTGATACGGTGGATGTTGACACCTGAATTTTTTGCCTCTATGGTCGTTATGGTTGTTAATAACATTTTATTAAACTAAGGTATCAAAACCGCCGATGTTGTTAGAATTTGTCCCTTCATAAAAAACTTGCATCACATTTTTGCACTTCACATTTGGGAGACATGTCAAATATAGTTTTAGAATTACATTGCCATTAACGTTTCTTTAAGTTAGAGTTGTATTGGCTAGCATTATATGACATGAGCATGTTTTAATGAATTTCATTTGCATGGTATTATCTACTTAGATGTTTACTACGTCATTAGCATGCTGTGTTACACATGACTAAGCATATTAGAAGATGATTCACCTTGAGAGATCCTAATCACGTCAGGGAATCAACAATTAGGGGAATCGAGAGATGCAGAGGATCACACTCATTATGAGGCCTTCATTACTGAATCTTCACCATCATCAACATATTTGCTCTCTCTGGTGACCCTTGCACGTAATTTCTTCATAAATTATTGCAAGGAATAAGGCAAGAGAGAAGATTTGCTAACCAACTTGACTGAGGGAGAGCTTCAGTGTGAAATATAAGGGAGGTGGTGTGAGATTCGTTTACGGAGGGTGGTCGGAAAGGCAGAAAAGGAAAAGAAATGAAAGAAAAGAAAAGGGTTTGCCGGACCTGGCGAGTGAGAGGGAGACTCCGAGGAAAGGAAAGAGAGAAGCAGAGAGAGAAATCATGTTATCTCAAGAACAGAATCCCGATGCGACCCTTAACGCTCCTTCGATGCTGCCTTGTCCTGACTTTATTATAACTCAAACATTGTGATCATCCCCAATCCTCGCCGCCTCAAGTTCACATTAAGCTAGTTTTTGACGTTTTCTTATTTTCTCGTAAATTTAAAGTCTTGTTCTCATGTGTCTCATGGCTCATTCCGATATGAATGCTCGATACATTGACAAGTTTATAAACTCTTTGGACTGTTCAATTCAGTCGTTCATGTCATCTTTATTCATGTTTATATTCACGCATTTTAGTGATCTTGTGAGCGGTTGGTGTAGTCATTCTATGGTCATTGAGGCACGTACGGGGGTGTTTCTCGGCCTGGAAGTGGGCTGAATACTCAATGTTCAGATTGCCTTCTCTCTCGAGAGAGAGAGGGTGTGTGCGTTTTGAATTAGGAGTGATGAAACTTTAGATTTATAATCCATGCAAACATCATATTGGACGGTATAGGAGACATAAAGCCTTTATTTCCGGAAAATTGTCCACAAATTTAAGAACCCATTGCATTTTTGTCAATTCAGTCCTAAACTTTTTAATTTTACCAATTGAGTTCTAAATATTTTTATGTTTTGCCAATTCAGTCCATGTAATAGTCAGAATTTTCGATCCTTTTCCCGGGATTCATGAAATGAATATTTTGGCCAATGCACTTATAGTGAGATCTCACCCGGAACCGCGCATTCACGGGATGCTAACCTTAGGGGTAAGGCTATTATGGGATTGAGTTTGCACGACCAAAGAACTTAACCTTAGTTCGACCTTCGACCATAACGGTTGACGAGGGAATGTTTTGGGCCAACAAAGACCGATCTATTTGATTGATCATGTCCGAAGAGAACTAGCGATAGACCCTCGCAATTACATGACAATCGAGGTCGCTTTGGTTCGAGCAAGCTTAAATGTGACTTGACTTGGTGTCGGTCATAGGTCGAGAGCGCGTAATCCCAATAAGCCACCCGTTGGCAAGAGATAAGCTAAAGTCGCGATTGCTCGATTTTAGTCATTTTTTAGAATTCGAGCTCGGGAATCGAGAATTTTGAAAGTGACAATTTTGAGGGGCCGATGACGTTTTTGGCTTGGCCAACCTTGGGGCCACCCATTTCTGCAAAAAAATGAATTTCGGTTTAGGACTGGAAAAATGACCATTTTGCCCCTGGGACCGCGAACGAATTTTAAGGACTGGATTGAGTCAGGGGACTGAGAAATATCTTGTATGGCCGAAAATTATAAGGACAGGAATGCCCCTCTCCCTTTTTGAGTAATTACCATTTTGCCATTTTGAATTATCGGATAAGGACAATCGTGGGCCGTCGGATGTGGATGAGATCGAATCTTGGCCATTGGATCGAAGGGTAGTTAGAGGGGTGTTTTGGTAATTTCCGGGGTGCAATTATTGGAGGGTAGCATTTAAATATCTTTTTCTCTCTCCTCCTCTCTCATTTTCACTCACGCTCTCTCTCTCCTCACCCACCCCCACCGAACCGGTTCTCTCTCTCCCCTCTCCCCGTGCGTGAAGCCCCCCTTGGCCGGCCATCAGCTCGCTGCCGCCGGTCGCTGACTAGCCCCGCCGTTCGTGCCACCGCTTCTCTCTCTCTATCACGCCTCATCACCGCCTGCCTGTCTTTCTCTCTCTATTTTGCAATTCTGATCAACCCCGCCATCGCCGAGCCACCGCTAGCCATCCTCCCCTGCCCTGTACGTCCCCAACGCCGCCTCCAGCCGCCCATGAACCGCCCGCCAGCCCCCCGTCCACGGTGGTGCAGCCGCTCGCCCGCTAGGCTGCCGGCGCTACCGCTATTGCTACTGCTGGGCCGTCCGTTCCAGCCTCTGCCCAGCCCTGTTTGTCTGGCCTTTTAGGGTAAGTGACTTCCCCAAAGGTTACCTAGGATCTCGGTTATTGTTAGACACGTTTAGGACTCGATTTAGGTGGTTTCAATGGCTGTTTTGGAGTGTAGACCGGGGCTGGATTCGTGGCTGTCATGGACTGATTTAGGGATTAAAAATGTGTGGTTTGGCACACTCGGATAAGGCTGAGGTGATGTGGAATGATCGCGGCTGATTTGTGTGTTTGATTGGTGATTTTATGGCTTAATTGGCTTAATTGAATGATTGTACGATTTGTGATCGCTGGCTGATTTGGAACATGCTGTAGGCTGAATTTGGTGTGGCCGTGTGCCATGTGTGTGTGGCCGTGAGGCATAGTGGTGTGATTGTGCATTGAGATCGCGTACCAAGCATGTGTGATCGAGTGGTGTGTTCGCGTGACGAGGATGTGTAATTGTGAAATGTGTGTGAGGTGTGACATTGTGTATGGCCATGTGTAAGTGTGGCTGTGTGTACATGTGGTACTTGTGGTAAATGTGGAACGAAGGTACTGAAATGGAGGATTGTTTGGAGAAGTAGGTCCGTCCTGAAGCGTGTACGTTTACGCGGGACGATGCCGTCCCTAACGAGGTGACGATGCTCGGCCCGATGGGGTGACGATGCCTGATGAGGTCAGAAGACCGTTGGCCTGATGCGTTTTACGCGGGCGCGGTAGAAGGCAAGTTGAGTGTAGGATTCCGTCCTGAGGCGTGTTCGTTTACGCGGGACGATGCCGTCCCTGACGAGGTGACGATGCCCGACTCGATGGGATGATGATACCTGACGAGGTCAGAAGACCGTTGGCCTAATGCGTTTTACGCGGACGCGGTAGTGGTGGAAAGGTTGAGAATGAATTGGACTTGGCAAAACGTGTGAGGATTGCGAAAGTTGACGCATGGTGTGAGTTCGTGTGCGAGTGTGGTCTATATCGCGTATTGTAATGCCTGATTATGAGGTAAATCTATTAGGCATGGTATGGGACGTGCCAAGTAGGTTTTGCTTTATAATCGAGGCACGTGCGTGGCTGTGATGCATTATTGCGGCGTGTGGTCTGTATTATTAATTAACTTGCAGGGATGTGCATGATAGGTTTCAGGTGGGATCGCATGTGATTGTGAGTATGGTTGATTGTTGTGTGTTGTGCGTGTTTCGTCTGGCGGTACGTGAGAGCCTGCGTGGGGTTTGGGGTTGTACACTTATTGAGATTCGTCTCATAGTTGTATAATCCACAATTTCATACCCCCAGCCGCAATCCTAGGAGCCTGCCTCCTCTTTTTGATGTATGAAGAGTCACCCATGTTGCCCCAGTGGAGTTGTAGATGATGTCCAAGTGATCTGCCGGGTGCATTAGCCAGAGGAATCAGGAGCAAAATGGAAGGATTGTGACCAGTAGTTTTCCCTAGGGTATTTAGACTAGGTCGACCTATAGTGAATTTAAGTTAACTCGACCCCCGATCCTCTTGTTAAGTCGGTGCTGTGGATGCTTATTTATTAATCATGTCGGTAACGTGATGTTGGTTTGCTCAGTAAAATGGTGTTGTATAAAAATGACTGTTATTGTTCTTTGAATGTCTTGCTAAGTTACCCCATTGTCGTCTTTATAGTCAGGGGTTTTGTTGTTATATTCGCTTCCGCATGTGTTTCTGATGTTTGGGTTGGGTCGGCAATGTTCCTGGGACGTCGCAACTATTCGACCGGAATAGCGGGATGTCGCGAGCTTGATGGGGTTCGGGGCGTGACATCCCCAGTTTGAATTGGTATCAGAGCAAGGTTAGCTCGATACCAGTAAGATCGAGACCTGGAGTGATAAGGAACGACGACTTCGGGGTAGTCAGATAGGGAGTTCTTCGTTAAACGCATGTTTATGTTGATTATGCATGTCCTGTGAGCACGCGCCTATGATTGCTGAGTGGTTTATTAGGGTTATGATATTGATTAAGACGAAGGTACGGCAGGACTTGAGGTGAGTACGAGAACCCTGTTGGTTGTTTGGTGATGTTGATTTGATGTTGCTTGATCGATTTGAGGATTGATTGGGTGTTGGGTGTCGAGTGTTGGTTATTGAGCTTTGTGCCTAGGGCTTGGACTAGTGTAGTTGGCCTAGGTCCCTAATACCCGTATGGAATTATAGCAGGTAGGAGAGTGGTAGGAAGCTAATACAATGAGCAGCAAAGGAATAGGTGTAGGAAGAGTCCCAAGAAGGGGCATAGGAAGAGGAACAAGAGGTGGAGGTCGTGCTCGAGCTAGAGCTGTAGAGAACCTCGGTGTGGGTGCTAGAGCGGTAGAAAACCCTGGAGTTGATGTTGGAGCTGCAGTGGACCCTAGAGCTGAT
The DNA here is from genome assembly GCA_031216285.1 of Syzygium syzygioides. Classification (NCBI taxonomy): domain Eukaryota; kingdom Viridiplantae; phylum Streptophyta; class Magnoliopsida; order Myrtales; family Myrtaceae; genus Syzygium; species Syzygium syzygioides. The sequence continues at coordinate 16,195,977 of CM062244.1, read as the reverse complement.
GTTAGGCCTGCGGAAGATCCGCGTATGGAAGGAGTCCTTAGGGTGTTAGAGAGGATTGGGAATATGTTGGATAGGCAAGCTCAAGAGCGAGAGAATGCGACCGCCCAAGCTGCTGAGGCTATAGCTGCTGTCGTTAATGAGAATGCCGGTAACGGAAATGGGAATCGACCGATGCATCAAATAATAGAACAAATTTTGAAATTGAAACCACCTAAGTTTGAAGGAGTAGGGGATTTGGAAACTGCTTCCAAATGGGTTGAGTAGTTGGAAAAAGCTTTTGAATTGTTGGGGTGTACTGAAGCAGAGAAAGTAACGCTGGCAGTGTACCAGCTATAGGGTAATGCGAGCGATTGGTGGAAAGCCACGCAAGGCCGAGTGTTTCTAACAGGTGTGGATTGGAATTGGACGGCCTTCGTTCGAGCCTTAATTGAGAAGTACTTCTCAGTAAGTGCCCGAGAAAGAAAGATGACAGCCTTCCTCAGGTTGCAGCAGAATCAAATGATCATGGATCAATATGAGGCAGAATTTGCCAGGCTGTCTAAGTTCGCGCCGAGAATGGTTGAACATCCTGAGGATAAGGCACGAAGGTTTCGGGATGGATTGAGGGCTGACATTCGTAACCAAATGTTATTGGTGAATTTGAGGACCAATGAAGAATTGTATGAGAGGGCTTAGATTATCGAACAAGATATGACGGATAGAGCCGTTGCGTTTGGATCACAATATACCTCAACAGGGGATGATTGTCAGCCAAGGAAAAGGCCGATGATGGAAAATCGACGTTTTGTCCCTTTAGGAAGAAGGAGTATTGGGAAATTGGCACATCCGTCTAATTCAGTCTGTAGACGATGTGGGAGACATCACGGGAGTGGTCCCTGCCCAAGTGTAACGGGGGCATGCTTTGGGTGTGGTGGAATGGGACATCACATAAGGAATTGCCTGAATCTTCAAGTTCGACCATCCCCGTCATCGCAGACACCTCGGATTGGGAATCCCACTAGTGCAGTCCAGTCGGCTAATTCGAACAGACCGCCGGCACAAGGACGTGTGTACGCCCTAACGCGAAAGGGAATTGAGGATATGCCAGGCGTAATCCCAGGTATGGTTTCTCTGTATAACTATGTGACATTTGTTTTATTGATCCGAGAGCCGTCACACTAGTTTGTGTCTACTTGATGTGTTAAATTGGCTGGATTGAAATCGTTTTTAGAAGTGCAAGAGTGTGTGACTATGCCATTGATGAATAAGATATGTATGTAGTTAGAAGGCTCAGGCTATGAGATTGTGGTTGGTGGTGTAGGAAGCTAGATAGATTTGGTTGCTTTGACTATGTATAATTTTGATAGGATGGTGGTTCTGGATTGGTTAGTCAAACAGGAAGTTGTAATGGATTATCTATGGATCTGACGAATATTTAGACAGTCCCTAAGTATAACAGCCCGAATTTCAACGTAATTTTGAGATCAATAAAATTGACATTATTTCGCATTTCATTTTAGTAAGTCTCGCCCAGAGCTGATCACTCTCGGAATACTAATCAATAGGGTATGGCTAATTAGGAAACGGTACGTAGATCAGGGACCCGATCGCGAAGTGGACACCAATCACGAGAAATGATGAAAGAATATTTTGAACTGATGTTGATCGATCTTTGGAAAAGCGATGGATTAGGTTTGGCTAAGGCTAACAATGTACAATTGGATCGCAAGTGATTCTGCAAGATCGAAAATACACGTGGCCAACCAGTCCTAAACTTGAACCGAACGATCGTAACTTTTGGGACTAGTGATAATTCTCGTTCTCTCAATGATCGGGACCGTCATGACTTGGATAACCCTAGGTCGATATGCGTATGTTCTAAATAGCTGCCCATTAGTCAGAGACCTTGAAATTGGAAATCGAGCGAGTTTTGATCACAAAATTAGGCCTGGATTTTGATGTCTATTTTCGATGGCTTAAGGGACTATTTTTGGGAATCTAACGTCATATTATGTTGGCCACGCATGTTTTGAGCTAGTACGGTTAAAAATTGGAATTTCAGTCCGGAGGTGAAAAATTACGATTTTGCCTCTCGGGACACCGACTTGGATTTTGAGGCCGTATGAGGTTATTTTTTGAGGCCGAGGTTATTTTAGGGTGGCCACGCACATTTAAAGTTGTTTCGGTCAAAAATTGAAATTTTGGCTCGGAAGTGAAAAATAATATTATTTTATTCCTAGAACTTCGCAGCCGATTTTCGAGAGCTTAAGAGACTATTTTCGCGATTCTGACGTCATATTATGTTGGCCACACACATTTGGGGTTAATATAGCCAAAAATTAGAATTTCGACCTGGGACCGGAAAAATGACCGTTTTGCCCCTAGGCTATTTTTGAGTTCCGAATTTTGAAAAATTTTTAGGATAATTATTAAGGGTTTATCATCTTAATTATTGGGGCTAAAGACCTTTTTGCCTATCCATTATTGGATAGGATTAAATTAGGACCGTAGGATTAGGGGTATTTTGGTCAAAATCGTCGGATTTTCAACACGTGGCACCTCAAGCCCCTAATATTTGACCAGCTTGGACCGGTCACTCTCTCTCCTCACTCCCCATTCGGCCAAGACTCTCTCTCCCTCATCGAACTCTCTCTCTCTCCCACTTCCTCTCTCTCTCGACCATTCTCGCTGGAGCCACGCCGTCCGCCGGTGCTGCCGCCGCCGCCGCTTCGTCCGACCACCATCACCCACCAGCATCACCACCCTCACCCCGTCTCTCTCTCTCTCTCTCTCTCTCTCTCTCTCTCTCTCTCTCTCTCTCTCTCTTTCGTCCGGCCAAAGGACCGTTGGAGCAAGCCATCGCCGCATCGGAGCCTGATCGGCCGAGCTGCTGCTGCCGTGACCTACCAGACGTCCGTACGTCACCGTACTTTACTGTCCGTACAGTGTCCGTACGGTTTCATACAGGGGTGTCCGTACGCTGTCTGTACGTCGTTTGCCGGGAACGCCGCCGCCAGTTCCGCCGCTCACAGGTGATCGGCCGCCGTTCCTTGTCGTCGTGGTATATAATTTAAGTAAGTATACCTCCTAAATCCGGATTAGGACTGATAATGCATTTTTTTGGACTGACTTAGGTATTATTGGTGTATTATGGATTGGCTTAGGTAGTATTAATGTATAATTCGGACTGGATTGAGGATTGTTTGGTGGAAATAAAATTCAAGGAACTTAGTGGGATTATTATAAATAATTGTTGGGCCCGGATTGAGGAAATAGTGGCTGTCCGCATCTTTGAGAAATGTACCAAATTTTATCGGACTGTAAGAATTGTTAGTTGAATGACCGGGATTACCCAAAGGGATTGGCTGTTGATTTATTGGTGATTAATTGTGCTTAATTGTGAAATGCCATGTTGCGTGTTCATATGGCTGAATCGTACGGAGTGTGATTGGCCAATTGATGGCTTGAATTGTGCATTGGAAATTGCGCCATACGGTATTAATTGGCCAAGTGAGCATGCTATTTGTGAATTGGACATTGTGCGGTGATATGGATTTGATTGAGTGCCTATATATTGTTGATGCTCATGTTGCATTTTTCATGGTCACGCATTATGTATGCCGAGAGTGGGGCATGTGATGAAATTGTGCGGGAATGCGTACCTGACATGAGCATGTGATCATCTAATTGCTTAATGCGTTTTACGTTGGGTTCAGATAAGAAAATTGGTAGTGTGCCGTGTGATCACTTAAGGCTTTCGGGTTGTGCCGTCCTCGTGCACTTTGTAGCAGGACGATGCCCGGCATGTCCGGAAGACGACCAGTCTCATGTACTTTGTAGCAGGCTTTGGTTGGTAAGGAGATCGGTGTTGTGCCTCATGCACTTTGTAGCAGGCTAGAGACACTGGGCCATGTGATGCGTTTTTACGCTAGCCGCGAAGAGTTGTGGGCTTTCGGGTCGTAATAATAAATTGAGCATTTGCCAATATGCTTGTGTGGGCCAGTGGGCCGAGATATGATTATGGCATAAGAATAGCATAAGCATGCATAAGAATACATGGGCCAGTATGTGAGACTCGATGAATGGCATGTGATTCGAACACTAATGAGCGTGAGCATGCGCATGACGTACGTATGCATAGCGTGTTCATGTATGTGAGTGGAGCATTATATTGAAACGTTAATTTGCAGGGTCAGCCAGGCAAGTGATCTGGGCCAAAGGCACGGGTCGGGAAATGATTGTGATTTGGTATTACTATGCTGATTGTATTCTACCTGTCAGGAGATTGCATATTAGCCTAGCCTAGGTTTAGGGGTTATACTCATTGAGATTCGTCTCACAGTTGTAATAGCCCACCTTTTTAGACCCCTAACTGTAGGGATGCCGAATCCACCGCTTTTTGGAAATGGGGAATCGTATGTAAGATACCGATCCGTGATGTTTGTAAACGTGGGTGAATATTTTCATTAGACTCAGGAGTATGTGGCTTGGTGCATGGGGGATGCCGACGGAAATCTAGGGCGACCCCTTAGGACTTTTGATGTGCCAATTGGTCAAGATGGATTGATGGAACCCATATATGCGGATGGCGAGGTGATCAATCCTCAAGACATCTACGATGTAGATGGCGTTGATGAGCCTATGAAAGGGGAGCCACAGGAGCCATAGGTGATAGCTAAAGACCTAGACCAAAATGCCGAGAAAGAAGACGAACTGGAGGACATGGATCTAGATTCTGATAAAGACCATGGGAAAGTAGCAGAGGTAGGATCGGATGTAGAGATTGGACCCAATGATGAGTTAGGGCTTTATCTTGACCCAAACCTTGAACCGGATACTAAAGACGAAGAGGCAGCAGCAACGGATATGGATTCCGAAGAGTCCGAGCCCCAAGAGAGTCCAGTAGGGGAGTCCTCCGAGCCCCAAGAGAGTTCAGCAAGGGAGTCCTCGGAATCGTTAGATCCGGATTGGGAGCCCTAGCTTAGGTCCCAACTCTTTATAGGGAAGCTAGTACCTTTTTATTGCGATCTTCCCTATAGGTGACCCCGCCTTTCCCCAGCCGTAGTACCTTTTTGATCTGGCGGCTGCTAGAAGTTGTTGTCTTCGTTTAAATCTTTTGATCTGTATAATGTACGTTGTAAAAACAGGGGTTTGTCTTCGTTTAAATCTTTTGATCTGTATAATGTACGTTGTAAAAACAGGGGTTTTCAATGGATAATGAAAATGTACATTCTTGTTTGTATAATGTTTTATCTGTGGTCTCATGTGTTTATCTGTACGAGTGTATATATATAATTATATACGTGGTTTCCGCTTGTGTCTATTCTCTGATTAGGTTTGGGTCGGCAACGCATCCTGGGAGCATTGCACCATAATCGGCCAAGGTAGGGATGTTGCGTGCCGTGGGGTTCGGGGCGTGACACTAAGTGTCCGAAGATGGAATTTGGAAGTTTTGTGGATGACATGCATGCCCGGTGATTTGGAGCCTAAGAAGAGATTTTAATTGGAAGTTCATAGGAGCAGTTATGGTATTCACTCGGGCAGCACGAAAATATACCAGAAATTTCAGAAGTCTTATTATGGGATGAAGTGGGAGAAAGGAGGATTGAGACGTCATCACCCTCATTTGTTTATATAGTTGAGTGTAGTTATAAATTTCAAGGACGAAATTTTTATTAGGGAGGAAGAATTGTAACAGTCGGAATTTTTTATCCTTTTCCCAGAATTCATGAAATGAATATTTTGGCCAATGCACTTATAGTAAGATCTCACCCAGAACCCCGCATTCACGAGATACTAACCTTAGGGGTAAGGCTATTATGGGATTGAGTTCGCACGACCAAAGAACTTGACCTTAGTTCTACCTTCGACCATAACGATTGACAAGGGAATGTTTTGGGCCAACAGAGACCGATCTATTTGATTGATCGTGTCCGAAGGGAATTAGCGATAGACCCTCGCAATTACATGACAATTGAGGTCACTTTGGTTCGAGCAAGCTTAAATGTGACTTGACTTGGTGTCGGTCATGGGTCGAGAGCGCGTAATCCCAATGAGCCACCCATTAGCAAGAGATAAGCTAAAGTCGCGATTGCTCAATTCTAGTCATTTCTTGGAATTTGAGCTCGGGAATCGAGAATTTTGAAAATGACAATTTTGAACGGCCGATGACTTTTTTGGCTTGGCCAACCTTGGGGCCACCCATTTTTGCAAAAAAAATGAATTTCGGTCCGGGACCGGAAAAATGACCATTTTGTCCCTGGGACCGCGAACGAATTTTAAGGACCGGATTGAGTCAGGGGACTGAGAAATATCTTGTATGGCCGAAAATTATAAGGACAGGAATGCCCCTCTCCCTTTTTGAGTAATTACCATTTTGCCCTTTTGAATTATTGGATAAGGACAATCGTGGGCGGTCGGATGTGGATGAGATCGAATCTTGGCCATTGGATCGGAGGGTAGTTAGAGAGGTGTTTTGGTAATTTCTGGGGTGCAATTATTGGAGGGTAGCATTTAAATATCTTTTTCTTTCTCCTCCTCTCTCATTTTCACTCATGTTCTCTCTCTCCTCACCCACCCCCACCGAACCGGTTCTCTCTCTCCCCTCTCCCCATGCGTGAAGCCCCCCTTGGCTGGCCACCAGCTTACCGCCGCCAGTCGCCGCCCAGCCCCGCCGTACGCGCCACCGCTTCTCTCTACCAGTCACGCCTCATCACCGCCCACCTGTCGTTCTCTCTCTATTTAGCCGTTCCGATCAGCCCCACCACCGCCGAGCCACCCCTAGCCGTCCTCTCCTGCCCTGTACGTCCCCAACGCCGCCTCCAGCCGCCCGTGAACCGCCCACCAGCCACCCGTCCACGGTGGTGCAGCCGTTTGCCCGCTAGGCCGCCGGCGCCGCTGCTGTTGCTGTTGTTGCTGGGCCGTCCGTTCCAGCCTCTGTCCAGCCCTGTTTGTCTCGCCTTTTAGGGTAAGTGACTTTCCCAAATATTACCTGGATCTCGGGTATTGTTAGACGCGTTTAGGACTCGATTTAGGTGGTTTCAATGACTATTTTGGAGTGCAGACCGGGGCTGGATTCTTGGCTATCATGGACTGATTTAGGGATTAAAAATGTGTGGTTTGGTAGACCCGGATAAGGCTGAGGTGATGTGGAATGATCGTGGCTGATTTGTGTGTTTGATTGGTGATTTTATGGCTTAATTGGCTTAATTGAATGATTGTGCGATTTGTGATCGCTGGCTGATTTGGAACATGTTGTGGGCTGAATTTGGTGTGGCCGTGTACCGTGTGTGTGTAGCCGTGAGGCGTAGTGGTGTGATTGTTGTCGCGACCTGCCCTTCGAGGGCCGAGCTCGGATGAGGCGGGTTTAGAGATAAGTGTTCATGAGATGGTTCATATGGCACTTTTCTTAAAAATGATTTTACTGAAATGTAAATCTTTTGTTTAGCCATATAACTCATTGATAATGAACGTGGATTTTCCCTAAATTCATATCTCGCGTGACAGCGGATTGATTTTATTTTTTTAGGAGTCGCCACTAGCCTAGGTCGGGGGTCGGCTAGAATACCCAACCGAAACGCGGGAATTTCATTTCGGTTTCTACGAAAACCAGAGATCAAAGGTTCGGGGACTAGCTTACGTTAATATTTCTATTAACGCCCTTTCGGTACCGCTAAACTTAACATGGTTGTTATCTAAGTTGTCATGCATTTATTTTTTACCATTTTCATGCTAAAGTCTTAGTTCACTAGGTGATCATGCATTTTGTTTTTGTATTTTCATTTGAGATTCTAAACTAATCCTATCTTAGTCTAGAAAAAGAAAGAAACAATCAATTGTATTGAAAGACATTTCGTAAAATAAACACTCGAAGTATTGAAAAAACAAGCTAATTCTAAGTGCGAGAAAGTAAAAAGTATAAACCCGCAACTCGTCGGGTGTTTATTACAACACGAATTGAAAACCCGAGACATGATCGGGAATGAATGAATTAAGTACAAATTGAAATCGGATTGGACATCGGTTTGGCACCATTATCAAATGAGTACAAATTGAGACCGGATTGGACATTGGTCAATCACCTTGGTCTTCTACTATTTCGGATTATTCTTCCTTGGACCGCCTCTCGGGTGTCGATGTTTACATCCATAACATTCATTCATAACAAATGACATATGAAAGAACAATGTTGCAATCAATCACTAATTAAGCACGGGCCTCGGGATCGGCCTTTGTTTTTCATGCGATTCGATTCATCACCCATCTAATCACCTAACATTGTTTGATTAATGATTAATGATAATGGGCTACCATTTGTATTCACAAAACGGTAACTCATATCAATTAACCCCTAAAGTCGGGTTCTAATGACCATGAATGGGCTACCTGCCGAACATGCACCGGGCCTAACATTCATCTAACAAACACATGCATAATCATAAAATGAACATGCATTCAAGCCCATGGGCCTTGTTTCGAAGTCAATCAAACAATGAGAAGTGGGCTTTATAAAAAAGATCACTTATTCAATTAATGTCTAATTCGGATTGAATCTGTTCAAGTATGATTAACTATCCTAATGACGTCCAAATGAAGTGATTCAGGTGTCATTAGAAAGCTTATGACATGAGGATCAAAAGTCAAGAAGACCATTTTTTCTAAATCCTAGCCAAGTTTCCTGAAAATATTGAATTAATCTCAGTGACAGGCTGGACTCGGTTCAGTTATGAATTTCAAAATAATGGCGGGAAAAATAACAAACCTTATCAAAACAGCGCGAAACGTTTTGTACGGTTAGGATTCCCTGAATGCAACAACTTTCATGTTTTGAGTTTTTGCTAAAAAGACCTCCAAATATTTATAAAATTCGATTTTGGCGAGGGACTCAATTGCAAATGGAATTTTAACCCGAGGAGACTTTTCAAACAAAATGATCCTCCAAAAATTGCAATTAGGTCCACAAAATTTTCAGTTGACATAATGAGATCCCAATGAGAAACTTTGTAGTTTTGATTTTTCGCAAAAAAGGACTCTAACTTTATCAAATTCGGAGAAACATCGTTTGAATTCCAAAGGAATGAAAATCAGATCTGGACACAGAATCCGATCAAATTGTGATAATTCCTTTTGAAAATTCAAACGATCTTTGATTTTGATGAAATTAGTATCAATAGAAAGATCTCGATCTCAGGAAGAACTTTCGTGAAGAAACTTTTTTCGTATCTCGAATACACGAATTTATGAAAATCGGAGAACACACGAAGGTCGACTGAAACCAGCATGATACCAGATTTACATGCATATGACGTTGTAAATCGTACTAGGCTAACATGCTCAAAATTTTATGAAAATCTTATGGTGAACAGATCAGGATGTTCTTTACAATTCTTATGAAGGAAGTTTTTCCAGAAAATGATCGTAGAAAATCATGAAAATCATCAAACAGCACAACGTCAGTCAGGGAATCATCAGAATAGACTTAAACAACAAATTACAGATTCTGATCCTGACTTCTAGAAGTGTTTTGACATAGCAAATCAAGTCCGATTGAGGCATATGATATATCAAATCGAAGCTTAAGACGAGCTTTACGATTCTCTAGTTTATCACTTCACCAGATTTCGACGTTAACAGGCTCAAATTAGCATCTCAAGCATGCAGGTTTTACTGAACACGAATTTACAGAATTGTGTTCAAGTGTTCTTACCTTGTCTCACAATGATCCAACGCTCAAGTGAGCGATCAGGCCTCCGTATTCTGATCTGGAATGACACGGAGAAGCCTCGAAAAGCTCGGCCGACCTACGACAATGGATTGCACGAGATAATGTGAGATTCAACTCTTGTTCATACAAATAGACTAATCAGTAAAAGTTGAGGTTAAGGATGTGATCCGGTGGCCGTTCGATGCGAAGCCGGACACCATAGCGACTTGAAGACACCGAGGAATGTAGTCGGATGCTTTGGATCGCTGGAGGAGGTCGCCGGAAGGCCGGATCAGCCGGTTGAGGCAGCTGATCACATCACCGGCGGTATTGCCGGTGATGTTGCCGAGAGGGAGAAGGCACCGGAGGGGGGAGCTCCGGCCACCAGCTGAGGTGGCTGGTGTTGCGACCAGCCTTGTGCCGCCGTGGGGGACGCCGGTGTGGCGGCGGCTCGCCGGAAAGGGGTCGGCAAGGGGCCGGAAGGCCGGCGGCCGAGAGGGAGTGGCGAGAGAGAGGGCTGATCGTGAGAGAGAGAGAGAGAGAGAGAGAGAGAGAGAGAGAGAGAGGAGAGAGAATATAAATCTGAAAATGAACCCCCCTTGATTTTTGGAGGGAAAAACACTATATACCCCTCCCCAACTTTGAATTTTAGCCCTTAGATTGATCAAATGGTCTAAAATGAATCATTAATGATTAAGAATATTCCTTAATAGCTAAGGATTGATGACATGGCATCATGGATGGACATGATCAATTCTAAATGAATGGCCATGATTGATTTGCTAATCCCCTAATTAATTTGCTTAATCCTTGAAGAAGGGCATTTTTGTCATTCTCAATTAATGGCATTTTTGTCATTTTTTATTAAGGGCATTTTTGTCATTTTTTTGCACTCAAGAGGATGTGACTGATCTTTGTTGGTCCGACCGAATTATCGATCATCAAAATTTTCGACCGGAAAATGACTAGTCCGATCGGATTAGTTCAATTTGAATTAAACTAATTTGAGTCAATTAGCTCTGAATTTGAGTAATTGCATGACCGAGCTAGACTAACAAGTTTAATTGAAGTCTAATTAACCAAATTGAGTCCCAATTCATCAAATTGAATATTAGTCTAGAGTGGGTCAAGTTGAATTGCACTAATTAGACCAATCACTCTTAGACTTCCTAATCATTGGAACACTAAATTGATCAAATTGACTCAAATTCATGTGAATCTTCCAAAATTGATTTTGAATTTGGATTTCATATAAGAAATTAGGTTCAATCGTGTCTCAGTTGCACACATCATGAAGAATCGATCAAAATCACTGATTTGGGCTAAAATTGGGAGTTTTTGTGTCTGGCTTGGAATCGCAAAATTGGTTCAAAAATTGGATATAAAATGACCTCTAGATCAAATGTCGTGAAGGAAACTAATCTAAAAAATGACTAGAAATGAAGTAATTTCATTTTTTGTCGATTTAAATCAATTTCCGCAATTTGGGAAAAAGTTGATTTTAAATCGATTTTTGTAAAATTTCTAATGCCAAAGGTAAATTGAATGTAAAACAAGATGATTTTTGGATTTTTGAATTTTTTCAATTTTTTTGGTCAAAGATTTGACCAAAAGTCAAACTCTAATTGACTTTTCACTAGGAGCTTGATTTTATGATCAAATCTTTGAATTTTTCTGAAATTTCCACTTCTAAAGTGAAATTGGACTTGAAAGGAATCTTTTTATGCAAAAATCCCTAATTTGACCTGGGGTTGACTTTTGGTCAAAGGGTTGACCAAAAAGTCAACGCCAAAGTCAACCATTTGACTTTTCGGGTTTTTGCATGAAATGAATAGAAAATCGCTTACAAAAGCTAGACCAACAGACGGAATTAAAAAAACGACACTTTTGCTCGAGAAACAGACTCCGTCGCGATCGGAAACCATAATCTCGAATTTTTTATTTTTAATGACGCATCGGCTAAAATTAGGTGTCAACAATTGTGCATTGAGATCGCCAACCAAGCATGTGTGATCGGGTGGTGTGTTTGCGTGACGAGGATGTGTAATTGTGAAATGTGTGTGAGGTGTGACATTGTGTATAGCCGTGTGTAAGTGTGGCTGTGTGTACATGTGGTACGTGTGGTAAGTGTGGAACGAAGGTACGGAAATGGAGGATTGTTTGGAGAAGTGGATCCGTCTTGAGGCGTGTACGTTTACGCGGGACAATGCCATCCTTAACGAGGTGACGATGCCTGGCCCAACGGGGTGACGATGTTTGACGAGATCAGAAGACCGTTGGCCTGATGCGTTTTACGCGGGCGCGGCAGAAGGTAAGTTGAGTGTAGGATTCCGTCCTGAGGCGTGTTCGTTTACGCGGGACGATGCAGTCCCTAACGAGGTGACGATGCCCGGCCCGATGGGATGACGATGCCTGACGAGATCAGAAGACCGTTGGTCTGATGTGTTTTACGCAAGCGCGGTAGTGGTGGAAAGGTTGAGAATGAGTTGGACTTGGCAAGACGTGTGAGGATTGTGAAAGTTGACGCATGGTATGAGTTCGTGTGTGAATGTGGTTTGTATCGCATATTGTAATGCCCGATTATGGGGTAAAATCTATTAGGCATGGTATGGGACATGCCAAGTAGGGTTTGCCTTATAATCGAGGCCCGCGTGTGGCTGTGATGCATTATTGCGGCACGTGGTCTGTATTATTAATTAACTTGCAGGGACGTGCATGATAGGTTCCAGGTGGGATCGCATGTGATTGTGAGTATGGTTGATTGTTGTGTGTTGTACGTGTTTCGTCTGGCAGTACGTGAGAGCCTACGTGGGGTTTGGGGTCGTACACTTATTGAGATTCGTCTCATAGTTGTATAATCCACAATTTCAGACCCCCAGCCGCAAACCGAGGAGGCCCGCCTCCTCTTTTTGAAGTATGAAGAGCCGCCCATGGTACCCCAGTGGAGTTGTAGGCGATGTCCAAGTGATCTGCTGGATGCGTTAGCCAGAGGAATCAGGAGCAGAATGGAAAGATTGCAACCAGTAGTTTTCCCTAGGGTATTTTACGGGTTGTTTAGACAAGGTCGACCTATATTGAAGTTAAGTTAACCTGACCCTCGATCCTTTTGTTAAGTCGGTGCTGTGAATGCTTATTTATTAATCATGTCGGTAACATGATGTTGGTTCGCTCAGTAAAATGGTGTTGTATAAAAATGACTGTTATTGTTCTTTGACTGTCTTGCTAAGTTACCCCATCGTCGTCTTTATAGTCAGGGGTTTTGTTTTTATATTCGCTTTCGCATTTGTTTCTGATATTTGGGTTGGGTCAGCGATGTTCCTGGGACGTCGCAACTATTCGACCGGAATAGCGGGATGTCGCGAGCTCGATGGGGTTCGGGGCGTGACAGTCCATCCCATCAATTTCGGCCGGAAATCACTAACGTGGATATCGGTCATGCTACATGACATGACCAGCATTATCGTGGACAATTTTTAATAACATTTTAATATTTTTTTGAATTTTTTCCTTTTCTTCTCTTTTTCTTCTTTACTTTTTTCTTTTTTTTTTTTCCTTTTCTCTTCTCTTTTGTTTTTCTTTTTTCTTTTTCCCTTTGTCCCTCCATTGGCCATTGTCGGACCTTTGTCAATGGTTGTTGACCTCCGCCAGCCTCGAGCGAAGGATGCCTGAGCTTTGGCTGGCGAGGGCATCCCTTTGCCAAATCAAGTGTAGGTGGCCCTCGCCAGGGGCCGGCGAAGGTAGCCCTCGCTTAAGGCCCGATAATGGCCAGTTGAGGGAAAAAAGGGAAAAGAAAAAAGAAAAGAAGAGAAAAGGAAAAAAATTTAAAAATTTAAAATATTATTAAAAATTGTATGCGTTAGCGTTGACTGTGCCATGTAGAATGGCCAAAATCCACGTTCACAATTTCCGGCCAAAATTGGCTGGATGGATTCAATTAGTAAAATATGAAAAGATTTAGGACTCAATTGGCACAATTAAAAAAATTAGAATTGAATCTATAAAAGTATAATAGGTTTAGTTATTTTTGGACAATTTTTCCCTTTTATTTCTAGCACCCCTGCCAATGAGGAAAGAACCTACCAACAAGGTGCTAGTCTAGATGGCAAGAGAGTTTACAATCTCTTTGTAGTATTGGGCTCAGGTATTGTTAGGAGTGGTGTAGACGTAAAATTCTAGAGGGAAAATACCACAAAAAACTCCAAACTATATCACCTGTGATAAATTTATCCAGATCTAGCGAGGGCAGCCCTTGCCCAACCCCAGTTGACGAGGCCCTCACCGGCTTCCCTCCGCCATCGCCGGTAGAGGGGAGAGAGAAGAAAAGAAAAAAAAGGAAAAACAATAGAAAAAGGAAAATACGAAAATACCCATGGGCCAAAATATTGTGGGGTAAATGTGTCATAAGTGGCATAGTTTGAGATTTTTCGTGTCACAAAAAACAGTTCAGTGTAAATTTGTCACAAGTGACATAGTTTAGGGTTTTTTGTGTCAAAAAAAAGTTTATGGTAAATTTATCACAAGTGGCATAGTTTGGAATTTTTTATGGTATTTTCCCAATTCTAGATGCACAAGGCCGATGTCATGGAGTGCACGCGCAAAAACTGACCCGGACACTATTTCTCCACAAAACCCAAAAAAAAAGAAAAAAAAAAGAGAAGAAGCTTCAACTACATTTTCTGTTTGTTTAGCGATAGAGGGCAATGTAAAGTAAATTATGGAAATAAAAATTGTTTCGTAAAAGTTTGGAAAGTTGTCCAATTTTACAAAGATCGGAGAAAGTCATGATGCATGAACTTACAAGTTAGTTTCAAGTGCCAAGCCCTTGCGCAAGTAGAGCACCAGGGCCGCAGGCCCGTCAAAATGAGAGTGAGAGCACTTTGCCAAGCCCGTGGGACATTTCATTTACAGACTTAGGATTTGTTTGACTAACATAGAAAAAAGAAATTGCTATTGAAATTCTGCCCATTGTATGTCACACGTTTGGCAACCTTAACAACTGAAAATGGAAACCAAAAAGTTAATCAATTTTTTCTGAAAACTTGAATACTAACATTATTAACACCAGTTTCACAACATAACTGTTATGATTCTTTTTTTCATCATGCATCTTTTCACTGACAAATTTAAGTAACCCTTTCCTCAACTTACAATATATTGACTAATTTTTTTTTTATGAATCTCCCAAGTAAAAATTAACCAATGTTATGAAATGTGCCTAACGTTATTAGGTCTTCAATGTTTCGATTTTCAGCAATTAATGTATATATCAAACGGGATCGAGGAATCAATGCCATTTCATCATTAGATGGTTGTATTGGTTGATCTCCATGATTTGCGAAATGCAGTTAACTTAGTCACAAGATAAATTCAGACCGAAAGAAAGAAAACAATGAAACTAACATTCGTAGTAGCATCTGAGCATGTGGTGACAGCTCAACTCCAGCAAGGAATGTAAGTTGAAACTTTTGGCTGGCAATAACTGAGAGTTTGTAGCTGTTAGAGATATATGGACTCTGGTTAATATTTCACATCAAAAGTTTGGATATGCAGAATAATATCTTCTACAGATTTTGGTCTCCTTGACAAAACCAAAAAAAGCCAAAAGCTGCTTTGCTGTTGTTG
The DNA here is from genome assembly GCA_031216285.1 of Syzygium syzygioides. NCBI lineage: Eukaryota > Viridiplantae > Streptophyta > Magnoliopsida > Myrtales > Myrtaceae > Syzygium > Syzygium syzygioides. The sequence goes on along the minus strand of CM062244.1, from coordinate 16,180,673 downwards.
AAAGGGCTATTTGTGAAAGCACAAGCATCCTGACTTTTCTGCAGATCTTACTTGAGAGGATATAGCCTTGTGCTGGGTGTTTCTACAGATGAGGCCAGAGATCACCATATGATCACGTAAGAGAATATGTAATTATGAAAGGAACTTTGGTGTTCAATGACCCATAAATGATTTGATGTTTTTCCGGTAAAAGGACATTATAAGTGCTATAACTTTTATATGGCGTTTACTTAAGTACCTTAACTTTTTTTTTCCAATCACATAAGTGTCATAACTTTGAGTGCCATATAACTTTTCAATTGATCACTTAAGTACCATAACTTTTTAAAAACGTTTACCGCAAGTACTATATTATGTTGAATTTGGGTACTTGGGTGAACTTTTTTGAAAAGTTATTACACTCAAGTGATCGATTGAAAGCTGGCACTCAAGTAAACGTTTTTTAGAAGTCTTGGTAATCGAGTGGTCAAAAAATAAAATTATGGTATTCAAGTGAGCGTCGTAACAAAATTATGATACTTATAATGTCTTTATTTTTGAATTTTCAAAAAAAGAAACATTATATGTTTTTGGTTGACGGTAAAAACCATATATATTAGGAGGGAGGGATTAAGATGAATACGACCATAAAAATGACCACGAAAACCATTTTGGACTGTATATAGAATTATAACCATCACGAGGAGACCTATATCTTTAGCTAGAGAACAAGATTGTACCATCCACATGATTCACGAGCGGAATTACTGTGTGATGGCTGTAGCTAGTGAAGCTAAGGACAGTGGTTCGTTGAAAAGTCATTTCACCGTTTGTTATTAAATTAAAGCCAACAGGATAGACCGAGACCTTTACTAAGACAATTCTTGATACTATCTAGCTCGTGGTCTTGAATTATTGTCCTTCAAGTCAGACCACGCCAGATATTCGAACTCGATATAAACACACGAAAATGACGCGCAAGGGAAGTATGGTGGATTTTCCATACTTGGTCACACAGAGCAGGTTGTACACAGGGCACTAGTGCGTTGTCTCATATGCCAGCCTTCATGTAGAATTCGGTTAATAGCTCCGAACAGATTTCATTCTACCGCATATGCTTGTTACTTGTCTCTGTTTTGATCATCACTTCTCTGACAAAACAAAAGAGGCCGAAAGCTACTTTGCCGTTGTTTAAAGGGCTATTTGTGAAAGCACAAGCTTCCCGACTTTTCTGCAGATTTTACTCGAGAGGGCATAGCCTTGCGGTGGGTGTTTCTACAGATAAGAGGCCAGAGATCATTATATGAACACGTAAGAGCATATGCAATAATGAAAGGGACTTTGGTGCTCAATGGCCCACAAGTTTTTTTTTTTGCTCAACCAATGACCCACAATTTATTAATTTTTTTTTCAAGAAAAGAACGTTGCATAAAGTTTTTGTTTTCGGTAAAAACATATAGATGAGGAGGTCCACGAAAATGACCGGAAAGTGACCGTTTTGGACTATTTTAGAATCACATGCAAAGACCATAAGATTTGTATCTTTAGCCAGAAAACAAGATTGTACCATCCACATGATTCACGAGCAGAGTTCAAATGGCTGGGTAATGGTTACAGATAGTAAAGCAAGAGACAGTGACTAGTTGAAGAGTCACCCTCTTCAAAAATTGACCTGTAATCACAAATAAATCATGCACACACAGATGGACCAATCCAAAGAGGTGCCCAAATGAGCTGGTAGAAGTTAGAAACTCAAATACATTTCACCATTTCTAGTTAAATTTAAACCAAAAGAATTGACGGACAACTTGATTAAGAAATTCTTGATACTCTCCAACTCATGGTCTTGCATTATTATCCTTCTAGTGAGACCACGCCAGAAATGTGAAATCGTTACAAATATGACATTCTGAAATTTGACCCACTTGGGATTTATGAAATGGATGATTTTATGGACGTGCTTGTAGTTAGATCTCACCCGGAACTGATCATTCCTGGGATACTAACTGTTAGGGAATGACTAATTAGGGATTTAAATTCACGCGACCAAAGGAACTCGATCGTGAACCGACTTTCGACCATATAAATTGTCGAGGTGACATTTTGAGCTAATGTAGGCCGATCCAATGTTAGTTAGGGATCAATTCACAGTTGACATATGAGTGGATTGCGGGTGATTGCGCTTGACCACGAGATGAACTGACAAATGACCCTAAACCTATACCAAATGATCGTACTCGTTGGAACTAGCGATCGACCCTCGCGATTAAGTGACAACCGAGATCGTCACGATCCGAGTGCACTTAAACGTGGCTTGATTTAGTATCGGCCACGGGTCAAATGTGCGAATTTCCCCAAAAGCCACCCGTTAATTTGAGATACGCTCAAGTTACGTTAATTAAATTTAATCATTAATTAGAGACCAAGTTTGGGCCTCGAAAATTATGAAGGTCACGACAGGATAATTGGAGGATGTTGTTATTAGCTCGGTTCGCCTTAGATTTGTAACATCCTGAAATTCGATCCACTTTTGGGATTAATAAAGTAGATAATTATTTCTCATTTCGTTTTAGTGAGTCTCGCCCAGAACTGATCATTCTCGGGATACTGACCATTAGGGAATGGCTAACTAGGAAAACGGTGCGTGAACCTAAGAACTTGACCATGAATCGAGTCCGATTCTGAGAAGCGATGAGGGAGTATTTTATGCCGACATGGGCCGGTCTAAGGGTAGTGACGGATTTTGTTTGACCGACGACGTACAATCGGATAGCGAGTGGTTCCGCACGATCGAGAGTAAGCGCAGCGAATGATCCCGAACCTACTCCGGAAGACTGCAACCCATGGGACTAGCGATAAATCCTCGTGTTCTCTTGGGATTTGAAACCATCACGACTCGAGTAGCCCTAGATCGATACGCGTGACCCCTAAACAGCCGTCCGTTAGTGAGAGATGCTAAAACTGCAATTTGAGCTAAATTGATCGTGGAATTGAGTCCGAATTTCGGTGTTGAATTTCGTGGGCGTACGCGACTATTTTGCAAGTACGACGTCATTTTTGTGTGGCTAATCATATTTGGAATCAGTGGAGTTGAAAATTGAAAAATTGACCCGGGACCGGAAAATTACCGTTTTGCCCCTAGGCCTAATTTTAGTGTTCCGAATTTTGGGCTTATTTGGGGATTATTTTAAGGTTTTATATTGAAATGTATTAGCCCAATAATGCTAGAATTTTGGGCCTTAATGCCCTTAAATATTTTGTCTAGAATTAATCCTAGCCCTTAGTTAGAGGGTAAGATGGTCATTTTTGAATGTTTGGTCAACCACCCCACTATCTCACTCTCTCTATACACTCTTGGCTCTCTCTCTCCTCCCCATTTCCACCACCATCATCAGCTGGCACCCCCTCCTCCCTCTCTATCCCGTGAGCTCCTTTCCCCTCCCAGGCCGCGCGCGCGCCACACCGCCGAAGCACCACCGTCGCTGCCACCGCCGGTGCTGCCGCCCCATGCCTCACCCCACCATCACCGTCTCGTCCCTGTTTCCTCTCCCTCTCACCATGTCACTCCCTCTCCTGTGCTCTCTCTCTCTCGGTCGCTAAAGAGCTCGCCGAAGCCGCCGCTGTTCCAGCGCAGAACCGCTGCTGTCCAGCCGCCCTCGCCCTCACCTCCTGTCCAAGTGAGTACAACCCTAAACCCTAATTAGGCTAATGTGTGTTTCTAGATGAGTTTTAGGGGTTAATTAGGTAATTTAGGGGTTAGCTTGTGGAGGCTGTTAGGGGCTGACTTTGTGGTGTATTTGGTGACCTAGAATGATAATTTGACTGAGGTTTGGTGGTCCATAACGTGCTGCGTGGTGGCTGATCATGGGAGTTGTGATTTAGACAAAAATTGTGGTTTTGGCGAGTGAAATTTGTGAGCTAAATGGCGGCTGTTTTCGTAGTGAACTAGTGGCTATTTCACGGCTTAGTTTGATAATTTTAATTGAGGTTTAGAGGCTTAAAATGGGCTGTGCGATGGCTGGACATATCGGATTAAATCGGCCTAAGTTTGGACTAAGTTCGGGTTCAATCGTGGATTATAGTGCGCGCCTAGTTTGGTCCTCATGGTGGCTGATTCGGGTGATGCTTTGGGGAGTCTAATAGAGTATTTTGAGGATATTTATTGGCCTAGAATGACCGGCTTGATGGCTCTCCATACCGGGATTGAATTGGACAAGGCGCGATCAATTTGAGGCTTAATTGTGTGATTACCGAGAATGGTTGAATTAACTGATGCACTGGCTGAATTGTCCTTGGTTGTGGTCAATTTGCGATGCCATGTTGAGTACTTATGTAGCCGAGAAAGGATAGGCTTGGTGGACCTTAGACCTGTGCAAGTTTAATGGCTTAATTGCGTAATTTCCGTATGCCGATGATGTACCATGGATAATTTAAATTGATTGACTGATTGGGCATATTGATTCATTAAATTGAATATGTATGGTGTAAGTTGAGCATATTACGTTGTGAATTGATCAGGTGGTGTTGTGCAATTTAATGCTCGTTGTTAATTTCTTGAATGCCCAAGTGTGAACGTTATAGCCATAAGTGTGTATCTCAAGCATTGGCACGGCATGTGCATATACGAGTGTGCACGAATGACATGAGCATGTGATCACCTAAAATGCCCTGATGCATTTTACGTGGGGTTTAGATAATAACTGGTGTATGTGAATGTGTGATCACATAAAGCCCTGATGCATTTTACGTGGGGTATTGAACCTGTCCTTAGGCGTGTTATGCAGGACGATGCTCGGATTACCGAAAGATGACCAACCTGATGCGTTTTATGCGGGTTATATGTCATGAGCCTGATGCGTTTTACGCGGGCTAGAGATCGATCTCGAAGTGATGGACTGGATGCATTTTACGCGGGTTGGATCTGATGCATTTTATGCGGGTCAAAGGAAAAATTTATAATTGGCAAGTGTGTAAGAATGCAAGTGTGCGACAATACATTGATGGGGCATGAGCATGAGTGTGAGCGTGAGCATATGCATGACATGCGTCGCGACTAAGTGATATGTGTATATGTGCCGTGATTGAATTCTGCGGCATTATTGCGATTATATATCAAATGCCTAACCTGCAGGGTCAAATAAACCTCGGATTTAGGCCCGAGGGCCTGAGTCAATTATGTTTTGATTTGTGTGTTGTTTAGTACTCGTCAGGAGGTGCATGTTAGCCTAGTTTAGGTTTAGGGAACCTACTCGCTGAGATTTATTCTCACTGTTGTATAAACCCAATTTTTCAGACCCCCGACCTTGAGATGGTAGATGCACCACTTCGTTTTGGGATCCCGTATCGCATAAAGCGATCGGTGACGGTACACCCCATAGGGAACGGGGAGTCGTATGTTAGGCACTACAGTATAGTATGAGTCGATGAAGGCGGGCCACACTTCCGGGCCCATCCTTACCTAGCTTGGTGTTTTAGAGACCAGTTTGGTACGTATGGACCTCTTTGGTCCTTCGACATCCCGTTCAACATACATGGCCAGCCAGATCCGCAGGCCGCTGATGGAGAGGTCATAAGCCCCGCTGCCATGTCCGAAAAGGATTTCGGTGCCCGACCAGTCATCCTCGAGATGGATATTGAGTCCGAGGGAGAGGAGCCGATGGACTGGGAGTCCGATGTCAAGCCGGAGCCAAAGCCGATGGAGCAAGAGCTAGAGCCGAAGGGCGATTTTGGGGCAGAGTCAAGGGATGCCGAGTCCAAGCTGGATTTGATGGATTCTGAGTCTGAGTCGTTGGATGACTCGTTCGAGTCCTCAGGATCCAACCTGGACTGGTTGCCTTAGAGTTTACCCCTAGTCATAGTTAGGTAGGGCCGACACTTTGTGAATAGGTGCCCTTCTTAGGTTTAGTGTCCTGACTGCCCGGGCCTAATACCCCTTTTTTTCAGTAGTGGCCTTGACCCGTTTTTGGTTTTTGATGATCAGGCTGTACATGAATATTGTATATGGCTCCCAATATCAATGCAAGTGTATATTTGTCTATGTTGTTGGTTGTGTGGCTATCCTTGATTATGTGTTATAGTATTGTACGGGTGTTTGATTGCTTCCGCATGTGCTTTAATCTCTGTATTGGGTGTTTGGTCGGCGACGCATCCTGGGACGTCGCGCTATTCAATTCTACCTTTGCGAGGGATGTTGCACGCCGGAGGGCGCGAGGCGTGACATCCCCGTTTGATTTGGTATCAGAGCCAGGTTAGCTTGATCCAATTTGGTCGAAGCCTGCAGTGATAAGGAACGATGACCTTGGGTCGCCAGTAGGGAGACCTCGTGTGCTACGTGTATCTCCTGACTGTTTGTGTATTGATTGATTGGTAGTATGAATTAACCAGTAAAGTGCAGGTGTGGCAGGCCTCGAGGTTAGTATGCGTATTCTCTTGATTGAAGCCTCGTGCTATTTATACCTAATCGCATGCTGAGTGATTGACTGCTATTGTGTTAAGTCCCCTGCTTAGGACCTTAAACTGGATTATCTTGGTTTAGGTCTCTAATTCCTGTGCGAGACTTATAGCAGGTAGGTGAGCGTGCGAGTTAGGAAGGGGTAGAGGTCGAGGCCGTGGTAGAGGCAGGGGTAGATCTCATGAGCAGGACCCTATAGAACCGCAAGTAAGGGTTGTCGAGGATCCGAGGGTAGATGGAATCTTAAGGGCCCTCGAGGAAGCGGGAATTCTGGGAGGTAGACTAGCCCAAGAGAGAGATGCCACTATTGCTACTGCTGTTCAGGCTGCCGTTGCTGCTGCTAATGGGGCCAACGGGAATAATGGGAATCAAGGGAATGTTGAGAATCCAATCCTAGGTCCGGTAAATGTGATCAAGCCGATGTCCAAGTTGATAGAGCAGTTCTTGAAATTAAAGCCGCCAAAGTTTAACGGCAATGGTGACCTTGAGGCCGCACCCCATTGGGTTGAGGAGCTAGAGAAGGCCTTTGAAGTGTTAGGGTGCACCGAGGTCGAAAAGGTGACATTGGCGATATATCAGCTACAGGACAACGCCAATAATTGGTAGAAGGCCACCAAAGGAAGGGTATTTCCCAAAGAAACCGCCCAGACTTGGGCTGTATTTTCTGAGAACTTCCTGGGAAAATTATTTTCTGAGAGCACCAGGGAAAGAAGATTGATAGAATTCATGAGACTCCGTCAAGGGTCGATGTTTGTGGATCAATACGAGGCAGAATTTGCGAGACTATCGAGCTTCGCGCCGAGGATGGTGGAACACCCTGAGGATAAGGCGTGAAGGTTTCGGGATGGACTGAAAGTCGATATTTGTAGTCAGCTGATACCAATGAACTTGAGAACCTATGAGGATTTGTATGAAAGGGGTCAGGCTATTGAGAGAGATCAAGTAGATAGGGTAGCCGCATCTGGATCACAGTTCACCCTAGCTAGGGACAACCGCCGTCTTGGGAAGAAACCGATGGCGAGAAATAGGCGATTTGTCTCACTAATCGGGAAGAATATCGGAAAGCCGAATCATTAGCAGAACAGATTTGGGACATGTTTTAAATGCGGGAGTATGGACCATTAGATCAGGAACTGTCCCAAGCAATGCCCCACAGGGCCCCCAATGTAACAACCCTAGCCTGGGAATCAGACTGGAAATCTCCCGCCGGCTAATGGGAACAGGCCGCCGACACAAGGATAGGTATACGCCATGGCGCGGAGAGAAGTTGAGAATGCGCCAGTCGTGGTCACAGGTACGGTTTCTCTGTGCAATCATGTCGCGTATGCATTATTTGATCTGGGGGCATCGTATTCGTTTATATCTACTCAGTTTATTGAAATGGCCGGATTAAATCCTATCTTGTTAGAAGTGCAATTGTGTGTGACTTCGTCGTTAATGGATAAGATATGCATATCGTTAGGATACCCGGATTGTGAGATAGTAATTGGTGGCGTAGAAAACAGGATAGATCTAGCGGTTTTGCCAATGTACGATTTTGATTTGATTGTGGGCATGGATTGACTAGTTAAACAGAATGTTGTGATGGACTGTAGTAGCAGGGTGATTCAGTTTAGTCTGGCTGGACACTCTAGATTCGAGTTTGTAGAGAGTCGAGGAGGAACCTCGATCCTTTGGGTTTCATCAGTAGAAGCAACTAAGTTGTTAGATGAGGACTGTCAAGGTTATTTAGCAAGTGTGATTGATTCGATAGCAGAAGAAGCGTGACTACAGGATATAGCAGTGGTGTGCAATTTTCCTGATGTCTTTCCTTAGGAATTGCTGGGATTGCCGCTAGAAAGAGAAGTAGAGTTCATTATTGAGTTGGCCCTTGGGACTGAGCTAATCTCGAAGCCGTCTTATAGGATGTCATTATCAGAATTGAAAGAACTAAAGGTTCACATGCAGGAATTGCTAGACAAAGGTTTTATCCGACCGAGTGCGTCTCCATGGGGAGCGTCGGTATTATTCGTCAGGAAGAAGGATGGGTCGTTGAGACTGTGTATCGACTACCATCAGTTGAATCAAGTGACAGTCAAGAATAAGTATCCTCTCCCAAGGATTGACGACCTATTTGATCAGTTACAGGGGCCTCGGTATTATCTAAGATTGATATGAGGACGGGGTATCATCAGTTGAGAATCCAAAAGGAGGATATCTCAAAGACGGCTTTCAGGACGATGTATGGACACTATGAATTCACGGTGATGTCGTTTGGACTAACTAATGTCCCTGCTGCTTTCATGGACTTAATGAATCGGGTATTCAAAGAGTTCCTAGATCAGTTCGTCATTGTCTTCACCGATGATATTCTAGTGTATTCAAAGAGTCCCAAGGAACATGAGGTACATTTGGAAAAGGTTCTACAGACGTTAAGAGAACACGCACTGTATGCTAAGTTTAGCAAGTGCAAATTTTGGTTGAATCGTGTAGCATTTCTTGGGCATATAATTTCCGGAGAAGGAATCTCCGTGAACCCGACAAAGATTGAAGCAGTAATGGACTGGCCGAGGCCGGCGACGGTTACTGAGGTTTGGAGCTTCTTAGGTCTGGCAGGGTATTATCGGCGATTTGTGGAAAGATTCTCAGCGATAGCCACTCTATTGACGAGGTTGCTTAAGAAGGAGACTAAGTTTGAATGAATCAAAAAGTACGAAGAAAGTTTTCGAGAGTCGAAGCAGAGATTGACGATGCCACCAGTGTGGACGATTCCTTCAGGACCAGGCGGGTATGAGATTTATAGTGATGCTTCGCTTAAAGGATTGAGATACGTGCTAATACAATATAGAAGGGTGGTTGCTTATGCATCTCGACAGTTAAGGCCTCATGAGATGAACTACCCGACCCACGACTTGGAACTGGCGGCAATCATTTATGCACTTAAAATTTGGAGGCATTACCTATTTAGAGAAAGGTTCCAGATCTACACGGACCATCAGAGCCTTAAGTATTTGTTTTCATAGAAGGAGTTGAATATGAGGCAGAGGTGCTGGATGGAGCTATTGAAGGACTATGAATGTGACATATTGTATCACCCCGGAAAGGCCAACTGGGTAGCGGATGCCTTGAGCAGGAAATTGAGCATCACGCAATTATTAGTCAAAGAGTGGATTTTATTGGAAGGAGCACGAGACTCAGAATTTAAGTTCGAGGTAGGACACCTCTCCAGTCTGATGGCGACGTTAAGGATTGAATAGGAAGTGCAAGCCAAGATTAAGGCGTTACAATCTACGGACCCTGAGATTAAGAAAATTTTGAGTATATTAAGAGGAAACCGAGCTTCTAAGTGTCCGAGGATGAAATTCTTAAGTTTCGAGGACGTCTGTGCGTGCCCGATGATTTTGAACTCAAGGAAGAGATTTTATCGGAAGCTCATAGAAGCAATTATAGTATTTACCCGGGCAGCATGAAGATGTACCAGAACCTACGACAGAACTATTGATGGAACGGAATGAAAGTGGATGTGGCCAAGCATGTGGCCAAGTGTCTGACGTGCCAACAAGTGAAGGCATAATATTGTAAGCCTGGTGGAATGTTACAACCGTTAGAAATCCCAGAATGGAAATGGGAGCATATTACAATGGATTTTGTAATGGGATTGCCAAGAAGCCAGAGGGGACATGACTCCATTTGGGTAATAGTAGACAGATTGACCAAGTCAGCGCACTTCCTGGCTATGCGAAAGGACTTCAAGCTAGAAAGGTTGGTAGAGTTATATGTGCGGCAGATTGTTCGCCTTCATGGAGTACCGGTATCAATCACTTCGGACCGTGATCCCCGGTTTACTGTGAATTTTTGGTAAAGTCTGCAATCAGCCATGGGAACAAAATTGCAGTTTAGTATGGCCTATCATTCTTAGACGGATGGCCAGTCTAAGAGGACTATTCAGACCCTAAACGATATACTAAGAGCGTACGTATTAGACTTTCAGGACAAGTGGGAAGAACAGTTGCATTTGGTTTAATTTGCCTACAATAACAGCTTTCAGCAGAGTATCGGAATGGCACCGTTTGAGGCACTTTATGGCAGAGCATGCAGAACACCATTGTGCTAGGATGAAGTGGGAGAAAGAAGTATAATGGGTCCAGAGTTGGTTCAGTAGTCGGTGGAAATAGTAAAGATTATCCGGGAAAGGTTGAGAACAGCTCAAAGTCATCAGAAAAGTTACGCGGATCGAAGGCGTAGGCCATTGGAGTTCCAGGTTTACGACCATGTGTTTCTTAAGGTCTCATCGATGAGAGGATTGTCTCGGTTTGACAAGAAAGGAAAACTGAGTTCAAGGTATATAGGCCCGTTCAAGGAATATTAGCTTATCGTCTTGCCTTGTCGCCAAATTTGTCGCAAGTTCATAATGTCTTCCACGTGTCGATGTTGAGGAAATACGAATCGAATCTGATCCACGTGCTGAATCATGAGGTAATAAACGTGGACGACAGTGCGTCGTATGAGGAGAGACCGGTGCGGATTGAGGATAGGAAGGAGCAAGTGTTGAGGATCAAGACGATCCCATTGGTCAAGATCGTTTGGAAACATCGCGGGACGGAAGGCGCCACATGGTAAAGCGAGGAAGTAATGCGATGTCAATACCCCTATTTGTTTGAGTAGTCGGGTTTGGATTGTAAATTTCGAGCACGAAATTTTTGTAAGAGGGGAAGAGTTGTAACGTCCTGAAATTCAACCCACTTTCGGGATTAATAAAGTAGATGATTATTTCTCATTTCGTTTAAGTGAGTCTCGCCCAGAACTGATCATTTTCGGGATATTGACCATTAGAGAATAGCTAACTAGGAAAATGGTGCGTGGACCCAAAAACTTGACCGTGAATCGAGTCCGATTCTGAGAAGCGACGAGGCTGTATTTTGTGCCGACATGGGCCGGTCCAAGGGTAGTGCGGGATTTTGTTTGACCGACGACGTACGATCGGATAGCGGGTGGTTCCGCATGAACGAGAGTACGCGCGGCGAACGATCCCGAACCTATTCCGGAAGATCGCAACCCCTAAGACTAGCGATAAATCCTCGTGTTCTCTTGGGAATCGAGACCATCACGACTCAAGTAGCCCTAGGTCGATACGTGTGACCCCTAAACAGCCGCCCGTTAGTGAGAGACGCTAAAACTGCAAATTGAGCTAAATCGATCGTGGAATTGAGTCCGAATTTCGGTATCGAATTTTGTGGGCGTACGCGACTATTTTGAAAGGACGACATCATTTTTGTGTGGCCAATCATATTTGGGATCGGTGGAGTCGAAAATTCGAAAATTGACTGGCGACTGGAAAATTACCGTTTTGCCGCTAGGCCTAATTTTAGTGTTTCGAATTTTAGGCTTATTTGGGGATTATTTTAAGGTTTTATATTGAAATGTATCAGCCCAATAATGCTAGAATTTTGGGCCTTAATGCCCTTAAATATTTTGTCTAGAATTAATCCTAGCCCTTAGTTAGAGGGTAAGACGGTCATTTTTTAATGTTTGGTCAATCACCCCACTATCTCACTCTCTTTATACACTCTTGGCTCTCTCTCTCCTCCTCATTTCCACCATCATCATCAGCCGGCACCCCCTCCTCCCTCTCCATCCCGTGAGCTCCTTTCCCCTCCCCGGCCGCGCGCGCGCCACACTGCAGGAGCGCCACCACCGCCGCCGCCATCGGTGCTGCCGCCCCACGCCTCACCCCACCATCACCGTCCCGTCCCCCTTTCCTCTCCCTCTCATAGTGTCACTCCCTCTTCCGTGCTCTCTCTCTCTCGGCCGCTAAAGAGCTCGCCGGAGCCGCCGCTGTTCCGGCGCGGAACCGCCACTATCCAACTGCTCTCGCCTCTTGTTCTGCCTTGTTTGGAGCTTAGGATTCCAAGTGAGTACAACCCTAAACTCTAATTAGGCTAATGTGTGTTTCTAAATGAGTTTTAGGGGTTAATTAGGGTAATTTAGGGGTTAGCTTATAGAGGCTGTTAGGGGCTGATTTTGTGGTGCATTTGGTGACCTAGAATGATAATTTGACTAAGGTTTGGTGGTCCATAACGTGCTGCGTGGTGACTGATCATGGGAGTTGTGATTTGGACAAAAATTGTGGTTTTGGCGAGTGAAATTTGTGAGCTAAATGGCGGCTGTTTTCGTAGTGATCTAGTGGCTATTTCGCGGCTTAGTGTGATAATTTTAATTGAGGTTTAGAGGCTTAGAATGGGCTGTGTGATGGCTGGACATATCGGATTGAATCGGCCTAAGTTTGGACTAAGTTCGGGTTCAATTGTGAATTATAGTGCGCGCCTAGTTTGGTCCTCATGGTGGCTGATTCGGGTGATGCTTTGGGGAGCCTAATAGAGTATTTTGAGGATATTTATTGGCCTAGAATGACCTGCTTGATGGCTGTCCATACCGAGATTGAATTGGACAAGGTGCGATCAATTTGAGGCTTAATTGTGTGATTACCGGGAATGGTTAAATTAACTGATGGACTGGCTGAATTGTCCTTGGTTGTGGTCAATTTGCGATGCCATGTTGAGTACTTATGTGGCCAAGAAAGGATAGGCTTGGTGGACCTTAGACCTATGCAAGTTTAATGGCTTAATTGCGTGATTTCCGTGTGCCGATGATGTACCATGGCTGATTTAAATTGATTGACTGATTGGGCATATTGATTCATTAAATTGAATATGTGTGGTGTAAGTTGAGCATGTTGCGTTGTGAATTGATCAAGTGGTGTTGTGCAATTGAATGCTCGTTGTGAATTTTTTGAATGCCCAAGTGTGAACGTTATAGCCATGAGTGTGCATCTCAAGCATTGGCACGGCATGTGCATATACGAGTGTGCACAAATGACATGAGCATGTGATCACCTAAAATGCCCTGATGCGTTTTACGTGGGGTTTAGATAATAACTGGTGTATGTGAATGTGTGATCACATAAAGCCCTGATGCGTTTTACGCGGGGTATTGAACCTATCCTGAGGCGTGTTACGCGGGACGATGCCAAGACTACCGAAAGATGACCAACCTGATGTATTTTAAGCGGGTTATGTGTCATGAGCATGATGCGTTTTATGCGAGCCAGAGATCAATCTCAAAGTGATAGGCTTGATTCATTCCCTGTAGAGAATGGGGAGTTGTATGTTAGGCACTACAATATAGTATGGGTCGATGAGGGCGGGCCACACTTTCGGGCCCATCCTTACCTAGCTTGGTGTTTACGAGACCAGTTTGGTACGCATGGACCTCTTTGGTCTTTCGACATCCCGTTCGACATATATGGCCAGCCAGATCCGCAGGCCGTTGACGGAGAGGTCGTGAGGCCCGCTGCCACGTCTGAAGAGGATTCCGGTGCTCGACCAGTCATCCTCGAGATAGATACCGAGTTCGAGGGAGAGGAGCCGATGGACTGGGAGTCGGAGCCGATGGAGTAGGAGCTAGAGCCGGAGGGTGATCTCGCGGCGGAGTCAGGGGATGCCGAGTCCGAGCTGGATTTGATGGATTCTGAGTCTGAGTCGTCGGATGACTCATCCGAGTCCTCGAGATCCGACCTGGACTGGTTGCCTTAGAGTTTACCCATAACCATAGTTAGGTAGGGCCGACACTTTTTGAATAGGTGCCCTTCTTAGGTTTAGTGTCCTAACCGCTCAGGCCACTTACCTCTTTTTGTCAGTAGTGGCCTTGACCCATTTTTTTTTATTTTTGATGATCAGGCTGTATATGAATATTATATATGGCTCCCAATATCAATGCAAGTTTATATTTGTCTATGTTGTTGGTTGTGTAGCTATCCTTAGTTATGTGTTATAGTATTGTACGGGTGTTTGATTGTTTTTGCATGTGCTTTAATCTCTGTGTCGAGTGTTGGGTCGGCGACGCGTCCTGCGATATCGCGCTATTCAATTCTACCTTTGCGAGGGATGTTGTGCGCCGGAAGGCATAGGGCGTGACAAGATTTGTCCGGATTCTTCTGGAAAAATCGAATTCTTGAGAGAAATGGAAAATGACCGTTTTGCACCTGGGATTTTGTTAAGGCCAAGTATAAAGGGAGAGGGCCATTTTGGTCATTTCACACCGACATTAGAGGTAGAAAGTTTTGGACAAATTTGCCCTTGGAAATTTTGTGAAATTCCAATTTTGTCCCTAGATAATTTTGATAAGGATTAATCTTGGCTGTCAATCTTAGGATAAGATCAAATCGTGACCGTTGACTGGAAATTAGAGAGGAGGGTAAGATGGTCATTTGGCATGGGTATTAGACACCAATTATTGGTGTTTAGCCTATTTAATCTCATTTTCTCTCTGCGCCTCTCATTTCTCTTACTCTCTCAGCATCTCTCTCCCTCTCTCCCTCTCGGCCGGACCTCCTCCCCCATCCACCGTGACTGTGGCTAGCCACCTAGGCTAGTCACCGCCGCCGTCCACCCGCTGTGCCAGATCAGCCACCCGGCAGAGCCACCGCCGCCGCCGTGGCCACTCACCATCGCCACCACCACCACCTCACTACCTCTCTTTCTCCCCCCTGTTTTTCTCCCTCACCGAAACACCACCATCTTCATTCGGTTTTGTTCAGGCGCGAAATGTCACGCCCCATACCCCACGAAGCGCTAACATCCCACAGTTAGGTCGATTTGATTGCGACGTTCCAGGAAGCGTCGCCGACCCAAGGCCCAAACAGAGAGTAAAGCACAAGCGGAAGTAATAAATAACAAACCTAACAAAATATATATAAGCCAAGGATAGCCAAGCATATAACCAACACGGCTGAAAATATAGTTACACTTTATATTGCTATTGAAAACTTCTTTACAAACATCTATATACAACAAAAAAAAGATATCGGTCAACACCTACACAGTTAACTGCCACTGGGTCAAAAAGGGAAGTGGCTAGGGAGGTCAAACTAAACTCAAAAGAGGGCTACAGTCAAAAAGGTACAGCTCTCATGCTCACTAGGGTTCAAGAACTGCTCTAGGGTTCCCAATCAGGGTCAGAAGATTCAATAGCATTGTCTGACGGCTCCTTTGAAGGATTCTCTGAAGACTCGGACTGCTCGGAATCCATATCCTCAGCCTGGGCTCGCTCATCTTCAGAGTCCTACTCTAACTCTGGATCTAGGTAGAGACCTAACTCGTTGTCCATTCCTAACTCTTCGTCAAATCCTACCTCAGCGACTTCTCCATCCTCGCTTGAGTCTTGATCCATCGGCTCCGGCTCCAGCTCCTTATCTATCGGCTCGGGGTCCTTATACCGCATCTCGAGTATCGAGTTAACATCGACCGGCTCGTCTATGGTCTGGGGATCCACAATCTCTCCATCAGCCATCTGTAGGATCATCAATCCATCTTGACCCACCGGCACATCAAAAGTCTTAAGGGGTCGCCCGAAGTTTCCGTCGGCATCTCTCAAGCACCAAGCCATATACTCCTGAGTCTGATGAAAATACTCTCCCACGTTTACAAACATCACGGATCGGTATCTCACATAGGATTCCCCATTTCCTGCGGAGTATGTACTTGTATACTGATGTATCTATGTAGGTATTCCAAAAAGCGGTGAATTCGGCATCCTTACAGCTAGGGGTCTGAAAATGTAGGTTATTACAACCGTGAGACGAATCTCAGCGACTACAACCCTTAAACCTAGGCTAGGCTAACATGCATTCTCTTGACAGGCAAAACAACGTAGTATGTAGACAATGACCTAGCCCTCGGCCCAAATAGAACATAAGAATTACCCTACAGGTTAGGCAGTTCACTAAAATTCTCAAGGTACATGCACGAACATAATGGTCACACGTGCGCCACACACATGCTCATGCTCACAGTATTCATCTCACATGCCGGGTCATGCATTCTGTGCATGCAATGCTAATGTCATGCCATGATCCCATTTTGGTTCACTCTGCACACTGTCTCAATTATTAATATTTATTACGACTTGAGTCAACACAATTTCCGGCCCGGTGCGCCTAGCCTACTTCAAAGTGCATGAGACGCAACACCGATCTGGCCCAATGTCTCTAGCCTGCTTCAAAGTGCATGAGGCGCAACATCGATCTCCTCACGAACCAGAGCCTGCGTAAAACGCATCAGGATGGTCGTCTTCCGGGCGAATCGGGCATCGTCCTGCTTCAAAGTGCATGAGTACGGTACACCCGGCGTAACATGCATCAGGGCGAATTGTGATCACACATACACACGGCCAATTATTATCTGAACCCCGCGTAAAACGCATCAGGGTATATTAGGTGATCACATGCTCATGGCAGGCACGCAGTCTCGCACAATTTCAAATCATGCCTCATACTCGGCATACGCAATGCGTGTCCATGTAATGCCACACCATGCACCATGAGCATCAAGCAATAATTCAAGCACCCAATCAATTCATTGCCACAAACACGTGCTCAATTGGCTCATTTAATACCGTGCGGCCCAATACACAAATCTCAATTCGACATTCAATTCAAGCTATAATTGAGCAATCACATACCACACAATTCTAGCCACACGAGCACACGACATGGTATATCACAATTATTCACAATAAAGCCAGTGACCGACTAATCTAGACAATTCCCATAAATTAGCCAATAATCTCCCATTCAGCTCATTCTAGTCCGATAGTCCACAATGGGCAACTCCTCAATCAACCACATTTGTCCACCAAAAATTCCTATTAATTCACCAAATTTGTTTCGATCACAATTTCCACCAATCGGTTTCCAAATTTCTCCCAATATTTCTTATCAGTACCCAAACCGATCCAGAAAACGCACTATTAGTCCTAATCTGGGTTTAGGAGGTATACTCATTTAATTTTAGACCACGACGATGAGGAACAGCGGCCAATCACCAGTGAACGGTGGAATCGGCAGCGGCATTCCGACGGCAACGTACGGACGGCGACGTACGGACGCGTACAGACGGTGTACGGACGACGTACGGATAGTGACGTACGGCGACATACGGATGGCTAGAGGGTCACGGCAGCAGCAGCTCGGCCGTTCGAGCTCCGGCGCGGCGGTGGCTTGCTCCAGCGTTCCCTTGGCCGAACGGAAAATGAGAGAGAGAGAGAACGGCGACGAGGTGAGAGAGAATGGACGGGATGAGGGTGAGGCTAGGCGGCGCCGGCGTCCAGCAGCGCCGGCGTCCAGCGGCGCCGGCGTCCAGCAGCTCCAGCAAACGGCGGCTCCAGCGACGATCCAGCGTGCAGATGGTGACCGAGAGGAGGACGGGCGGAGGAAGGCTGGTCGGATAGGAGAGGAGGTGGGGGACCAAATGGGGAGTGAGGAGAGAGAGTGGGTTGGTCAGACCGATCAAAAACAGTGGCCTAATTGCGCCACGTGTCGCCGATCCGGAGAATTTGACTAAAATACCCCTAATCCGACGGCCGACGTTTATCCCTATCCAATAATTGAAGGGTAAAAAGGTCTTTAGGTCCAATAATTGAGCTGAAATTTCAGACTTAATTAATCCAAAAATATCCCAAAATTCGGAACCCAAAAATAGCCAATGGGCAAAATGATCATTTTTCCGATCCCGGGGTGAAATTTCAATTTTTGGCCATACCAACCCCAAATGTGCATGGCCAACATAACATGGCATTGGAATTGCGAAAATAGTTTCTTAAGCCCTCAAAAATAGGCTGCAAAGTCCTGAGGAATAAAATAATATTATTTTTCACTTCCGAGTCAAAATTCCAATTTTTTACCTAAACAACTCTAAATGTGCGTGGCCACCCTAAAATGACATTGACCTCGAAAAATAATCACATTCAGCATCGAAAAGTGATGCCGGGGTCTAGAGGGGCAAAATCGTAATTTTTCACCCCCGGACCGAAATTCCAATTTTTAACCGTAATAACTCCAAATATGCGTAGCTAGCATAATATGGCATCAGATTCCCAAAAATAGTCTCTTAAGCCATCGAAAATCGATATCGAAATCCGGGCCCAATTTTATGATCAAAACTCGCTGAATTTACAATTTTAGGGTCTCTCACTAACGAGCGGCTGTTTAGAACATACGCGTATCGACCTAGGGTTATCCGAGTCATGACGGTTCGATCATTGAGAGAATGAGAAATTATCACTAATCCCAGAAGTTACGATCGTTCGATTCAAGTTCAGGACTAGTTGGCCACGTGCACTTTCGGTCTTGCAGAATCACCTACAATCCAATTGTACATCATTGGCCTTGGCCAAACCCAATCAATCGCTTTTCCTAAGATCGGCCCATGTTGATCCAAAATATTCTCTCATCAATTCTCGTGATCAGTATCCGATTCATGATCGGGTCCCTGATCCACGTACTGTTTTCTAATTAGCCATATCCTATTAGTTTGTCTCCCGAGATTGATCAGCTCTGGGCGAGACTTACTAAAATGAAATGCGAAATAATGTCAATTTTATTGATCGCGGAATTACATCAAAATTCGGGCTGTTACACGGAAGACCAGCCAGCGTCCAGCCACTGCCTTCTGCCAAACCGCTCGCCGTCACCATCCGTTGCCGTGTGGCTGCCGCCCCTCCTTTTCTGCCCGAGCTAGCTTAGGTTTCCAAGTAAGTGGCATCCTAAACTCTATTTAGGATATCGGGTATCGACGGACGTAATTAGGGGTTGAATTGGGTTAATTAGGGACTGATTTGAGTGGTTTAGTGGCTGTTTAGGGGTTAATTTGGTGGACTGATTTGGGGGCCGAGATTGGCTGGTTTACGGATGAATTTGTGATGGTTTCAGGGTTAGGTAATTGCTGAAATGGATGCTGGAATTTGTGGTTCGCAATGATGAGCAATATGGTCCGATTCGGGGACTAAATGTGTCGGTTTGATGTGTGTGGTGTCATGGCTGGTTTGTGTGGTTATTGTGGCTTGAAATGGATATGAAAATGTTGAATTTATGCTCGTACTAATGGCTGCAATTGTGGGTCCAATGGCGACCTTGCGTGCTCACTAAGTTGTGGAGTAATTGTTTGAAATGTGGCCCTATTATGTGCGTGTGTGAGCTGAATTGAATTGGCTGGAATTGGCCATGTTCATGTGTTAAATGAGCGTGTGAAATGTATGGGATTCGATACGAGCACGAGCTGAATTGGATCGGTTGATAATTTGGCATGTTCATATGAGGTTCGAGCGAGTGAATGAATGAGAAAATTGTGTGAAATGTCGTGCATGTGGTCACAAAAATCCCTAAAGCGTGTACTATAATGCGGGGAATTGTGCCATCCTGAGGCATGTACTTTAACGTGGGATGATGCTCGGTATTATCAGAAGACTGCCAACCTGAGGCATGTACTTCAACGCGGGTTGTGTCGTAGGTGGTGGATGTTGAGTCTGAGGCGTGTACTATAACGCGGACAAGAGACATAGCCTGAGGCGAGTACTGTAACGCGGGTTAAGATATGTTGTGAATTTGAGATGGTCACGTGTAGACCATGAATTGACAGTGGATCTGAGGCGTGTACGGTAACGCGGGTCGATGACAAGTCGAATGAAAATAGTGTGATGAGGCATGAATGAGTATGTGAAATGTGAAATTGGAAATGTCATATGTTTGACTTGTGTTTCGGGCTTGAAATTAATTTGCAATGTGCATATGATTGGAATTTGTGCAATTGAGACTAACCTGCAGATTATGCATATCAAAAGCCTAGTAAGTGTAATTGTGTGCATGATGTGTGTTTATTGGGTGATTCTATGCTTAGACTTGTCTTGAGGTACGTGTTAGCCTAGGTCGGGTTTAGGGTGTTTACTTGTTGAAACATGTCTCATAGTTATTTCAACCAAACTATTTCAGAACCCCGGCCTTAACCATAAATCTTCCACCGTTGCCACCTCAACGTTTGGGTATTTCGATGCACACGGACCATAATGCTATAGAGTATCCGATAGATGAGAATATGACTTGGATCAAGCATACTACCGTAGTCTGGGTAGACATAGGGAAACCCCTCTGGCAGGCCCACACCTATACCGCTTGGTGCTTCCAGGATGGGCTAGAGGAGTTTGGCCCCGTCCGTGGTTTTGATGTCCCTTTTGATGGAGTTTGGGATTGGGATCCGTCAGCCATACCCCCTCCTAATGGTGAGATGACTAGTCTGAAGACTAGCCTAGCACAGTCCGGACATCAGCTCGCACCTACAGCACCCGAACCTTCAGTGGCTGAGCTTGATTCGGAGCTGGAGGAATCACAGGTAGGATATGATCTGATGGATGTGGATCTAGATGCAGTGCTTAAGGAGGAACCTAGAGAGGAAGAGCTCGGAGAGGCACCGGAAGAAGAACTTGAAGACGAGCCAGAAAAAGTCCCTGAGTTAGAACCAGAGAACGAACCAGAGGATAAGCCAGAGGAAGAGCCAAAAGAGGAGTTTGATAAGGAAGATCGGATTGAGGTTCCGCTAGAGTCGGGTGATAAGGACAACCCGATTGAAGTCGAGGCAAACTCTAAGTCCTCAGAGGAGCAGGTGGCTCAGAAGGATTCAAACTCGGGTTCTAAAGAGTCGGACTCGGAGTAAACGCCATCCAGGAGGCGTAGGGGTTAGTTTAGGGGTAGTATGAACCATTTGAAGTGTCTCATTTTTGGAGTTAGGCTGTACCCAGACTACTGATCCTTTTTGATATCGGTGGTGTAAAGTTAGAAACTCGGTGTGCATGTGTATGTTGTGGTTTGTAAATGGTGGATATTATATAAGTTTGAATCGGTAATAGATGTATATATTCTCCTTTTTAGCCCTAATTAATTATTGTCTAGGTGTTTGTGGCTTTCGCTGGTGCTTTATATCTCTGACATGTTGATTTGGGTCGGCGATGTTTCTTGGGACGTCACACTAATTTGACCAAAGAGAGATGCCACGAGCTCGATGGGGTTCGGGGCGTGACATTCCAATTTGATTTGATATCAGAGCAAGGTCAGTTTGTTCTAAGTTGGTTGAAGCCTACAATGATAAAGAGCAGAGACCCTAGGGTAGTCGTCTAGGGAGACCTTAGCGAGTTATAGGTGTGCAACGAGCTACGCATACCTCCAGACTATTTGTTGAGATTGCTGAGTGAATTAACTGTTATAACGATCGGAATATAGGTGCGTCTGGACCTAAGTAAGTGCCCAGACCTTATTGATTGTGGCCTTGTGCTGTTGTGATTGCTTACCTGCGGAGTGAATTATTGTGTTAATTTGCTACCTAGGACTAGACTGGTATAGTTGGCCTAGGTCTCTAATTCCCGAATGAAATTATAGCAGGTAGGTGAGTGATAAAAACCGTGAGGATGAGTTCGAGAGGTAGAGGAACCGGGGGTCCATCCAGTTCACGAGCTCGACCTGCAGGGGATTCGAGAATGGATGCGGTCATGAGGACCCTAGAGGATTGGCAATCTGATAGGACGGCAGACTCAGGAACGAGCTGCCACTATTGCCCAAGCTACTGAGGTCGCCACCGCTAATAATAATGGGAATCAAGAGCAGGGGCAAGTGAATGTGAATAGACAGATATACCAGTTAGTCGAGCAGTTTTTGAAATTGAAGCCCCCTAAGTTTGATGGTAAGGGCAACCTTGAGGTTGCATCACTGTGGGTAAAAGAGTTAGAAAAGGCTTTTGATGTATCAGGGTGCACCGAGGAAGAGGAAGTGACCTTGGCGGTGTACCAGCTCCAAGAAAATGCAAGTGATTGGTGGAAAGCCACCAAAGGAAGGGTGTTCCCAGCTGGTGCCGCCCAGACTTGGGCGATATTTATGGAAGCCTTTAATGGTAAATATTTTTTTCTGAGAGTGCTCGGGAGCAAAAGTTAGCTGAGTTTATGAGGCTTCGTCAGGGGCAGAGGACAGTGGATCAGTATGAGGCTGAATTCTCTTGGTTATCTAAGTTCACCCTAAGGATGGTGGAGGACTTGTTGGATAAGGCTCGGAGGTTCTGAGATGGTTTAAAGCCAGACCTTCGCAGCTAAATGATTTCGTTGAATTTGAGGGATTATAACGAGATTTATGATCGGGCTTAAGCGATTGAGCGTGACTTGGCGGATAGGGTTGTCGCTTCTGGGTCAAGATTTACATGCGTAAGGACAACCGCCGCCTCGGGAAGAGGCCAATGGCGAGTAATCGACATTTCATCCCTCTTATTAGGAGGAATATTGGGAAATCGAACCGTTTCCAGAATGGTCCATGTCGGGTATATGGAGAAAGACATGGAAATGGACCTTGCCTTAATAGAAGTGTAGCCTGTTTTGGATGTGGAGGGTTTGATCATCAGATAAGGTCTTGCCCTAATATCAGGCAGAATAGGTTGCCTACGTTGCCGCTACCCCGAAATAGAAACCAAATTGGAGCTGCCCCATCGGCTAATCAGAATAGGCCATCGGCCCAAGGATGGGTGTACGCCATGGCCAGGAGAGAGATTAAGAATGCTCCGAGGGTAGTCACAGGTATAGTTTCTCTATGCGATCATGCTACGTATGCTTTGTTTGACCCTGGGGCGTTACATTCATTCATATCAGAACAGTTTGTTAAATTAACTGGTATAGAATCGCAATTGCTTGATGTTGTGTTGTGTGTTACCACTCCACTGAATGATAAAGTGATAGTCTTATTAAGGTGCCCGGATTGTAAGATTGTGATTAGTGATAGGGAAGAAAGAATTGATCTAGCGGTTTTAGCGATGTATAACTTCGATGTGATCGTGGGTATGGATTGGTTAGTTAAGCAAGGGACTGTTATGAATTGTAGTAGCAGGGTGATCCAATTTAATCTGGTTGGACATTCAAAATTTAAGTTTGTGGAAAATCGAGGAGGAACCTCGATCCCTTGGATTTCGTCACTGGAAACGACTAAGTTGTTGAACGAAGGATATCAAGGATTTCTAGCAGCTGTAGTTGATTCGACGATTGAGGAGCTGAGGCTAGAGAACATAGCCGTGGTGTGCGAATATCCCGATGTTTTTTCTTAGGAATTGCCAGGATTGCCACTAAAAAGAGAAGTAGAGTTTGTAATCGAGTTAGCCCTTGAGACTGAGCCAATCTCGAAGGCACCTTATAGAATGTCGTTGTCAAAGTTAAAGGAGTTAAAGGTGCAAATACAATAATAATTGGGCAAAGTTTTCATTCGTCCAAGTGCGTCTCCATGGGGAGTGCCAGTCTTATTTGTGAGAAAGAAGGATGGGTCAAGGTTATATATTGATTATCGGCAGTTAAATCAAGTGACGATTAAGAATAAGTATCCCCTGCCAAAGATAGATGATTTGTTTGATCAGTTATAAGGGGCTTCGGTGTTTTCTAAGATCGATTTGAGAACGGGATATCATCATTTGAGGATTAGGAAGGAAGACATACCGAAGACGGCATTCGGGATGAGATATGGGCACTATGAATTTACGGTAATGCCGTTCGAATTGACTAATGCCCCTGCTGCCTTTATGGACTTAATGAATTGGGTGTTTAAGGAGTTTTTAGATCAATTTGTAATAGTTTTCATAGACGATATATTAGTGTACTCGAAGAGCTCGGAAGAGCACGAGTTCCATTTGAGTAAGGTTCTGCAGACCTTAAGGAAATACGTACTATACGCCAAGTTTAGTAAGTACGAGTTCTGGCTCGGTTGAGTAGCATTTTTTGGACATGTGATCTTGAGGGATAGAATTTCAGTAGATCCGGCAAAGATTGATGCCGTGATAAAGTGGCCGAGACCGATGACGGTAATCGAGGTTCGAAGCTTCTTGGGTTTGGCAGGATACTATAGATGTTTTGTGGAAGGATTTTCGGCTATAGCAATACCGTTAACACGTCTGTTAAAGAAAGAAATGAAATTTGAGTGGATTGATAAGTGTGAAAGGAGTTTCCAGGAATTAAAGCATAGATTAACGATGGCACCGATATTAACTATTCGGTCAGGATCTGGAGGCTTTGAAATCTATAGTGATGCGTCGTTGAAAGAATTAAGATATGTGCTGATGCAACATGGGTGAGTGGTAGCCTATGCATCAAGGCAGTTGAGGCCGCATGAACTGAATTATCCGACGCATGATTTGGAATTAGCCGCAATAGTATTCGCCCTTAAGATTTGGCGACATTACTTATGTAGAGAGAAATTTCAAATATATACATATCATCATAGTCTCAAGTATCTATTTTCTCAAAATGAGCTTAATATGAGATAATGCCGTTGGATGAAATTACTGAATGATTATGATTGTGATAATTTATATCACTCGAGAAAGGCCAACTGGGTAGCCGATGCATTGAGTCAGAAATCTAGCATCACACACTTAATGGTCAAAGAATGGACTTTATTAGGAGTGCGAGACTCAGAGTTTAAGTTCGAAGTAAGTCAAGTCTCGAGCTTGTTTGCCACTCTAAGAATTGAATCAGAAATTCAGACTAAGATTAAGGTTTTACAGTCTACGGATCAAGAAACTCAAAAGATTCTAGAAATGAATGCTACTAAGAGAAAACCGGACTTTCAAGTATCCGAAGATGGGATCTTGAAGTTCCGTGGATGGTTGTGCGTGCTTGATGATGCGGAACTTAAGGAAGAAATCTTGTCGGAAACGAATCGTAGTAATTATAGTATCCATCCGAGGAGTACAAAAATATATCAGAATTTGAGACAGTATTATGGAATGGAATGAAAGTGGACATAGCTAAGCACGTGGCTAAGTGCCTGACATGCCAGCAAGTGAAAGCGCAACATTATAAGCCCGGAGGATTGTTGCGACCTTAGGAAATCCCATAATGGAAATGGGAACATATTACTATGAATTTTGTAATGGGATTATCAAGGAGCCAAAGAGGCCATGATTCCGTGATCGTCGATAGATTGACAAAGTCAGCACACTTCTTGGCCGTGTGAAAGGACTTCGCACTGGATCAGTATGCTGAATTGTACGTACACAGATCGTTCATTTACATGAGGTACCAGTGATGATTACCTCATATCGTGATCCTAGGTTTATCGCTAATTTTTGGAAAAGTCTACAGACGGTATTAGGATCAAAGCTGCAGTTTAGTATAGCTTACCATCCACAAATGGATGGCCAAATCTGAGAGGACGATTCAGACTTTAGAGGATATGCTTCGGGCATATGTATTGGATTTTCAGGGCAAATGAGAAGAGCAATTGCCCTTAGCAGAATTTGCGTACAATAATAGTTTCTAATAGAGCATTGAAATGGCGCCATTTGAAGCGCTATATGGTAGAGCATGTAGAACGCTCGTGTGTTGGGATGAAGTTGGAGAAACGAGTATAACCGGGCCAGAATTAGTTCAACAGTCAGTTGAGGCTGTTAGGATATTTCGTGAAAGATTGAAAACAGCTCAAAGCCGTCCTAAGAGTTATGCAGAAAAAGGCGAAGACCCTTGCAATTTTAAATAGGTGATCACGTATTCCTTAAGGTATCGTCCATGAGGGGATTATCCCGATTTGGCAAGAAAGGGAAGTTCAATCCGAGATACATGGGACCCTTTGAGGTTTTGGAAAGAGTTGGAGACTTAGCTTATTGCCTTGCATTACCGCCAAATTTGTCGCAAATGCATAATGTGTTCCATGTGTTGATGTTAAGAAAGTATGAACCGGACCCAACTCATGTGTTGACCTATGAAGAGATAGAAGTTGACGATAGGGTGTCGTATGTCGAAAGAACAATAAGGATCGAAGATCGAAAGGAACGAGTTCTAAGGAACAAGACGATCCCGATGGCCAAAGTTGTTTGGGAACATCACGGGGCAAAAGACGCGACTTGGGAATGTGAAGAGCTAATGCAATGTCAATACCCCTACTTATTTGAGTAGTAGGTTAAATTGTAAATTTCGAGGATGACATCTTGATAAGAGAGGAAGAGTTATGACATTCTGAAATCCGACCCACTTGGAATTTATGAAATGGATGATTTTATGGATTTGCTTGTAGTTAGATCTCATCTAAAACTGATCACTCCTGAGATACTAACCGTTAGGGAATGGCTAATTAGGGATTTAAATTTGCGCGACCAAAGGAACTCAATCGTGAATCCACTTTTGACCATATAAATTGTCGAGGTGACATTTTGAGCCAATGTAGGCCGATCCAATGTTAGTTAGGGATCAGTTCGCAGCTAATATATGAGTGGATCGCGGGTGATTTTGCTTGACCACGAGATAAACTGACGAACGACCCTAAACCTATACCAAATGATCGTGCCTGTCGGAACTAGTGATCGATCCTCACAATTAAGTGACAATCGAGGTCGTCACGACCCGAGTGAATTTAAATGTGGCTTGATTTAGTATCGGCCATGGGTTAAATGTGCGAATTTCTCCAAAAGCCACCGTTAGTTCGAGATACGCTCAAGTTACGTTAATTAAATTTAATCATTAATTAGAGATCAAGTTTGGGCCTAAAAAATTATGAAGGTCACGACAGGATTATTAGACGATGATGTTATTAGCTCGGTTCGCCTTAGATTTGTTTGGATTCTTCAAAAAAATCGAATTCTGGCGAAAAATGGAAAATGACCGTTTTACCCCTAGGATTTTGTTAAGGCCAAGTATAAAGGGAGAGGGGCATTTTGGTCATTTCACACCTACATTAGAGGTAAAAATTTTTGGACAATTTTGCCTTTGGAAATTTTGTCAAGTTCTAATTTTGCCCCTAAATATTTTTTATAAGGATTAATCTTGGCTGTCGAACTTAGGATAAGATCAAATCGTGGCCGTTGATTGGAAATTAGAGAGGAGGGTAAAATGGTCATTTGGCATGGGTATTAGACACCAATTATTGGTATTTAGCCTATTTAATCTCATTTTCTCTCTCCCCCTCTCACTTATCTCACTCTCTCGGCATCTCTCCCTCTCTCCCTCCCGGCCGAACCTCCTGCCCCATCCACCGTCACCGTGGCTAGCCATCTAGGCCGATCACCGCCACCGTCCACCCACCATGCCAAATCAGCCGCACGGTTATGCCACCACCGCTGCCACCGCCGCTCACCATTGCCACCACCACCACCTCACCACCTCTCTCTCTCCCCTATTTTTCTCCCTCACCGAAACACCACCATCCTCATTCGATTATGTTCAGCCGCGGAAGACCAGCCAGCGTCCAGCCACCGTCGTCCGCTGAATCGCTCGCCGTCGCCGTCCACTGGGACAACAGCTGATAGACCGATTAGGTTTGCGTACCCTTTGGCAGTGCGAAAAGGACTTTCAGTCGAACAAATAAGTAGAATCGTCAGAAAGATTACACGATCGGAGACGACGACTTTTAGAGTATTGAGATTGGGGACCAAATGTGAGTCAAAGTGTTCCCTATGAAAAGATTACCCTAATATGGCAAGAAAGAAAGGTTGAGCTGAGGTATGTCGGATTGTTTGATATGCTGGAAAAGATTGGAAATTTGACCTATCGATTTACCTCGCCGCCTAATCTGTCCTAAGTACATGACGTATTCCACGAGTCGATGTGGAGAAATTATGAACCAAATATGACCCACATTACGAGAAGACAGACGTGGACGACGAAGCGTCGTACGTTGAGAGACTAGTGTAGCTTGAGGACAGAAAGGATCATGGGACAAAATAATAAGACAAATCCAGTGGTCAAAGTGTATGGGAGCATCGAAGGACAAAAGGTGCCGTTTGGATAAAGTGATGTGGCTATATGACGTCAAACCCCTAGTTGTTAGAGGAGATAAGTTTATAGTACAAATTTCGAGGACGAAATTTTTGTAAGGGGGAAAGAATTGTCGCATCCTAAATTTCGACCCCTTTCCCGGGATCCGACGAAGTGGATATTATTTCTCATCTGATTTTAGTACGTCTCGCCCGGAGCTGGCCCCTCGCGAGATACTGACCAATGGAAAAGGCTAACTAGAAAAACGGTACGTGGACCAGGGACCCGATCGCGAATCGAGCACCGATTCCAGGAAATGGCGAGAAAGTATTTTGGGCTAGTGTGGGCCGATCCTAGGAAGGTAACGGATTTGGTTTGGCCAACAACGTATGATCGGATCGCGGGTGATTCCGCTCGACCAAGAGTACGAGTGGCGAACAAATCTTGAATTTGAACCGAACGATCGTGACCCCTAGAATAACCAATAATTCCTGGCGCTATCCCGGTAATCGAGACCGTCACGACTCGAGTGACCCTAGGTCGATACGCGTAACCCCTAAACAGCCACCCGTCAGTGAGAGGCTCTAAAATTCTGAATCGAGCAATTTTGATCGCGAAATTGGACCCGAACTTCGATGTCGAAATTCTATGGGTGTTTGCAACTATTTTGCAAGGACAACGTCGTTTTGGTATGACCACATACATTGGGGGCTAGTCCAGCCGAAAATTGGAATTTCGACCGAAATTGAAAAAATTACGATTTTGCCCCTTGGGATTCCGATGTCCATTTTCAAGGCTGTATGAGATTATTTTTCGAGGCCAATGCCATTTTTGGGTGGCCACGCATGTTTGGAGTAGTTACGGGCGAAAAATGGAATTTTAGCCCGGAAGCAAAAAATTGACTATTTTGCCCTCTAACTTTGTAGTCGATTTTTGAGGGCTTAAAAGGTGATTTTTATTAATCCGACGCCATATTATGTTGGCCACACACATTTGGGGTCGGTACAGTCGAAAAATGAAATTTCGACCCGAAATTGAAAAATTACGAAAATGCCCTGCGCCCAAATTTCACTATTCCGAATTTTGGATAAATTTGGGCAATAATTGAGGATTTATTTGTGGATAATTATTAGAATTATTGAAAGACCAAAATGCCCTCAAATAATTGAATTGGGATGAATCTAAGCCATTGGATCAAGGGCAAAATGGTCAAAGGGGCTAAGATCTTGACAAGTGGCACCCACTTTTTGACCATAAGCCCACTTTGACCCCTTTCTTTCTCCTCCCTCTTCATTTCACGCTAGCCATCTTCTTCCCCTTCCTCCCATGCCACTTCTTCTTCTCTTTCATTTTTCTTTGCTTTTCCTTTGGTCGTGAGAAACCCTCATCGGAGTGCCGTCTGCCGCCGGAACTAATCCGCCACCGCCACCGCCACTATCTCACCTTGGACCACCATCCAGCCATCCCACTCTCTCTCTCTCCCTTTCCTCAGCCGCGTGAGCAGCCCCCGCCGTGGACCGCCGGCCGCAAGCCACCGCCGTTTGTGCCACCGTGAGGACACCGGAGCGCCGCCGTTGAACCGGGTCGATCTAGCTGCTGTTAAGCCCTTCCCTCTCCTTGTTTAGCCCACTTTTGAAGCCATAAACCTAGTGAGTGGAAATTCTAACCTCTAATTAGGATTATGTGCACTTTGGACAAGTTTTAAGGGTTATTAGGGTATTTTATGGGTAATTAGTGTGGGCTGATTTAGGGCTGAAGTTATGGAGATTTTAATAGCCTAATGTGATTATCTAAGGATGGTATTAAGGCTGTGAAGACTTGGTTTAGAGGTTGTATAAGCTTGATTGGCTTAATGGTGCAAGTTTAGTGATTCTCGGATTATTGGATTTTACTGTACCTCTGTGTTTTGTTATTTTTTTTTTGTGATCATTGTGGGCCGAATTTGAAGAAGTGTTCTTCATGAAAGTTGTTCCCAACATCTTTAAGTATAACATAATTAATTTGGGAATTTTTGGAAATCATTTGATGCCATTCGGAAGTCCATCTTTGGACCGAAATAGGTCTGCCCGATTTCCTGTTCATCCGACCTTCCCGTCTGTTCGAATTTTTATAAATTTTTTCAGGCCTATTTTCAAAATACTTCCTTATAAAAATTGTTGGGGACATTCGTGGCTATAACATATAAAAATTTCAGAGCTTTCCAAAAAGATTTGGGCACTGAATGAATTGTATTTTGATGGCCTGAGGGGCTGTCCGAGTGAATCGGATTTTGTCCGAATTTAAGTGTCAAAACGAGGTACTTACGGTAAGAACTGGGTTTTGAGTTCTTCACGGAAAATGTTCATTGAGATGTTTTGTACAACATATCCAAATTTCATAATTTTTCGAATTGATGTACTATTTAATTCAAATGGATCTCGGTCACTATGTAACTGCCCAGTTTGGACCCGATTTTATATATTTTCGATTTTTCTCTCTCGGGCTGATTAGTGATTTATTGTGCCGATTAGAGCTAAATTGGAAGCCAAGGTTGGGATGAATAATGGCTGTCCACTTTGGGACTTTGGTGGATTAGAAATCGGCAAGTTGGAAATTAGACTGGGTTATTGCCGGGTGTGCCCGGGTTGATGGATTATCACTGATTATTGCTTGTTGAGGCCCAATTGGGGCATTACCATGTCGCGTATTCGTGTGATCGTCTGAATGCGGTGTGTGAATTACATGCCGTGGCTAAATTAAATTGTTGAACTGATTGGGCATGTTGAAATGCACATCTAATTGGCCATTTGATGATCATGTGCTCATGAGAAATTTGGCATTCATTGTGCACGACATTATTGCCTGAGTGTGGAAATTTCAAGGCCTTCGGGTCGGTTTATCATCATGGCCTTCGGATCGATTCCGTCCACTGCGTTTACGCGGGACGATGCCCGGTTTGTCCAGAAGATTGAGGAGATCAGTGTTGCGCCTGCGGGCTAGAGACACTAGGTCATATGTGCTTCGACGCGGGCCGTGAAGTGTTGTGGCCTTCGGGTCGGGCCTTCGGGTCGGTTATACTATTAGCCTTCGGGTCAGAAAATTATGGGCCTTCGGGTCGTGGCCTTCGGGTCGATTTATAAACTGCAAAATGAGCCGTGTGCAAGAGTGCATGATTTGAGAAAATTCATAAGCATGGCAAATGTGTGCCAGAGTATGTGGATAATATGCGTGCCGGTGATTCGTATGTAAGACAGGCACTTTGAAGCATGAGCATGCGTATAGCGTACGTGTGACCAGTGTGTCGCGTATGTGCCGTGATTTATATAAAATGCCTAACCTGCAAGGTCAGTTGTTTGTTTGATCTGGGCCCGAGGGCCTAGGTTTGTTATTGTGTTGAATTGCTTGTCGGGAGGTGCATGTTAGCCTAGTTTCGGTTTAGGAGGCCTACTCACTAAGATTCGTCTTATAGTTGTTTAAACCCCGTTTTTCAGACCCCTGTTAGAGGATAATTGGTGTACTTGATCAATATGAGGATCTGGAGCCCATAGAGCAGGATCCCGATCAGGTTGGCGAGGTCGTGCAGATGGATTTGGAAGATGAGATAATTGAGGCTGAGTTCGAGTCATCAGGATCTGATCCGGATTGATGTTCCTAGGATCGGTCTTAGTCGTAGAGTGATAGGGCCATTAACCTTTTGACCTTAGTGGCCACTGATCTGTTTATGGTAGGCTGTTTGTGTTTGATGTTTAAGATGGATATTGTAAGTATTTTGATGGCAGTTAATAGTGTTGTTTGTTATCCGTTGAGTGATGTTTCTGTTACCCTTGGTCATGTATTATTTTGTACGGGTGTTTTAATTATTGCTTCCACATGTGCCTTATGCTCTGTGTTGGGAGTTGGGTCGGCGACGTAGCCTGGGACGTCGCATCAAATTCGACCGGTACATGGGATGATTGCGCTTCGAGGGGTTCGGGGAGTGACATGGGTTCTGGGGAGTCGAACTCGGAGTGGACGCCATCCAGGGGGCGTAGGGGTTAGTTTAGGGGTAGTATGAACCTTTTGAAGTGTCCTATTTTTGGAGTTAGGGTGTATCCAGACTATTGATCCTTTTTGATATCGGTGGTGTAAAGTTAGAAACTCGGTGTGCATGTATATATTTTGGTTTGTAAATGGTGGATATTGTATAAGTTTGAATCAGTAATGGATGTATATATTCTCTCTTTTACCCCTAGTCAATTATTGTCTGGGTGTTTGTGGCTTTCGCTGGTGCTTTATATCTCTGACGTGTTAATTTGGATCGGCGATGTTTCCTGGGACGTCGCACTAATTTGACCAAAGAGAGATGCCACGAGCTCGATGGGGTTCGGGGCATGACAAAACACCCGAAAGATGACGCACAATGTGAAAAGAAAAGAAAAATATATTTTTATGCTTCCCACTTTATTTTTCATCTACATTGTTTGGATGTGAAAACATAAATACTTGATTGGTTAACTTCCCTTGTAGTAGTGAAACAGGTTTTCTCCAGAAGTTGTTGATCGCGGCAAAGGATTTTCTTACATTTATAATTTGCATGTGGGGATAAAATTTCTGACCGAGTTTGATTAGTGAAGAATGGTGGATTGAAGTGTTTTCGTACTCAGTCATCTAGAGCAGGTCGTACAAAACTACTTTTAAACTACTCATCAACTCTACAATATGTTGATCAACTCTGCAATCTATTGTGATTTGTTGACACTAGCGTGTTATCTCATTATGCCAACTTTGATGCAGAATCCCTTTAATAGCTCCAAGCAGAACTCCAAGTTATTTTCGTCTGCACATGTTTGATCATCTTACCGTTCTCCACCTTGATCAAGGCTAGCAACTTTCTAATTTTAATAATAGCATCAAACTTGTGTCTTAGCATAAACATTCAAGTCCTCCTGAGTAATCGTTCACACTATTAGAATAAATCCAGCACTTTTCCTCGAAGGAAATTGCGATAGCCTAGGAACATCCAAGTAAATCAACTTTGCAATTTCCGTGATATCTTTGGCAATTGCATTGAATTACACTTATTGCCATTTGCCTAAGTTACAATACTTGCATACATTCAGTTCCTTAATAACAGTGGGGTAGGTGCGGAATTGCATGATTTAGGAGTGGGATTATGTGGCGGGCCTTAGGATTGAACTCGGAAAATTTTTATTGGAAATTTGTGAATAACAGTGGGCTGTGGACTACTGTTCATAGGGCTGTGATGGGCTGATCGGGTCGCAAGTTGGATTTTTAGAACCGAGAATCTATGACGAGAAAGTCTCGTGAAGGACCTGAATCGATTTGAGGTCATTTGGTCAGAGAAAAATAATGATTTCTGTGTTTTACATGCGTTTGAATTATAATTAGGTTGTGGTGGTGAAATTAAATGTGTGATTGTGCAATTGGTTGATTTAATTATGTCTGTTGGATGCACGCTTGGGCCAAATTGTGTTAATTATTAAAATTGGCCATGTCGACTGCTGAGTGAGCATGGTTGATGTATAATTGTTGCGTGCACGGGTCACGTGTGATTGACCAGTTAAGTGGCAAGTGAATGTTGCACGTGTGAAAGAATGAGAAATAGTGCGTGGTACGGTATGTGAAATCGTGGGAATTGTGCCATCCTGAGACGTGTAGTTTACGCGGGACGATGCCCGGTATCACCGAAAGACTGCCAGCCTGAGGCGTGTACTTCAACGCGGGTTGCGCAGTAGGTGGTAGATGTTGAGCCTGAGGCGTGTACGTTTACGCAGGCAAGAAACATGGCCTAAGGCGTGTACGGGTTCGCGGGCCTGGAGTATTGTGATAAGTTGGTCGCAGTGGACCTAAGGCGTGTTCTGTAACGCGGGTTACTGGCGAGAATGTGAAAAAAAACGGATGACGTTGGATCGGAATGAGTACGCAAGAATGAAAATTTATTATGCATGTGATTGTATATAATGTGAGTGTGACTAACGTGTAGGGCGCAAGCAGGATAAGCGCAAGTAAAATAATTAATGCGCCTGCTATGTGATTATGTGGCGTATGTGTGTGATTGTGTTTTATGAAATTGTCTGGAGGTATGTGATAGCCTAGGTGGAGTTTAGGGGTGAACTTACTAAGAAGTGTCTCACGGTTGTTTCAACCAACAATTTCAGAACCCCCGACTAGATCCATGAATATTTCGCCGCCACCGGAACGTTTTGGAGTACCTATACATACCGAGCTTGAGGTTGCAGAGTTTCCGATGGGCGATAACTTTACCTGGATTAAAAATACTTCCACCGTCTTCGTAGATGTAGGTTTACCTCTTTTTGAAGAGCATAAGTACTCTGCTTGGTTCTTTCGAGATGATGCTGATGATGAGTTCGGGCCTGTTAGGGGTTTTGATGTTCCGTTTGATCTCGTTGGGGATTGGGACCCAATTGCCATACCCTCGATTGATGGAGAATTGACCAGTACATAGGTTAGCTTAGCACAATCCGGGATGCACCCAGCACCCGCTGCTCAAGGATCTTCGGAGGCTAAACATGAACCCGAGGACGTACCTAATGAGGCTAAACCGATGAACATAGATTTAGAACCAATCCCCGAGGAAGAACCAGAGGAAGCGGAGCCCGAAGTGGAACCCGAGGACATACCTAATGAGTCAGAAGAGCCTATCGGACCCGGAATATATACTCCCTTATGAAGAGTATATGGATCCCAATTTCGTGCCTGAGTTCAACTTCTTTGATTTTCTAGCTAAGGAGAATCAGAACGGAGTTCCAGCTGAGTTGGGTAACATCAATCACCCGATCGAGATAGAGGCGGGGTCGAGTTCTTCCGAGGAGCAGACCGATCAGGAGAGTTCGGGTTCAGAAGATGAGGAGTCAGCCTCAGAATGGATACCGAGCAAGGGGACATATGGATTACTATAGGGGTTCAGAGTAGGTTTTTGTAGAGTATTATTTTTGAGGTCAGAATGCCGGGTCAATGATCTTTTTGTGTACTAGTGGTTTTAATACGATGTGCTGGTGCTATGGGAGTTGTGAATTGTAAATATTTTATAAGTTTGATAATGGAAATGGATATGTGTATATTCTCCCTGAATGTTCCCCAGATTTTTAATTGTCCGGGTGATTTATGGTTTTCGCTGACGATTTAAATCTCTGATGGTTATTTGAGGTCGGCGATACCTTGGGATATCGCACTAATCGACCAGTAGAGGGATGTCGCGTGCTCGATGGGCTCGGGCCGTGACAGGCAGTCTATCAACTTAAGGTAGAAGCAAAAGGAGACTAAACTTGTATCTACTCAAAGATTACTAGTGGAATCTAGTCTATCGGTGGCTGTTAATATGAGAGAGTGGACGTAGATTAGATATAAGCTGAACCACTATAAATTTGCATGCATCTATCTCTATCTCTTCACCTATTATCTTAATTGTTTGATAGAAGCTCCGCATTTAAATTAGCAGCTTATTCTTGCATATATCAAATCATTCCCGCATATATTAACTTTATTCAATTCCTTCAGCGAAAAACTATCAAGTTTTATTTTATAACCTATTCCCCCCTTGTCACGCCCCGACCCTTGAGCATGCAACAATCCACATTTGCATACGACGTCCCCGGACTCGTCACCGACCTTTCATTTTATCTTTCAATTACGCATGGCGAAGCGACAACAATCACCCAGTCATAATAGTAAATAGTAGGGATAGTAATAACAATCAACAACAGTTATGCCAAAATGCCATTTTATTTAATTACTAGATTAACCCTAAGGAAACACATTTGCAAGCCTACCAAAAAGATACTGGGTTGAGGGTCAATTTACTCCATCCAAAAGTGGGTCATCCAAAAAGAACCTATCCTAGGCATGTCCTTCAAGGACTATCAACATAGTGATTCAGCAAAGTCAAAATAGGGCGAGTTGGGGTCATGTTTCGATGGGTCGTAATCCGATAGGCACATAGGATCCAGTTTGGTCTTGGGATTCTCTACTGACCCATTAGGTGGGTCAATGTCCATACGATCCCAGATCTCCTGCCTAGGGCCCCCATCTGGAGGACCATTGAAGCCCTTTAGAGGACCGTACAGGTCTTCACCCTCTTGGATGAACTATACCTAGAACCAATGAGGGACCTACAAAAATGGGCCCTCATCCATCCACATAGTAGACAGGTGGCGCTAAAAAAGATGCAGCTTGCCGGGAAAACGATGGGTAGTTATAATACTATTCATATCCCGCAGCACGCAAACTGTATCGGGTGGTTCGTTATCTTAAGGTCCTGGAAAACGG
The DNA here is from genome assembly GCA_031216285.1 of Syzygium syzygioides. Taxonomy (NCBI): domain Eukaryota; kingdom Viridiplantae; phylum Streptophyta; class Magnoliopsida; order Myrtales; family Myrtaceae; genus Syzygium; species Syzygium syzygioides. Next base: position 16,144,411 of record CM062244.1, on the reverse strand, counting down.
TTAACAACAAATGAGATATAAATCTCAGCAAGTTAACGATCTAAGCCTCGTTTAGAAAGTAAACTCGTCTCGGATACACCTAAAACATGCAGTGATATAATGATGGCATATCAATAGCAATGCAACCCTTTGCTTTGCCTTAGTTATACACAGTGTTAGGCAACTCAGTACAACATACACAAAAGCACGACATCACACAATAACAGGCATCCTTACCTTGTCTTGACACATGCCCTACACGTTATAAATCATCATGTGCCATAATAATACAATAAGCATATAACATAATCAAAACACATAACAACTTTCTCATGCAAGTTTCGATTATTAAGACCATTCAGGCCATGGCACAACCCTATGGTTTGGCGATCTTCCAACATGACTGACATCTATCATGGCCACTTAGGGCACGCCCATCCTCGCACGAGGGTCTTATGATTTAACAGGGCATTAATCACGGCCACTCAGGACACGCTTGAAATTCCATTGGAGGTGTCATCACGGCCATTTAAGGCACGCCCGCAATCAGGCGAGGGTTTCATCATGGCCATTCAAGGCATGCCTGCACTTATACGAAGGTAACGGTTTCTCAGTATGTGATCACGCAAGCACCCAAACCACTCAAGCCAATTTCATTTCTCCTCATTTAGCCAATGCAGACGTGGTTGTGCTCACACATCAAAATATTGCAACTTTCATGCCTAAAAATGCAATAATAAATTCACACGTGATCACATACACACAATTAAACCGTCAAACTTTGCATGCTTCCCTTTTTAAACATCCTTGCCTCATTTGACTATTGAAATTTGACATATAAACCCGACACCTTGGGTTTACTATTTATATGTCCATAAAAACCCTTCAAAAAAATTAAATAACAAGGTTTCACAAAGGGCAATTATTTTTCAAGGTAAAGCAGGCATTAAACAGCATAAAATGAGTATAATTCAATGCCTAACTCAAGCAAAAAACACCCATATAAAATTCACTTATCGCCCTAATCGCAATCACTTATCATCTAATTAGTGATAGCTTATCGCCCGTTGGTGATAGCTTATTATTCAAATATCGATAGCATATCACCCTTTTAACGATAGCTTGTCACCTTTTTGCCGATAGCTTATCTTCTTTTTATGATAGCTTATCATCATTTCCTCGATAGCCTATCGCTTATTTGGCAATAGCTTATCACCAAAACTTTGATAGCTTATCGCCTAATTAGCGATAGCTTATCGTCTAACTTTCCGATAACCTATTGCTAGTTGATAACCTATCAACTAATTAATCACCATTAATCACTAATCACCTAATTAACTTAAAAATTTTAACGTACTAATCAAGGGATTAGAGCGTTAACTCACCCGTTAATGATTCCGACGACATGGGCACGGCGGCAGTGAGGGCTACGCATGGCTCGGTTTGGAAACGATACGAGGTGGTGACGACGGCATGGATAGCAGCTCAGCAGCTTCGGTGGGGGCTAATTTGGCTCGTGGTGGAGGCAAACCGGCGAGGAAAGCGACTCGAACGGGCGATGCATGGTGACGGACGGCCACGATGCTCAACGGGTGGTGGCACGTGGCTTCATGGCAGCTAAACAGTAGCCAAGCGAGTCGTGGGGCTGAGCTCGATCGAAGGAAAGAAGAGGAGGGAGAAAGGGGGCAGAAATGAGAGGGAAAAGAGAGAGAGAGAGAGAAAGAGAGAGAGAGAGAGAGTTTGAGAGATATTTTCTCATCCCCAAAGTCTTCATTCATCAATGCTCATTCCCCAAAGTCTTCACTCATCAATGTTCAATCTCCCTTTTTGTCTCTTTGTTCAAACGTGATATCTTGAAAATTTGACTCAATTTGGTGATTAATGAAATGGTGATTTCGTCAATGCTTTATTAGTTAATTCTCGCTCTGACTTGATCACTCAAGGAATACTAACCAAAGGGGAAAGGCTGCACAAGACAGAGGAAACAACTTTGGTTCAACTCTAGAAACATCTTTGCATTGAGGAAGAATCATGCTTGCGTGAAAATTCTGGATTGTATGATACCAAAGTGAATGTCTTGACGGGTAATGGATTTCAGTCAAAAAATCACCCAAACTTGAAAGGCAAGAGAGAGCAACATTTTAAGAAGGCACAAAAGAAGAAGAAGGGTGGCTATTTCGTCTGCGGCAAAGTGAGGCATTTTGCAGGGGACTATAGGCACCGCAAGAATAATACTTCCAAAGGGAAGAATGCACCAACACCAAATGTGAAGGCAGATACAAATGCGGTTGAAGAACATTTCGTCGCCATGGTTACAAACATGTTTTCAAACATGGATATTTCTAAGAAATTACCGTGACCACGATTACTGAAATCAACAATGCTTTTGTCCAAACGAGGTGGTGGCTAGATTCTGGAGCAACGGTCCACATGTGCAATGATAAGTCCGTGTTCAAGCATTGGGATGAGGGTGTGGATGCTAATTTTCAAGAGGTCCTAATGGTAAACGACAGTCTTGCAAAGGTCAATGGCAAAGGCTCCGTGGAGTTACACTTTACTTTTGGAAAGAAGATTAACCTTCTCAATATATTTTATGTACTCGAAATTAGAAAGAATTAAATTCTGTCGATTTGCTATGTAAGAGGGGATTTCGAGTATTGTTTGAGTCCAACAAGGTTATCCTGTCAAAGAACGGGCTTTTTGTGGGAAAGGGTTATGCCTCTAAGGGCATGTATCAATTCAGTATCAATAGTAAGATCGAATCTTCTGTTTATAGTGTTGACTCTTCAAGTTTATGGCATAGTAGACTAGCGCATTTAAATTTTCGCTATTTAAAGAATATGAAAATATTAGACTTGATCAATTTTAATGGCGGATTAGATAAATGTGAAATTTGTGCTAAGTCTAAATTAATGAAGAGGCCTTTTTCGAGTACAAAAAGAAATTCGAATTTATTGGACTTGGTGCATAGTGATATATGCGAATTCAATGGAATGTTAAATCGTGGTGGTAAAAGGTATTTTATTACCTTTGCAAATGATTGCAGTAGGTATTTTTACGTTTATCTCCTAAGATCGAAAGATGAAGTGTTTACCGTGTTTAAGAAATACAAGGGGGAAGTAGAAAATCAATTGGAAAGGAAATTTAAAGTTCTACATTTGGATAGAGGTGATGAATATTTCTTAAATGAATTTCAATCATTTTGTGATGAACATGGTATTATTCATCAAATTTTAACACCATACACTCCACAACAAAATAGTTTGACTGAAAGGAAAAATAGATATCTTGGAGAAATGGTTAATTGTATGCTTTCTAATTCAAAGCTACTAATTAATTTATGGGGTGAAGCATTACTTACTGCATATCATATTCATAATAGGATACCATCAAAGAAGAATAACGTAAGTCCGTATGAATTGTGGAAGGGTGAAAGCCAAACTTATCATATTTTCAAGTGTGGGGGTGTTTGGCTTATTACTGAGTATTGGGCCCTAAAAGAACAAAACTTGGTCCTAGAGCTTTTGAAAGTGTTTTCCTTGGATATGTTAAAAATAGTAAAGCTTATAGACTTCTTGATTTAGAGTTAATTGTCATAGTAGAATCAAGAGATGTTGAATTCTTTGAGAATAAGTGTTCTAAGGACTTTGAAATTATTGAAGATAATAATTCAAGACCTATAGAAATACAAGTAGATTCTCATGAGAAGGAAACAAAGGATTCGAAAGACATAACTGAACCAAGAAGAAGCACTAGAGTGAGAAAATTGAAAGATTTAGGTCCTGACTTTATTACTCATGTTTTCCTTGTTGAAGGAGACAGAAATAATAACATGGTAAATAAATACCACTTATTATTAAACTTAGAAGATGATCCTAAAAGGTTCGGTGAAGCAATGTCTTCTAGAGATACTTCTTTTTGGAAAGAAGTTGTAAATGATGAAATTGACTCAATTATGTCCAATAATACTTGGGTATTGGTAGATTTACCAAAAGGATCTAAACATATTGGAAGCAAATGGGTTTTCAGAAGAAAATATAATTCTAATGTTACTATCTAAGCTTTTAAGGCTAGATTAGTGGCCAAAGGATTTAGGCAAAAGGAATGAATATATTATTTTGACACATATGCATAACATCTATTCGAATTCTATTTACCTTAGCATCCATTTATAATCTTTACGTTCATTAAATGGATGTAAAAACTGTTTTCTTAAATAGAGATTTAAATAAGGAAAATTACATGGAACAACTAGAGGGTTTTGTACTTCCTGGGAATGAAAATAAAGTGTGTAAATTAATTAAATCTTTTTATGGCCTTAAGCAAGCTCCAAACCGGAGGGTTTTCTATGGGGTCTTTGTCACACCCCGAACCCCTTCGAGCACACGACACACTTCTCTGGTCGAATGATGTGACATCCCAGGGTGCCGCCGATTCAAATTAAACTTATCAGAGATTTATATCAACAGCGGAAACCACCAATACCCAGACGATAATAACTGGGGTGATCAGGGAGAATGCACATATTCATTTCTCATTCAAACTTATATAATATCCACAATTTACAAAACCACATATATACAAGCACACCGCATCGCCCCACTACATACCACCGACAAAAAAAGATCGATAACCTGAGTACCCTATCACCAAAAATAGTACGCTTCTAAAGCCTATTCTACAACCCCTACACTTGCCCTTACACCCTCTACTTGGCGGAAGGTTCATTAATCAGACCGGGGTTCTGAAATGTTTGGTTGAAACAACTATGAGATTTCATCTCAATAAGTACACCCCTAAACCCCACCTAGGCTATCACGTACCTCCAAACAACACATACCTGACACAAACAACCACTCATACTAACAATCACACGCAAACCTACCTAGGATTCTTCATACACCTCCGTGCACGCCAAATAATAATACAGCCAACATGCCACAATGATGCCTTATTCATGTCGCAAAAGCAAAGCATGTAATATGAATTCACATGCATCAATGCATCACAATCGTGCGTGCCTCAATTATAAGGCAAAACCCACTTGGGCACGTCCCATACCATGCCTAATAGTTTTTACCCCATAATCGAGCACTACATCACACGATACAACCACATTTGCATACTAACTCACGCCATGCGTCAGCTTTTGCAATCCTCACACGTCAAGCCAATTCCCGTTCATTCTCAACTCTTCCACCACTACCGCGCCCGCATAAAATGCATTAGGCCAACGGTCTTCTGACCTCATCAGGCATCGACACCCTATCATGCCGGGCATCGTCACCTCGTCAGGGACGGCATCGTCCCGCGTAAACGAACACGCCTCAGGACGGAATCCTACATACACTTTCCTTCTACAGTGCCTGCGTAAAAAGCATCAGGCCAATGATCTTCTGACCACGTTAGGCATCGGCACCCCGTCGGGCCGGGCATCGTCACCTCATCAGGGACGGCATCGTCCCGTGTAAACGAACACGCCTCAGGACGGACTCACCCCGCGTAAACGAACACGCCTCAGGGTATCACTTTTCCAATTAATCCTACATTCTCGTACCTTCGTTCCACACATTCCACACGTACCACACTGTCACACATATACACGGCCATACACAATCCCACGCCACACATTCCTTACGCCAACATACATTACCATCACACAATCACGTCACACGGCCACACATGCTTGGCGCGGTCACACACAATTTCTCGCTAATAAAAATAAACATCCATAGCATCAGGGTAAATCTGGGCAGTTTATACGGTGACCGAAATCCCATTAAAATAAATAGTAAACGAACTACAAAAATTCTAAATTTTGGATATGTCATAAAAAAAACATCTTGATAAACATTTCTAATGAAGAACACAAAATCCGGTTCAATCTACAATCATGCCTTTTTGTCCCTCGAAATCAGACCAGAATCAGTTCGCTCTAACAGACTGTTTTGTCCTCAAAATACATTTATTTCAATACCCAAATCACATTAAAAAGCTTTGAAATTTTTATATATCATAGAAAAGAAAGTCACCAACAATTTTTGTGAAGGAAGTTTATTGAAAATAGCTCTGGAAAATTTTATAAAAATTCGGCAAGACAAAAAGGTCGGGATGAACAGTGCTCCTAGCAGTTTTAATACGGTCTGAAAATGGGCTTTCGTATGACCTAAATGGACTCTAAAAATTCCAAATTTAAAATATGTTATACTTCAAGATGTTGAGAGAAACTTTCATGAAGGAAACTTCCTCAAATTCGGCCCACAACATTCTCTACAAAAATAGCAAACCGGATGGGTACAGTAACCGTGAATCCGAGAATCAGACCAAACCTCACGGATTCGAACCCCAATTGATTTTTATAGAATTTCAACCGCCAAAACTCATTCCCAGATGTCTAATCCATTATGCAACAGCCACTAACAGCCACGATAAGCCACCAACAACCACGATCAGCCACCAACAACCATAATCGACACCCCAATCAACCCCTAAACTACCCTAAACCGCGTCTAAACGAGTCCGTTAATACCTGATATCCTAGATAAGGTTTAGGGAGCGACTTACCCAAACTCTAGACTAACTTGGCTAGAGCGGGAAGGTGAAACGGCTGGCCGACGGCTCATGGCGGCACACAGCGGCGGCAACGGTCTCCCGGCGGTGATTGGCTTCCACGCAGTCGAGAGAGGGGGAAGGGGAAATCGGTAAGGGGGAGAGGATGGGGAAGGAAGTGGCCGAATAGGGTGGATGAGAGAGATAGAGAGCTGAATTATTGGTCTTAAAAAGGTTTGACCAACTTTTCCAAAATTCCAATATTGCCCCTCATTCACTTGGTTAATATTCTCCTAAGCCAAAATATCCAAGGGCATTTTGGTCCAATCTGTTAGGGATGATATTTATTCACAATTAATCCCCAAATTTAATTTCCAAAATCTCAAAAATTCGGAATACCCAAAAATAGGCCTAGGGGCAAAATCGTAATTTTCTGGTCCCAGGTACTGTACCAACCCCAAATGTGTGTGGCCAGCATAATATGAGGTCAGATTCGCAAAAATAACCTTTTAAGCCCTCGAAAATCGGCTTCAAGGTCTGGGGGGCAAAATAGTAAATTTTTCACTTCTAGGTCGAAATTTCATTTTTCGACCGTACACACTCCAAATATGCGTGGCCATCCTAAAACGGCATCGGCCTTGAAAAATAATCTCATATGGCCTCGAAAATTGACGTCGGAGTCCAAAGGGGTAAAATCGTATTTTTTTCAATTTCGGCCGAAATTCCAATTTTCAGCTGGACTAGTCCCAAATGTATGTGGCCACACCAAAACAACATTGGCCTTGCAAAATAGTCGCAAACATCCATAGAATTTCGACATCGAAGTTCGGGTCCAATTTAGTGATCAAAATTGCTCAATTCAGAATTTTAGAGCCTCTTACTGACGAGTGGCTGTTTAGGGGTTACGCGTATCGACCTGGAGTCACTTGAGTCGTGACGGTCTCAATTATCAGGGTAGCGCAAGGAATTATTGATTATTTCAAGGGTCACGATAGTTCGGTTCAGGTTTGGAATTTATTTGCCACGCACACTCTTGGTCGAGCGGAATCACCTGCGATTCGATCGTATGTCGTTGGCCAAACCAAATCCGTCACCTTCCTAGAATCAGTTCACATTGGCCCAAAATACTTCCCTGCCATTTCTCGGAATCAACGCCCGATTCGCGATCGGTTCCCCGGTTTACGTACTGTTTTCCTAGATAGCCTTTTCCATTGGTCAGTATCCCGCGAGGGGCCAGCTCCGGGCGCGACGTACTAAAATCAAATGAGAAATAATATCCACTTCGTCGGATCCCGGAAATGGGTTGAAATTCAGGATATTAGAGTCTTGGTTTGCTTATATATTGATTATATGCTTATTTTTTGAACCAATATGGCTGGAGTCAATGAGACTAACAAGTATCTAACTTTGAATTTTAAAATGAAAGACTTTGGTGAAGTAGATACTATATAGGGCATTAAAGTTAAAAAGCATAGTGGGGGTTATTCTTTGAGCCAAGGAGAATACATTGAAAAAATGTTAAATAAATTTCAGCATCTTGGTTTCAAAGGAATGAGTACTCCACTTGATCCCAATGTGAAATTAAATTATAATTCTAGTAGAGCAATAGCACAACTTGAATATGCTTGTGCTATAGGGTCTTTAATGTATGTGAAGCATTGTACTAGACCTAATAGTGCTTTTTTCGTGTGTAAGTTGAGTAGATACATTAGTAGTCCAAGTATAAAACAATGGAATGCTGTTACTAGAATTTTTGGCTATCTTAAGGCAACCAAAAATTTGGGATTGTTTTATAATAATCATCTAGCTGTACTAGAAAGATACACCGATGCTAGTTGGATTACAAGCATAGGAGATAAATATTCCACTTCTAGATGGATTTTCGCATTAGGAGGATTTGCTGTTTTTTAGGCGAGCAAAAAGCAAACTTATATATCTCACTCATCGATGGAATCTGAATTTATTGCTTTAGCAGCAACTGGGAAAGAGGCCGAGTGGATTAGGAATTTGTTGTTCGACATCAAATTGTGGCCTAGTCCTATGCCTCCTATTTCTATCCATTGTGATAGTCAGGCTACTTTGGCAAGAGCTTATAGTAGCACTTATAATGGTAAGTCTGGGCATATTAGCCTAAGGCATGAGTACCTGAGACAATTGATTCAGAATAGTACCATAACAATTGTCTACATGAGGTCAAGCAAGAATCTGGCTAACCCTTTTACAAAGGCACTACCGAGAGAGGTAGTAAAAATGAGCTCAAAAGAAATGGGTCTAAAACCCTTTAATTAAAATCACTAGTGATGGTAACTCGACCAAATACTAGCACATCACTAGTTATATGGTTTAATGGGTAAGAACAACTTACTGAAAGTGATTGTATGATACTGACATAGCTCCGATATGAGAAATCAATATCTTCTGTTATGCTTTAGAGGTTGAATTATATTCTTAATGAAGTATAATATATTAATGTATCGTGTTCATTAGTAACAAAAACACGTGATAGATACTTTATCTATATGAGCTTAGAAATGGTGCTGCTTCTTACGAAAGTTAGGGTTGCTTTCTAAAGAGCTCATGAAAAGGTACAAGCACAATGCCATAATAATGTTAAGTAAATTATAAACTTCTCGTTGAAACAAGAGATTAGTATATATGCAATATGTCCGGTTCTATTACTAAAAGTACCAAGTTTAAAGCTAGTAGATACTTGTGACTTTGATAGGGCTTTGAGATATTTGCACTAAATGAAGGTTTAACTCAAAAGAGACCTTCATGTATGTATATTGATCTCATGAAAATTTGGCTGTATCTTATTTTAATGTTTTTTAAAATTATATGTTTTACAAACAAAGTGGGGATTAATGGTGTTTGTTTGTAAAACAGACAAAAAAGGCTACTTCCTTGCCCCACATAGGAAAGAAAGGAAAGTTTTGGTCAATTTATAAGTTAAGGTATTATCCTTTATTATAAATGGAGAAAAATGGGTGAATGTGCTAGGCCCCACAATACCCGCGTGTGGGTGCGTTATTTTAACACGCATTTTATGCACACTTAGCACATATGCGCGCCGTGGACCAAAATAAGCCTTAATCAACAATTTATTTATTTATTTAAATTTTTTAACTTTTGACTGTTTGGACAAAGCTGTCAGTTTTAGGACACAAAAAATGTATGTCCAAAATTGATAGTTTTCATGCTCGAAGAGTTGTGTCCGAATTGTAACTTTTCGAACATGAACAGTTGTGTTCGAATGGCGGTTTTCAGACACGAATGGTTATGTCCGAGTTGTATTTTTTCGGACATGAATGGGTGTGTCCATATTGGCAGTTAGATCCCAAGAGGTGTGTTCTATTTGCTTGTATATATTGGACAATTCTGTCCAATTGACAGAGATTCAGAGCTCCCTTCATTTTTGTCTTCCTTAAGAGAAAAACAAGACATCCATTTTCTTAATTGTTTCGTAGAGAGGTTTAGGAGATTTATTGGAATTGTTATCTAGTATTCTCATCGTAACTTTGTAGCATCCTGAAGGGAATTTACCAGTAACCTATAGCAACTTCATGGAGCAAATTAATCATAAAAGAGAGTGATTACATGCCTCAAAGTTTGACTACATTTCGATTCCATTTCCTGCAAACACATTTTTCCCAACAGCCCAAGCCACCGGTCGTCCGTGACCTTGAGCCCTCCCTCAACCCTTGCACCCTCGAGGTCCCTTATGGCTCGAATGTCATCGCCTCCAAACAAAGCTTCCGGATTTAGCAAGGGACCCTTGCTAGATTCGGCGAGGGCAACTCTCGTTGACCCTCACCCTGGCTACGAGGGTCAAGCACTCGTTGAATCCGGTGAAAGTGACCCTCGCTGACCCTCACTAGTGGCCAATCGCCGGCCATGGCCAAATATCGGCCACAAGCCAAGGGGAGAGAAAGGACAAAAAAAGAAAGGGAAAAGAAGGAAGAGATAGTGAGGAAGAAGAGAAACAGAGATGCAAGAGGAGAGCGACAAAGGGAGAGAGATGAGAGATTTGACAGGTGAGCCCGCGAGTGACATTTGTCGCTCGCTAAATGGACTAGTGCAACTGTGACGCCACGTCACAATTGCGCCCATTATTTTCTCGAGGCTGGGATGTCCTATGGACAAAAGGTGGTACAATGACTCAAGACCGGCGTGATTGTGGACTATAATACCTATTAACTATGATAAGAGATCATTATGTAAGAGTTTTTCTGATGTGAGCTATATTAATTGAGATTGTAATTTATCATTTTACGGGATTAGTCTAATAAAGTAAGATATAAAGATTCTTAATTAGTCTAATATGAGACTGGCTAGTGTGGACTGAGTAATGCCTGGCCGTGATGAGAGGGCCTGGCTTAAAATTCTATAAATAGAGCTCAAGTCCCTCGTCTAACCTTGATGCACAAATTATCTCACATAAAGAGCCATTGCAAAATGTTCATTGTGAGGGATAGTCTTATTGACCCAGTGATATAGAGGGTAATAGAGGAGAAAAACTTACGCTAAGGATCGTCGCTATTCCGCATCAAGAACAATGGATTTTAAATCAGGTGCGAAAATCCTTTTTACTTAATTATTGTGTTCTAGATTCTAGTTATGGAGGTCTTGGATGTTGTATTCGCAGCTAACACATCATAAATGTGAAAATCCAGAGCGTAAAAGTACGAAACAATTTCATTAGAGCGGTCTTATGCCCAAAAGTCATACAAACCAACCACTCTTCCTTCACCCCTCTTTCTGGCATTCCTGCTCCTTTTTTTTTTTTTCCTAATTCCATGATTGTTATGCATAAAAGTGGCCAAATCTAATTTCTGGGCCTATTCTGGCACGGAGTACCCTTTTCTTGGACTGGGATTTGCTGAAACCTTTGCTCTTGATTGATAGAGGAGGGAAATTTTATTCCAAGCTTTACCAAAAAAAAAAAATTTTATTCCAAGATTGAGAAGAAACAGAGGATGGAAGGATCTGCAGGAGACAATCATCGCATTCAACACATCATTTCAATAAGAAGCAGATTAGAGAAACTATCTGCTGAATCCATCGACTGTTGCATCTACGCCATTCTGGACAGGCTCCGCACGACCCACAGGGAAGCCTTCTTGCCAAAGCTAGTCTCCATTGGGCCATTCCATCATGGCAAACACAGCAAGGCCATGGAAGAGCAGAAGTGGAGGTACCCGCAGAGCTTTCTGAAGCAGACACTGAAGAGCTTGGAAGAGTGTGTTGAGGCCATTGAGAAGTTGGAAGAGAAGACTCGCCGGTGTTACTCGGAGAAGATTGATCTCAACAGTAATGAGTTTGTCACAATGGTTCTTGTAGATGGTGCATTCATCGTTGAGCTGTTCTTGTCGAATCACATCCCAAGAAGAAGGGCCAAGAATGATATCATCTTTGACACGCAAAAACCATGGATGATCACCACGGTGAGAAGAGACATGAGTTTGATGGAGAATCAACTCCCATTTTTTGTTCTTGAAAATCTGTTCAAGTTCGCATTAGAGACTAAATTGGAAGAACTTCCATCTTTATTGGAGCTTGCCTATGAATTCCTCTGCTTCGTAGTAAATCTTGAAGCAAAACCGGGGGAGGAGAGGACATTCAACTCCAATGTCAAGCATTTATTGGATGCTTTAAGAATTTGGTGCTTACCCACCAAGCAGAAGGAACTAAACGAGAAATGGGAGAAGATAGAAGCAATACCTGGGGCAAAGCAGCTTCAAGCAGCTGGAGTGAGGTTCCGGATGAGCGAAAGCAATTGCTTATTTGACATCCAATTCTTAGAGGGTGTTCTTGAAATCCCATGTCTCAAGCTAAGTTCCGCGACCGAGTCCTTTTTCTGGAATATCACGGCTTTTGAGCGGTTTGGTACAGTTACTTCATTGATTATGTAGCATTCTTGGGGAATCTCATCAACACTAGAGCCGATGCGAAGCTGCTGATTAAGAAAAAGATAATCAATGCTGAGGACTGGTTGGGGTCATGATGAGATATTGGCAAAGGATGATGAGACATTGGCAAATCTTTTCAACAGTTTTGGAAAAGTGAGCCGGTTTGGGACGACGAACATCCATTTCCGCATTGTTCGGTGGGATCTGAAAGATTATCACAGAACTCTTTCGCACAAGCGGAAGGTGAACATGAAGCGCGATTCCATGTCCAAGAAGAAGCTTCCAGGTTGATACCAGGTATGTACTTTTGAAGGGTATTTCTTTCTTGCTGAATAAAAATTGTAATGTCTTTTGATGTCCTATGCTGTCGTGACTTAAAAAGGAAAGAAGAAGAAAGTGCTGGCTGCTGAACTCAAAGTGTACTTCTATCTTGCCCCTTCTGACCTTCTCTCTTCTCCCTTCTTATTTATGAGTAAAAGATTCTTTCATATTGTAATCAGTGAACAAACCAGAGACGTGTGAACATAAATCTAAATTTTGGGTTGTTGACGTCTGCATGAAACGTCTGCATAAACAAAACCATGTTGACGATTAGGAGGATTCTTATTGGGCCTCATTCGAGCCATTGGAAAATCCGAACGACGTCTTGTCGTTCTCCGCTGTTTCTGTTCATTTGAGGAATCGCTCGTGGACATTGATTCAATTTTTTATAGGCAGAAGTCAAATTTTCAGAATCCAACATCAGACACCGAAGTATATGTTCTTCCCGTTTCTCTTAATACATGTTCATATAAAGAAAATGCATATATAGGCATCATCTTATCGGAGCACACGTGCATGATTTGCAATTGTTCTGAGATAAGTGAAAACACAGATAATGTCAATTATCCTTAGAGTAAAATATACGTTCATGTTGTGCCCTTGATTCAAGATGTACCAGACTTGAGTCTGACTTACATTATTCAACAATTCTATCTTAAAGTCGGGTTGCTTTTCGCACCTCACATTTTTCTTGGAATAATTTCTCCTGTTTCCTGTACAGATTTAACGTGTGATTATTTCTTAAAATTGTGGTGGCCAGCCATAATGATAATTCATCGGGATTCTGCACATTTATTTTAAAGAAAATTGATTTTTCGCGAGTAAGAATCAATTTTAATTCAAGAAATAACAATTGCCCTAGTACAGAGGGGAAAGATATCGGTTATGTGGAAAAACTACACCCATTTTCTCTTCGACTCTTGTGCAGAGCGCGGGCTACGACTAGTCTATATATCCAAATGAAAGCGGATGCAAATGAAGAGACAAACTGTTACGATTTCTTTACTGTTATTTAGTTTTGTTTAGCTGAGTTGGCGGATTGGAAGTCTCTTCCCCACCTCCCTACTCATGATAGACTTTGTACATTGCATTTATTCTTCTTTTTTTCGAGAGAAAAATTAATGCAGGAGTAATAGAAATATTAACTCCTTCAAGCTCTTTGACTAATTAGACGTGGTAACTGTTCCAATTTATAAAAATGGTCACACGGTCAATTGAAAAACTAGAAGCGGTGATTCCTACATAGAGATATATCGCGCTTGCTAATTTGGCGTAGGGGACTCGGACTCTTATTGATTGGTTCGAAGAAAAGACTTATTGCTTTTGATTCGCGATCTAGGAAGCACGGACACTCTCCGAAGGCCTCCACGTCGATGTCGGATGACCCCAACAAGCCCTGACACGTGGTCAATAGGTGTTGGATGTCCGACATGTGGTTAATGCTCCACACATGCCATCCGACATGCATGGAGCCAATTTTAAACATTTTCAATAAATTAGGAGTCAAAATGTAAATCTATCAACAAAAAAAAGAAAGAAAAGGGAGAAAGAAGAAACCCTAGTCTTCAACGTGATCAAAGTAAACATTTTTATTATAGGCTCTTTTTTATTATTTATTTATTTATTTATTTATGGATTTGAATCAAATTAATTTGATTGAAATAATCATAAAAATGATAATTTATCATCAACGTGTTGGAATTCTTTATTTTTCTAGAAATGGCGTGTCGTGTCGAGTCGGATGTCGGTGTCTGTGCTATTTAGTTTGCGATTTAGTGGAGTCCAGTCACAGTATTTTTCCTTCAATTCCCAACAAATGATTCTAGGAGACTTGCAGGCACAACCAAAGTAAGTAAAGGTACTGAATGCTCCCATCTTCAAATCCCTTATTTTTGTGCTCAGACATTCTTCAACCTTCATTCTGCAAGGACACTTTCCTGGGCACGACGAACGCCTACTTCTACAACCTCAGACACGAGCTCGTCGCGCATTGTCTAAGGCCATCTAACAATGCCTTATAATAACAAGTGGAAGGCAACGTTCAAGTGCGATTACTGCACTGGCCTGTGGGCGGTTCTCTTGCCGCTGCATCGGTGTTGCTTGCGTTGACTATAGTAACGACCATGTGCTCACTCCTATCTCTCGGGAAAAATGATACTACAAATGCCATAATGTTCATACGATACTCACTTTAGTACCAAGACTTTTGCTGGATCACTTTAGTACCAAGACTTTTGCTGGATCACTAAAGTGCCACATTTGTGTAAAATCATTCATTTAAGTGCCTATTCCATTTGACTTTTAAAATTTATAAGTCCAAGGTGGATAATCTTCTATTGACATGGCAAAAACGGGGCCAAAACAACGTCGTTTTGATCCTTTTGTTCCCCAAATTCATATGAAACTAAAGCCCTAAATTCTAGAGAGGGAAATGCTATTTTGAGAAACTTGAGCAGTGGATGGGTTCGAGATGAGATGAACAGAGGAGAGGTTCAAGCTTATGAGATAACATAGTGGGGATCGGTCGAATAGCTTAAGTGAAGTTGAGATGATGACGTGTCTAACAACGCAACGCAGGGAATTGTGCTTAGTTTGGATGAATCACAAAGAAATTGCTGAGTTTGGGACATGAATCGCCATGGGCCTCGGTCGAATCTTGCAAATTGCAAAGAAATTGAAGGTGACGGAGATGGCACGCTAAGGGCGTTAATGGAAACTCACCAGCATCGTCCTTCACCGAGAGAGAGCTCTCTTCTCGGCCATTATTTTTTTTTCCTCTGTTTGGCCGGTTACTTCCTTGTTTTTGGTTCAGCCCTCTCTCTGTTTTACTCTTACCTCCCACTCTTTGCCTTTCACAAATTTGCAGCTCCCTCTCTCTAGTTTTTTTTTTTTTAAACTTTTTAAGCTCTTGGCCTGAACATCTTCTAAATCGTTGCCAAGTTCATAGTTTTATCCACTGAATTTGCTCAATCTTTTTTTTAACTCCTGATTGTAGCGTGCATTTTCTTCATCAATTGTACACTAATGTTAAACGACTGAGATCCGTTGAGGAACCATCATCACTCAACCATTGAAGAAGAAGAGAGACAAGCAGGATTCAGCAAGCAATAAATCTCTTCAACTTTTTCTTATTTTTGGTTTTTCTTATTTTTATTTTACTAATAAGGGCAAAACAACATTGTTTTTATTATTTTTGCTGATAGGATTTTTCTGGCGAGCCACGTCAGCCGATTTATAATAAGAGTGTCAAATTGGATTTTTCAGTCATACAAATCGCTCATAACACTGAAATGATCGTTTTTTCTCTAAAGTGGCCCATAAATGATCGCTAAAAAATTTTGACACTTAAGTAAGCGTCGTATGAAAGTTATGGCAATTTTAGTGTCATTTTCCCCTGTCTCTCTTATCACACCTCGTTCCCTCGAGAATGCTAACATCCCTCCATGGTTGTTAAGTTGCGACGTCCCAAGACGTGTCCCTAACCCATTCTTTTTATCTTTCAATTAAACACATGTAGAAGTGTACTCAAATCTCTCAATCGACAATCATAGCAAGGGATAGTAAGGAAAACGCTTTGAGACACAAAACAACAAAGCCATTTTATAAACATATAGTTAATCCTAGGAAGATTTCATGATTACAAGCCTATCCCAAGGCTACTTCTTGGAAGACCACTCATACGAAAGGGACCGGGTGATCGGGTTAACTTAAACTTCTCTACAAGAGGGCATCCAAAAAGGATGATGCATCTAATGCCCGTCATCACCCCTGGTCTCCAAACCACACGTGACGACTATTCATCACTCCAAGCCTGAAAATATTCAACAACGTGGGGTGAGATAAACTCAGCATGTAGACTCCCTAGGTATTGTTTAGGAGAATACGTTGCCTCCGGATTTCCCTAAACATATAATTCTAGCATCAATGGCAGATCAATAGCAAAACTCTTGCTTTGTCTAAACTATATACATGAGGTGGTTATTTCACCCTTTACTATCATCCTAACATGACAATCGATCCAACGAGTACATAACAAAGCCACAATAACGTGCATATTCAAGAGGTATATTCCAGCATATTTCATTACATAGCCATGCACAATAACAATTTAATAATCGAATCAATCATCACTCTCAGGCACATCGCACTCATCGATGCACATCGCACTCATGAAAGTCCAGATTCTTAAACGACCCATCGGACCATGGTACAGTGTAAAAGAAGGTGGTCTTCCGGCATGACCGGCATCGTCCCACTTCATCGGGCATGACATCGTCTCACCAACCTCAATGATGGCATCCATAAATGGGTTCGTTCCATATTCCATTCGCAAAAGACTTTGTCTCACCCTGCCACCACGATCACATCTAATTACCAAATTGGGCACGACCTCTCACAGCCATAGCCAAACCCTAGGTTTGGCAATCTTTCGGTATAACCGGGCACAAATGGAACTTTTAGGTGATCATGCATACACAACAATAACTCAAGTCC
Organism: Syzygium syzygioides; assembly: GCA_031216285.1. Lineage (NCBI taxonomy): Eukaryota > Viridiplantae > Streptophyta > Magnoliopsida > Myrtales > Myrtaceae > Syzygium > Syzygium syzygioides. The sequence goes on along the minus strand of CM062244.1, from coordinate 16,127,159 downwards.
CAATTGTTATCTTTCTCAATTAGCCAATGCAAACATGGTCTGTGTTTATACGTCAAATTATTGCGACTTTCATACGTAAAAATGCAATAAAATAATCACATGTGATCACGTACATATAATTAACCCGTCAAACTTTGTACACTCTCATTTTAAAACATCCTTGCCCCATTTGACGCATAAAACATGGCATCCAAACACAACTCCTCGTGAATTACCATTTATATGTCTATCAAACCTTTTTTTAAAAATAGCCACCAAGATTTTTAAATTGGACAATCATTTTTCATGGCATAACAAGCTTCAAACCCCAAAAACATGTATAAATTCAACTCATAACTCAAGCATAAAACACATATAACCACTACTTATCGCCCTATTGCGATAACTTGTCAACAATATCTCGAAAGCTTATTGCTTTTTTAGTGATAGATTATCACCCAAACAAGATAAGTTATCATCCAAAACTTGATAAGTTATCACCTGATACACAAGATAAGCTATCACATAAATCATGATAAGCTGTCACCCAAACAAGTGATAACCTATCACTAACCATTGATAACTGATCACCCTAACCATTGATAACCTATCACCTATAGCATGATAAGCTTCAACTAACTAAGATGGGCTATCAACTAAACCATTATAAGCCATTATCTAATCCACCTTTAATCACCCTAATCAGCCCTAAACCTAATCCATTAACAACCTATCATCCTAATCAAGGTTTAGAGAGTGACTTACCCTTAAACCAAAGAGAAAATCTATCACCGGCGGCAAGGCAACCACGCACGACAACAGATGGCGGCAACGATTGAACCGGTGAACGGCGGCGATAGCAGATAGTGGCTCAACTCACCGTTATGGACGGTTGCGACAAGGCCGGCTTGAGGGCGGTGGTGGCATCGGTGATGGTGGCCGGTGGTGAGGTGGGTGGCCAAAACAAGCAAGAGAAAGAGAGAGGGGTGGTTAGCTAGGGGAAAGGAGAGAGAGAGAGATGAGAGCAAACTGAGACCCAAAGAGAAAAATGAGGAGGAGAGAGAAAGTGTCTTGCTTGACACTCAAAAATGGATGACCAAGATCATTCCTTGCTCAACAAGCTTGAATGAATGGCTAGGATTAAATCTTGCAAAACAAGCCAAAGGGATTCTAGAAGACTTAGGGGCAAAATGGTAATTTCAGCCCTTGACACTATTCACGACATTATTCACCCCCCAATAATGCAAAATACTGTTCACATGGGCTTGGGCTTGAATTATGAAAATGGGCTCAAATGGGCTTGAATTATTTCTTGATAGGCCTTGTTGGACCCTTATGGCCGAACCACAATAGGCGTGAGGCCCATTGGGCCTTGGCAACTTGGCTTAATTTCTTATGGCTTCTCACCTTGGGCTCTTCTTGCACAAACTTTTCAAAATTACTCAATTTGGGCCCAAAAGGGAAAAACCGTAATTTTTCACAACTTGGGCCCTTGTGGCTAACTATTGAGTCCGTAAGACCCATTGGCCCTTTAAAAAAAATTCATGGGCCCCCTTGTGGGCCCCAATTTTCGGCCTAAATTTCACTTTTCCAATGTTTTACGATTTGCCAATTAATAGGCGATCCCCTGGGATTATTCGATAGTCGTCTCTTAATCCTCTAGAGTCTGGTACTCTTAACTGGGTTAGAATTTGTAGTTAAAATCTCTCAAACGCGTCTTTTGCATAATTAGAATAATGGGCGACTTTTAGGGGTTTCGTGCGTTTAACCGGCAGTTAATTCCAAATCAATCCACGTTTGTAACCTTCTCAACTCATGGATGACCCTCGGTTGACATCTAATCATGAGGGGTGAACTGTCCATTTCGAAGTATAAGATCATTAAGAATTGGTTTAAGGTCATTCGAAATCAATATAATAATCGTGCGGAATCACCCAAAATCTGATTCTATACTATTGTCAAATCGATCTATAACTATTCCTGGATCGACTTGAAATGGCTTATGATTGTCCCTCAACGATTCTTATGGTCGAATTGTCAATCCATTATTGAGTTCTCTAGTCGCGCGCATCAAAGTCATAAATTACCTTTCCCAAAGCTTGGAATACCCTTGAATGATTCTGGAATCAATTCAGAGCCTAACTCTACTCATTGCGCATTGATGAATAGCCATTCATTACATCCTGAATAGAGTCGAAATTTGAGGATGTCACATCTCTGATAACTTTGCTTTTCAAATGGTAAATTGTCACTATAATGCTCTAAGTTTTGGCAAGAGACATTCCTAGGCATATCAAGTGCGTGTGAATTTAAGGTATCATAGCTACTAGATCATATTTATTCCACTTGGGACCCATCTACATCAAGGACTTTGAGCTCACATGAAGCGGGGTCATATAAGAGTTTTTCATGTATAGATGACGAGAGGGACATAGCCAAGGGGACAAAATGTTGTCATGTCTTGTGGAAAAAGTAATTAGATGATAAAATTACATGCATGTATAGCTATTCTATTCTTTTAAGGGAGAGATTTCCATTGTGGTCTCTCAACCTAAATTGTCGCAAAATCTAGTTCACAATAACTTGAATTAATTTCAAATGAATCCACGAGTCATTTTCATCTTTTAGCTGTTTAAAATAAAAACCATCGTTAACTTTAACTATCCACTCTCTAAATAAAGTTACCAATTGTCAAATAAAAAAACAAACACGTGCTTTGCTCTTTTTAAAGAGGAATCATTAATCATTTGACATTCCAATAGGTGCCACCAGCTCGATCCATCACGAGATCCACTAAAAATAATAAACCAGCACGTCTTTGGTCTACTAAATAATAAAGGCTATTGTCCTAAGCTGTCACACTCCGCACTCCTCAAAGCGCGAGCATCCCAGCATGGGTCGAATTTGTTGCGATGTCCTAGGACGCGTCGCCGACCCAACACCCAACACAAAGATCAAGTCTCATGCGGAAGCACGATATATAAATAAATATATTACCCAGACAAAATTTACAGGGACCAAGGATAGCAACACCACGAACGATTATCAAATAAAACAACTTTACCCTTCTATAAACATATAGAAACTTATACAATATCTATTTACAAAGAGCAAAACAAAAACGAGTCACGGCCACTACAACAAAAAGGATCAGTGGCTGGGATACTAGGCTGAGCTAAGATGGGCTTCAGTCAAAAAGGTATAGCCCATACTAACTATGGTCAAGGTCAATCTAGGGGACCCAGTCCAGATCAGAATCAGAGGACTCTGATGAGGAAGAACTATCTGGCAGCTCCTCATCAAAATCTAACGATTCTAACTCAGACTCAGCCTCCTTCTGTTGGTCCTCAGCGTCCATCTCCTCGGGCTCAGAGTCTTCCTCCATCGGCTACTCAACCTCGTCCTCATCCGGCTCCATGTCCATCGGCTCGACCTCATCGACCTCGTACTCCACAGGAACGCCATCGAAGCTCATACCCTCTTCGTCTGAAGTGGCGAGGTCTACTATATCCCCATTGGGACACTGGGGATCAACTTTCCCCTTCCCGTTAAACGGGACATCAAATGTCCCAAGGTGTCCGGTCTCTTCCCCATTATACGTCCTATAACACCATGCCACATACTCATGGATTGCAGACTCCAACTCCCCAACATCTACCCATACTAAAGTATAGTATCTAATGTATGCATTCCCCTCTCCTACTGGATGTACAGAAAAAGTCTTTTCAATGAAGTGGGGAATCCCAAAATGCACGAGCGGCTCTGCCATCTTCACTACCAGGGGTTTGAAAAGTAGGGTTTTCCAACAACCATGAGATGAAACTCAGCAAGTACATAACCCCTAAACCTAACTAGGCTAAGGTGCACCTCATGACAGGCAATTAAAACACACATATACAGTGTACCATCAATTCACAATAAATTCATAGGCCCATGACCCAAATCATTCATATCACAGCCTGTAGGTTAGGCATTTATCAACAATAATCACGTGCGAATTATCAAATATGCACAATTATTCCGACCCGAAGGCCACGAACTGTAGGCCACTTTTAACGATAAATCGACCCGTAGGCCCGACCCGAAGGCCTGACCCGGAAGCCACAGTTTAAAATGACCCGAAGGCCTGACTCGGAGGCCACAGTTTAGTCACATCAAGCACGTATGTCATTGCACCCAAATCCAACCATATCACAACATAATATGCGAATCACATGCCATGGGACCCAAGTTAATTATCAGGCCATTATGTAGCAATCACAATTATTTGCAATTCGACCAATTCAACTCATTATGGCATGCCCAATTAATTCCATTCTAGCCCAATTAATCCAGCACTTACTCCACGCATTCATTTCAATGCAATTCACTGCGCCTATGGCCCGCGATGGACGAACCAATCTCAGTCGTCATTCTCCCAAACATGGCATCACCCAATAGGATTTGAACAAGTCCTTATTAGTCACTAAATTGCCTAAATTCAAGCCATTACTCGCAAACCCATTTAATTCTCAACTTAGGCAATTTAGTGCAATTTCGGTTCTGTGTGAACAATACCAGGGCAGCACACATTTTTGGCACAAAACCACACCTAAATCACTCCATTAGGCTCTAATTACATCCCCTAATCATCCAACACACAATTACACATAACTAAACCATAATCAATCCTAATTAACCCCTAATATACCCCTAAATGTACAATTAAACTAATTCGGGATTTGGGGATTTATACTCGCCTAAATTCAACTCGGGTCGACCGAAACGGGCGGCCAATCACTGACACGCGATGAAATCAGCGGCGGTGTTTCGGGGGACAAGCCGGTGGTTCACGGCGGCGACAAGTCATGGCGATTGGCGACGTACGGATGCGGCGTACGGACTCCGGTGTACAGATCATACGGACGGCAGTGTACGAACCGTACGGACGGTGTACAGACTCGTATGGACGGTCGCAGACAGCTCGGCTGGGCGGTATTCGGCGGTGGTCCTCTCAGCCTAGACTGAAACGGCGGCTGAGGATGGCGGGAAAAGAGGGTGAGGGAGGTCGAAAGGGCTAAGGATGATGGCTCGGGGTGGTGGTGCATGTGGGTGACACGGCGACGCTTGGCACGGCTTCTCGGCGACGGCGCGCTATCCACGACGGTCCAACGGTGGCGCGCTCGCACAGTTGAAAAGGAAAGGGGAAAGAAAGGGAGAATGAGGTGGTGATGATGGTGTGGCGGGACGGTGGTGCTGCGGTGGCCGGACGAGTGGCGGCGTGTGGCGGCACCTCCTCCGGCGGTGATTCTCGGCCGAGCAAGGAAGAAAAAAAAATGGAGAAGTGGTCTAGTCGAATGGAGAGGGGAAGAAGATAGAATGGCTTCGTGAACAAGCCAAGAGAGAGTCAAAACTAATTATAACTTTGACTTATTTTTCCATATTCCCAATTTACCCTTATTTACTTGGCCCTCATTAATCCTTGCCTAAATAATTGAGGGCAATTTGGTCCAAGGAAATCTCAATTATTGGGCTGACTCAATGTTTGAATAATTCCTTTAATTAATCCCCAAAAAAAATCAATCCAAATTTGGAATAGGAAAAAATAGGGCATAGGGGCATTTTGGTAATTTTTCGGTCCCGGGTAAAAATTCAAATTTTTGTCCATATCAGTCCTATATATGCATGGCCAGCATAATATGGCGTCGGATTCGTAAAAATCCTCCTTTAAGCCCTCGAAAATCAGCCCGAAAGTTTTGAAGGGCAAAACCGTAATTTTTCCCCCGGGGTCGAAATTCCATTTTTCATCCGTACGCACTCCAGATATGTGTGGCCACCCCAAAATGACATCGGCCTTGAAAAATAATCTCATTTGGCCTAAAAAACGGCTGCCGGAGTCTCTAGGGGCAAAATTGTAAATTTTTCCAATTTCTGCCGAAATTCCAATTTTTGGCTGTACCAACCCCATATGTATGTGGCTACACTAAAATGATGTCGGCCTTGCAAAATAGTCGCAAATGCCCTCGAAATTTCGACATCGAAGTTCAAGTCCAATTTCGCGATCAGATTTGCTCATTTTGGAATTTTAGGGCCTCTCACTAACAGGCGGCTGTTTAGGGTTTACACATATCGACCTAGGGTTGTCCGAATCGTGATGGCCTCAAATTTCGGTAGAACGCAAGGAATTATCACTAGTGCCGGAGGTCGCGATTGGTCGGTTTAAGTTCGAGATTTGTTCGCCACGTGTACTTTCGATCGTGCGGAATCACCCGCGATCCGATTGTACGTCATCGGCTAAATCGAATCCGTCACTTTCCTAAGATCGGTCCACATTGGCCCAAAATATTCCCTCAGTATTTCTCGAAATCAGTACTCAACTCGGGATCGAGTCCCCGGTCCACGTACCATTTACTATTTAGCCTTTCCCTTCATGTTAGTATCCCGTGATTGATCAAGTCCGGGCGAGACTTACTAAAATCAAACGAGAATTTAATATACACTTTATTGGTCCCTGTAACGGGTCAAAATTCGAGATGTTACATAAGCAAGACCTTAAATTGCTTTGTCTGAATTTTGGGACATAAAATATGGGAGTATTTTTTTGGGTGAGGCAAGAAAAATAATTCCTCCAATTTGAGGGATAGGGCATGTGCATAGTGACATGTTAAAATAAAAAACGTATTCGTGGAGTCTGCCGTTACTACAATGCAAATGGATAGTTCGCGAAGGCCCCTCCGAAGACCTCGGAATGGCTGCCACGTGTTGGAGTAGCAGCCAACGGCCATTGGAGGACACCGCCTAAGCTATGTCGTTTCTAAGCTCTATCCTTTCTATCAAATAATTGGAAATTTTCACCGGTCCAATTCACACGCGTTATTTTCAACCAAAAAAAAAAGAATTCACACGCATTAGGTCTACTAAGTAATACACCGGCACACCATAGGTCCACCAAATAAGGGAAAATTTCAACTAAGGACCCCAAGTGGGGTCAAATTCCCAAAAGATGGCCCAAAGTCAGCATAGTGTCAAATAAGTGCCTAAAGTGCCCAATCAGTCTCAAATAAGAACCTGAAGTGCTCAAAAACTCTCAAATAAGGACTTGGGCCACTGGCCGGCCAAAATACCTGCCGGATGATGAGAATGTTACTATTCCGACATCAGAACAGTAACTTTTTAAATTTTTTTTATTATTTTTTTCCTTTTCTGTTGTTTTTCTTTTCCTTTTCCTTTTCTTTTTTTTTTCTTCTCTTTCTCCACCGGCCATAGTCGGGGCCGACGGAGGTCACCGGCCTCAGGCAAGGCCGCCCTCGTCGGCATCGGGCGAGGTCTGCCCTCGCCAGCGTCGGGCGAGGGCCGCCCTCGCCAGCGTCGGGCGAGGTCCGCCCTCGCCAGCGTCGGGCGAGGGCCGCCCTCGCCTGAGTCGGGCGAGGTCGGCCTCGCCAGATCTGGCGAGGGCTCGGCCCGACCGGTGAGGCTCGACCTCGCCGGCCTGAGGCGAGGCCAGTCTCGCCAGCAACAGCAAGGCCGGCCTCGCCCGATGCTGGCGAGGTCTAGCCCTCGCTAGATCTAGCGAGTGCTCGACCTCCTTAGCATTGGGCGAGGTCGATCTCGCCTGCAACGGTGAGGTCGGCCTCACCAGCAGCCGGCGGGGCCAAGCCCTCGCCAGATCTAGCGAGGGCTCGACCTCGCCGACGTCGGGCGAGGCTGGCCTCGCCCAACGCCGGCGAGGTCGAACCTTGCTAGCGGCCGGTGAGGTCAAGCCTCGCACGACGCCGGCGAGGGTGGCCTTGCTTAAGGCCGGTGACCTCCGCTGGCCCCAGCTATGGCCAGCGGAGGAAGAGAAAAAAAAAAAGAAAAGGAAAACGAAAAGAAAAAAAATAGAAAAGGAAAAACATAAAGGAAAGAATAATAAAAAAGTTACTATTCCGGTTCTGGAATAGTAACATTATCGTCGGCCGGCAGGCATTTTGGCCGGCCGGTGACCTAGGCCTTTATTTGAGATTTTTTGGACACTTCGGATCCTTATTTGAGATTGATTGGGCACTTCATACTCTTATTTGACACTATGTTCACTTTGGGCCCTCTTTTGAGAATTTGACCCCACTTGGAGTCCTTAATTGAAATTTTCCCACTAAATAATAAAGGCAATGAAAGACTGCCTTGTGTTCGGTTAGCACTCACTAGCCATTGACAGGACACTGGATAAGCTTTATCCCTTGTAAGCCCCGTCCTTTCTATCAAATTACGCGAAATTTCATTTGGTGTCACCGGGTCAAATCTAGCACGGGTTAGGTCTACCTAACAACAAACGCAATCAATGGTTGCCTCGTGTTCAGATAGCGGACACCAGTTAAGCAATGTCTTCGCTAAGTTCAATCCAAAACGCGTGAGGTCTACTGAATGATAAACCCAATGAATGGCTGCCTCTTATTCACAAAGAAGGGCAGCAAAACCTCCTATTGAACATGCAAGTTTTAGCTCGATCAAAAAACAAACGCAAATTTTAGTCCGAACAAAAGAAAAAAAACACGCACATTTTAGCAGCCTATAAATCTGTTGGACCACATGAAGCTGACTTAAGAATAATAAAGAAAACTCCTGGAGCATACCCGAAAAAAAATTATTTAAAACGACTCGTGCATAGACTATGAACTGAATAGCTCGTGAATCACGATATGAGGTCATTATTGTGAAAACACAGAGTACGAGGTACAAAATCATTTCATCAGAGTGGTCTCCAGTTCTTGCCATGCCTAGAAGTCAAACCAATCAGCCTCTATCCCTTCGCCCCTATTTCTGAATTCCCGCTCCTTTTTTATCTCCTAATTCCGTGATAGCTCTGCATAAAAGTGAACAAGTCTGATTTCTGGGCTTTACTCTAGCACAAAATACCCTTTTCTTCTTGGACTGGATTTTGCCAAAACCTTTGCTCTTGATCGACTGAGGAGGGAAGTTTTTTTCCATGGTTGAGAAGAACTAGAGGATGGAAAGAGCGGGGAGAACATCAGCAAGTGACGATCATCACAGATAATGGTATGTGAAAAAGAATTTTACATGTGTTGGATGGTGAAGTTTACAGGATAATGATCTAAGGTGACAAGAATATTACAATATCAATTATGATTAATTAGGATTAATCAAATATATACTGTGACATTCTAAATTTCGACCCACTTGGTATTTATGAAATGCATAATTTTAATAACGCAATTGTAGTAAATCTCGCCCAGACTTGATCACTCTTGGGACATTAACCAGTAGGGAAAGGCTAATTAGGGATCTAGATTCTCGCGACCACAGAACCTGACCATGGGCTGACTTTCGATCATAAAGATTGTCGAGGTGATATTTTGAGCTAATATAGACCGATCTAAGGATGGTCATGGATCGATTTGCGAATGTCATATAATTGGATCGCGGGTGATTCCACCTCTCCAGAATACGAAATTTGCGAACGATCTCATGTCTATTCCAAACGATCGCGTTCTTTAGAACTAGTGATTGATCATCGCAATTACATGACAATCGAGGTCGTCATGGCTCAAGTGAACTTAAATGTGGCTCAATTTAGTATCAACCAGGGGTCGAATATACGAATTTTCCCGAAAGCTGCCCGTTAGTTTGAGATAAGCTCAAGTTGCGTTCATTTGAGTTTGGCCATTAAATAGAGACTGAGTTTGGGTGTTGAAAATTTTGAAAGTCATGACAGAGTAATTGGACGACGTCGTTATTAACGTGGTCAGCCTTGGATTTGTCCAGATTCGTTAGAAAATTGAAATTTTGACAAAAAGTGAAAAATGATCGTTTTGCCCCTGGGACTTTGTGAAGACCAAGTGTAAAATGAGAAGGGCATATAGGTCATTTCATACCAACTTTAGAGATAAAAATTTTTGGACTATTTTACCCCTACGCTTTTTGTGAAATTCCAAAATTACGCTTGGATATTTTTTGTGGGGATCGATCTGGGACGTCGATTTTTGGATAAGATTGAATCGTGGCCGTCGGATGGAAAGTAGAGAGAAGGGCAAGATGGTAATTTCTTCGGGGTAGGCTTAGACTAGCCTTTTTCTTTTCTTTTTATCTCTTTTCTCTCTCTCTCTCCCCTCATTTTTCTCACGCCCAACTCCCCCTTTTCCCGCCTGGCTAAGTCCCTCTCTCCCTCACGTGAAAGTGGCTAGCTGGCCATGCCTTTGGCCGCTGCCGCACGTCCGTCCATCGTTATCCGCCCATGGCCGCCGTGAGCCGCCGTCTTCGCTGCTGGCCCTCCTCTGTTCAGTCACCTTCGAGTGCTTGAGCTCGTGTAGGACCTTGAGTAAGTGATAGCCTAAACCTCGCCTAGGATAGCGGGTACTTTCAGGATAGTTCGGGTGTGTTTTAGTGAGTTTTAAGGGTTATTCGTAGAGAAATTGGTGGATTGTTTGGTTGAGTGGTTTGGATGGAATTGTGATAGTGTTTGAGGTGGAATTAAAATTAGAATTGATTAATTAGGTAATTGGAATGATTACGGGTGATTATCATGATTTATTGCGTGAAAAACGGGCCTAAATGTGTCGTTATAGTGATTTTTCTGTGGTGGTTGAGTTGCTGTGCATATTGTGGCTGAATTGGTGTACGCTTATGTTTGAAATGTGGCGCGTGCTGGATTGGGGTTGTCAGTAAGAGTACGACGCCCTTGAATGGTGTAATTTGGCTTAAAATGCAAAAATTCACGTTAAATTGTGCACGTGCAAATTGAATTGGTAAAATTGCGAGTTAGCATGGCTTATTGTTAGCCTGAATATATCGAATGACGTGTGCGAGTTGGTCGTATGAAATTAGCATGTGATTGGGTGCCCGATGTGTTGCACGATCATTAAATATCCTGAGGTATTTTTACGCGGGGTCCATATAATAAATGGAAAATGTGTGCATGGTGATAACATAATCCCTGATGCATTTTACGCGAGGAATTGAACCCATCCTGAGGCATGTTACGAGGGACGATGCCCGGTTTTACCGGAAGACCACTAACCTGTTGCGTTTTATGCGGGTGTGCCGTAAAAAGGACATGGCGTTGCCAACCTGAGGCGTGTTACATGGACTAGGTACACCGAGCCTGAGGCGTTTTGACATGGGCTATAAAAGTGTTGTTTAACTTGATGTATGGTATGTGGGTTGTGTTATTAAAAGGGGGATGGTGTTGCGCCTGAGGCGTGTTTATTTACGCGGGCTAGAGACACTGAGCCTAAGGCGTTTTGACGTGGGCTATAGAAGTGTTGTTGGACCTGAGGAGTGTTTACGCATGTCAGAAATGAATTGGATGGGTGTGCTTGAGTGAAATGGGAATCGTATGATGTTGTGTTTGTTATGCGAATGTGGGCATGAATATGGTTTGATTGGTATTATTGAGTGCGAGATGGTGTCGGTTTCTGGTAATAATGCTTGAATTCGCATGCTAAATTTCGTGCGTATCAAGTTGAGACATTTGTGCCTGCTATTGTTCTGGCATGACAGATGTGTGATTTGTGTGCTCGAACATGCCCAAAGATACGTGTTAGCCTAGGTGGGGTTTAGGGTTTCGCTTATTGAGAAGTGTCTTATGGTTGTTAAACCAAACCATTTCAGACCCTTGGCTGATATAATGAATATCCCTCCTCCACAATGTCTTGGGATCCCGATGCACATGGATCATACAATTTGGGAGTACCCTATAGATGAGAACCATACTTGGATTAAGCATACCGGTATAGTTTGGGTAGATATGGGTGATAACTTGTGGCAACTCCATACCTATATAGCATGGTGCTTCCGAGACAGGCTGGATAAGTTCGGGCCAGTGCAAGGTTTCAATGTCCCATTTGATGGAGTAGGTGATTGGGAACCGTCGGCTATACCTCCCCCCCCCCCCCGAGGGCAAGTTGACTAGTACAAGCACCGGTCTTGCGGAGTCTGGGCACCGATTTGCACCCTTGGAGTTAGATCAAATGGAGGCAGCTTTCGAACAAATACCTGAGGAGCCTCATCAAGAGGAAGCACCGATAGAGTCAGACCTAGAGGAAGATCCCAAGGAGATGGAGCCAGAAGAGGAGCCTAAAGGAGGAACCCGAAATGGAGTTCGAAGAGGAACCCGAAGAAAAACCGAAGGAGGAGCCTAAAGAAATGGAGCTGATTGAGCTCCCATTGGAGTCGAGAGATAAAGATATTCCGATTGAGATCGATGTTGAGTCTGAGTCCTCGGAGTAATAGACTGACTCAAATGAGACTGAATTTGAGTGGACCCCCTCTGGGTTAGTTAGAAGCTAGGCGTTGGACCCTTTTTGGTGTAAGTGATAATCTACCCGAAGCTACTAGTCCTTTTTGATATCGGCGGTTGCTAGTGCGAAGGTTTGTATTGAATATTGTGAATATAGTGGGTGTAATGAAGTGGTTGGTTGCTTTGTTAATTATCCCTCCTTGTTACCCCTTTTCTAATTCTTGTTCGGGAGCTATTCTTGTTTTCTGCCGTGTTCGAACTCTGATGTGCTAGTTTGGGTCGACGATATTCCTCGGACGTCGTACTATTTCAATTGAGCTTGGGGTGTTGTGCGCTCGTTGGGGTTCAGGGCTTGACATATACACAATTAAAGAAGATATATGCACAATTCTAAAAGATGTGAAATATCAAAGGAGATATGGAGAATTCACAAGTTATATGTATGATCATGAGAGATATGGAAAATCTCCTAATAATAATCTTGAGATGGAGAATTTCCTAATTATCTCTAACATCCCCTCAAATTCAAGGCAACAGAGAAAAAGTCAATGTGTTTGGTGTGCTAATAAAAAATATCATTATGTGCTATCTGCATAGCACTCTAGTTGTCACAATAAATAACTCTCCCACCATTATGATGAACTCTCATGTCTTCTAATAACCATCGCAACCATAGTAATTTCTAATGTCATATCAACAAGAGCACGATACTATGCTACCATATTAGATCTAGCAACATCAATTTATTTCTTACTATGCCATGAGACAAGTAAGTTACCTAGACAGAAGAAATAGACTATAGTGGATTTACGATCTAAAGGGTTACTTGCCTAGTCGGCATCGAATAAGCTCTTAACTCTAAGGTAGAGTGAGCAGAAAAGTGGATGGTATGAAATAAAATATCCTTGGCGTAATGATGACTTTGAAGAATTGTAGCAAAGTGAGTTATACGTGGTATGGTCATGAACTGGCTGATAATGTGAACAACATAGGCGATGTCAGTATAAGTAATAGTGAGATATACAAAATTGCTAACTAGCTGTGGATTGTAGAGAAAATCCCCTGTGTTGTTTTGAATATGACAAAATAATCAAAGGCTACCGATGTGTGAATTGGTTTAGTAATATCAGGTGATATATGCACAATCCAATATGTAGATGATATTATAATCAAGACTAGGTGAGCTGATATGAGGAGTACTCAGTTATTGTTAAGAAAGTTTTGTTGATATCGAGAGATTGTTATTGATATCGAGGGTGAACAAGTTATTAAACATTGAGATGTCTACAGGCTCGACAGACCTTGAGATAAGGTTAACATCTAGAATAACTTTAATCGAGGGTGAACAAGTTGAGAAGAACGGAAATGTTCATGATAACTTAGAGGTACCAAGATTGGATGAACAATTAGATGGACTTCATGATGGTAAACAAGCCTAAAATGAGGATGTTTGATAAAACTTGGAGGGACCATAAAGGGTGAACATTGTCACGCCCTGAACCCCAACAGGCTCATGACACCCTTTCGATGGCCGTATTGAACGCAACGTCCCATGATGCGTCGCCGACTCAAACGAAACACTCAAATTGAATCACGAACGGAAGCAAATTTAAATCAACCCAGACAATAACCTATAACGATGGGATAGCATTTGCATAAATCAAACAGTTGCTTACAACATCCACAAACCTAGCATTAAATCACGTTCATCAAAAGGGGTAGTGGTTGGGTAGCTTACTTCACTATACAAAAAGGGGGACATCCACAAAAAGGATAAAGCATCAATATCCAACACCACTCCCGGTCCTCGACTCGCACGTCATGACTGTTTGTCACTCGAAACCTAAAAATATTTAACAATGGGGAATGAGATAAATCTCAATAAGTAGACAACCTATACCCCACCTAGGCCAATGCATACCCAGACAAGTCTAACGTGTAATTCACCAGCCAACACAATCAATTTTCATGCAACAAACTTACCTCGCCACGATTTCCTTGCCAGCTCTGCACATTAGTCAAATCACATGAATATCATAATAACTTATGAACACATCACCATCATTCAAACACCAAATACACACATACATTCACTCAATTCAATCACGCTCAAGCAACTTTCCATGACCTGGGTCAGCACCCCACAAGTCAACCCTCCGATCAAGCCGGGCTCCATCCCTCACTGAACCTTTCACAGTTTCTCACGACCCGCATCACCATGCCTCAGGTCAACTCTCAGATCAAGCCTGGCTCTGTCCCTCACTAGACATTTCACACTTTCATATGACCCGTGTCAACACACCTCAGGTCAGCCCTCTGATCACTCCAGGCTCCGTCCCTCATTGGACATTTCGCATGCACATACACCACATCACAATTCACCATTCTCACACGTATATTCAATCAATTCAATCACACTCAATTCAAATGTGTGGCCGAGCAACTTTCCACGACTCGGGTTAATACCCCACAGGTCAGCCCTTCGATCAAGCCAGGCTCTGTCTCTCACTGGACCTCTTACACTTTCATACGACCCGCATCAACACGCCTCATGTCAGCTCTCAGATCAAGCCGGGCTCCATCCCTCACTGGATATTTCACACTTTCACACGATTTGTGTCAACATGCCTCAGGTCAACCCTCTAATCAAGCCGGGCTCCATTCCTCACTAGACATTTCACATGCACATACACTACATCATAGTTCGCCATGCTCATACGTATGCAAATCCAATTCCAAACACAAACTCATTACACTAGCCCACCAATTCAACACTCAAGTTGGCCCAATCATACGTCAATTTCACCCATAAACGCCATGACAATCCGATCATCACACCCATATAAATTAGCTACTAAACATACCACATAATCATTGCAATTCAATTTACCACCCTAAACCAGTACTAATCACACCATAAACAAGTCTCAAAATACCCATTATACTAAGTAGGGTTTAGAAAGTCACTTATCTAAATTTAGCCTAGGAAAAATCCATACGGGCTCAAAATGGCACGGGTGAACAGTAACAAGTTCGGCACAGGTAAGGTGTGACGGGCGCAGGGCTCGGCCATGTTTCGGCACACGGCCCGACAACTCGGCGCAACGTTCGGCCACAATTGGGCACATGGCCTGGCAACTCAACCACGGCAAGGGCACGGTTAGACACAGCTAGGCAGCGGGCTAGGCGACGGGCAGCGGCTCGGTAGTGGCCTGGGCTGAGCGGGCAATGGCTCGACCACGGCCTGGGCGACTTGGCCACCGGCTAGGCCGGCTAGCCGGCTGGCCGATTGGTTGGTTGGCCGACGGGGATGGGCGAGCGGTGGCGGCAACGAGCAGCTATGATGGCGATGCGACGGTGAGGTCGGTGACTATCTTGACTAGAGTAGGGGGTAGCTACGTTGTCATCGGACAGTAGAGACGACAGTGACGAGTCGGTGATCTGGTCCCGGCGAATGGCACGATGATGCGGCGGCGACGGTGATAGTGTGAAAGGGGAGGGGGAGGTCAGCAGGGGCGGTGATGGCGAGGGAGAAGGGGAACTGGCCACAATAATATCGACACCGTCCAATTAAATTCGTCCCAGAACTCCGAGAAATTCGACACCAAAGTTTGGGCTCTAAATAACGGCCAAATTCAATCGAGTGCGATTCTAGTAAAATCTCTAGTTTAAAAATAATAATCCAAGAGTGATCAGTTCCGGGTGAGATTTTGTTATAAGCGCACTAATGAAATACACATTTTATAAATCCCAAAAATGGGTCGAAATTCTAAATGTAACAATTCTTCCTCCTTACAAAAATTTCGTTCTCGAAATTTACAACCCAACTTAATCATTCGAACAAATGGGGGAATTAGTGTCACATCAACTCTTCGTTTTCCCACATAGCACCTTCGGTTCCATGATGCTCCCAAATTACTTTGACCATCGAAATTATCTTTTTTCGTAGCACTCATTCCATTCTGTCATCGATCCTTACTAGCCTTTTCACGTAGGACACTCTGTCGTCTACATCTATTTCTTCATAGTTCAGTACGTGGGTTGGATCCAGCTCAGACTTCCTTAACATAGACACATGGTACACGTTGTGAACTTGTGACAAATTTGGCGGTAGTGCGAGACGATAGGCCAAAGTGCCAATTCTCTCCAAGACTTCAAATGGACCCACGTTCCTCGGGCTCAATTTCCCTTTCTTACCAAACCATGACAATCTTCTCATAGGCGATACCTTGAGGAAAACGTGATCGCCCACTTGAAATTCCAAAAGCTTATGTCTCCGGTCTACATAATTATTTTAGCAACTCTGAGCTATTTTAAGCCTGTCTTGAATCACGTTGAATGTTTCGACTGACTGCTGAACCAACTCGAGACCTGTGATACTCCTCTCGCCAACTTCATCCCAACAAACCGGCGTTTAGCAAGCTCTACTATATAGCGCCTCAAATGGTGCCATTCTGATACTTTGCTGGTAGCTATTGTTGTAGGCAAATTCAATCAAATGCAACTGTTCCTCTCAGCCACCTTTAAAATCCAATATACATGTCTGCAACATATCTTCTAAAGTCTGAATTGTCTTCTCAGACTAGCCATTCATTTGGGGGTGATAGGCCATGCTGAACTGTAACTTCGTTTCTAATGCCGTATAAAGACTTTTTCAAAAAGCGGTAGTAAATTTATGATTACGGTATGAAGTGATTGTCATTGACACTCCGTGCATATGGACTATTTGTCACGTATAAATCTCGGAATACCTTTCCAAGGCGAAGTCTTTTCGTACTGGCAGAAAATGTGCTGACTTTGTCAATCAGTCGACTATCACTCAAATTGAATCATGACCCTTCTGACTCTTTGGTAATCCCATTACAAAGTCCATCATGACGTGTTCCTACTTCCACTCGGGGATTTCCAATGGCTGCTACATTCCACTCGGCTTGCAATGTTGTGCCTTCACTAGCTGACATGCTAAACACTTGGCCACGTGCTTGGCTACATCCACTTTCATGCCGTTCTACCAATAATGTTGTCATAAGTTCTGATAGATTTTCGTACTACCCGAGTGAATACTATAATTACTACGGTGTGCTTAAGACAAAATCTCCTTCTTCAATTCTACATCATCAGGCACACACAACCGTCTGTGGAACTTCAAAATCCCATCTTCGGATACCTGAAAATCTAATTTCCTTTTTGTGACATCCATACCCAGAATCTTCTTAATCTCTGGGTCCGTCGACTGTAAAACCTTAATCTTAGTCTGGATCTTCGACTTAATCCTTAATGCTGCAAGAAGACTTGAGATATGACTCACTTCAAACTTAAATTCCGAATCCTGGACTCCTTCCAACAGAGTCCATTCCTTGACCATCATATGCGCGATGCTCGATTTCCGGCTCAGTGCATCCGCTACTTTGTTAGCTTTTCCGGGATGATACATAATCTCATAGTCATAGTCCTTAGGGAGTTCCATCCAACGGCGCTGTCTCATATTCAATTCATTTTGGGAGAACAAGTACCTCAAACTCTGCTGGTCCATATAAATCTGAAAATTTCTCCCTACACAAGTAGTGTCTTCAAATCTTAAGGGAGAATATAATCGCGGCCAAATTCCAAGTCATGCGTCGGATAATTTAGTTCATGCGGTCTCAAATGTCGTGATGCGCATGCCACTACTCTTTCCTGTTGCATTAGTATGCATCCCAATTCTCTTAGCGACGTATCACTATAAATCTCATATCCTCCTGGACCTGACGGGATTGTCAACACTGGTACGGTTGTCAACCTCTGTTTTAATTCATGGAAGCTCCTTTCGCACTTATCCGTCCATTCAAACCTCGTTTCCTTCTTTACTAACCGTGTCAACGGTGTCGCTAATGTCACATCCCGATTTTTGTGCCTGGGAAGTCGTAGGTAAATTGTAATATCCTCAATTTCAGTCCTTGGGAAATGGCTGTGGTTTAAGTTTGGCGGTTTTCCAGTCAGAACTAAATTGTTTTATCTTATTTTGGAAAACCTAGTTTTCGGATCAATTGTACCCTTTTGTCTTGTTATTTTTGGGGAGACTTTTGTGATCTGAATTCTCAAACACTTTCTTCTGGAAAGTTGTTCCAAACATCTTGAAGTTTTACATGATTTAATTTCAGAATTTTTGGAGTTGAGATGAGTGGTACGATGACCCGATTTTCAGACTGTGTGAAACTGCCCAGAATGGGAATTTCAATGATGTTTACACCGTCTTGATTTTCTATGAGTCTTTCGGGGCCGCTTTTGAAAACGTTTCCTTCACAAAAGTTGTTGAGAACTTCCTTTTCTATAACGTGTGTAAATTTGGGAATTGTCTGAGATGATTTGGATACTGGACAGAGCTTATTTTGAGAAATAAAAAAGCTGTTCCAGTGAACTGTTTTTAGTCTGTCTTTGAGCTACTAAAAATGGTGTTTATAGAGAGAATCAGATTTTGTGTTCTTCATGAAAAATGTTTATTAAGGTCTTGTTTATGACATATCCAAATTTGATAATTTTCGGAGTTTATGTACTTGATTTCAAGTCCGGTTTCGTGAACAGTGCAAAACTGTTCGATTTTGCCAGATTTCAAGGATTTAGCATTTTCTATATGAAAACGTTGGAATTTGGACTTGGTGTCTTCTAGTGATTTAAAGTACACGTTCTAATCTTTCAAATGACATATTTTATGCTCTGATCGGAGGTCAGACCAGGGAGAAAACGAAATTGAGAAGAAAGCTTGAAAATGATTGGCTAAGAATGAAGCTTGTTCAAGAAACCTACTTGCATTAAATGCTTAGGCCTTCATTTTCCACAAGCCATTATGGCCATTTATGAAGCCTTAATGAGTCTTGCACTTCAATATTTGACCAAGGAAAGAGGA
The DNA here is from genome assembly GCA_031216285.1 of Syzygium syzygioides. Classification (NCBI taxonomy): domain Eukaryota; kingdom Viridiplantae; phylum Streptophyta; class Magnoliopsida; order Myrtales; family Myrtaceae; genus Syzygium; species Syzygium syzygioides. Next base: position 16,108,086 of record CM062244.1, on the reverse strand, counting down.
GAGGAGGCCACGGCAGCTTGGGGGAGGGGGAGAAACCCACGGCCAAAGAGGTGAGGAGAGAGAGAAGAGAGTCATTATGACTTGTGAGGTAAGCGATGACCTCACGCGCTCGACGACATAAGCGCTTACATCATCCTTTTCTTTGGCCCCAAGTTTTGGTCTCTATAAATTAAGAGAAGGCCATTTGGCCAAAGAGAGAGAGAGGGAGAGAGAGAAAGAGAAGCCGTGAGGGAGGGAGAGAGAGAGAGGACCAAAGTTAGCATCTTCATCATTTAGTCCATTAATAGCCATTAATGGCATTAAATACTAGCCATCATGACTTTTGACTATTGTACGCATTCACACTTGGCTTCTTTTCCAAGCTTATTTGTCTATAAGAAGGTAGAAACCTCACATGAAGCTTCCCCACCCTCTCCTCCTCTCTTACGCCATCCTCCAATCTCACGCCAACATCTTCTTCTTCTTCCCTTGTTCTTATTTTCTCACTTTGGCCTAAAAACTCATGCCCGAAACAATCCCGAACCAGCCCGTGTCTCTTCCCGTTCCTACCCAAGAGCCACGGTTTGGCATTCGTAGGCCTAGGTTTGCTCGGCCAAGCAAGAAAGAAGCAAGAAGGAAGCAAGGAGAAGGCTCGCAATTTCCCGAGCTCACCCGTCTCGACCCCCGTTCTCTGGTTTTGTTTGACGTTGTGTAAGTAAACTTCCTAATATCGGGAAAGGAAGTTGTGATGCATTGTGACACGGTTTGCTTGGACTGTTTCTCGGTCGTTTGGTTGGTCGTGGTTGGTTCATTTCTCGATTTGATCATGTTTCGTGTTTGAAGTTGTTTTGGCGGTAGAATCGAGACTTGAAAGGCAAGGTGCGCATGTTATAGCCATGTTTGATGTTCTCTTGTATGAACTTTGCTATTGATCTGCCATTGATGCGGGTACGGTAAGGGCCGACTTGTGTTAACGGCGATCCCCTCGTCCTCGCTTGATATTAGTAGGTTTACTTGCTGGGTCTCCCCGACTCACCCCCCCCATTTTCCCACCCTTAGGTCCATAGGATGGTCGAAACGACGGCAGCGACAGGAGGAGTTCGAGCCGTGTTGGAGTTCGGGGAAAGCGAGGAGCGAGGAGAAGTAGTGGGCTTAGGACACCTAAGCCATAACGTTTGTTGTATAAATGGCTAAAATTGGATAATTTGGCCTGTAAAATATATTTGCGTGTCCTATGAACATAAGGTTTGCTCATGATGCTGTTGTCTTAATCCCGCTTGTGCTTTTTGTTGTGATCGTCCCGAGTATGCTTCCGCGTTTATGTAAATAAAGATAATAATGAACGGGACGTCACGTTAATGGCCCCGAGGTAGGGGGCATCACAGCTAATGTCGAAAATCTTTCCACGAAGCGTCTGTAATAACCTGCCAGACCTAAGAAGCTCCGGACCTCGATTATTATTATCGGTCTCGATCAATTCGTGAGGGCTTCAATCTTTGTCGGGTCCACTGAAATTCATTTCTCGGATATCACATGTCCTAAAAATACCACTTGATGAAGCCAGAATTCGCACTTACTGAACTTAGCATAGAGTGTATGTTCTTTTAAAGTCTGTAGAACCTTTTTCCAAATGTAGCTCATGCTCGGCGAAACTCTTTGAATACACTAGGATATCGTCTATGAACACGATTACAAATTGATCCAGAAATTCCTTGAATACCCTATTCATCAAATCCATAAAGGCAGCAGGGGCATTAGTCAATCCGAACGGCATTACTGTAAACTCATAGTGTTCATATCTTGTCCTAAATGTCGTTTTTGGTATATCCTCTTTCTTAATCCTTAATTGGTGGTACCCCGTCCTCAAGTCAATTGTAGAAAATATCGATGCTTCTTACAACTAATCAAATAGGTCGTCTATCCTTGGTAGTGGGTACTTATTCTTAATGGTCACTTGATTCAGTTGTTTGTAGTCAATACACAACCTTAACGATCCGTCCTTCTTCCTCACGAATAAAATCGATGCTCCCCATGGAGACGCACTCAAACGAATGAAGCCTTTATCCAATAACTCCTGCATTTTGACCTTCAATTCTTTCAATTCTAACAGTGACATCCTAAAGGGCACTTTCGAGATCGGTTCTGTCCCTGGGGCTAATTCAACCACAAACTCCACTTTCCTCTCAGGTGGTAATCCCAAGAATTCCTAAGGAAAGACATTGGGAAGATTACACATCTCGACTATGTCCTTTAGCCTTGGTTCCTCAACCAACTAGCCAGCCACAAAATAATTATCTTTCTATACCTTAAAGACAGAGCTCAATCCATCCAATTTCAATCCAACAATCTCCCAAAACAAATCACCCAAGTTATTTACAAAATCTGAAATTTCCAAGCAACATTCATCCTTCCAAACCTGTCCAAGAATATCATCAGTAATTCAAAAATCTTTAAACCGATTGCGCCTATTCACCATAAGTGATTATAAGTCTTACAAGACCACTCAAGCGATAACTTCAAAATCATCTCCTATTGCATCCAATATCATCACATAACGCATCTAGATTTTCAAGGCACATCCTTCGCTTCCTTCCCAGCCACAGCATATACATTTCCTTACATCCGTAGCTGATTCTGATTGTTCTGCGGGGCGGCTTCTGCTTATTGCCTACCTGCAGTCGCTGCGATTGCATCAGTGGTCTAACCTGTCGGTTCAGCAATTTCTCACTTAGTGACCTTGCTGTCCATATCCACAACATGCTCCACTTCTATCTTAGCAATGGCCATTCCTATGCCTCTTCCTACAAGATCAACATGCGATGTTGGACTAGTAGCTCGGCTTTCCAAAGTTCTTCTTTACCGAAGGGACAAGTGTCATATTCTCTGTTATAGACTTCTTCCCAAGTTCTTATTGTCTCTAACCGGCGCGTACCACGGTCCAGAAGCGGCAGCCCTTTCACTCATATCCATTTCAACCATCGAGCCCTTTCATACAACTCATTGTAATCCCTTAAGACTTAAGAGTACTAACTGACTACGGAGTTCCGGTTTCAATTCATCCCGGAACTTCCTTGTCCTATCCACATGGTCCTTGACCATCCTTGGTATGTACTTAGACAACCTTACAAACTCGACCTCGTACTGATCAATTGACATCTGATTTTAGTGGAGTCAAAGAAACTCTCTTTCTTTTTCTTGTTCTTATGCACTCTTCGAAAGTACTTCCCATTGAAAACCTTGACCAAAGCACCCCAATACTTCAAAGCCTTTTTCCAACTCTTATATCTAAAGTGATGTAGCCTTGGGGTCATTTTTCTTATCAAACTTCGGAGGTTTCAATTTCAAAAATTACTCAACAAGTTATTACATATCTCTAACTGCATTAACTTGCCCTTAACCTTGGTTCCCATCATTCCCATTAAAATTCCAACTTCTTTGAGTGCCCTCAGAATTCCATCCACACTGGAATCCTCTACCAGTCCAACTTGCGGACCTACATAACCTCGACCTCCATCTCGACCTTGACTACTCAAATTACTCAACAAGTTATTACATATCTCTAACTGCATTAACTTGCCCTTAACCTTGGTTCACACCACTCACTTGCCTGCTATAATTCTCCTTAAGAATTAAAGATCTAGGTTAACTATACTAGTCTAAAGCCTTAAGTGGTGAATCACAACAACAATTAACTAAGCGGGCAACCAATCACAAACAACACCTAATCACAACCAACAGAGTTTGTGCACTTACCGCAAGTCCTGATGCACCTGCACCTCACATTTTATTGCATAAAATCACCTAGCAATCACAATCAAACAGTCTGGGGGTATGCATGGCACACGAGTCTCCCTAACTGGCTACCCCAAAGTCATTACTCCTTATCACTCCAGGTTTCGACCAACTTGGATCGAGCTGACCTTGCTCTAATACCAAATAAACCGGGGATGTCACGCCCCGAACCCTAACGGGCTTGCAATACCCCTTTGATGGTCGTATTGAACGCAACATCCTAGGACGCATTGCCAACCCAAACGAAACACTCAAATTAAATCACGAACGGAAGCAAATTTAAATCAACCTAGACAATAACCTATGACGACGGGATAGTACTTGCATAAATCAAACAGTTGCTTATAACATCCACAAACATAGTATTAAATCACGTTCATAAAAAAAAGCAGTGGTTAGGTAGCGTACTTCACTATATAAAAATGGGACATCCATAAAAGGGATAAAGCATCAATATCCAACACCACTTCCGGTCTCCAACTCGCACGTTACGACTGTTGGTCACTTGAAACCTGAAAATATTTAACAACGGGGTATGAGATAAATCTTAATAAATAGACAACCTATACCCCACCTAGGCCAATGCATACCTAGACGAGTCTAACGTGTAATTCACCAACAAACACAATCAATTTTCACACAACAAACTTATCTCGCCACGATTCCCATGCCAGCTCTGCACGTTAGTCAAATCACATGAATATCATAATAACTCATGAACACATCGCTATCATTCGGGTGCCAAATACATATATACATTCACTCAATTCAGTCACACTCAATTTGCATGCATGGCCAAGAAACTTTCCACGACTTAGGTCAACACCCCACAGGTTAGCCGTCCGATCAAGCCGGGCTCCGTCTCTCACTGGACCTCTCACACTTTCACATAACCCGCGTCAACACGCCTCAGGTCAGCCCTCAGATCAAGCCGAGCTCCGTCCCTCACTGGATATTTCACATTTTCACATGATCTGTGTCAATATGCCTCAGGTCAGCCCTCAGATCAAGCCGAGCTCCATTCCTCACTAGATATTTCACATGCATGCTCATACGTATGCAAATCCAATTCCAAACACAAATTCATCACACTAGCCCACCAATTCAACACTCAAGTCGGCCCAATCACACGTCAATTTCACCCATAAACGCCATGACAATCTGATCATCACACCCATATAAATTAGCTATTAAACATGCCACATAATCATTGCAATTCAATCTACCACCCTAAACCGGTACTAATCACACCCTAAACAAGTCACAAAATACCCATTATACTAAGTAGGGTTTAGGAAATCACTTACCTAAATTTAGCCCGGGAAAAATCCATATGGGCTCAAAATGGCACGGGTGAATAGTAACAGGTTTAGCACGGGTGAGGGTGCGACTGGTGCGGGGCTCGGCCACGTTTCAACACATAGCCCGACGACTTGGCGCAACGTTTGGCCATAATTAGGCACACGGCCCGATGACTCAGCCACAGCAAGGGCATGCTCGGGCATGGCCGGGTAGTTGGCTAGGTGACGTACAGTGGCTGGGCAGTAGCCTGGGCTGAGTGGGCAACGGCTCGGCTAGGACTTGTGCAGTGGCCTGGGTTGAGCGGGCTATGGCTCGGCCACGGCCTAGGCGACTTGGCTACGGGCTAGGTTGGTTGGCTGGCCAGCGGGGATGGGTGAGCAGTGGCGGTGACAGTGACTGTAGCGATGGCGAGCAGCTACGATGGCGATGTGACGGTGAGCTCAGTGACTATCTCAACCAAAGTAGGGGGCAGCTGCGTCGTCGTCGAGCAGCAGAGATGATGGTGGCGCAACAGTGAGTTGGTCTCGGCGACTGGCACGACGATGTGACGGCAATGGTGACAAAGATGGCAATGGTACGAAAGGGGAGGAGAAGGTCAGTAAGGGCGGTGGTGGCAAGGGAGAGTGGGAGCTAGGGCTAATGGGGAACTATCCTAACATGCAATTTCTAGATTCAATCCACAAAACAACATCAAAAGTAACATATGTTGTTCATCTGGATAGGCCTTGGTTACAAGAAGAAGTTTATTACAAATTTCCTAAACATGCAATTGAACTAGATTTTATTGAACACTCTTAGGTTCTAATCCAATTTCGGAAAATTCTATCACATCCTAAGTCAAGTTGATTATGTATTGAAGTATTACTTCGATTTTGAACTATGATTGAACTCTTATGTCCTTGGATGATCCTCTCGAACTGATCATTGCAATTAACGAGATCCTACCTTGATTGATCATCTAGGAACAACGATCGGAGATCAACTGAAATGGCGAGCATCCTGTGAAGATTGGGACTGGCAACCACCACAAATGAGTCAAGGAGACTTCGACCTAGCTAGTTGCAAAAGAAGATAGGCGATTGGATGTCAGATTATGGTCAACAAATGGCAGAGAGAGAGAGGTCGAGAAGGACATGCTCCAGATCGGGGAGAGAGAGAGAGAGAGAATTTTGGGAGAATTTCGACTAGAGAGAGGGTAGACAGAGAGTGTGGCTGCCGAATATGAGGAGAATTGGAGGGAATTTTAGTTTTGTTCACAAACTTTGGAGGGAAAATTCAAATTTTTTTATTAAATCTTAGCCCTTGATTTGATCAATGGTTGACATTCAATCCTTAACCCTTAAGCAAGCCTCCATTTGGCTGAATTTTGGTCACACAAATAAATGACATGGCCATTTTGATGGCCAAGATTGAATGGGCAATGAATGGTTGAGATTAGGCCTTCTCTTGGATTGATGACTATGCAAGGGGAATTTAGTAACTTCTCCAAGTGACATTTTGGTTAGTCTTGTGATGTGAGGGTGGGGTGGAGGGGGGGTGAGGGGGCTTGATGGGCTAATATGATTGACCCATTGGGCCGAACGGTTTAATTGGGCCTCGGCCCAATAGACCAAGCCCAATCGGCCATGTTGAGGTCAACTTGGTTCAACTGGGTTGGCCCATTGTAACGCCCCGGCCTCGGGGTTATTTACGTGACGTCCCGTTCATTATTATCTTTTATTACACACAAGCGGAAGCATACTCGGGACGATCACAACAAAAGAACAACCAACGAAAATAAGGCAAGCATTAGGAGCAACTTTATATTTACGAAACACGCAAACATATTGAAACAAGCTCTTCTCTTGGGTCATAGCAAACATCACACATATTCTACAAGCCTATTCCAAAGGCTTTTCTAATTACAGGCCGACGTGGCTTGGGCTTTCCTATCCCCACTATGACTTCTCGCTCCTCGCCATTTTATTTCCACCCCAGTCCCGTTCGCCTGGCCATTTCACATCCCACTCGTGGCTTGATCCCGGAGCCAGCCCGCCTGAGGCACCAAGTCCGTTAGGCCCTCATCGAACATTATAAGCGTCATGATTTGGTAGAAGGTGCGGTCTTCTCTAACATTTATCATAGTGAGCACTTCGGCTATCGGCTTCACGGGATTGCCAATGCGGGCTGGGGGAGATGCCATTCTGTGGACCCGAAAAAGGGAAAACAACGGGGGATGAGTCGGGGAGACTCAGCAAGTAAACCTACTAATATCAAGCGAGGACAAGGGAATCGCCGTTAGCACAAGCTGGCCCTTACCGCACCCGCATCAATGGCAAATCAATAGCAAAGTTCATACAAGAGAACATCAAGCATGGCTAAAACATGTGCACCTTGCCATTCAAGTCTCGGTTCTACCTCCAAAACAAACTTCAAACACGAAACATGATTAAATCAAGAAATGAACCAACCACGACCAACCAAACGACCGAGAAACGGTCCAAGCAAACCGTGTCACAACGCATCACAACTTCCTTTCCTGATATTAGGAAGTTTACTTACTCAACGTCAAATAAAACTTAGAGAACGGGGGTCGAGACGGGTGAGCTCGGGAAATTTCGGGCTTTTTCCCTTGCTTCCTTCTTGCTTCTTTCTTGCTTCTTTCTTGCTTGGCCGACCAAGACGAGGCCTACCAAGGCCAAATCGTGGCTCTTGGATGGGAACGAGTAGGAACATGGGCCGGTTCAGGGTTGGTTCGGGCGTGAGTTTCTCGGCCAAAGTGAGAAAATAAGAACAAGGGAAGAAGAAGAAGATGTTGGCGTGAGATTGGAGGATGGCGTGAGAGAGGAGGAGAGGGGGGAAAACTTCACGTGAGGCTTCTTGCTTTCTTGTAGACAACTAGGCTTGGAGAATAAGCCAAGTATTAATATGCACAATAGTCAAAAGTCATGATGACTTGTATTTAATGCCATTAAAAGTTATTAATGGACTAAAATGATGAAGAGGCTAACATTATCTCTTCCTCATTGGTTCTCCTCTCTCTCTCTCTCTCTCTCTCCCCCCTCACGGCTACTCCCTCTCTTTTTCTCTCTCTCTCTCTTTGGCCGAATGGCCACTCCCACGGCTCCCTATCTATCATACTCCTAACTTCACCATCACTCAAGGCCATTAAGGCATGTCATCATGATGAGGCTTAAGTCATGGCTTAGGTCATTTGGGCATGAGGTCATTGCTTACCTCACATCGCCATTAAGAACATAAGCCAAAAGTCATGATGAAGGTGATAAGCTTGAACCAATAAATGTGACTTCCACAAGAAGATTTAACTCTTGACCTGGTTAATTTCGTTTTCCCCTGGGATGACCTCCAATCAAAGCATAAAATGTCCCATTTGAAAGCTTGGAATGTGTACTTTAAATCACCAGAAGACACCAAGTCCAAATTCTAACGTTCTTGTATAGAAAATGCTGAATCTTTGAAATCTAACAAAACTATACTGCTTTGCACTGTTCACAAAATTGGACTTGAAAATATAGTAAATGGATTCCGAAAATTCTCAAATTCGGATATGTCATAAAAAAAGCTTTAACAAACATTTCTCATGTAGAACACAAAATCTGAATCTCTCTACAAATGCCATTTTTAGTAGCTCAAAGTCAGACTGAAAATAGTTCGCTGGAACAGAATTCTTGTTTCTCAAATTAAGCTCTGGCCAGCATGCAAATTATCTCAGAAAATTCTCAAATTTGTACACGTTATAGAAAAAGACGTTCTCACCAACTTTTGTGAAGGAAACGTTTTCCAAATCGGTATAGAAAAGCTTATAGAAAATAAAGACGGTGTGAACATCACCAAAATACCCATTCTGGGCAGTTTCACATAGTCCGAAAATCAGGCTATTATACTACTCATATCAACTCCAAAAATTCTAAAATTAAAGTATGTAAAACTTCATGATGTTTGGAACAACGTTCAAGAAGAGAGTATTTGGAAATTCGGATCACAAAAGCCTCCTCAAAAATAACAAAACGAAGGAGTACCAAGGATCCGAAATACGGTTTTCCAAAACAAGAGTAAAAATTTTTGTTCCAATTGGAAAACCATTAAGCTTAAACCATAGACATTTTCCAGGGACTGAAATTGAGGATGTGACACCCATTGTCACATCCCGATTTTTTAGGCCTGGGAAGCAGCAGGTAAATTGTAGTATCCTCAATTTCAGTTCCTGGGAGATGGCTATGGTTTAAGTTTGGCGGTTTTCCAATCAGAACTAAATTGTTTTTTTTCTTGTTTTGGAAAACTTAGTTTTCGGATCATTTGTACCCTTTCGTTTTGTTATTTTTGGAGAAACTTTTGTGATCCGAATTTCCAAACGCTTTCTTCTGGAAAGTTGTTCCAAACATTTTGACGTTTTACATGATTTAATTTCAGAATGTTTTGACTTGAGATGAGTGGTACGATGGCTTGATTTTCGGATCGTGTGAAACTGCCCAGAATGGGAATTTCGATGATGTTTACACTGTCTTGATTTTCTACGAGTCTTTTTGGGCCGATTTTGGAAAAGTTTCCTTCATAAAAGTTGTTGAGAACTTCCTTTTCTATAATGTGTATAACTTTGGTAATTTTTTGAGATGATTTGGATACTGGACAGAGCTTATTTTGAGAAATAAAAATGCTGTTCCAGTAAGCTGTTTTTAGTCTGTCTTTGAGTGACGGAAAACGGTATTTATAGAGATAATTAGATTTTGTGTTCTTCAAAAAAAATGTTTATTAAGGTCTTGTTTATGACATATCCGAATTTGAGAATTTTTGGAGTTCATTTACTATGATTTCAAGTCCGATTTCGTGAACAGTGCAAAACTGTCCGATTTTGTCAGATTTCAAGGATTTAGCATTTTTTATATGAAAATGTTGGAATTTGGACTTGGTGTCTTCTGGTGATTTAAAGTACGCGTTCTGAGCTTTCAAATGACATATTTTATGCTTTGATCGGAGGTCGGACCAAGGGGAAACGAAATTGAGAAGAAAGCTTGAAAATGATTGTCTAAGAATGAAGCTTGTTCAAGAAGCTTAATTAATGACTTGTATTAATGCTTGGTCTTCTTTTCCACAAGCATTTATTGGCCATTATTATTCTTGACTTTGATGACCCTTCATGATGGCTTGTGAGGTAAGCGCTTACCTCATTGCCCCGATGACATAAGCGCTTACCTCATCAAACTTTGGCCCCAAGTTTCCCCTCCCTATAAATAGAGAAAGGCCATTTGGCCAAGGGAGAGAGAGAGAGAGAGAGAGAGAGAGAGAGAGAGAGAAATGGAGAGAGAAAAAGAAAGAAAGAGAGAAAGAAAGAAAAAGCTTACCGGCGAGGCCGTCTTTCTCTTATGGTTTGATCGAGTGAGGAAGCCTTATGCAAGGCCCGAGTGTTCGTGAATCGCCCGAGAGTTGCCGAGACTCGCGTGTCCTTCACACGCCTCGTTCTCTCTAGTTCTGGTTTTGTTTAGTGCAAGTAAACTTCCTAATATCGGGAAAGGAAGTTGTGATACATTATGACACGGTTTGCTTGGACCGTTTCTCGGTCATTTGGTTGGTTGTAGTTGGTTCATTTCTCGATTTAATCATGTTTCGTGTTTGAAGTTTGTTTTGGCGGTAGAATCGAGACTTGAAAGGCAAGGTGCGCATGTTATAACCATGCTTGATGTTCTCTTGTATGAACTTTGCTATTGATCTGCCATTGATACGGGTGCGGTAAGGGCCGGCTTGTGCTAACGGCGATCCCCTCGTCCTCGCTTGATATTAGTAGGTTTACTTGCTCAGTCTCCCCGGCTGATCCCCCGTTTTTCCCACCCTCAGGTACATGGGATGGTCGAAGAATGGCGGCGACAGGGGGAACTTGAGCCATGTTGGAATTCGAGGAAAAGCGAGGAGCCGTGAACCCGAAGTAGTGGGCTTAGGACACCCAAGTCACATGTTATTGTTGTGTAAATGAGTAAAATCGGCTAAGTTGGCTTGTAAAATATATTTGCATGTCCTATAAACACAAGGTTTGCTCATGATGCTGTTTGTCTTAATCCCGCTGTTGTTTTTCCTGTGATTGTCCCGAGTTATGCTTCCGCTTGTATTTAAAGAAAGATAATAATAAACGGGACGTCACGTTTATATGACCCCGAGGTCGGGGCGTCACACCCATGGTCCTCCAATTGCTCAATTTCATTCTAATTTCGCTAATTGGTCGAATTCGGTCTAATTTGGTTGGCTCGGTTCGAACTGAATTGGCTTGGTTTGACTGGATCAACTCGTGATGTCCCAATTACCTTGATACCCTTTAAATTGCATTATAAGTTTGACCATTACATCTAATAGGGTCCAATTGGTCAAATTGGGCTTCGGTCCAAGCGGGTCGAACCAAGTTAGGCTATCAGGTTGACCTGGCTTGACCCTGCAGATCCCTAATTCACCAATTCAGCCAAATTACTTCAAATTACTGTGATTCTGTTAAAATTGGCATTGGAATTTAGTTAATTTGACTTAATTGGATTCAAATTGGGCTTATTGACATTACTTATGAAGGACCGATAAGGACCTTAAATTGGCGCTTGAAAATTGGCCCACCCATCTCAAGCTTGGAATATCAAAATCGACTTGAAAATTAAATGTGTTACAATTCCTAGATCAAATGTCATGAAGGAAACTTTTTTGGAAAGTGATTAGAAATCAATGAATTTTGAAATTTATTGATCGGGAGTCTAAATTCTTAGTTTGGCCGAAAAGCTGATTCTCGATCAAATTTTATAAAATGGATGAATTAGAAGTCTAATTGATCTTGAAAGGGATTGAATTATTGATTTTTCATTTTTCGAATTTTCGAAAAAAAAGTTGACTGAGGGTTGACTTTAGTGGTTGACCATAAAGTCAACTCTAATGGCATCCTTGTATTATTGGTGAAATCAATGTCTCAGTTTAGACAGAATACTATGTGTTGAGAAAAATCCCTAATTAGTTTTGAGGAATGACAAAACAATCTTTTACTGACAAGAATTATACTTAAATTATTTAATGCAGGTAAATACTGAGTCATCAGACTTAGTCGATGAAAGGACTTTGTCATCAAATTCAAAATTACTCGTCAGATTCAATAAGTGTTATTTTTGATAAGTTTGTGTAGGACAATCTGTAATATCCTGAATTCAACCCACTTCCGGGATTAATGAAATAGATGTAATTTCTCATTTCGTTTTAGTAAGTCTCGTCTAGAACTGATCATTCTCGGGATACTGACCAATAGGGAATGGCTAACTAGGAAAACGGTACGTGGATCCAAGAACTCGACCGTGAATCGAGGCCCAATTCCGAGAAACAACGAGGGACTATTTAGTGCTAATGTGGGCCGGTCCAAGGAGAGTGAAGGATTTGGTTTGGCCAATGATGCACGTTCGAATCGCGGGTGATTCCGAACGATCGGGAGTACGCGTGGCAAATGATTCCGAACTTATTCCGAACGATTGCAACCCCCGGAGCTAGCGATAAATCCTCACGTTCTTTTGAAAGTCGAGACCGTCATGACTCGAGTAATCCTAAGTCGATACGTGTAACCCTTAAACAACCACCCATTAGTGAGAGACGCTAAAATCGCATTTGAGCGAAATCGATCGTTGAATTGAGTCCGGACTTCGGTGTCGAATTTCATGGATGTACGCGACTATTTTGCAAGGACGACGTCATATTAGTGTGGCCAATTATATTTGGGATTTGGTATGATCGAAAAATGGAATTTTAGCCTGGGATCGGAAAATTACCGTTTTGCCCTTAAGCCTATGCATGGGTTCCGAATTTTTGGGGATTAATTTAGTCTAATCAGCCCCCAATAATGCTGAAACTTGCTGACCAATTCGCCCTTAGATGTTTTAGTCTTGATCAATCCTAGCCCTTGAATTGCGGAAAAGATAGTCATTTTTGGTGGGTTTGGTCAACCACCCCCACTCATCATTTCCTTCAAAACACTCAACTCTCTCTCTCTTCTCATTTCTCACCATCACCACCGGCCACTCCCCTCCCTCATGTCAACTCCCTTTCTCCCATTCTCTTCCCCTTGGCCGCATAAGAGCCTCGCCAGAGCGCCGCCCGCCAGTGCCGCTCGCCGCTCACCACTGCCACTTGACCACCATTCCCTCTCTTCCTCCTCATTCTGTGGCCACCACCAGCACCATCATTTCCCTTCGCCACCCCCTAGCTCAGACGAGACACCACTGCCCGTCGTGCATCACCGTGCGCTGCCGCTCGTTGTCGCTAATCCGGCGTGGTCCTGCCGTTGTTCAGCCACCCTCAGCACCTTGTTCAGCCTCATTGGAGTTTAGGAAACCTAGTGAGTATAAACCCTAAACCCCAATTAGGCTATTGTACACTTCTAGATAAGTTTAAGGGTTAAATTAGGGTGTTTTAGGGGTTAGATGTTGGCGGCTGACTAAGGCTGATTATGTGGTAAATTTGGGAGCCTAATGTGATGATTTAAATGTGATTTGGTGGTCTAGAATAGACTGATTGTTGGCTGTTCATTGGGAATTTGACTTAGGCGATTATGTAGACTAAAATGGGTGCAATTGTGTGGGCCGTGTAGTGGCTGATTTTGTGGTGATTTTGGAGGTTTAATGTGCTAATTTGGAAGTGATTTAGTGGTCTAGAGTGGACTGATTAGTGGCTGGCCATGGTGGAATTTATCGGGCCTTGTTCGGCAAAATTGAGGATTAATTGCGAAATTTCCATGTGTGCTTAAATTGTCCATTATATGGCTGATTGTATATGGTTTGGGAGTGATTATGTGATGCTAGATTGAGTGCTTAATGTGGCTGAATAAGGAGAAGCTTTGTGGGCCATGGTCTTGTGAATTGCAATAGTTTAATTGCGTGGTTTCGTGGGCCGATTAAGTTTCATGGCTGATTTGGTGCGATTGATTAGTTGGGCATTTTAATATGTTGAATTGAATATGTTATGGCATTAATTGAGCATGTGGCTAATTTAAATTGAGTGCCCAATATGACTTTTTATGAATGCCCGAGCATTGGATGTTATGGCCATGAATGTATATATCAAGCATTGGCATAACATGTGCATTACGTGAGTGTGCACGTTTGGCATAAGTGATCACCTAAATCGCCCCGATGCATTTTACACGGGGTTCAGATAATAATTGGTGATTGTGCACGTGTGATCACATAAAGCCCTAATGCGTTTTACGCGGGGTATTGAACCCGTCCTGATGCGTTTTACGTGGGACGATGCCCGGATTATCGAAAGATGGCCAACTTGATGCGTTTTACACAGGTTTTATGTCATGAGCCTGATGCGTTTTACGCGGGCCGGAGATCGATCTCAAAATGATAGACCTGATGCGTGCTACATAGGTCGGACCTGATGCGTTTTACGCGAGTTGGAGGTGAATTGAGAAATGACACGTGTGCAAGTGTGCAAGTGTGCATCAATGAACATGAGCATGAGTATGAGCACGGGCATGTACATAGCATACATCGTGGCCAAGTGATATTGCGTATATGCTGTGGTTGGGTTTTGTGCCATTATTGCTATTATTAGGTGCCTAACCTGCAGGGTCGCTATTAAGTGTTGGATTTGGGCCTAAGGGCCTAAGTTATTTGTGTACTGGTTTTGCGTGTTTGATTAATACTTGTCATGAGGTGCATGTTAGCTTAGTTTAGGCCTAGAGGGCCTACTCGCTGAGATTTATTCTCATTGTTGTTTAAACCTCACTTTTTAGAGCCCCAACCTTGAGATGGCAGGAGTGTCAATTCATTTTAGGATCCCGCACCGCATAGAGCGGTCGGTGATCAAGTACTCCATAGGGAGCGGGGAGACTTACATTAGACATTTTACCACAGTTTGGGTTGACATGGGTAGGCCACAGTTCTAGGCTCATCAGTATCTGGGTTGGTGCTTCCGAGATCCGTTCGGGGTTTATGGACACCTTAGGTCCTTCGATGTCCCGATCGTCGAGATTAGCCAATGGGACCCGCAGCATATTGATGGAGAGGTAGTTAGCCCTGAGGCCGTGTCTGAGGAGGATTCCGATCCCCGGCTGATCATTTTTTAGATGGATTCCGACCCGGAGAAGGAGCCGATAGAGTGGGAGTCCGATCCCAAGCTAGAGCCGATGGAGCTGGAGTCGAAGCCAGAGGGCAATTTCGAGGAGGAGCCAACGGAGGCCGAGTCCGAGCCAGATTCTATGGACTTCGAGTCCGAGTCATTTGACGACTCATCCGAGTCCTGAAGATCCGATCTAGACTAGTTGCCCTAGGGTTTAGCCGTTGATCATAGCTAGAGCAAGGCCGACACTTTTTGACTGGGGCCCTTCTTAGTTAGCACCCTAATCGCCCGAGCCACCTACCCTTTTTTGAAGTTAGTGGCTGTTGACTCATTTTGGTTGGTGTATATGGTTATCAATAGATATTGTAAATCCCTGTTATTAATGCCAGTTGTATTTATTGCTATCCTTGGTTATGTTGTTTTATTATGTTCGGGTGTTTATTGCTTCCGCATGTGCATTATTCTCTATCTTGGGTTTTGGGGTCGGCGACGTGTCATGGAACGTCGCACTAAATTCGACCTCGGTAGGGTTGTCGCGTACCGTAGGGTTTGGGGCATGACATTCCCTATTGATTTGGTACCAAAGCAAGGTCAGCTCGATCCAACTCGGTCGAAACCTAGAGTGATAAGGAGCAATGACCTTAGGTAGCTGATAGGGAGACTTGTGTGCTACATGTACCTCCAGACTATTTGACTTGCTTGATTAAGTGATTGTTGGGATTGACCCGTAAAATGTAGGTGTGGCAGAACCCGAGGTAAGTACGCATACTTCTTTGGTTGAGAATTCATGTTGCTCGTGTTGACTACCTGTTGAGGGATTGATTGTTGTGATTCTGTGCCTAGGACTTCAGACTGGTGTAGTTTGGCCTAGGTCTCTAATTCCTAAGTGGAATTATAGCAGGTAGGCGAGTATTTGAGTTGTGAAGATGAGTAGCCAAGGAAGAGGTAGAGGTCGAGGTCAAGGTCGCAGTCAAGGTCGTGTAGACCCGTAAGTGAGGGTTGCAGAGGATCCAAGGGTTGATGGGATTTTGAGGGCACTCAAGGAAATGGGAATACTGATGGGTAGGCAGACCTAAGAGAGAAATACCACTGTTATCACTACTGCTGAGGCCGCTGTTGCTGTTGCCAATAGGGCTAATGGGAATAATAGAAATAACGGTAATTAGGGGGATAATGGGAATCCAGCTTTAGGACCGGCAAATCTGATCAGGCCGATGTCTAAGTTGGTCAAATAGTTCTTGAAGTTAAAACCACCGAAGTTCGACCGGAAGGGTGACCCCGAGGCCGCACCGCGTTAGGTCGAAGAATTGGAGAAGGTATTCGAAGTTCTGGGGTACACCGAAGCTGAAAGAGTGACTTTGGCGATATGTCAACTGTAGGATAATGCTAATGACTGGTGGAATGCCACTAAGGGTACCGCCCAGACTTGGGTCGTGTTTACTAAGAATTTTTATGGGAAGTATTTCTCTGAGAGTGCCAGAGAGAGGAAGTTAGCGGAGTTCATGAGGCTCCGCTAAGGATTGATGACCGTGGACCAATACGAGGCGGAATTTGCGAGGCTGTCGAAGTCCGCGCCTAAGATGGTTGAGGACCCTCAGGATAAGGTCCAGAGATTTTTAGGATGGGCTGAAATCGTATCTTCAAAGCTAGATGATATCGCTCAACATAAAAGACTATGAAGAGATGTACGAGCGAGCTCAGGCTATAAAGTGAGATCATATGGACAGGGCAGCCGCTTCTGAATCGCGATTCACCCCGGCTAGGGACAACCGCCATTTCAGGAAGAAACCGATGGTGGGAAATAGGCGATTTATCCCTCCCGTTAGAAAGAATATCGAAAAGCCAAACCACCAGCAGAATCGGTTTGGAGCGTGTTTTAAGTGCGGAAGTATGGACCACGAGATAAGGAATTGCCCCCAGTAATGCCTAGCAGGTCCACTGATGCAAACACAACAGTCTCGAGTTAGAAATCAGGCTGGGAATCCCCCACCGGCTAATCTGAATAGGCCGCCGGCACAAGGACGTGTGTACGCCATGGCACGAAGAGAGGTTGAGAATACGCCAGGCGTGATCATAGGTATGGTTTCTCTGTGCAATCATGCTGCGTATGCTTTATTTGATCCAGGGGCATCGCACTCATTTGTGTCTGCTTAGTTTATTGAATTGGCTAGATTAAAACCTATTTTGCTAGAAGTGCGGTTATGTGTGATTACGCCATTAATGGATAAGATATGCATATCGTTAGGATGACCGGATTGTGAGATAGTAATTGGTGGCATGGAAAGCAAGATAGATTTGGCTATTTTGGCAATGTATGATTTGATGTGATTATAGGCATGGATTAGTTAGTCAAATAGAATGCTGTGATGGATTGCAAGAGCAGGGTGATTCAGTTTAGTCCAGCTGGACACTCTAGATTTGAGTTTGTAGAGAGTCGAGGGGGAACCTCGATCCCTTGGGTTTTATCAGTAGAAGCAACCAAGTTGTTGGATGAGGGATATCAAGGATACCTAACAAGTGTGATTGATTCGATGGCAGAAGAAGTGTGGCTAGAGGATATAGCAGTGGTGTGCAACTTTCCCAATGTCTTTCCCCAGGAATTGCCGAAATTTCCCCCAGAAAGGGAAGTGGAGTTTGTTATCGAATTGGCCCCCGGGACTGAGCCAATCTCGAAGTCGCCTTATAGGATGTCATTGTCAGAGTTGAAAGAATTAAAGGTTCAGATGCAGGAACTGCTATACAAGGGTTTTATTACACCGAGTGCATCTCCTTGGGGAGCGCTAGTCTTATTTGTAAGAAAGAAGGATGGGTCGTTGAGGCTATGTATCGATTACCGCCAGCTGAATCAGATGACAATCAAGAATAAATATCCTCTTCCAAGGATTGACTACCTGTTCGACCAATTATAAGGAGCCTCGGTATTCTTTAAAATTAACCTAAGGACAAGGTATCATCAGTTAAGGATCCAAAATGAGGATATCCCAAAGACGGCATTCAGGATGAGGTATGGGCATTATGAATTCACGGTAATGCCGTTTGGACTTTCTAATGCCCCTGCTACTTTCATGGACTTAATGAATCGGGTATTCAAGGAGTTTTTAAATCAATTCGTCATTGTCTTCATAGATGATATTTTGGTGTATTCAAAGAGTCCCGAGGAATATGAGGTACACTTGGAAAAGGTCCTACAAACGTTAAGAGAGCATGCATTGTATTATAAGTTTAGCAAGTGCGAGTTTTGGCTTAACCAAGTGGCATTTCTTGGACATATAATTTCCGGAGAAGGAATCTCCGTGGATTCGGCGAAGATTGAAGCAGTGATGGATTGGCCAAGACCGACGACAATTACTGAGGTTCGAAGCTTCTTAGGTCTGGCAGGTTACTATCGACGATTCGTGAAAAAATTCTCAGCGATAGCCACTCCATTGACAACATTGCTTGAGAAGGAGATGAAGTTTGAATGAACGGAAACGTGCGAAGAGAGTATTTAGGAATTGAAATAGAGATTAACGACTGCACCAGTGCTAACAATCCCTTCAGGACCGGGAGAATATGAGATTTATAGCGATGCTTCGCTTAAGGGATTGGGATGCATTCTAATGCAATATGGAAGGGTGGTTGCTTATGCATCATGTCAGTTAATGCCTCATGAGATGAACTACTCAACTCACAACTTGGAGCTGGTAGCAATCATTTTCGTGCTTAAGACTTGGAGGCACTGTTTATGTAGAGAAAGGTTCTAGATTTATATGGACCACCAGAGTCTTAAATACGTGTTTTCTCAAAAGGAGCTAAATATGAGATAGTGTCTTTGGATGGAGTTGCTGAAGGACTATGACTATGACATTTTGTATCATCCCGGAAAAACCAACCAGGTAGCGGATGCCCTAAGTTGGAAATCGAGCATCGCGCAGTTAATAGTCAAAAAGTGGATTTTATTGGAAGGAGCGCGAGACTCAGAGTTTAAGTTCAAGGTAGGATACCTCTCCAGTTTAGTGGTGACGTTAAGGATTGAACTGGAAGTGCAAAACAAAATTAAGGCGTTACAATCTACGGACCCTGAGATTCAGAAGATTCTGGAGATGGATGGCACTAAAAGGAAACTAGACTTTCACGTGTCCGAGGATGGAATTATGAAGTTTCGAGGACGTTTGTGTGTGCCCAACGATTTGGAGCTTAAGGAATAGATTTTTTCGGAAGCTCATAGGAGTAATTATAGCATTCACCCAAGTAGCACGAAGATATACCAGAACCTTCAACAGCATTATTGATGGAATGGAATGAAGGTGGATGTGGCCAAGCATGTAGCTAAGTGTTTGACGTACCAACAAGTGAAGGCATAACATTGTAAACCTGGTGGAATGTTGCAGCCGTTGGAAATTCCAGAATGGAAATGGGAGCATATTACGACGGATTTTGTAACAGGATTGCCAAAAGCTAGAGGGGACATGACTCTATTTAGGTGATAGTGGAGAGGCTGACTAAGTCAGTATACTTCCTGACAGTGCGAAAGGACTTTGAGCTGGAAAGGTATATGAAATTATATGTGCGGCAGATAGTCCATCTTCATGAAGTACTGGTATCGATCACTTCGGACCGTGATCTCCGGTTTACTGCTAATTTTTAGAAGAGTCTGCAAGCGGCCATGGGAGCAAAGTCACAGTTCAGTACGGCCTATCATCTACAGACGGATGGCCAGTCTGAAAGGATTATTCAGACTTTAGAGGATATGCTGAGAGCATGTGTATTAGACTTTCAGGGCAAGTGGGAAGAACAGTTACATTTGATTGAATTTGTCTACAATAACAACTTTTAGCAGAGTATTGGGATGGCACCGTTTGAAGCACTTTGTGGCAGAGCGTGTAGAATACCGTTGTATTGGGATGAAGTGAGAGAAAGAAGTATAATGGGTCCAGAGTTGGTTTAGTAGTTGGTGGAAACGGTAAAGATTATCCGGGAAAGACTAAGGACAGCTCAGAGCCATTATAAGAGTTATGCGGACCGAAAATGTAGACCGTTGGAGTTTCAGGTTGGTGACCACGTATTCCTTAAGATCTCACCGATGAGAGGACTGTTTCGATTTGGTAAGAAAGGAAGGCTGAGTCCGAGGTATATAGGCCTGTTCAAGATTTTGGAGAGGATTGGAATGTTGGCTTATCGTCTCGCCTTACCACCGAATTTGTTGCAAGTTCATAACGTCTTCTATGTGTCAATGCTAAGGAAGTACAAACCGGATCCAACCCACGTGCTGAATCATGAAGTAATAGACATGGACAACAGGATGTTGTACATGGAGAGATCAGTGCGAATCGA
Source organism: Syzygium syzygioides (assembly GCA_031216285.1). NCBI lineage: Eukaryota > Viridiplantae > Streptophyta > Magnoliopsida > Myrtales > Myrtaceae > Syzygium > Syzygium syzygioides. The sequence continues at coordinate 16,087,632 of CM062244.1, read as the reverse complement.
GGACAGGAAGGAGCAAGTTTTGAGGAGTAAGACGATCCCGATGGTCAACGTTGTCTGGGAACATCACGGGACAGAAGGCGCCACCTGGGAAAGTGAAGAAGTAATGCGACGTCAGCACCCCCATTTGTTTGAGTAGACGGGTTTGAGTTGTAAATTTCGAGGACGAAAATTTTGTAAGGGGGGAAGAATTGTAACATTCTGAATTCGACCCACTTCCGAGATTAATGAAATAGACATTATTTCTCATTTCGTTTTAGTAAGTCTCGTCTGAAACTGATCATTCTGGGGATACTAACCAATAGGAAATGGCTAACTAGGAAAATGGTACGTGGACCCAAGAATTCGACCGTGAATCGAGGCCCGATTCTGAGAAACAATGAGGGAATATTTTGTGCCAATGTGGGCCGATCCAAGAAAAGTGACGGATTTGGTTTGGCCAACGACATACGATCGGATCGCGGGTGACTCTACACGATCAGGAGTACGCGTGGCAAACGATCTCGAACTTATTCCGAACAATCGCGACCCCCGGAACTAGCGATAAATCCTCGCATTCTCTTGGATGTCGAGACCATCACAACTCGAGTAATCCTAAGTTGATACGCGTAACCCCTAAACAACCGCCCGTTAGTAAGAGACGCTAAAATTGCATTTGAGCAAAATCGATCGTTGAATTGAGTCCGGACTTCGATGTAAAATTTTGTGGACATACGCGACTATTTTGCAAGGACGACTTCGTATTAGTGTGGCCAATTATATTTGGGATTGATATGATCGAAAAATGGAATTTCGGTCCAGGACCGGAAAATTATCATTTTGGCCCTAAGCCTATGCATGGGTTCCGAATTTTTGGGGATTAATTTAGTCTAATCAACCCCCAATAATGCTGAAATTTGCTGGACCAATTCGTTCTTAGATGTTTTAGTCTTGATTAATCCTAGCCCTTGAATTGAGGACAAGATAGTCATTTTTTATGGGTTTGGTCAACCACCCCCACTCACCATTTGAGACGCCCCGTACCTCGGGGCCATAAACGTGACATCTCATTCATTATTATCTTTCGTTATACACACGCGGAAGCATATCTCGGGACAATCACATTAAAAACAAATCAACAGCGGGATTAAGACAAACATCATGAGCAAACTTTATATTTACAAAGTAAGCAAACATGTTTTAACAGGCCCTTCGGGCCATGGCAACAACACATATTTTCATAGCCATTTACACATAATAAACTTGTGGTTTGGGTTTTTCCTATCCCCATTATGACTTCTCGCTCCTCGCTTTCCCCGAACTGCAACATGGCTCGAACTCCTCCTGACGCCGCCATCCGTTCGACCATCCTATGTACCTGAGTGTGGGAAAATGGGGGGTGAGTCGGGGAGACCCAGTAAGTAAATCTACTAATACCAAGCGAGGACGAGGGGATCGCCGTTAGCACAAGTCGGCCCTTACCGCACCCGCATCAATGGCAAATCAATAGCAAAGTTCATTCAAGAGAACATCACGCATGGCCACATCGTACACACTTCACAAACCAATGCTCGGTTCAATCTCAAAACAACATCAAACAATAAACATGATTAAATCAAGAAATGAACCAACCACAACCAACCAAATGACCGAGAAACGGTCCAAGCAAACCGTGTCACAACGTATCACAACTTCCTTTCCCGATATTAGGAAGTTTACTTACACAACATCAAACAAAACTTAGAGAACGGGGTCGAGACGGGTGAGCTCGAGAGATTTCGGGCTTGAACTCGGGCCTTGGGTGTGGCTTCCTCACTCGATCAAACCACAAGAGAAACACGGGCTAGTCGGTAAGCTTTTTCTCTCTTTCCTTCTCTCTCTCTTTCTCTTTCTCTCTCTCCCTCACGGCTACTCTCTCTCTCTCTCTCCCTTGGCCGAATGGCCTTTTTCTATTTATAGGGAGAGGAAACTTGGGGCCAAAGTTTGGATGACATAAGCGCTTATGTCATCGCGGCGCGTGAGGTCATCGTGTGTGTCATTGGGGCGCGTGAGGTAAGCGCTTACCTCACATGGCTATCATGAATGGCCATCAAAGTCAAGCATCATAATGGCCCATTAAATGCTTGTGGAAAAGAAGACCAAGCAATAAATGCAAGTCATTAATTAAGCTTCTTGAGCAAGCTTCCTCCTTGGTCACTTATTTCCAAATTTCGTTTTTCCCTGGTATGACCTCCAAAAAATACATAAAATATCTCATTTGAAAGCTCAGAACACGTACTTTAAATCACCAGAAGACACCAAGTCCAAATTCCATCGTTTTCGTATAGAAAATGCTAAATCTTTGAAATCTGGAGAAACCGGATAGTTTTGCACTGTTCACGAAATTGGACTTGAAAACATAGTAAATGAACTCCGAAAATTCTCAAATTTGGATATGTCATACAAAAGACCTTAATCAACATTTTTTATGCAGAGCACAAAATCTAATTCTCTCTTTAAATACCATTTTCGGTCACTCAAAGACAGACTAAAAACAGCTTACTGGAACAGCAGTTTTATTCCTCAAAATAAGCTCTGTCCAGTATCCAAATCATCTCAGAAAATTCCCAAGTTTGTACACGTTATAGAAAAAGAAGTCTTTAACAACTTTCGTGAAGAAAACGTTTCTAAAATCATCCCAGAAAAGCTCGTAGAAAATAAAGACAGTGTAAACATCACCGAAATTCCCATTCCGGACAGTTTCACACAGTCTAAAAATCAGGCCATCGTACCACTCATATTAACTCCAAATATTCTGAAATTAAATCACGTAAAACTTCAAAATGTTTGGAACAACTTTCCAGAAGAAATCATTTGGAATTTCGGATCACAGAAGTCTCCCCAAAAATAGCAAAACAAAGGGGTACAAATGATCCGAAAACACGGTTTTCCAAAACAAGGGTAGAAATTTTTGTTCCAATTGGAAAACCACCAAGCTTAACCCATAGCCAATTCCCAGGGACTAAAATTGAGGATATTACCATTTACCTGCAGCTTCCCAGGCCCAAAAATCGGGATGTGACACCATTTCCTTCAAAACACTAAACTCTCTCTCTCTCCTCTCATTTCTCACCATTACCACTGGCCACTCCCTCCCTCATGCCAATTCCCTCTCTCCCATTCTCTTCCCCTTTGCCTGAGAGCCTTACCGGAGAACTGCCGCCTGCCAGTGTCGGTCGCCGCTAACCACCACCACCCGACCACCATTCCCTCTCTTCCTCCTCATTCCGTAGCCACCACCAGCACCATCATTTCCCTTCGCCACCCCTTAGCTCAGTCGAGACACCATCGCCCGCTATGCACCGTCGTGCGCCACCGAGAAGCCGCCGCTCGTCGTCGCTGATCCGGCGTGGTGTCGCCGCTATTCAGCCGCCCTCACCACCTTGTTCAACCTCATTGGAGCTTAGGAAACCTAGTGAGTACAAACCCTAAACTCCAATTAGGCTATTGTACACTTCTAGACAAGTTTAGGGGTTAAATTAGGGTGTTTTGGGGGTTAACTATTGGCGGCTGACTAAGGCTGATTATGTGGTGAATTTGGGTGCCTAATGTGACGATTTAAATATGATTTGGTGGTCTAGAATGGGCTGATTGTTGGCTGTTCATTGGGGATTTGATTTAGGCGATTATGTGGACTAAAATGGGTGCAATTGTGTGGGCCGAGTAGTGGCTGATCTTGTGATGATTTTGGAGGTTTAATGTGCTGATTTTGAAGTGGTTTAGTGGCCTAGAGTGGACTGATTAGTGGCTGGCCATGGTGGAATTTATCGAGCCTTGTTCGGCGAAATTGAGGATTAATTGTGAAATTGCCATGTGTGCTCGAATTGTCCATTATATGGCTGATTGTATATGATTTGGGAGTGATTATGTGATGCCATGATTGAGTTCTTGATGTGGCTGAATAAGGAGAAGCTTTGTGGGCCATGGTCTTGAGAATTGCAATAGTTTAATTGCGTGGTTTCGTGGGCCGATTAAGTTTCATGGTTGATTTGGTGCGATTGATTAATTGGGCATGTTAATATGTTGAATTGAACATGTTGTGGCATTAATTGAGCATATGGCTAATTTAAGTTGAGTGCCCAATGTGACTTTTTATGAATGCCCGAGCATTGGATGTTATAGCCATGAATATACATATCAAGCATTGGCATAACATGTGCATTACGTGAGTGTGCACGATTGGCATAAGCATGTAATCACCTAAATCATCCTGATGCGTTTTATGCAGGGTTCAGATAATAATTGGTGAATGTGTATGTGTGATCACATAAAGCCCTGATGCGTTTTATGCGGGGTATTGAACTCGTCCTGATTCGTTTTACATGAGGCGATACCCAGATTACTGGAAGATGGCCAACCTGATGTTTTTTATGTAGGTTTTGTGTCATGAGCTTGATGCGTTTTACGCGGGTCGGAGATCGATCTCAAAGTGATAAACCTAATGTGTTTTACGCAGGTCGAACCTGATGCATTTTACGCAGGTCGGAAGTGAATTGATTAATGACACGTGTGCAAGTGTGCAAGTGTGCATCAATGAACATGAGTATGAGCACGGGCATGTGCATAGCATACATCGTGGTCAAGTGATATTGTGTATGTGCCGTGGTTGGGTTTTGCATACATCGCTAAGATTTATTCTCAATGTTATTTAAACCTCACTTTTCAGACCCCTGAGCTTGAGATGGCAGGAGTGCCGATTCGTTTTAGGATCCCGCACCGCATAGAGTAGTTGGTGATCGAGTATCCCGTAGGGAGTAGGGAGACTTACATTAGACATTTTACCACAGTTTGGGTCGATGTGGGTAGGCTGCAATTCCAAGCTCATAAGTATCTGGGTTGGTGCTTCCAGGACCCGTTCGGGGTTTATGGACCCCTTAGGTCCTTCGATGTCCCGATCGTCGGGATTAGCCAATGGGACCTGCAGCATATTGATGGAGAGATAGTTAGCCCTGAGGCCGTGTCCGAGGAGGATTTCAATCCCCAGCTAATCATTTTCGAGATGGATTCCGACCTGGAGGAGGAGCCGATGGAGTGGGAGTCTGTTCCCAAGCCAGAGCCAATGAAGCTGGAGCCAAAGCGAAAGGGTGATTCCGAGGAGGAGCTAGTGGAGGTCGAGTTCGAGCCGGATTCTATGGACTCCGAGTCCGAATCATCTAACGACTCATCCGAGTCCTCAAGATCGAATCCGGAACGGTTGCCTTAGGGTTTAGCCTTTAACCATAGATAGAGTAGGGTCGACACTTTTTGACTGGGGCCTTCTTAGTTAGCACCTTGACCGCCCGAGCCACCTACCCCTTTTTGAAGTTAGTGGTTGTTGACTCATTTTAGTTGGTGTATATGGTTATCAATGGATATTGTAAATCCCTATTATTAATGTCAGTTGTATTTATTGCTATGCTTGGTCATGTTATTTTATTATGTTCGAGTGTTTGTTGCTTCCGCATGTGCATTGTTCTCTATCTTGGGTTTTGGGATCGGCGACGTGTCCTGGGAAGTCGCACTAAATTCGACCTCGGTAGAGTTATCGCGTGCCGTAGGGTTCGGGGCATGACACAATCAAATTGATATCTCAAGATATCCTAATTGACAATCACAAGATTGTTCCTTAAACATGAAGAGCTACACTTATGGAAACCTTGATTTAATTGTATGGACGATCAAATCACTTGGAGATAATGGTTCTTTTTCTAACGGTTATGCATTTCCTTTTGGGAAGTTTCTCCAACAGGTTGATTTGGAGATCAATCCTCTGAAGATTATCCAATGGATAGATTGGAAATGGAGGAGTATAAAAAGAGTGCACATGTCATACAAGAAAAAAAAACTAGAATCAAGAATTTCAAAGTCTGAATAGAGTTTTGATCTTACACACTTGTGATTACTGTCTTCCACGTTGTGATTTTAGAAAAAAAAAATTACTTAAGTGAAGAGTGTACGTGATAGTGCAATCTATAATCTGAGAAGCACTGCTCTTGTAATTTTCTAGTGATTCAATAGCGAAACACAACCAATAGGCTGCCAGCGTTGAGAGTGGACTAGGCTTGATAAAGCCAAACCACTATAAAGATCTGTATGCAGTATTCTTTATCTCTAAACTTTCATTTATTATTTTTGACATTATACTGCATACATATCTATTAAACGAGTTCATCAAAACATCATCTTAGTCATCAGACGCAATCATATGACGACAACTTATATATAAATTTGTAATACGCATCCATCTTATATTGATCATATAAATTGTTGACCTCGACTATATTTATTCCACACGTTTAAATCATACAATTGTATAAAATCACCTATTCACCCCCCTCTAGGTGATAACACTAGCCGTAACAATTGATATCAAAGCCTAGTATTCATTTTTCTTTGAAGTGTTATTTTACTTATGAGCTAACGATTCTTGATGGCTAGTAATGCTGAGTTAGGTCACAACAACATACTGCCTTATTTTAATGGAACTAAGTATAGTGTCTAGGAAAACAAGATGAAGACATTCATCTTGTGAATAGAGCAAGATATATGGAATATTGTTAACATGGAATCATTCTAACTAAAACAAAATCCCCAGAAACTTCAAAAGAGCAAAATGAGACACCTTCTGGCGGAGGAGTTAGAGAGCAAATCAAACCTCAAGTTCTACCTCTCTCGGCCAATGAAATTTCCAAAAGAATCCATCTGGATGCAAAGATCAGAACGGCTATACAATGGTCTAGCAAGTGTTGAATACAAACGAATTGTAAATCTCAAAACTGCAAAAGAAATTTGGGATCGTCTCAAGCTTGTTCATAAAGGAATAGAGAGAGTCAAGGAGACAAATCTCAACATTTTCCTTAGACAGTACAAGTCCTTCACTCAGAAACCAAACGAAACAATTTTTGAGATGCAAAGTAGATTCACTGAGATCGTAAATGGGCTTGAATTCCAAAAAAATCCTATCTCAAAACCTATGAAAGTGAACAAATTGCCGAGAGCTCTTTCAAAAGAGTGGAACAACATCAAAGTTTCTATTCAAGAAACTCAGGGGATTAGACCACTCACGGTGGATGAACTTATCGGAACTCTTCAATCCTATGAAACTGAAAAGTTCTTAGAAACTAAAGGACCCAAAGGTAAAAAATCCATAGCTTTAAAAACTAACATTGATTATGATGATACAGATTCAGATGAAGATGAGGATGAAGATGAAGAGTTGGCTCTAATGATCAAGAAACTAAGAAAGATGGCAAAGAAGGTGAAGATGAATAAGTTAAAGAAGCTAAACTTTCAAAAGAAATCAAGTGGCGAACATGATGAAAACAATGATGTGATATATTTCCACTGCAAAAAGAACGGACATATAAAGCCGAAATGTCCTCTTCTTAAAAAGAACAAAGGAAAGTATGAACGATATAAGAAGGCTTTCAAAGCTGAAACGTGGAGTGATTCAGATGATGATGAAAGCAAACAAGAAAATGCCAATAGCTGCTTGATGGCAAATTCAGGCTTAGAATCAAGTTCCAATGAAGAAGACGAAGTAATTCCAAAATTCCTGAAGCAGTGGCCTATTATATTGATGAATTAGTCTCTATTAATAAAACTGCTTTCAAAAAAATTTTCTGTATTGAAGAAGGAAATTTTGTCCTTAAAAAGTGCAACTCACAATAAAGATATTGATGAATCAATTGCATATGAAAATGAATGTTTAAAAAAGGAAAATAATCTTTTAAAACAGCAAGATATCTCACAAAAGAATAAGATTGATTTTTTGCAAAAAAAATTTAATCTTATCAAGGAGAATAAAGAATTCTTTGAAAAGAAAAATGATTTATTGAAAAAGGAAATTTTTTATCCGAAAAATATTTCTATGGAAAGCTTTGGTCGTATCTCTAATGAAAAAGAACTTTTGAAAAATGAAAATTTTAATATAACTAAGAAATTCTCAATGGGTTCGAAAAATCTTCAACATATTTTGTCAATTCAAGTTTCCTATTATAATAAATCAAGTTTGGATTTTGAGAAAAGTACTGAATTGAAAAATGCTTTTTCCAATGTCAAAGAAAGACTAAAGAAAAAACCCCCCAAATTTGTGTATCAAAATCACTTTCAAAAGCAATTTGTGAAATTCAATGGTCAAACTTCCTATAAGTGCTCAAATTACGGTGATTCAAATCACTTTAAGAGTGACTATCCTAAAGTTTGGAGATCTGTTAAGAGAGACATTATGAGAATAATTAATCCTAACCAAAATGGACCCAAGAAAATATGGGTACCAAAGAAAAAGTGAGTTACTTATCTTTTGTAGGTACCAAAGAGAAGAAAGAACAAGTGGTATCTTGACAATGGTTGCTCAAGACACATGACCGGAGATCCTCTGAAATTTATCCGGTTAGAAAGAATTAAAGGAGGAAGTGTTTCCTTTGGAGGCAACAATAAAGGAAAAATAATTGGGAAGGGACTGTCAGAATAGAAAATCTCATCATCAACAAAGTTGCACTAGTTGAAGCTTTGAACTTCAATTTAATTAGCATTAGTCAATTATATGATACTAGTTATAGAATCACTTTCTAAGAAAACAAATGTTGTGGGATAAGTAAAGACAACAAGCAATCATTTATGGGTTGAAGACATAAAAACATTTACCTACTAGACATAAAGTTTAACAACTTGCAATGTCTCATTCCACAAAAGAAAAATCTAATCAATAGCATAGGAAGCTCGGACACGTTAGTGTCAAGTTGATTTCCAAAATAGCTTCAAAGAAACTTGTCAAAGGATTGCTAGAACAAAAATTCAAGAACACTGAGTTATGTTCAGATTGCTCTAAAGGTAAACCGGTAAGAAGTTCATTTAAATTAATAAATTATGTCAGCACTAATCGAGCTTTGCAGTTACTTCATACGGACATTTTCGGATCTACTCAAACTCTAAGTCTTGGAGGTAAGAAATACTGCTTAGTTATTATAGACGATTATTCAAGATTTACTTGGGTATTCTTTTTGGCTCATAAAAGTGAAATATTTGAATATTTCTCAAAATTTGCCAAAAAGGTACAAAATGAAAAGGGTTATATTATTTCGAGCATTAAATCTGATCATGGAAGAGAATTTGAAAATCAAAATTTTTCTAATTTCTGTGATAAAAATGGTATTCAATATACTTTTTCCTCACCCTATACTCCTGAACAAAATGGAGTAGTTGAAAGAAAGAATAGAACTTTGCAAGAAATGGCTAGAACTCTTCTATTTGAAAATAAAACTCTAGCACATTTTTGGGCTGAAGCTGTATCAACAGTTGTTATATTTCAAATAGAATGTTTCCAAAAAAAATTCTTGAAAAAACCCTTTGTGAATTGTTCAAAGGTAGAATTCCTAATTTCTCTTACTTTCGGATAGTTGGATGTAAATGCTTTGTTCTCAAAAATTCTAATGATCGTGTTGGTAAGTTTGATGAAAAGTCAGATGAATGAATCTTTCTTGGATACTTAACTAGAAGCAAAGCTTACAGAGTATACAACAAAAACACTCAAACGGTGAAAGAATCATTGAATGTCAAGTTTGAAGATTCAACTCAGACTCAACAAGATGACTCTGACACTGAAAATCTAGTATTTAAAGAATCTGACAAAGCATCTAATGAATTGACGATAAGAGAAAATGATCAAAATCAAAGATCTGATTAAGTTCAGAAATCATTAAACCAACAAGACAATGAAGAATCATCAAACTTCAATGATGAAAACGATAAAAGATTCAACACAAACTAGAAGCAAAAATCTAGTCATTCCAAAGACCTTATCAATGGAAATTTAGATGAAGGAATCAAAACCAGAGCAAAGGCAAAAGAAGTCATAAATACACTGGCTCTCGTTTCTGAAGTAGAACTAAAGAATGTCAAAGAAGCATTGAAAGATGAAAGCTGGATTGAGGCCATGCAAGAGGAACTTTTGCAATTTCAGATCAATCATGTATGGGAACTCATTCCTAGAGTCAAAAATCACTCAGTTATTAGAACAAAATGCGTATTTCGAAATAAACTGATGATCAAGGAAAAGTTATCAGAAACAAAGCAAGACTTGTGGCCAAAGGATATTCACAAGAGGAAAAAATAGATTACGATAAAATGTATGCTCCAGTGACTAGGTTAGAAGCAATAAGAATTTTACTGCCTTATGCTTGTTTCTATGATTTTAAACTGTTTTAGATGGACGTCAAAAGCGCTTTCTTGAATGACTACATCAAAGAGGAAGTATATGTAGAACAACCTCCTGGTTTTGAAGATGCTCACAAGCCTGATCAGGAATATACTCTCAAGAAAGTATTATACGATCCCAAACAAGCTTCACGTAGTTGGTACAAAAGACTGAGCAGCTTTCTGGAACAAAATGAATTCGTAAAAGGTAATGTACACACTACCCTATTCATAAAAAGAAAAGGTAAAGATATTTTCATTGTTCAAATCTATGTAGATGATATTATTTTTGGTTCTACAGATGAAAAACTATGTAAGAATTTTTCTAAAATGATGCAAAGTGAATTTGAGACGAGCATGATGGGTGAGTTAACCTTCTTCCTTGGATTACAGGTTAAATAGACAAAAAATGGCACATTTCTTTGTCGAGAAAAGTATGCTAGGGAAATTACGAAAAAGTTTGGTATATCAAATTGCAAAAAGACAGAAACTCCAATGTCATATTCCATTAAACTAGACAAGGATGAAAAAGAAAAACCAGTAGATAAAAAATTATATAGAAGCATGATTGGCTCACTTTTATATTTAACTACTTCAAGACCAGATATTCTGTTCAATGTTTGTTTGTGTGCAAGATTTCAGTTAGAACCAAAGGAATCTCATCTTATTGCAATAAAACGGATCATTAAATATGTTGGTACCAATCTTACACTTGGGTTGTGGTATTCAAAGGGATCAAATTTTACTCTCATTGGATATTCTGATGCTAATTATGCTGGTTGCAAGATAGACAGGAAGAGTACTTTAGGAACATGTCAATTGTTAGGCCACATGCTTGTTTCATGGTATTCAAAAAAACAATAAACTGTAGCTCTTTCTACAATAGAAGCAGAATACGTCTCTCTTGGAAGTTGCTGTGCTCAAATCCTTTGGATGAAACAATAATTGAGAGATTTCAACGTCAAAGAATCAACTGTGGAAATGAAGTGTGACAATACCAGTGTCATTAATCTGACTAAGAATCCTATTATGCATTCAAGAGCTAAGCACATCGATATTAAGTATCATTTTATCCGTGATTATGTTTTAAAAGGAGATATTAATGTTCAATTCATTGACACTAAATAGCAATTAGCTGACATTTTTACAAAACCTTTAGAAAAGAAAATTTTTGAGCTTATTAGAGACAAACTAAACATTAATCCTTACCAAAAAAAAAAACTAAACATTATTAACCCACTTCATTGAGCTATGCAGTATAAACTCACATTGCATCTGATGACTCATTTGTTCAAGCATATATTTGAAGTGTCTAGTTTTGGCGCGCAACGCATCTCATAAAAGGTATGTATCTCTCATATATTTTGCATGATATGATTGTTTGAAATGGATTATCTTGACTGATACCGTTTGGGAATTAAAATCCCAAAATTTTTGCAATATACTTTTCAAAATTTCTATTAACTGTCAATTGATAGTTTTGAAAAAGGGCTTTGTAAGAATTGATATATTGTACCTCTTAGTTTAAACCCTTTTTTCTTCTCTCTCATTATCACACTCTTCGAACACACGATTTCCTCACTGAAATCCTAAAAATCGCATCTTTTTCTTCTAAAACTCAAAAATCTCTTCAATGGCGCCTAAATCGACCTCTGAATCAAAGAAAGGAATCAAGGGCTCCAGAAGATCAAATCGTATCGCGGGAATGTTCACTAGGGCAGAAAAAGATGGAGAACTAGAGAAGATTGATATCTTTGACACAGGCTTTGACAAGGAGTCATCTGAAGATAATAAATCTTCAAAGAATGCTTGTCCATGAACGTGATCGTTTTGTTATGCCAAGACAACTGATAAAAAACATCAAAGTATTTCGAGAAAATCGGAGTGACCAGAGTACAGTAAATGTGGTGTGTAAGGCATTAGGTTTTCTGTTTGAACGAGAAGTTGTGGAGGAATATGAAAGGGGCATGAGGATTGAAAGAACACCTGTTGCTGAAAAGGGTATAGTTCTTAAAGAGACATCTAATGTTAAGGAAACCCCTATGATAGAGAAGAAAGGGATTTCTCGAAAAGGAAAAGAGAAAGTAGGAGAACATTCGAATGTTGGTGGAGATAAATCTGTTAGTGAGGAGGAACTCTAGATTGTAGAAAAAAGCAAGAACATTGACTCTAGGAAGGAGGAGATGAGAAACTATACACTGAGTTTGTGGCCATTTCTAGAATTCCCCCTAATGACAAGAAAAGAGACAATTTGTTTAGAGATAAAACTCATCAGACTACTTATAACTCTCTCCTTGCCAGAGGAATAATGAACAATAGAGTTGTTGACTTCAATTTCTTTGAAAACTTCAATATCAAGATTCATAAGTTGATTGAAAATCTTGATTTTCAAAGAATGTGCTCTCTTTCCCACAAAGTTGACCCCGAGCTCACTGCCTACTTTTAGTCCAATCTATCTTTCACTTTTCCTGCTAAGATTGAATTCTCTGTTTTTCAACAAGATTATAAGTTAATGGCCTTTGATCTCTCTACCATTCTACGAGTAAATCATACTGAATTTTTTTTTTATTCCTACCACTTCTGATTCAGCATATCGATCTTTGTCTGGTAACTCATCTTTCATCAGAGGTTTTACATCTCATGTATCTCACATTCTTTTTCCTCTCAACTCTGTTGTCTTGCACAAAATCATCATAAACTGTCTCAGACCCAAAGGATCTTCCAAAATTGATGTTTCAAGATACGAAGCAAAGCTGATTTGGACAATTCAAAACACCTTTCCTATTTCTTTATTCCATTTGATCCTTCTACAAATGCACAAATCTGTCAAGAAGAGCAAATGTTAACTTCCTTATAGAGCTTTGATCACTGCTATTTTTGAGTTCTTAAAAATTCCTATTCCCGAGAAACTCAAAGGCAAACCTCTTCAACCAATGACTATAGGGGAACTTATAATGACTAAGATGTGATATAGGTTTGATGGAGAAAATTGGAAGGATAAGAAGGGTAAGATTATTCCAGTCGAGCTTATGAATGAACAGAACATGGGCTCTATTAATATACTTCATGAATATGATGAGGAGGAATCAATCGAACCTTTAGTAAGAAAGAGGAAAGTGCAGATGATAGCCTCAAGAACAAACAGACCGGCCAAAAGAAAACTAGCTGTGGCCAGTGATTCTGTTGAGATGGAGATATCCAATGAACAATCTGATGAGCAATCTCAAGCTGATGGTAGAAGCCTTAGGGAATTAAGGTTTATGCAATGGCTACTTCATCAAGATGCCAAGCATAAAGCTTATGCAGATAGACATGCTGCAACTCAGCTTGAAATTCAAAGGTTGCGGGATGAGGAGGAAAACTTGATGCAATCACTTATTGACATCATCAACAAAATAGTTATGGAGAATTAGCAAGAGACAATGGCCACTGCAGAAAATGAAACTGAGGAAGGAACCTCTAGGAGACAGGGGGAGCTTGAGCATGAACATGTCATAGAAGCTGAAATGCAGGAGGAGTATCAGCAAGACCATGCTCAAAATGTTAAGGAAAATAGTTTTGTCACGCCCCGTACCCCACTGGAACGCAACATCCTGTCACGGTCGATTATTGTGTAACGTTCCCAGGAAGCGTCGCCGACCCACACCCATACAGAAATCAAGCACAAGCAGAAGTATAAAATAAATAAACCCAGACAATTACAACATGAGCTAAGGATAGCCATACATCAAATCACCATTATAGAAAATAATTACACATATATATATTACTATAAAAAAACATTTGTACAATTTTTACAAGTACAACAAAAGACACAAACGGTCAGCAGCCACCTAATCAAAAAGGGATAAGTGGCTAGGGAGATCAGGATAAAACTAAGGAAGAGGGCTACGGTCCAAAAAGTTTCGGCCCTCATCACCAGTTAAGGACACTAGACGATCCTATGGCTTCCAGTTAGGATCGGACGACTCGGTGGGATCGTCTGACAACTCCTCGGAGGCAACCTCACTGGACTCTGACTCCTCGGAATCCATCGCCTGGGCTCGCTCATCCTCGGAGTCTAGCTCCAACTCCGGGTCAAGGTAAGGCTCTAATCCCTCCTCATCCGATCCTAGCTCTGCCACCTCTCCATCCTCCTCTACGTCTTACGCCATGGCCTCGGGTTCGTCATCCTCCTCCTCATCCATAGGCTCGGGGTCCTCCGCTAGTACATTGGGCTCCTCATCCATCTCTTCCTCCTCCCTCATCCACTCGGGCGTGACCTCAGGGTCTATCACCTCACCAGCAGCTATAATTGGTTGCATCAGCTCAGTATCATCAACCGAGATATCAAAAGTCCTAGGGGCTCTCTCCCACATGTCCATCGGCATCTCGAAGATACCATGCCACATACTCCTGCTTTTGGTAGAAATACTCGCCTATCTCCACATATACTACTGATCGATACCTCACATAAGCCTCCGCATTACCTGAGGGATAGGTACTGGTATACTGTCGAATCTGTATAGGGATTCCAAAAAGAGGCGGTAGTCTCTCCATTCTCACGACCGGGGGTCTGAAAAGTTTTGGTTTACATAACCGTGAGACGAATCTCAGTGAGTTCAACCCCTAAACCTAGACTAGGCTAGCTTGCAATCTCCTGACCAGAAAATAAATATTTAAATCACAAATCAATAATAACCAAATCATTCTTAGACCCTGCAGGTTAGACAGACCAACATATAATAATCACAGCACACATATGGCACTCATAATCACACATATGCCAATCACATGCTTATGCACAGATTTTCACACTCTCGTATGCCAGTCTATGCATTTTCATGCATGCAATTGTCGTTGATAGGACACGTACAATTCCCGGTCCACTGGCCCACACTGGCATACTGGCAAATTGCCCAATTTATTATTATTACGACTCGAGTCATCAATTTTTCAAGGCCCGGTGCGTCTAGCCTGCTTCAAAGTGCATGAGGCGCAGCAATCGATCTGGCCCAGTGTCTCTAGCCTGCTTCAAAGTGCATGAGGCGTAACACTGTTCTCCTTGCGAACCAGAGCCTGCTTTAAAGTGCATAAGGATGGTCGCCTTCCGGACGTACCGAGCATTGTCCTGCTTCAAAGTGCATGAGGACGGTATCGACCCGAAGGTCCTTAGGTGATCACACAATTCATTATTATCTGAACCCAGCGTATAACGCTTCAGGGTAATTTAGGTGATCACACACTCATGGCAGGCACGCATTCTCGCATAATTTCACCACATCCCACACTCTAGGCATACATAATGCGTGTCCATGTTATGCCATGCAATGCACCAAGAGCACCAATAAAATTCAATCACAATCAAGCACAAATTACGTACAACCAATCAATCCGAATATACCCGATAATTTTCTAATGGGCTCCTAAATTGATCAATTAATCCAATTTCTCTCCCCAATAAATCCTCAATTATTTATCACAAATTTCCCGATATAAATGCTACCAGTCAATCCTCAACCCAGTCTAAAATACACACTGATACCATTTAAGCCAGTCTAAAATACACTGATAATACCTAAACCAGTCCAGAAAAGCGCACTATCAGTCCTAACCCGGGTTTAGGAATTTTACTCACCTAATCAAGGGTCACGACGACGGGGAATGGCGGCTGATCACTAGTGAACAGTGGAACTGGCGGTGAATTCCCGGCGACGGTGTAGGGACGGGTGAACAGTGACCCCGTACGGTCGGCGTGAACAGTACCCCCATATGGACACCTGTACGGACGACTGGGAACGGTGGCCGGCGAGGTGCCGATGACAACCGCGACGGTCCATACGGTCGGGATGAATAGTGACCGTATGGATGATGAACAGTACCGTACGATCCATACGGTCACTATACGGCTGGGGTTGGACGGAGTCATATGGACGTGCTGGACGGCCGGGTATCGACGGAACGGCGATCGGAGCTCCGGCGAAGCTCTGGCGGTACTGTTCACAGAACGGAAAGTGAGAAAAAGAGAGAAAAAGAGAGAAAAGGAGAGGGAAAGGGAGAGAGAAATGGACGAAACTGAGGCTGTGCTAAGGCGGGGGACCAAGGGGGTCAACGGCGAGGTACGGCGGTAGGCGATGTGCTCCGGTGAAGCTCCGGCGAGAGGGAAAATGAGGGAAAATTTGAGAGAAAATGAGAGAAAGTGTGGGAAAAATGGAGAGAAAATCTGCTGAAGGGCTGGTCTGGTCGTGGAGGGTGAGTGAGGAGAGAGAATTTTTAGTCCAACTTAGTCAAATTATAGGGCTGGGGTGCCATGTGTCAAAATTAAAAAAAAAAGACTAAAATGCCCCTAATCTAATGGTTGCTATGCATCCTTATCCAAAAAGGGAGGGGCAAAAGGGTCAAAGGTTCCCAAAAATGCAGCTGATAATTATCCTTAATTATCCCAAATTATCTAAAAAAAAATTCGGACCAAAAATTAGCCTAGGGGCAAAATCGTCATTTTTCCGATCCCGGGGCGAAATTCTAATTTTTGCACATACACGTTCCATATATGCATGGCCAACCTAAAATGGTGTCGGAATGGCGAAATTCATTTTTTAAGCCCTCGAAAATCGACTTTGAAGTTTCGGGAATAACATAATATTATTTTTCCAATTTTCGTCGAAATTCCAATTTTTGTCCGTAACGACTCCCGGTATGCGTGGCCACCCAAAAATGACGTCGGCCTCGAAAAATAACCTCAAACGGCCTCAAAATCCAACGCCGGTACCCATAGGGGCAAAACCGTAATTTTTCACCCCCGGACCAAAATTCCAATTTTTACTCGTACTAACCCCAAATGTGTGTGGCCAGCGTAATATGACGTCAGATTTCCAAAAATAGTCTCTTAAGCCATCGAAAATTGACATTGAAATTCGGGCCCAATTTCGCGAATAAAACTCGCTAAACTTTCAATTTCAGGGTCTCTCACTAACGGGCAGCTGTTTAGAAGTTACGCGTATCGACCTAGGGCTATCCATGTCGTAACGGTCTTAATCATTGAGAGAATGAGAAATTATTACTAGTTCCAGAGATTACGATCGTTTAGTTCAGGTTCAGGACTGGTTGGCCACGTGTACTTTCGGTCTTGCAGAATCACCTGCGTCCCTATTATACATTGTTGGCCTTGGCCAAACCCAATCCATTACCCTTTCCTACGATCGGCCCACGTTGGCCCACAATATTCCCTCAGCCTCTCTCGTGATCGGTGTCCGTTTCACGATAGGGTCCCCGGTCCACGTACCGTTTTCTAGTTAGCCATGCCCCATTGGTTAGTATCCCAAGAGTGATCAGCTTTGAGCGAGACTTACTAAAATGAAATGCAAATTAATATTAGTTTTATTGATCCCAGAATTACATCGAAATTCGGGCTGTTACAATTCTTCCCCCCTTACAAAAATTTCGTCCTCAAAATTTGCAATCTACCCTTGTCTACTCAAATAACTAGGGGTGTTGACATCTCATAGCTTCTTCGCTTTCCCACGTGGCACCTTCTATTCCATGGTGTTCCTAGACAACTTTGACCATTGGGATCGTCTTGTTCCTCAACACCCGTTCTTTTCTATCCTCGATCCTGACTGGTCTTTCCACATACGACACTTTATCGTCTACTTCTATTTCTTCATATCTTAAGACATGAGTCGGGTCTGGTTCGTACTTTCTTAACATCGACACGTGGAAAACACTATGTACTTGCGACAAATTGGGCGATAAGGCTAGTCAGTAAGCCATATCTCCAATCTTTTCCAAAATCTCAAATGGCCCGACAGACCTAGGACTTAATTTTCCCTTCTTGCCGAATCTAGATAATCCCTTCATAGGCAACACATTAAGAAACACGTGATCTCCAACCTGAAACTCTAAAGGTCGTCATCTTCGATCGGCATAACTTTTCTGACGACTCTGCGCCATTCTGAGTCTGTCTCGAATGATCTCAACTGCCTCAACGGTCTGCTGTATCAACTCTGGACCTGTAATACTCCGTTCACCCACTTCGTCCCAACACACTGGCGTCCTGTACGCCCTACCATATAAAGCTTCAAACAGTGCCATCTGAGTGCTCTGCTGATAGCTATTGTTATAAGCAAACTCCACCAAGTGTAACTGTTCCTCCCATTTGCCTTGGAAATCTATCACACAAGCTCTCAGCATGTCCTCTAAGGTTTGAATGGTCCTTTCAGACTGACCGTCTGTCTGTGGATGGTATGCCGTATTGAATTGTAACTTTGTTCCTAAGGCCAATTGCAAACTTTTCCAAAAGTTGGCCGTAAATCTGGGATCACGGTCCGAAGTGATCGTTACCGGTACTCCATGCAACCTCACGATCTGCCTCACATACAAGTCTTCATATCTTTCTAACTCAAAGTCTTTCCGTACTGCCAAAAAGTGCGCTGACTTAGTCAGTCTATCCACTATCACCCAGATTGAATCATGTCCTCTCTGGCTTCTTGGCAGTCCCGTCACGAAATCCATCCTAATATGTTCCCATTTCCACTCTGGGATTTCTAATGATCTCAATAATCCTCCAGGCTTACAATATCGTGCCTTCACTTGTTGACACGTTAAACACTTAGCTACATGCCTGGCTACATCCACCTTCATTCCATTCCACCAGTAGTATTGTCTTAAATTCTGATACATCTTCGTACTTCCCGGGTGGATACTGTAGTTGCTCCTATGAGTCTCCGTCAAGATTTCTTCCTTTAGTTTTACATCATCTGGTACATAAAGTCATCCTCTAAACTTCAAAACTCCATCTTCAAACAGATAAAAGTCCGGTTTCCTCTTTACTGCATCCATCTCAATAATCTTTTGGATGTCTTGAATCGTAGTCTGTACCTCCTTAATCTTGACCTGAATTTCTGGTTCAATCCTCAAGGCGGCTAGTAAATTCGATACTCGACTCATCTCGAACTTGAACTCGGAATCCCTGAGTCTTTCCAATAAGGTCCATTCCTTGACCATTAGGTGCGCCAAACTAGACTTTCGACTCAAGGCGTCTGCCACTCGATTGGCTTTCCTAGAATGATACAGAATGTCGCAATCATAATCCTTTATGAGCTCCATCCATCGACGCTGCCTCATGTTCAACTCTTTCTGCGAAAATAGATACTTGAGGCTTTGATGATTAGTATAAATTTGGAACTTCTCCCCACATAAGTAGTGCCTCCAGATCTTAAGTGCAAACACTATAGCAGCTAATTCCAAGTCATGCGTCGGGTAATTCATCTCATGCGGTCTCAACTGACGCGACGCATATGCTACCACTTTTCCATGCTGCATCAGCACACAGCCTAATCCTCTTAGCGAAGCATCGCTATAAATCTCAAATCCTTCTAGGCCCGACGGAATAGTCAATACAGGAGCAGTTGTTAACCGGTCTTTCAATTCCCGAAAGCTTCTTTCACACTTGTCATCCCACTCAAATATCACATCCTTCTTAAGTGG
The DNA here is from genome assembly GCA_031216285.1 of Syzygium syzygioides. Lineage (NCBI taxonomy): Eukaryota > Viridiplantae > Streptophyta > Magnoliopsida > Myrtales > Myrtaceae > Syzygium > Syzygium syzygioides. The sequence goes on along the minus strand of CM062244.1, from coordinate 16,067,979 downwards.
CCTTGTCATTGGCATGGCTATTGATGAAAATCCTTCTACGAATCGCCTGTAATAACCAGCCAATCCTAGGAAACTTTGAATCTCAGCTACTGATGTCGGTCTAGGCCACTTGGTAACTGCTTCAATCTTAACTGGATCCACAGAAATCCCATCTCTAGAAATGATATGTCCAAGAAATCCTACTCTGCTGAGCCAGAACTCACACTTGCTGAACTTAGCATATAATGCATGCTCTCTCAAGGTCCGTAGTACCTCAGCCAAGTGTACCTCATGCTCCTCGGGGCTCCTGGAGTACACTAGTATATCATCAATAAAAACCATCACAAACTGATCCAGGAATTCCTTGAACACACGATTCATCAAATCCATGAAAGCGGCTGGGGCATTCGTCAGTCCGAAGGGCATGACCGTAAATTCATAATGCCCGTATCGAGTCCTAAAAGCAGTCTTGGGAATGTTTGCATTCCTGATTCTTAGCTGATGGTACCCGGTCCTCAAATCTGTCTTGGAAAACACTGAGGCCCCTTTCAACTGATCAAACAGATCATCAATCCTCGGCAACGGATACTTATTCTTCACTGTCACTTGGTTCAACTGTCGATAATCTATACATAACCTCAGAGTTCCATCTTTCTTCTTGACAAACAGGATTGGCGCTCCCCATAGAGACACACTAGGGCGAATAAAACCTTTGTCCAGTAATTCCTGTATCTGAACCTTTAACTCTTTCAATTCTGATAAGGACATCCTATACGGCGCTTTTGAAATCGGCTCTATTCCTGGTGCCAATTCAAACACAAACTCCACCTCTCGCTCAGGCGGTAAACCCGGCAATTCCTGAGGAAACACATCAGGAAAATTGCTTACTACGGGTATATCTTCCAACTTAGGTTCATCAACTGTTGGGTCTACAACATTAACCAAATATCCTTCACACCCTTCATCCAACAGCTTACTCACCTAGAGCGAGGAAATCCAAGGGATCGAGGTTCCTCCTCGGTTTCCCTGAAATACAAAACTAGGGGGTCCATCCGGATTAAATTGGATCGTCCTATCGCTGCAATCCACTACAGCTTTCTGTCGGACTAACCAGTCCATTCCAATAATCACAACAAAATCGAACATGGCTATTACTGCCAAGTCAATACTCTCTTCCTTACCTCCAATAATTATCTTACAGTTAGGACATCCAAAAGAAACTAGCAACCTATCATTCACAGGTGTCGACACGCAAAGCATATGGTCAAGCAGCACTGGTTTCATACCAACCAACTCAATAAATTGCTTTGAAACGAACGAATGGGTTGCCCCCGGATCAAACAGTGCATACGCGGCATGATCACACAAAGAAATCGTACATGTGACCATGCCCGGCGTATTCTCAGCTTCCTTGCGCGCCATTGTATAAATCCTTCCTTGAGCTGGCGGTCGTCCCTAATTAGCCGGTGGGGGAGGTCCGGCTTGATTTCCAGCTCGTGGTGGCGGCACTCTAGACGGTCCTGATGGTTGCATTTGTGGGTAATTGCGAATCTAATGCTCCATACTCCCCCGCTTAAAACATGCCCCATATCTACCCAACTGGGGATTCGTTTTCCCAATGTTCCGTCTAGCTGGCAGGACAAATCGCCTGTTTCCAGTAATAGGCCTCTTTCCCAAACGGCGATTATCTCTATTTTGAGCAAACCGCGATTCGGAAGCGACTACCCTTTTCTGCTGATCCCATTCCATGATCCGCGCCCGTCTATACATTTCTCCGTAATCCTTGATATCATGGGACAAAATTAGACTCCGAAGATCCGGCTTGAGTCCATCCCGGAATCTTCGCGCTCTATCCCTCGGATTCTCCACCATAGTCGGTGCAAACTTAGCCAATCTTGCAAATTCTGCTTCGTATTGATTAACAGTCATTTGTCCCTAGCGCAAGTGCATAAATTCCATTAACTTCTTCTCTTGCGCATTCTCTGAGAAATATTTTTCATAGAAATTTTCCACAAACGCAGTCCAAGTTGGGGCCGTTCCTACCGGAAACACTCTATTTTCCACGGCGTTCCACCAATCATTTGCACCTTCTTGAAGCTGATAAACTGCCAATGTTACCTTTTCCTCATCAGTGCACCCTAAAACTTTGAAGGTTTTCTCCAGTTCCTCTATCCATCTTGGCGCAGCCTCGGGGTCACCACGACCATGAAATTTGAGTGGCTTCAATTTCATAAATTATTCAACTAACTAGGGCATCTGTCTAACCCCGACTGGCTGAGCCTGTCCCAAGTCGGCTTGATTTCCATCTACCGCAGCAGCGGCGACATTATCTCGCCCTTGAGCCTGCCTTTCCAGAACATTCCTGATCCTTTCTAATGCCCGTAAAACTCCTTCCATACGCGGATCTTCTACAGGTCTCACTTCGACTCGGGGGTCTACTGCGGCTCCCACATTAATTCCCAGGTTGTCCACTGCTCTCACTCGAGCACGACCTCCACCTCCGGATCCTCTCCCTGCACCCCTCCTGGGAACTCTTCCTATACCCCTCCCCTCGCTACTCATCTTGGCCACTCGGTTCTACGACTACCTGCTATAATTCCACGAAGGACTTAAAGACTTAAACCAATCTATCCTAGTCTAAGTCCTAGGCAGGTATTAAACAACAATCAAGCAATCGACATGCAGCTTAACAATTATCCAATACATCACCCAAGGGATTCGTATACTTACCTCGGGACCTGCCGCACCTGCACTTACGGGTCACACAATCACAATTCAAACACAATCACAAACGGTCAGGAGATGCATGTAGCACACGAGGTCACCCTACTGGCTACCCAGGGTCTCATCGCTCCTTATCACTCCAGGCTTCGACCTAATTGGACCGAGCTAACCTTGCTCCGATACCGATTCAAGAGGGGATGTCACGCCCCGTACCCCACTGGAACGCAACATCCCGTCACGGTCGATTATTGTGCAACGTTCCTAGGAAGCGTCGCCGACCCACACCCATACAGAGATCAAGCACAAGCGGAAGTATAAAATAAATAAACCTAGACAATTACAACATGAGCTAAGGATAGCCATACATCAAATCACCATTATAGAAAATAATTACACATATATTACTATAAAAAAACATTTATACAATTTTTACAAGTACAAGAAAAGACACAAATGGTCAGCAGCCACCTAGTTAAAAAGGGATAAGTGGCTAAGGAGGTCAGGATAAAACTAAGGAAGAGGGCTACGGTCCAAAAAGTTTCGGCCCTCATCACCAGCTAAGGACACTAAACGATCCTATGGCTCCCAGTCGGGATCGGATGACTGGGTGGGATCGTCTGACAACTCCTCGGAGGCGTCCTCACTGGACTCTGACTCCTCGGATTCCATCGCCTGGGCTCGCTCATCCTCGGAGTCTGACTCCAACTCCGAGTTAAGGTAAGGCTCTAATCCTTCCTCATTCGATCCTAGCTCTGCCACCTCTCCATCCTCCTCTACGTCCTGCTCCATGGCCTCGGGTTCGTCATCCTCCTCCTTATCCATAGGCTCGGGGTCCTCCGCTAGTACATTGGGCTCCTCATCCATCTCTTCCTCTTGCCTCATCCACTCGGGCGTGACCTTAGGGTCTATCACCTCACCAGCAGCTATAATTGGTTGCATCGGCCCAGTATCATCGACCGGGATATCAAAAGTCCTGAGGGGCTCTCCCACATGTCGATCGGCATCTCGAAGACATCATGCCACATACTCCTGCTTCTGGTAGAAATACTCGCCTATCTTCACATATACTACTGATCGATACCTCACATAAGCATTCCCATTACCTGAGGGATAGGTACTGGTATACTGTCGAATCTGTATAGGGATTCCAAAAAAGAGGCGGTGGTCTCTCCATTCTCACGACCGGGGGTCTGAAAAGTTTTGGTTTACACAACCGTGAGACGAATCTCAGTGAGTTCAACCCCTAAACCTAGACTAGGCTAGCATGCAATCTCTTGACCGGAAAATAAATATTTAAATCACAAATCAATAATAACCAAATCATCCTTAGACCCTGCAGGTTAGATAGGCCAACATATAATAATCACAGCACAGATATGGCACTCATAATCACACATATGCCAATCACATGCTTATGCATCGATTCTCACACTCTCGCATGCCAGTTTATGCATGTTCATGCATGCAATTATCGTTGACAGGACACGTACAATTCCCGGCCCATTGGCCCACTGGCCCACACTGGCACACTGGCAAACTGCCCAATTTATTATTATTACAACTCGAGTCATCAATTTTTCAAGGCCCGGTGCGTCTAGCCTGCTTCAAAGTGCATGAGGCGCAGCAATCGATCTGGCCCATTGTCTCTAGCCTGCTTCAAAGTGCATGAGGCGCAACACTGTTCTCCTTGCGAACCAGAGCCTGCTTTAAAGTGCATGAGGATGATCGCCTTCTGGACGTACCGGGCATCGTCCTGCTTCAAAGTGCATGAGGATGATATCGGCCCAAAAGTCCTTAGGTGATCACACAATTCATTATTATCTAAATCCAGCGTATAACGCTTCAGGGTAATTTAGGTGATCACACACTCATGGCAGGCACGCATTCTTGCACAATTTCACCACATGCCACACTCTAGGCATACATAATGCGTGTCCATGTTATGCCATGCAATGCACCAAGAGCACCAATAAAATTCAATCACAATCAAGCACAAATTACGTACAACCAATCAACCCGAACATACCCGATAATTTTCTAATGGGCTCCTAAATTGATCAATTAATCCAATTTCTCTCCCCAATAAATCCTCAATTGTTTACCACAAATTTCCCGATATAAATGCTACTAGTCAATCCTCAACCCAGTCTAAAATACACACTGATACCATCTAAGCCAGTCTAAAATGCACTGATAATACCTAAACCAATCTAGAAAAGTGCACTATCAGTCCTAACCCGGGTTTAGGAATTTTACTCACCTAATTAAGGGTCACGACGATGGGGAATGGCGGCCAATCACTAGTGAACAGTGGAACCGGCGGCGAATTCCCGGCGACGGTGTATGGACGGGTGAACAGTGACCCCGTACGGACGGCGTGAACAGTACCACCGTACGGACAACTATACGGACGGCTGGGAACGGTGGCCGGTGAGGTGCCGGTGACGGCCGCCACAGTCCGTACGATCGGGATGAATAGTGACCGTACGGGACGATGAACAGTACCGTACGGTCACTGTACGGCTGGGGTTAGACGGAGTAGTATGGACGTGCTAGACGGCCAGGTGTCGACGGAACGGCGATCGGAGCTCTGGCGAAGCTCCAGCGGTACTGTTCACAAAACGGAAAGTGAGAAAAAGAGAGAAAAAGAGAGAAAAAGAGAGGGAAAGGGAGAGAGAAATGGATGGAACTGAGGCTGAGCTGAGGCGGGGGACCAAGGGGATCGACGGCGAGGCACGGCGGTCGGCGGCGTGCTCCGGCGAAGCTCCGGCGAAGCTCCGGCGAGAGGGAAAATTTGAGAGAAAATGAGAGAAAGTGTGGGAAAAATGGAGAGAAAATCTGCTGAAGGGGTGGTGTGGTCGTAGAGGGTGAGTGAGGAGAGAGAATTTTCAGTCCAACTTAGTCAAATTATAGGGCTAGGGTGCCATGTGTCAAAATTAAAAAAAAGGACTAAAATGCCCCTAATCTAATGGTTCCTATGCATCCTTATCCAAAAAGGGAGGGGCAAAAGGGTCAAAGGTTCCCAAAAATGCAGCTGATAATTATCCTTAATTATCCCAAATTATCCAAAAAAAATTCTGACCAAAAATTAGCCTAGGGGCAAAATCGTCATTTTTCCGGTCTCGGGGTGAAATTTCAGTTTTTGCACATACGTGTTGCATATATGCGTGGCCAACCTAAAATGGTGTTAGAATGGAGAAATTCACTTTTTAAGCCCTCGAAAATCGACTGCGAAGTTCCGGGAATAAAATAATATTATTTTTTCAATTTTCGTCGAAATTCCAATTTTTGTTCGTAACGACTCCTGGTATACGTGGCCACCCAAAAATGGCATCGGCCTCGAAAGATAACCTCAAACGGCCTCAAAATCCAACGCCGGTACCCACAGGGGCAAAACCGTAATTTTTCACCCCCGGACTGAAATTTCAATTTTTACTCGTACTAACCCCAAATGTGTGTGGCCAGCGTAATATGACGTCAGATTTCCAAAAATAGTCTCTTAAACCTTCGAAAATCGACATTGAAATTCGGGCCCAATTTCGCGAATAAAACTCGCTAAACTTTCAATTTCATGGTCTCTCACTAACGGGCGGCTGTTTGGAAGTTACGCGTATCGACCTAGGGCTATCCGTGTCTTAACGGTCTCAATCATTGAGAGAATGAGAAATTATTACTAGTTCCAGAGGTCACGATCGTTCAGTTCAGGTTTAGGACTGGTTGGCCACGTGTATTTTCGGTCTTACAGAATCACCTGCGTCTCTATTATACATCGTTGGCCTTGGCCAAACCCAATCCATTACCCTTTCCTACGATCGGCCCACGTTGGCCCAAAATATTCCCTCAGCCTCTCTCGTGATCGATGTCCGTTTCACGATAGGGTCCGCGGTCCACGTACCGTTTTCTAGTTAGCCATGCCCCATTGGTTAGTATCCCGAGAGTGATCAACTTTGAGCGAGACTTACTAAAATGAAATGCGAATTAATATTAGTTTTATTAATCCCGGAATTACATCGAAATTCGGGCTGTTACAAGTTTTGATTCGACTGACATATAGGAGGAGCAAAATCAGAATGCACAAGAGGTACCTCCTTTAGAAAAATCAAGTTGAGTTTCATAGTGTGCCAAAAAATAACTTACTATTTGCTTGCTCTACAAACTCAGCCCAATTGGGCATTGAGTCAATCACTCCACTAATGGTCTCTTTATCTCACAACAAAATTATGACTTGGATCTTTTGAGTTGAGCATCAATGGCGTAATGTAAGCCAATTGCTACTCCAATAGCTACCAAGCAGCCACCACTCAAACATGGTGATAAGCCCTACGTTGGTCCATCTCATTTTTGAAGCATTGTAGGTGCTCTTTAGTACCTTACCCTCGCTCGTCTAAATCTCTCACTTGCGGTCAACATAGATTGCTAATATATGCATGCCCCAATTGTTGCGCACTATCAAATGGCAAAAGGTATTCTCCGATATGTTTGCGATAGGTTGGGTGCAGATTCACCTGACATTCTACCACTGGTTATTTTACCTTCCAGCTCAAATTGAATTTCATGGTGTGCCAAAAAGCAACTTACTATTTGCTCACTCCACAATGAAGCTGAATACTGGTCTCTTGCTCTTGTAGCTGCTGAACTCACTTAGATTTCATACATACTACATGACTTTGGAATCTGCCCACATCAACCTTCATAACTTTTCTAGGACAACATGTTAGCATTGCACCTTACAACTAATCCAGTTTTTCATACTTGGACAAAACACAATGAGATCGATTATCATTTTGTCCGGGAAAAGGTTGCTCTTGACTCTATTGTAACTCGCTATGTTCCTCTTCCTCACAAGTTGTTGATATTTTCACCAAACCATGGACTTGAGATAGCTTTGTCCATTTATGAACCAAACTCGGTCTCTAGTCCTCCCCATTGACCAGCTTGAAAGGGAGTATTTTAGTAACAAATCAACAGGCAGAAAGTCAGAATGGTTATAGTGCATAATTTTCTACAAATCAGCATAAAGATAACAAATCAAGCACAATATCCATGAGTTGATGATTTGGTATCTTTTATCTTTAACTTTCACCATAATTCTAGGTAGTGATATCTCTATTTATATAGTATAATGTATCAATGAAAAGCATGCTTCATCAGCTCAATACTTGTTTTCTTTGGAGTCTTCGTTCACAACTCATGCATACAAACCCCGTTATAAACAAATTCGTAAACATGAGCATATTATGAACATGTATTAATTTCGTGGAGTTTTGAGGTGGTCCAGAAAAGACTCCTAGTACTTCCCTAATTAAATTAACCATGAAGTCGGACACATCAAGTTAAGTGAAAGAAAGGGACGTTACAATTGGTTGTCAGTGATGCACACATTAAGTCGCACGAGATTTTGTAATGGTTAGAGTTATTTTTCCTCAGAACAGGGAAAGCAAGTTATTCCAATTTAGCTCCTCGTGGGCGTGCTAGAATAAGGTCCGAAACGACAATAGAAATCGAAGATCATCATAGAGAATGTCTGGTAGGGCAAGGTAAATATCGGGAGAAAAAAATTTCGCTCAAATTTTGACTTTTTTTGGAGTTTTGAGGTGGTCCAGAAAAGACTCCTAGTACTTCCCTAATTAAATTAACCATGAAGTCGGACACATCAAGTTAAGTGAAAGAAAGGGACGTTACAATTGGTTGTCAGTGATGCACACATTAAGTCGCACGAGATTTTGTAATGGTTAGAGTTATTTTTCCTCAGAACAGGGAAAGCAAGTCATTCCAATTTAGCGCCCCGTGGGCGTGTGCTAGAATAAAGTCCGAAACGACAATAGAAATCGAAGATCATCATAGAGAATGTTTGGTAGGGCAAGGTAAATATCGGGAGAAAAAAATTTCGCTCAAATTTTGACATTTTTTGGATGGATTGTTTTCCCACGGGTGTCTCATTAGCAATTGAGTCGTCGACTTCGCTATCCCTCCTTGAAATACAAACTATTACTAGCCATGTTTCCTTCTCCATCTCAGTGTCTCTACGGCTGAACAATTGCTTGCCATGCACTATTCACAAGAACTCTGAACATAGGTTCCTCACTAAATCCGAAGCAGAACCATCTGGACGATCATGAAGATCTCCGGTGGTACGCCAATTGCTCCGAGGCAACCTTGGGAGAGATCTGCAGAGAACTACGTATCGATCACTATTGAGAGCCTCAATCTTGAAGTTCCCAGCAATAACAAATTCAACTCCATTAGAGAGGAGCCAGATCTGCTTTTTTCAATCCAGGAGAAGCTCACGTCCTTACCTCCGCAATCCTCTGAAGGGTGCATCTTCTTCGTGCCAGAAAAGCTACGGCAGGGCAACAAAGAGTCCTACATGCCCCGCGTCGTCGCAATCGGACCTTATCATCGTCATGATTTTAGCGTCATGCCAATGGAAGGTCACAAGCTGCAGTACTTGAAGATCTTCCTCGATCGCAACCAGAAGTGTGGCCTCAAGGACTACATTGAGAGGATCAGGTCCTGGGAGGATCGTGCCCGGAGATGCTACGAAAGGCGGATCAACCTCAGCCCCAACGAGTTTACCAAGATGATGCTCCTTGATGGTATCTTCGTGATCCAGCTCTTCCTGATGTCCTGGAAACCTCAGTGGAGGCTGGGCGGCGACCGGATCTTTAGCACGCCATTGATGGTCAATGACGTCCGCCGTGACATGCTACTGCTGGAGAACCAGATGCCATTCTTCGCTGTTGAAGGGCTGTTCGAGATGGCATTTGGGTCGCACCAGAAGCACACGCCGAGGCTGCTAGAGCTCGCTTACAGGTTTTTTAGGCCGGGGGTGAAGATAGAGGAGTTGCCAGAGGCGGTCATGGAGTCAGAGCCAAAGCACTTCCTGGACGCAATCAGGCTCTTGTACTTGCCGTCAGAGAGGGAGGCGCCATACGATTCCCTGAAGGTGATCGAGTTCATCCCGAGCGCGACGGAGCTGGCGGCGGCTGGAATCAAGCTGAGAAGAGGTGAGGGTTAACCTGTGTCATTTTATTTCAGAATTCAAATATCTATTTGATCTGTTTCGTTCTCCATTTGTTTTCTTATCTTCTTTTAACAATGCTCTCAGGTAAAAGCAAGTGCTTCAACGTCGTATTCCAGAATGGAGTGCTCGAAATTCCGCGCCTCAATCTTAAACAGTTGGAATCTTATTTCCGAAACATTATCGCCTTCGAGCAATGTTACTACCCAGTCGACAGTTATCTAAACGACTACATGGTCTTCATGGATCACCTCGTTAATACCCCGAGTGATGCAAAGCTGCTGATTGACAAGGGAATCATCGAGCACTGGCATGGCAATGAAAATGCTGCCGCGGACCTAATCAACAGCTTTTGCAAGGACACTTTCCACTGGACGAGGAACTCCTACTTTAACAGCCTCAGGCATGAGCTCGTCGAGCATTGCCGAAGGCCTTGTAATAAGTGGAAGGCATCGTTCAAGCGTGATTACTGCAGTAGCCCGTGGAAGGTCCTCTCAATTATCGCTGCAATGGCGTTGCTTGCACTGACTGTTGTACAGACCGTGTGCTCACTCCTATCTCTCAAATAACTTTGCTTTTTTTATGTTAATTTGCCACTATAATGCTCTAAGTCATGTTTGAATTTTCATCACAAGTAGCATAACATCTGTTTATGTATGTTAGTCGGGGTGCAGAATTATTAGCTTTCACTATCCAATACATTTCATGAAGAAGAGCTCGCGAAACAAACTATATGTTCAACCTTTCCAAGGAACTATCTGGCTACCGTCACCATGTGATCGCCTCTGCCCTTTGCCCGCCGCCCTCCGTCTGGCATCCACCCGCCATCCGGCTTTCCTTCTACCCACTGTTAGCCCTTGCCCTTTCCCTCCACTTCTTTTGGTCCCGCTGCCTCTTTCTCACCCGACACTCTTGCCTACCTCAGCATCTCTCTCCCGTCCTTCACGCTCGCTTCAGTTCTGCTTTCCTTCCGAGTCCGATCTGCTCGTTCAGAGCCCCTTCGTTGCTGCCTAGCCTTTCTTCACCCATGCCTCTGCCCAGCCCTTACAAGCTATTGCTCTATCTTCCTCTGCTCGATCCTTCACCGTGTCTCCCTTTGCTTTCCTTCCGATTTGTATGGTCTTGCTCAAATGGAGCGCCGCTCATTGCTTCATGCTTCTATTCACTGGGGTTGTGTCTCTAGTTGGCTGATAAGCTTCGTCCCCCCCTTCTTACCTTGCTGTCTACTCTTTGTAATTTTTGCATCTAAGGTGTTTGATATATTTCCTGAGAGAAGGTCAGTGTGTGACCGTGTCTCCCCTTGCTGCTCACTCCTCTCCCAGCCCCTCTATAGACATTTGCTGCTCAATCCATCGCTCCTAACCATTCTCTTTCGTGGCTGGCCCTCCCTTCATTACCCCTATCACTCTACATCGAGCACACTTTGTCCTGACCACCACCGCTCTTGCTGCTACCACTATGGTTGTGTCCCTACTTGGCTGCTCATGGTCCAAGTCCTTGAGTGCATCAACCCAATCCCTTCTAGCCGGAGACAACATTGCGTATCGCCAGGAAAAGTTTCAAAAATAGTGGTTAGAACGCGACATGGCAGAGGAGGTACTGGGAGAGCCTCATCGTCAAACAAATCAGAACTCAAAGCTTTATCCACCGAAATAAAGAATTGTCTCTTTAGTTCAGGGAAAGAGGCCACCATTCCTGGGGCTACAATAGGAAATTAAACGGGCTTGCCATGAACACTATCTGTCGCCCTTCCTAATTGTAATGATGATATTATGGTTGATGATACTTATACTGTTGGTGACACTGAATTGGGAGATGGAAATCTAACTGATGTTGTTGATGGGGTTAGCAATTGTACATCTAAATATAGAATAGCGGCAGAACCTAAACTAGTCCAGGCACCCTTTTTGGAAAACACTACTGCTGCTATATTATGTATGTCTTGGAAAAACATTGCTATGGGTAATTTTGCCCAATCTGCTGAATTAGAATTTCACCCATTAATCAAGAATAGTGATAAACTTATCGCTATTCCCCCACCTGAGGTTTTAGACTAGGGTAAGTCTCACTTTAAAAATTGCTTAGTTGGTTACTTCCTCACTGCAAAAATGTCATTCTATCAAGTCGGAGGAGTTATAGAAAAATTATGGGGTAAAGAGAACATTTTGAATATTATGGCCACGGAGGACAGCTTCTTTTTTCGCTTCTCCAATATTGCGAAAATGGTGGAAGTGATGGAGGTTGGGGTATGGGACATTGCAGGAAAACCTATGTTTCTGCAAAAATGGCACCCCCATATCAGATTAGAGAGAACGAAGATCACATCTGTACTTGTTTGGGTCCGTCTTTATAATGTCCCCTATGTTCTATGGACCAAGAAAGGTTTAAGTTATGTATGTAGTGTTCTTGGTGGACCTTTATATATGGACTTGGTCACTGAACAAAAATGGTGACTATCCTCTGCGAAGGTATGCATCCTCATGAATGCATATAGTTCATTCCCAGGAAAATTCGATATCGACATGGGTAAGGGCAGTATCTTTGAGGCCATAGTACACTACAACTGGATGCCTGTTAGATGCAAGACATGCAATTGCTTTGGCCACAAAGATTGTAGTGGTAGAAGTAATGAAATCTGGGTTCCTAAGACCCAAAATAATGTTTCCCTTCCTACCTCAATCTTAATCGATCGGTGGATGATATCTACTGAAGAAGTTGAACGGGTTACTCCGGTATCATCTCATCCATCTCCCACCTCGAAGAGTATTGCTAACCCCATGGTTACCTAGTCAAATGCCCCTGTTGCTGTCATGTCTGATCCTTCTTCCTCACAATATACATTAGTAGGTAGAAAAGAAAGAGGATCAAATAGTAGAAACAAAGGTGACAACTATATAGTGCCTTCTGATAATAGATTTGCTCTTTTGGAAGTAGAGGCTGCTTCAGATTGTTCCGTGGATACACTAGGAGTTTTAGGGGATGTAACGGAGCCTTTTAATTTATGAATATTGTCACATGGAATGTAAGGGGCCTTAATCGCAAACCCAAGAGAAGGGAACTGGTGGACTTTGCTCTATCCCTAGATTCCCAAATTCTTCTTTTGTTTGAGCACAAGATTAAAGAAGAGAATGCTGATTTTGCCAATGACAGTAGTTTTAGAGGTTGGAGTTATACTCATAACTATATATATAGTAGCTTGGGTAGAATATGGCTCCTACGGAAACCGTCCATACTTAGTCTAACCATTTTGGAGGTATCTACTCAAGTCATACATTGTCTCATTGAAAACTTGGGGTTGACCCTTTTTTGCTATTTGCCATCTACGGATACAATACTGAAGTTGAGCGGAGGGTTCTTTGGCATAACATCTCAAATTTTTCTTCCAGACAAACAAGAGACTTGCCTTCGGTGTTAATGGGGGATTTCAATAAAACAAGGAACACAAGTGAAAGGATTGGCTCAACTGTTTGTTGAGCTACGGGTATGGAGGAACTAAAAACCATGATTGAAGAACTTGCACTTATTGAACTTCCGTCTACGGTACCTTTCTTCACATGGACAAACAAAAGCATGGGGTATAATCTCAAAGCAAGCATAATTGATAGAGTCCTAATTAATGCAGAATGGCAGAACAAATATAACCGCTATTAAGTTGAATTCTTGCTTCTAGGAGTTTTAGATCACTCCCCATACTTGGTGCGACTTGATAGTACATATAGGAGAAGGAAACCTTCGTTCAGATTTTTTAATTTCTAGACTACTAGCCTGGGTTTCCTACCTTTGGTCTCCACTTGCTAGCAACAAGTCATTAGAGGATCATGAATGTTCACAGTGGCGGCAAAGCTCAAAGCACTGAAATGGAAACTCAAGGGACTGAATAGATCTCAGTTTGGTGACTTACACTTAAAGGTCAAACAAGCTAAGGAGAGCCTAAAATGACTTCAATAGGAGCTTGTGATTGACCCTTATAATCCCATTACTTGGGCTGAAGAAAAGGCGTAGCCGGAGGAGTTACTTGTTCTTAGTAGACATGAAGTGGTTTTGCTTAAATAGAAATCCAAAAATCTATGGCTAAAGGAGGGTGATAATAATAGTAAGGTTTTCTTTGCCTCCATAATGCGGAGGAGTGCCCATAATAGGATCAATCATATCAAACTCGAGGATGGCTCTATTATTACCAAGGAGGGTGCTCTCAAGAATGCAATTATAACATATTATGAGAACCTCTTTGGAAACCCCAGTCATACTAGCATTCCATATGAGAGATATGCTTCTTTATTTCATGAAGATATCAATGTTCTTATTACCTTTCCTATACTTCAGAGATCAGAAGTCCTCAAAGTTTTAAAGGGTTTCAACGATTTCAAAGCTCCGGGTCCAGATGGCTTTAACTTTCTATTCTACAAAAGTGCCTTGCACATCATAGGGAAAGACATTGAGGAAGCTATCATGGAATTCTTCTCGTCAAAAAGAATGCTGAAGTCTATAAATTCCACATTGATTTCACTTGTACTAAAGGTTCAGAATCCATCATACCTCAAGGAGTGCAGACCCATTTCATGCTGCAATGTCATATACAATATCATAACTAAGCTTCTTGCAGAATGCATTAATTGTATGCTTTTGAAGATCGTCGGCCTCAACCAAATTGCTTTTATTAGTGGATGACAGATCTTGGAGAATATTTAGCTATGCCACGACCTTCTACACAACTACCAGAAGGGAGAAAAGGGTAAACGGGTGGCAATAAAGATTGATCCCATGAAAGCCTACAACATTGCAAAATGGGATGCAGTCCTCGGGTTTCCAAAGCTATAAATACTTCTCACGACTTGATTGCTGTGATGGTTGAGTGCATTACTACTCTGACATTTTCAGTGAACTTCAATGGCAAACAAGTTTGCTATTTTGAGAGTACGAATGGGATGCGACAAGGTGATCCTCTTTCTCTATACCTTTTTTGTAATGGTTATGGAAATTCTTAACAGAATTGTTAGTGCGAAAGTTGCTATTTCATCTTTCAAGTATCACTGGCACTACAAAATGCAACGAATCACACACTTATGCTTCGTAGACGACTTGTTATTATTTTCTCATTGAGATGTAGATTCCTTCCTTTGCCTTGTAGATGCCCTGGATGAATTTGCAACTCTCATAGGGCTACGGTTCAACCCGAACAAGTGTCAAATCTTTTTTTCTAGGTTGAATGAGGATGAGAAGCACCATATATTGGACCACACACCTTTTTCTCTAGGTCCCCTCCCGATCAGATACTTGGGTATCCCCCTTGTTACTAGAAGACTTACCCACACAAACTATAAGAGTCTCACTGATAAGATCTTCAAGAAAATTGAAAGTGAGGGCATGAAGCATATCAGTTATGCAGGGCATCTACAGTTAGCCAAATCAGTCCTCATCTACATTTGCATCTACTGGATGTAAATGTTCCTACTTCCAAAGCACACTATATACGAGGTGGAGAAGAGGATTAGACAATTCTTATGGGCTGGTAATACAATAAATCATGGCTCGCACAAGGTTGCATGACAAGTAGTTTGCTCACCTGAAAGGGAAGGAGGATTAGGATTGCTTAATCTAAACATATGGAACAAAGTATTACTAGGCTGCATACTATGGAATCTCATCAATCGTCCATCCTCTTCCCTTTGAAGTATTTGGGTTCACAACACCAAAAACAAAGGCACCCTAATTATGCAACTCGACATTAAGGGTAGTATGGCTTGGAGCTGGAGATGTCTCCTTAAATTGCAACCCATTCTAATGTTGATTATCCTGAGCTCAAGGTACTGTTGCCGAGATATATATGATGAACTTAGACATGTGGAATTAGCTGTAGAGTGGCATAATCTAATTTAGACCAACGGCATTAGCAAGCATAATTTTATTGGCTGGCTAGTTTACAGATATAGACTACCTATAGCGGGGATCGTCGCACAATATATGCCTTCAATTGATATCTAGTGTAATTTCTGTAGGGCTGGTATTGAAGATAGAACACATTTGTTCTTCCAATGTGAGTGGACAAGCAGCATATAGCGTTGTATCCCAGCACAACATGGGATTAGGTGCCCTTTAAGAGGATGGAATGAAGAACTTCAATGGATGATTAGGGCAACAAAGGTCAAAGACTTGGCGGTAAGACTCCTCAAGTTGTCCTTCCTAGCAACCATATATTGCATTTGGATGGAACGTAACAGTAGACGGTTTCAAAACAAGTTAGCTGACTTATATATTCTTTTGGCTAAGATACGTAAAAATGTAAGAGGTAGAGCGAAGAAAATTAGACCTTCCGAGACAAATATTGTATTGGCTACTATATGGAGACTTCCTACCTCCATCTTTTTGAATTATTAGCACTATTTGTAATGCTGGGGGATGCCTTTAAGCTATTGTACTTCATCTGATTTATAATACTTACATTCACACTGTGACATTCTGAATTTCAATCCATTTTTGGGATTTATAAAATGTGTATTTCGTCAACGTGCTTGTAGTATAATTTCGACTAGAACTGATCACTCTCGGGTTATTGACCGTTAGGGAAAGGCTAATTAGATATTGATTACATGGACCTAAGAACTTGACCATGGTTCGACCGAGGTTGCCCTGGCTCAAGTAAAACTTAGATGTGGCTCGATTTTAAATTGGCCATGAGTCAATACGTGTAACTCTTAAAAGTCACCTGTTAATTTTGAGATTCACTAGAGTCGTGTTTGATCAAATTTGGCCATTATTTAGAGCCCGAACATTGGTGTCGAATTTCTCGGAGTTTCGTGATGAAATCAATTGAACGATGTCAAAATAAGTGTGGCCAACCTCGAGATTGCCCGGATTTGTCGGAAAGTGAAACTTGGACCGAGTGTGGATTTAGGCCACTATACCTTCCTCTTTATTTAAATCCTTTTTATGCATTTTATCCTTTTATTTAAATTTAGAATTGGGATTAATGGGAGCCTTTGGATATTGGCTTGACCCACAAGATGGAATTGTGGCCCTTAGATCACACTTGAGAGGGCTTGGACCTAGTTTGTACCCCTTCTCTCTCTCTCTCTCTTTTCATAATGTCTTTCTCTCTCTGTCCCTTCACTCTTTCTTCTCCCTCCCTCACGTGGCCGACTCCTCCTCTTCTTCTTCTTCTTCTTTTGTTTTCTTTTCCTTCTTGCTGGTTCGCTGCTCTTGCTGCTACTGATTTGCTACTTCTTGTTCTGCTTCTTGGCTTCTTCTAGGTGCAGACCTAACCCACATCCGTCGTCCAGGTCACCGAAAACTGCCACTCACTGTCGGAGACCGCCGCTACCCACTGTGCCACCATTTCTTTCATTTCTTCCTCGGTTTGCTTGGGTTTTTCCAAGTAAGTGGCTTCCTAACCCTTGAGTAGGCTAAGGGGTGACTAATGGAGATGTTAGGGATGGTTTGAGGGTTGTGGATAGTTGGTTTAGTGGCTGGTTGTACTTGGTTTGCTTGGTGGTGCTTGTTGGTTGATTTTCGGTAAGGTTGCTGCTACGTCACTAGATTTTTCTATTTTTTCTGTGACTTGTATGGGCAGAATTTGAGGAAGTATTCTTCATGAAAGTTGTTCATAACATCTTGAAGTATGACATATATTAAATTTGTAATTTTTGGAGATCATTTAGGGTCATTTGTAAGTCCATTTTTGGACCGAATTCAGTCTGCCAGATTTACTATTCACCTGACCTTCTTTTCTTTCCGATTTTCTATAAAATTTTCCAAACCTCTTTTCAACAAACTTTTGTCACAAAAATTGTTAAGAACATCTGTGTCTATGACATATAAAAATTTCAGAGCTTTCCAAAGTGATTTGGGTACTGAATGAGTTGTATCTTTGATAGTCTGAGGGGCTATTCGAGCGAACCGGGTTCAGTCAGAAATGGATTTCGTGTCCCCATGAAAAATGTTTATCAAGATGTTTTGTACAACATATCCAAATTTCAGAATTTGTGAAGTTGATTTACTATTTATTTTAAAGGAAATTCGGTGACTGTGTTACTGCCCAGAATTGCCCGGAATCACCCATTTATGTTTATACTCGGTTTTCTCATTTTCAGGCAATTATTTAAAGGTGGGGTTATCAATGAAAAGTATGACATTTTATTGGCCGAGTAAGTATTCGGTTGGCATGTGACCAATTCTCAAAGATAAACATTGGCATTGAGTGGACAATGTGTATGCATGATCACGTCACGTTCCGTCTAGGTGGGAGTTCTAGACGATGCCCGATGGGAGTTTGGATGCCGTTTGGTACCTGGGCTTGCTAGGGGGTGTTCGATCCCAGACAATGCCGATCGTGGTGGAGGCCGGATCGATGCTCCTAAGTGGAATACCGTTGGGTACTCGGCTTGCCGGGGGATGCTCGATCTCCAACGTTGCCATCGTTGACATAGCGGGACGATACCTGGTTACGTCAGAAGACGGGCGGGAGTTTGATGGCTCGAGGGGTCATTAATAACCTAGATACATGTGAACGAATGCTATGCATTGGTGAATGCTCGAAATCCGGAATATTGAGTACGTTTCTTATGATTATGCCATGATTTGAAGTGTGCTTGTTTGATGAATAAATGGCCATGTTATGGCGATATTCTAACGTGCAGAGTTTGTGTATGTGCCGAGGCGAGGCAAAGACGCCTGTGATTGTTTATGGCACGTCGATTGTTCGAATTTCATGTTTAAAATTGTTCGAAGGTACGCTTTGGCCTAAGCAAGACTTAGGTAGTTGCTTATTGAGATTTATTCTCATTGTTGTAATATAGCCATTTCAGACCCACAACCATGATTGATTCGGAGACGTTGCCAAGGTACTATGGGGATTGAGAATAGGTCGAGTTACCCTCTGGTAAGGCTTGTACCTTGTGCCGTTTGTAAGTAACATTATGTTCTTAAAAAGTGGTTTGTTGATGTGTATCGTTCGTCTCTCTCTACTACCCTGTTTCTTTGTATGTTGTATGGTAAATTTGAATTTGCTTCCGCTCGCGTTCCTCGTTTGAGTTAAGTTGGGTCGGCGACAAGTCCTGGGATGTCGCATGCTTAATGACCCTGGAGGGATGTTGCGTGCTCATTCGGGTTCGGGGTGTGACACACATTAAAACAAAGAGAAAAAAAGAAGAGCTCGCGAATATAAATGGGATGTCACAATTTAGCCTCTATATAAGTATGGTTCGCCGAAGAAATGTTGCCACAACTGAGATGAACTTGTAGACCAATATTAGCAATTAATAAACTTTAGGCATGTTGAGAAGCAATTGTTGATAATTTCACAAAGTTTTTAACGAAGATGGTGCATCAGACACAGAGGGAATGAAAGCCTAGACTAAGTGAACCTTAACTTGTATAGCTAGTATCTATTGCCTTAACCTTTCAGATGACGTCGAAACCTTTAACTACACGGAGCAAGAATTTGGCTGAGACCGCTACGTTCTCATCAGGTAACTTGAAAATCAACTGCAGCAACCTGCATTATACATAATTGTCATGACCCTCCCAATGAGTCACAAACAGGTTTAGAGGTGTTGCCCAAAAGGTGGGCAAAATGACCCATCGATTTTAGGCTTGGGCTCTTCCAAGCCCATACATCGCACGACGTTTGGATTTCATTTTTAGTTCTTTTAAGCCTAAGGAATTTTAGGAGTCGCCACTAGCCAATTTGGGGTTGGCTAGAAACCAAATGAGATGCGAGAGATTCGTCTCATTTCCTATGCAACCAGAGATTTTAGACTCGGGGACTTGATTACACTAATATCTATTAGTGCCCTTTCGGTACTACTAACTTGGAAGGTTGTTTATCTAAGTGATCATTCTTCTTTACCATTTATGATCCAAAAGATATTACCATTGCTAAGTGATCATGCAAATGTTCATGAGGTGGTTTGTTATGGCCCTCAACTAGTTTTAACCATCCTAGAAAAAGAAGTTAACAACCAATCAATTAAAATGCTTTAAAGAAACAATCAAGTAATTGAAAGCTACTGACTAAGTGCGAGAAAAGAAAACCCAATACAAGTCGAGCAAAGAATATTATATGGCCTCGTTATAAGCCTCAAGACATGAACCCCATAAGCTTGACCTGCTATTAATGTCGGGCAAAGAATAGACAATGCCTTGTTATTATTAAGCCTTGGGACATGAACCCCATAAGCTTGAAATTAGAGCTAATCATATCTAGGGTGAGCCTAATCCTACTCATTTCACAAAGGAGATACTAATCTAAGCTATTCTAACCATCGATTGAGAGGTGATTCTAAGTCTAATTTGATTATTTATTATCCTACATGAGCTTGTTTATTTAAGCCTAATTTTATTGACTAACTAGCCTAAAAAAAATAAACTAATCTAATTACATCTTGTATTACCATGGACCGCCATCCCTGTTCACAGGCCGTCTAAGGACTCTCGGCCCCATCTCAGGGTGCTCTGCCATCGGCTCTCAACCGGCATCGACTCATTGGTTTCATTCAACATTCAACATTCAACTCAGTCAACACAAGCATTCATTCAAACAATCAATTAGCTAGTTCACCGATTAAAAATCAGGAATTCAGCTCGGGAATTCAATATCGTACATGCAATTTGGTTACCCATCCACCTCATATAACTACGATTAATTAATTATCGCTATGTGAATATTAACCCCCACTTGAAACTCATCACATGGTGGGCTAAGTCACTAAGCACCTAATTAAGTTATAATCCCCCAATCCTAATCTACCTGTTGAATCATGCAACCGAACCTAACATTGATCTAATCAATTACACACAAGCTCAATTAAACATGCAATTAGGCTAATTAGCTTTGATAACCAGGCAAACAATTAATGACCCAAGAAGGGCACTTCCCAGTTTTTATCCTAATTTTGGCTGATTATGTTTTAATTCAATCGAATAGCTTAAAGACCTACCTATTGAATGATTCTAATGGCAACTAAAATATTATGAAGTGTAGTTTAATGTTCGTTAAGACCATTTTCCCCAATTCAAACCCGAAAGACCCAAATTTTTAAAAATTGACAGACTACTAAGAAATTGACCCGGTTCAAACCCGTTTTTTTTTAAATTGTGGGAAAAATATCAAACGAGGTTTATATGTTGCAAAATTTTACAGGGAAGACCCTCAGCGCGTGCTTTTAAATTTTATTTTTAAGAGTTTTTTGAAATGAGCTCTGCAAGAAATAGTAAAAATTCAGTAAACACCCCAGAGTAAAACTAGGAAGAGTTTTAGAGGGCAGATTGTTCTTGTCCGAATTTGAGATAAGGACACTACAAGTGCCATAACTTTTGTATGGTGCTTAATTGAGAGCCATGACTTTTTTTTCAACCACTTAAGTGTCGTAACTTCTGAAAAACGTTCACTTGAGTGTCACAACTTTCAATCGATCACTTAAGTGCCAAACTTTTTTAAAAATGTTCACCCAAGTACCTGAAGCCCGATGTGGCATGACAATTGTGGTGAACGTTTTTAAAAAGTTATGACACTCAAGTAATCGATTGAAATGTTGTATGGCACTTAAGTGATCGGATAAATAGTTATAGCACTTAAGTGAGCACCCTAAATTAGTTATGGCACTCAGGTGATTAAAAAAAAGTTATGGCACACAAGTGAGTGCCGTACAAAAGTAGTGGCACTTGTGGTATTCTTATCCATCCAGATTTTAAGAAATTTCCCGTCCAAATTAATTTTAAAAATTCTCAAACTTTCCAGGTTTACAAATGAGGACCTCCTGAACAATTTTCATGTTTTGAGCTTTTCCAAGAAAAGGCCTTCAACAATGACGAAATTGCAAAACAAGTTCAGCCTACACGTACTCAATATTTCCTGATCAAACTGAACTTTTCTTTTATTATTTTGAGCTTGAACTTTTTCTGAAAAACTGAACTCTGATTTTTACAAATTTTGTATATCGTTGGAAAGCTCTTTATCTTCGATACAACTTCTTTTTCACATAATTTTCTCAGATTCCTCTTAGATTGTTTATGAAAAATCATTGAACATGCAAAGGTAAGACGAACTCCAAATTTCCAAAGAACCATGAACATCTTCAAACTCCTTTTCAATCCCATTCAAGCCTATTTAAACACGTTCAAGCCAATTTCCAGAACTATAGCGAATATTCATCATGCCCTCAAGAATACACATGAACATCTACGAACATTCAATATCAAGCAACTCCTAATCCATTCATCTATTCATGAAATCAAGTGAAAATCATCATCAACTCACTCCTTAACATCATTTTCCTAGCATGCAACAATCTAAGAACAAATGAACATCAAAATTGAACAACAACGTGCTTCGAAGGAGATTTGGCCAACTAATACTCTAAGAGAAATAAACACGAAAATCAAGCATTTAAGTTGAACTTGGTCTAAGTTCTAAGGGCAACTACCTTAGCATGCAAAATCCAACGAAATCAACATGTGAACATCAAAATTCAACATTGAAAAACACCTAGATTTGCTCGGCTAAAGAAAGAATTGGATCCAAAAAATTTCCTAGTCATGCAATAGACTAATGATTTTTTGGAAAATAGACTAGTGGTTAATCAATTTCATCACAATCTTCATTGAATTTTGATTATAGATTGAAGCATAGACTTCAATTTTTAAATATAATCTATAATGATCATTGATTGATCATTTGAAATTAATCATCAAGGCTTCTATTGGACCTACCTTCAATTAGAACCTTCGGTGAGTGATCAACAATCATAGCTTGATTGGTGGACTTCTGGTGGAGATGTGGTGAGGCGTCGATCACCATAAAACTGAGAGGACGTCGTCCTTGGTAGTAGCAAGCTTAGACTAGCAGATGGAGGCCAGCGGATGGCCAGACTCGGCGAGGAAGGGTGGATGATCTCCACACCGAGAGAGAGAGAGTGTCACGCCCCGAACCCCCGTCGAGCCCGCGACATCCCGCCTTCGCTCGAACAGTTGCGACGTCCCAGGTTATCGCCGACCTCAACTAAACATTAGAGATTTAATAGCGCAAATGGAAACCATAAAACACCCAGACAAACTTAAACTGGGGAGAATTGGGAGAATATACATTTCTATTTCTTGTTCAACTTATTCCACCATATATACAATAAAACAAACCTCTGTCTACCAGTGCATACTTTACTGAAACTACCAAAATAAAAAAGGAGTCGATGACCTGACGTTCAACCCCAAATATGGTTCTCATCCAAGGCAAGCTTTCCCAATTATACAAACACGGTCATCGTATGTCTTATCCAGGTCATCCCGTCACCCATCGAAAACTCAGCTACCTCATACTCCGTATGCACTGGTATTCCAAAACGTACTGGTGGCGGTGGTCGAGGGTTCATCGTTCAGGTCGGGGTTCTGAAAATTATTGGTTTACATAACCATGAGATTATATCTCAGCAAGTATACCCCTAAACCCAACCTAGGCTATCACGTACCTCCAGACAATTACAAAGCACATTCACACACACCAAATCTTCAAACAATAGGCATATTACACACAATCACATGCATATGCAATTTCCCACGTCGTGCGTTCCTTTCGTTCTCATCATCACTTTCCACATTCCTCGCCAGTGACCCGCGTAAATGTACACGCCTCAGGTACACTGCGACCACTAATCACTTTCCACATCACTCGCCAGTGACCCGCGTTGAAGTACACGCCTCAGGCACACTGCGATCATTCACCACATCCGGCCCACGTACCCGTTCACACCACAGGCCCCAATCGCGACCTGAGCATCACACGCCCCAGGTTCGATCCCAACTTAGCCCGCGCCAAATGCTACAGGCCTACATGATTGGAACCTGAGCTTATAATGCCTCGGTCTAATCCCGGTCTCACCCGAGCTGATCGTGCCTCGGACCGATTCTCATTCTTGCTTTTTCGAGTCTCAGCCTGTGCCAAATGCAACAGACCTACGTGATTACGGCCCGAGTTTATGATACTCGGCCCGATCCCAAACTCGCACTTTCACACTTTCACATACTTTCCCACCATCACTTGCCACACTACAATTTCCTTCTCACTCATGCCTACGCTCCACATGCATTTATCACACGCAACTGGCCCTTCACACGTGGCCTGCACATGCATTATTTTACATGTAGCTCATGCACATTCAACATAGGACATGGCAATACCAATAATTAATTTAATCTAAATCACGTGTGCACCCAACAAGCATATACAGTCACCCAATTGCACAACAACATACTCAATTTAATCACCACAATTTATTTATAATTTAGATATACATCCAACACGTAAATTCTCATTTTTCTCCCACCAAACGGCGTCGGATTAATTCCGATCCTTCACGGAACTTTCTTGCCATAAAATACCGGTTCTAAAAACCCAACTAGTGTCCCGAACAAATCATCACAGCCCCGTGAACAGTAATTCGCAGCTTGTGAACAGTAACTCGCAGCTTATAATTCACCTCAAATTGTCCTCCAAAAATCCAAAAATAATCCTCAAGGCCCGCCAAACATTTCCAATCATAAACCCCAATATTTCGCACCCGCATATTGTCAATTTCACCCCAAATCAAATTATCCGTCGATACACAATATCCTAAATTGGGATTAGAGTATGACTTACAAAGTTCTAGACTTAATCGGCTAGAACGGGAAGTGGTGGCACATAAACGGACACGGCGAGGACAGTGGCGAAGCTCGGCAATGGCGATCGGCTTGCGGCGGCGGTCCGGCCTCTTGATTTGGGGCTCACGGCCACTTGAAAGAAAGAGGGAAGGAGAGAGAAACGGTGGCTGGTAGTGGTGGTTTGGGGCTGGTACGGCGGCTAGGCAATGGCTTGGTGGCGGTCCGGCGTGGTGGTGGCGAGCGGCGGCGCCGGCGTGGCTTCACGGTGGAAGAGGAAGAAGTTCACGGCAAAGAAAAAAAAGGGGGGAGGGGCTGATCGTGAAGATGAAGGAGAGAAGGGGGAGGAAGACCACATTCTTGACTCAAATAATATATTTTGACCAATTGTGGAAATGACCAAAACGCCCTTTACTCATATTTTTAATCCGATGGTCCTGATTCAATCTTATCTTGATCTGACGGCCGTGATCAATTCTTACACAAAAATATCCAAGGGTATACTTGTAATTTCTCAAAAATCCAAGGGTAAAATTGTCCAATCAAAATTTTAGGAAAAAATTATCAAAATGCCCTTTACCCTTAAAACATACCCTTTAATAAATCCTAGGGGTATTTTGGTCACTTTCTCCGTTTCTTGTCCAATCGAATTTTTCCGAAGGATTTAAGAGCACCAAAAATTCACACGTGTCCCCTGCAACGTTGTTCTAACGTTCCGTCGTGACTTCCTAACTTTCCGATGTCCAATTTGGGCAAAAATCTAATAATTAAATTCTATTAAACGCAACTCGAGCGTTTCTCGAGCTAACAGGCAGCTTGCTAGGGAACTTTGCAGAATCAACTCATGACTGATACTGAATCGAGTCATATGCAAGTTCGTTCGGTGAGTGACAACCTCGGTTATCATTAAAATCGCGAAGATCAATCATTTGATCCGAGGGGTACGATTGTTCACTATAATTTCAGAATCGTTCGTCAAGTCGTTTCGTGGTCCAACGGAATCACCCGCGATCCACTACTAGGACAATGGTGAACTGACCCCTAGCTATCCTTGGATCAGCCAACAGTGGCTCAAAATATCACTTCTGCGATTTAATGGTCGAAATCCATTCACGATCGAATTTCCTTTAGTCGTGCGAATTTAATTCCCCTATTAGCCTTTCCCTAATGGTTAGCATTCCCAGGAATGATAAGTTCTGGGCGAGAATTTACTGCGAACACATTTTATAAAACTCAATTATTCAATAAATTCCAATTGGTGGAATTTCAGAATGTCACAGAGAGAGAGAGAGAGAGAGAGAGAGAGGGACCACTATATATCTATTTGCAAATCTTCAATTCTTCACTATTAGCAATACATGATCTTTATCATCATGATTTGTCATACAGCAGCATGCACACCTAATTTATATAACCTGTTTCTGTCGAAGTTTGAAATTGAACTTGTTATACTTCGCAAATGTTTTTCATAGTTTTTTAACAACCTATTCACCTCCCCAACTAGGTTGTATTGTTAGTCCCAACAAATGGTATCAGATCCTCGTTGTTTGTTATTTGAAGTGTTTTCCTTCAAAGCATAAAGATCTTATTTTGGCTAACTTTACAAGAGGTAGTTTTTACAAAAAAAAAAATTTGTTGATGATTCATTCTTTAAACTCAAGAGTTCTGGATTTGCTTCATTGTTTTTAAAGATTTCTTTGTTTTTAAATTGAGGTCTACCAAATTTGAATTATGAAAGTAATGTAGACCTTTTTTCATAATTTCACGAACTCTCCTTCTTGGTTTTGAAAGATTTTCTTGATTACTTTGATTAACTTCTTTGGACAGAAAATTATCCCAGTCCAAATGAGTAGTCTTACATTCTAGTAATGCTGTTTATGTGGATTCTTCTTAACCAATGAATTTCTTCTATCTCAGAGTTCTAATTTCATCTTGTTCATTTCTAACCCCACGCGGTCTTACTGCAAGAGAGAGGAAAGACAACCATCTAGCTAGTTAATGGGTTCATCCATGACAATCAGCACATCTACTTCGAATGGAATGAAAGGTGTAACAAGAGCAATGGTCATGATGAACAAGCAAATGGTTGATGGGATCAAACATGGACCAGCAATTCGAACATTCGCAAGACCTCCTGCTCAACTAGCTAGAGACGAACAACCACCAGCTCCACCTGCTCCTACTTGTATTGTTCATTTCAAACGCCCGTCACACTTTGATTCGACAAAAAACTAATTCTATCTGCTTATTAACGCCCAGATAGATGAAATAATTAGTGATAAAAGCCACCTTGGACTTTTCCGGCACTAAAAGCTAACAAAGCTAACGGAAGAACAAGCATGGAAGACGACAACAAGTTTTAAAACGAAATTTTTTTAAGGTTCAAAATCCGGATTGATACAAGTTTTAGGAATCCTACTGTAATTGTCCCGTTCAAAACAATAGTGAGTTCATGTGTTCCATAGATGAGCTCAAGAAATCCAATTTATTCGCATGTTGATTAGAACAAGCCTATGCAAATAAATTGTCTTTAAGATAAACAATTTTCAATTTTTTTGAACGGGTTGTTTTTACATGATATATCTTAATAACATTCACGCATAAAATATTTAAACTCTCAGACACTAAAAGACAAAATCTTACCTCGATGTGATTTGTTAACACTAACGTACAAAATCGCACTTCAATACAGTTTTTAAGGGAAAATTATCCAAAAAGTTCTAGACTTATTGTACGAAGGCCAATTTAGTCTTAAACCTTTTGACATTTGCCAATTTAGTCATAAACCTTTCAATTATGCCAATTTAGTGGGTGGTTCGAGCTTAGGTTGTATTTGGTTTTTGATTAGTTATACAAATGTTTACCTTACCAAAAAAAAAAAAAAAAAAAAGATAAATCTTAAAAAAGTTTAGAATTAAATTGACACAAAAAGTGTTTAAGACTAAATTTGCAAATCATCAAAAGGTTTAGGATTAAATTGGCATAATTGAAAGATTTATTGTCACGCCCTGACCTCCAACGGGCTCGCGACACCCCTTCGATGACTATATTAAATGTGACATCTTAGGACGTGTCGCCGACCCAAACGAAACACCCAACGATAAAGGCAAGCAGAAGCGAAATAGAAACAACCCAGACAATAAATAATGACAACGGGATAGCATAGGCACAAATCAACAAATGCACTTCATAAAACTGATAGTCAGTTACAACATTCAATCTAGGCTACTAACTTCAAACCATATTTATAAAAAGGGGGCGGTGGTTGGGTAGCCTACTTCACTATACAAAAAGGGGGCATCTAATAGATGAAATGAAATATCAAATGCCCAAAGTCACTCCTGGTCTCTAGACTGCACGTGACGACTAACTGTCACTCCAAATCTGAAAATGTTTAACAACAGGGGATGAGATAAATCTCAATAAGTAGATAACTTAAACCCCACATAGGCTAATGCGTACCTAGACAAGTCTAACATGCAATCTAACCACCGATATAACAAACTCACCAATACACACTTACCTCACCCCGATTCACGCGCTAGCTCTACATATTAGTCAAATCACATGAATATCATAACAACTCATGAACACATTGCCATGACTCGGGCGCCATACACACGTACACTCATCCAATCCAACCAAGCACATTTCACATACGCATCAAACCAACTTTCCACGATCTGCGTCAACATGCCTTAGGCCAGCCCTTCGATTAATCCGGGCTCTGTCCCTCATTGGACATTTCGTACTTTCTCACGACCCGCATAAACACGCCTCAGGTCAGCCCTCCGATCAATCTGAGCTTCGTCTCTCATTAGACATTTCATACTTTCTCACGACCCACGTAAGCACGCCTTAGGTCAGCCCTCCGATCAATTTGGGCTCCGTCCCTCATTGGACATTTCACACTTTCTCACGACCTGCGTAAACACGCATCAGGTCAACCCTCCGATCAATCCGGGCTAAGTCCTGCGTAACCATGCCTCAAGACATTTCACAAGCACATACACCGCAACGTAATTCGCCACACTTAGACAGTCACTAAATTCACAAGTCATAACATCCAAATTCCCGCCACAAGCTTACCACACTAGCCCACCAATCCGGCGTGCCGGCCACATTCAAACACTAATTTCACCCACAAACACTGCAATGAACCAGTCATCGAACCCCATCACTTGGGAGAGTGAGGAATTGAGGAAAAGTTGATACATGCATTTATTCGAGGAACCAGGTACACGTTTAAATTTCGAGGATGAAATTTTATTAGAGGGGGAGAATTATCATATCTCGATTTTTGGGCCTGGGAAGCCGCAGGTAAATTGTAACATCCTCAATTTTAGTCCTTAGGAAATGGCTATGGTTTGGTGGTTTTCCAATTGGAACTAATTTTTACTCTTATTTTGGATCCCTTGTAACCCTTCGTCTTGTTATTTTTGGGGAGATTTTTGTGATCCGAATTTCCAAACACTTTCTTCTTGAAAGTTGTTCCAAATATCATGAAGTTTTACATACTTTAATTTCAGAATTTTTGAAGTTGATATGAGTGGTACGATGGCCTGATTTTCGAATCATGTAAAACTGCCAAGGATAGGTATTTTGGTGATGTTCACACTTGATTTATTTTCTACAAGCTTTTATGAGCCGATTTAGGAAAAGTTTCCTTCATAAAAGTTGTTGAGAACTTCCTGTTCTATAACGTATATAAATTAAGGAATTTTTCGAGATGATTTGGATTATGGACAGAGTTTACTTTGAGAAACAAGAATTCTGTTCCAGTGAACTGTTTTTAGTCTATATTTAAGCTACTAAAAATGGTGTTTACAGAGAGATTCAAATTTTGTATTCTTCATGAAATTTTTTTAAGGCCTTGTTTATGACATATTCAAATTTGAAAATTTTCGGAGTCCATTTACTATGTTTTCAAGTCCGATTTCTTGAACAGTGCAATGCTGTCCGGTTTTGTTAGATTTCAAAGATTTATCAATTTCTATATAAGAACGTGGGAATGCCAACTTGATATCCTTTGGTGATATTTGAGGACATTCCCGTGCCAAATCTCGAGTTGAATGAGATTATTATATGTGTTTTGTCATGGAAAAACCCTCGGAAAATAAGTTAGATGTTTATGATGTGGATTGTGATTGTGGTTTTTGTGCCAATTTGTCATGCCCCGCACACTACGGCGCACAACATCCCTGCCACAGTCGATCCAAGTGCGACGTCCTAGGATGCCTCGCCGACCCAACACCCAAACACAGAGAACAATGCACTCGCGGAAGCAATCAAACACCCGTACAATTTAAAACCATATTACCAGGGATAGCACAACCAACAAACGACATCATGAATATACACTTGCATTATCTAGGGAAACATATACAATATCCATTTACAACATCAGCACAAAAATCAAAAGCGGGTCAACGGCCACTACTAGCAAAAAAGGGGTAAGTGGCCCAGGCGGTCGATCTACTACCTAAGGTGGAGCTCCGGTCAAAAAGGTACTGGCCCGACCTGTGACATCCTAAAAATTTGTCCATTTGGAATTTATAAAATACTGAGTTTTATAAATGTACTCGTGGTTAATTCTCGCCCAGAACTGATCATTCCTGAGATACTAACCATTGGGGAAAGGCTAATCAGGGATTTAAATTTGTGCGACTAAGAGAGAATTCGCTCGTGAATTGATTTTCGACCATAAAATCGTCGAGATGACATTTTGAGCCACTGTAGGCCGATCCAAGGATGGTCAGGGGTCAGTTCACCACCGTCATAGTAGTAGATCGCGGGTGATTCCGTCAGACCACAAAATGAATTGACGAATGATCTTGAACCTATACCGAACGATCGTACCCTCGGATCTAGTGATCAATCCTCGCGATTTAAACGACAACCGAAGTCATCACGAACCAAATGAACTTGCACGTGACTCGATTTAATGTCAATCACGGGTCAAATATGTGAATTTCCCCAACAAGCCGTCCGTTAGTCTGAGAAACGCTCGAGTTGCGTTTAATAAAATTTAATTATTTAATTGAGCTCAAATTGGATATCGAAAAAATTTGGAAGTCACAACGAGACGTTAAGACGACGTTGCGGTTAGAACGTGCAATTTTGGATTGTCCTGAAACCTTCAGAAAAATTCAATTTCGATGAGAAATGAGGAAAGTGACCATTTTACCTCTAAGGATTTATAAAGTGCATGCTTTATGAGGGAGGGGCATTTTGGTAATTTTGCCCTAACTTTTTGGTCAGACATTTTTGCCTTTGGAATTTTATGAAATTCCCAAAATACCCTCAGATATTTTTGGGTAAGATTCGATCTCGGCCGTTGGTTTCAAGATAAGATCGAATCCGGTTCGTTGATTAAAAAGATTAGACAAGGGCAAGATGGTAATTTGCCACTTTGGTCCAAATTATACTATTTGAGTTCAAGACCCATTCCCTCTCTCTCTTCATTTCCTCTCTCTCTCCTTCGGCCCCCCTCCCCCTCGCCAATCCGGCCATCCCCTTCCCTTGCCGTACGCCGCGCCGCCACCGTCCGGCCACCGCTCGCCATCCAAGCTGCCTTAGCGCATCGCCACCACCGTCCCATGCCGTCCGTCTCTCTCTCCCCCCCTCTCTTCCCCGTGTGGCCGTGAGCCACAATCGAGAAGACCAAGCCCATGGCCGCCATCACCATCCGCCGTGCCAAGCCGCGCCGCCACTTGCCACCGTTCCCATTGAACACCATCACCGCTTTTCAGTCTAGCCGCTTTAGTCTAGAGTCCTATAAGTTGTGCTCTAAACCTTAGTTAGGACGTCGGGTATCGATGGAAAATTTTTGGGTGAAATCGGGTTTATTTGAGTGCGGAATTGAACTATTTAGGAACGGATTTTATTAGCGGGCCTAGGATTGAATTTGGAAAGTTTTGATGGAAATATTGAGGTCAGAAGTAGGCTGTGGATGACTGAATAATGGACTGTGATGTTCGGTTTGGTTCGCAAATTGGACATTTAGAACCAGCAATTAATGGTGTAAAAATGTCGTGAAGGGCTGGAATTGATTCGCCGTCGTTTGGTTGGAGAAAAATGGCAATTTCTGTATTCTATGTGTGTTTGAACTATGGCTGAGTTGTGGTGGTAAAATTGAGTGCGTGATTGTGCAATTGATTAATTGCAATATGCCTATTGTGTACACGCTTGGGCCAAATTGAATTAATTGCTAAATTGGCTATGTCGAATGCTTAGTGAGCATGAAATGCATGTGAATTGTTGCATGCACGGGCCACGTGTGACTGGCCAATTGAGTGACAAGTGATTGTAGAGCATGTGAGTGAACGAGAAATTGGGCATGGCATGACATGTGTGATCATCGGAATTGTGCCGTCCTGAGGTGTGTACTTCAATGTGGGACGATGCCCGGTATTACCGGAAGATTGCCTACCTGAGAGGTGTACTTCAACGCGGGTTGTGCAGTAGGTGGTAGATGTTGAGGCTAAGGCATGTACTACAATACGGGCGAGAAACATGGCCTAAGGCGTGTACTGTAACGCGGGCCCTGAAGTGTTGTGATGAATTGGTCGCAGTGGACCTGAGGCATGTACTATAATGCGGGTCACTGGCGAGTAATGTAAAAAAGAATGCGATGAGGCAAGCGTGAATGCATGATGTGTGATTCAAATGTGCATGTGATTGGAAAATGTTATATTGTGACTAACGTGCAGATAGCCATTACGATAGGCTGGGTAAGAATGATTGATGTGCCTACTATGTGATGATTGGATGTGTGTATGATTGTGTTTTGTGTGATTATCTGGAAGTATGTCATAGCCTAGGTGGGGTTTAGGGGTGTACTTACTGAGATGTAGTCTCACGGTTGTCTCAACCAAACATTTCAGAACCCCGGCAGAAGCAATGAATTCCCCATCGCCGCCACCTGAGTGTTTTAGAGTACCTATACATACTAAGCAGGAAGTTTTAGAGTTTCCGATGGCTGATAATATGACCTGGATTAAGTATACTACTACAGTTTTTGTAGACGTAGGATTACCGTTATGGGAGCACCATACCTACACCGCCTGGTTCTTTCGAGATGGGGTAGATGAGTTCGGGCCCGTCTGAGGATTTGACGTCTTTTTTGATTTAGTTAGAGACTAGGACCTGACTGCTGTACCCCTCCTGACGGCGAATTGACTAGTGCAGAAACTAGTTTGGCCCAGTCTGGATTGCATCCAGCGCCGGTAGCGTAAGGATCTTCAGGGGCTGAGAATGGGCCGGAGCCGGAAGGGTCTCTAGCGGGAGACGACCCAATGGACATAGACCTCGAGCCAATCCCCGAGGAAGGAGAAGATGAGGTAGAGCCCGAGGCGGAACCTGAGAATGAGCCTACTGAGTCTGCCGAACCCGAGGAAGAACTGGATTATATACTCCCATTTGAGCAGTGGATAAATCCCAATTTCGTGCCTGAGGACAATTTCTTTGGAGAGTCGGCTGAGGAAGAACAGGATGAAGTTTCTACAGAGTCGAGGGATATAAACTACCCGATCGAGATTGAGGCAAAGCCGGAGTCCTCGGAGGAGCAAACGATTCAAGGAAGTTCGGATTTAGAGGACGAGGAGTTAGACTCATAGTGGACACCGAGCAAAAGGACGTAGGGACTAGATTTAAGGGTTGATAGTAGGTTTTTAAGGGGTATCAATTTTGGCAATAGAATATCCAGGTCATCGATCTTTTTGATATTGGCAATTATAGTACGATGTGTATATTTTTGAAATCGGCGGTTCGTAGTTTAGTGTGCTTCTATAGTTGGTGGTTTGTAAATTGTGAATAATGTATAAATCGATGGTCTAGAAATAAATATGTATATTCTCCCTGTTTTGCCCAGTTCCAATTATCTGAGTGTTTGTGGTTTGTGCTGATTGTTTTAATTCTCTGATATTTATAAGTGTGGTCTGCGATACCCTGAGATATTGCATTAATCGACCAGAGGAAGGTGTCGCGTGCTCGATAGGAGTCAGGGGCGTGACATCCACGTTTGAATTGGTATCAAAACGAGGACAGCTCGATCTATACTGGTCAAAGGAGTGATAAAGAGTAGAGACCTTAGGATAGAAATTAGGGAGACTTTAGCAAGCCATAGGGCAGAATAAGCTATACGTGCCTCCATATTGTTTGTGGTGATTGATTGATTGATTGATTGAGAGAATTGATTGTTGTGATGATTGAAATGTAGGTGCTTCTGGACCCAAAGTAAGTATTCAGACCTTATTGATTGTGACTTTGTGCTTGTAGCAATAGATTACCTGCTGAGTGGATTCTTGCGTTAATTCACTGTTAGGACTAGACTGATCTAGTTGGCCTAGATTACTAATTCCAGAGTGGAATTATAGCAGGTAGGAGAGTGGTAGAATTGTGAAGATGAGCAGTGAAGGAAGAGGTGCAGGAAGAGTCCTAAGAAAGGGCACAGGTAGAGAAATAAGAGGTGGAGGTCGTGCTCAAGCTAGAGCCGTAGAGAATCTCAAATTGGATGCTAGAGTTGTAGAAAACCCTGGAGTTGCTGCTGGAGTTGCAATGGATCCCGTAATCGATGTTAGACCTATAGAGGACCCTAGAATGGAAGCAATCATGAGGACTCTAGAACAGATTGGTAACATAATAAGACAGTAGACTCAGGAACGAGTTGCTATGATTGCTCAGGCTGTCGAGGCCGCTGTGACTGCTGCTGCTAATAATAATAATGGGAATCAAGGCAGGGGCAAATGAATGTGACTAGGCAAATGCATCAATTGGTCGAGCAATTTATGAAGCTAAAATCACCTAAGTTTACCGGAAGAGGTGACCTTGAGGCTGCACCTCGATGGGTAGAAGAACTGGAGAAAGCTTTTGAGGTGTTAGAGTGCACTGATAATGAGAAGATAACGCAAATGACTGGTGGAGAGCCACTAAGGATAGGGTATTTTCAGAAGGTACAGCTCGAAATTAGGTTACTTTTACTGAAAGTTTTTATGAGAAATATTTCTCGGCCAGCGCTAGGAAAAGAAAACTAGCTGAGTTTATGAGACTCCACCAAGGCCAGATTACGGTAGATCAATATGAGGCGAAATTTGTGAGACTGTCTAAGTTTGCGCCGAGCATGGTGAAACATCCCGATGACAAGGCGCGAAGATTCCGAGATGGATTGAAGGCTGATATTCGTAGCCAGTTATTACTGATGAACCTAAAGACTTACGAGGAGATATTTGACAGGGCTTAAGTTCTGGAGCATGATCAGATAGACAGGGCAGCCGCATCTGGATTGAGATTTTTCTAGAGTAGGGACAATCGTAATCTTGGGAAAAGGCCGATGTCGAGCAATAGACGCTTTGTTCCTCCTGTTAGAAGGAATATAGGGAAGCCGGTCCAAAATCAGAATGGTCCATGTAGAATATGTGGGGAAAGGCACGAAAATAGACCTTGTCCAACTCGGGACGGAGCATGTTTTGGATGTGATGGATTTGGTCACCACGTAAGAACTTGTCCTAATCTCAGGCAGAATAGATCGCCTACGTTGCCGCTACCTCGAAACGGGAATCAGACTGGAATGGCCCAGAGAGCAAATCAGAGTAGGCCTCAAGCGCAAGGACGCGTGTGTGCTATAGCCAGAAGAGAGGCTGAGAACGTGCCAGGGGTTGTCACAGATATGATTTCTCTGTGTAATCATGCTGCATATGCTTTATTTGACCCTGGGACGTCACATTCTTTCGTATCTAAGCAGTTTGTTGAGTTAATTGGAATAAAATCGCAATTGCTTGATATTATGTTATGCGTGACAACTCCCTTGAATGATAAGATGTTAGTATTAATGGGATGTCCAGACTGTAATATTGTGATTGGGATAGAGAGAAAAAGATTGATTTAGCAGTTCTAGCTATATACAAATTTGATGTGATAGTGGGAATGGACTGGTTGTCCAAGCAGAGGGCCGTAATGGATTGCAATAGCAGGGTGATCCAATTTAATCCTGTCGGACATTCGGAATTCAAATTTGTGGGAAGTCGAGGAGGGCCCTCGATTCCATGGATTCCCTTGATGGAAATGACGAAGTTGTTGAGTGAAGGGTGTCAAGGATTTCTAGCTGCAGTGTTGATTCGACGGCTGAAGAGCCGAGGCTTAAGGATATACCGGTAGTGTGTGAGTATCCCGATGTGTTTCCTCAGAGATTGCCGGGATTACCGCTGGAAAGAGAAGTAGAGTTTGTAATCGAGTTGGCACCTGGAACTGAGCTAATCTTGAAGGCATCTTATAGGATGTCGTTGTCAGAATTAAAGGAATTAAAGGTGCAAATACAAGAATTGTTAGATAAGGGATTTATTCGTCCGAGTGTGTCTCCGTGGGGAGCACCAGTTTTATTTGTAAGGAAGAAAGATAGGTCATTGAAGTTATGTATTCATTATAGACAATTGAATCAGGTGACGATAAAAAATAAATATCCCTTGCTAAGGATTGATAATTTATTTGACTAGTTACAAGGGGCTTCAGTATTTTCTAAAATTGACCTGAAAACTGGATATCATCAGTTGAGGATTAGGAAGGAAGATATACTGAAGACGGCATTTAGGACGAGATACGGACATTATGAATTTACGGTAATGCGGTTCGAATTGATGAACGCCCTTGCTGCCTTTATAGATTTGATGAATCGAGTGTTTAAGGAATTATTAGATCAGTTCATGATCATTTTTATAGATGATATATTGGTGTACTTGAACAGCCTAGAGGAGCATGAATTTCACTTAAGTCGAGTATTGCAGACTTTAAGGGAGAACGCGTTGTATGCTAAGTTTAGCAAGTGCGAGTTCTGACTGAATCGATTTGCGTTCCTTGGACATGTGATCTCCGGGGAAGGAATCTCAGTGGACCCATCGAAAATTGAGGCAGAAATGAAATGGCTTAGACCGACGACGATAACAGAAGTTTGGAGTTTTCTAGGTTTGACCGGATATTATCGTCGTTTCGTGGAAGGATTTTTTACAATAGCAACACTGCTGACGCAATTATTGAAAAAGGAAATAAAACTTGAATGGACTGATAAATGTGAAAGGAGTTTTCGGGAGTTAAAACATAGATTGACAACGGCACCGGTATTGACCATTCCATCAGGACCCGGAAGGTATGAAATTTGTAGCGATGCGTCGTTGAAAGGATTGGGGTGCATACTCATGCAAAATGGACAAGTAGTGGCCTACATGTCAAGGCAGTTAAGACCACATGAGTTGAATTATCCGACACATGACTTAGAATTGGCCGCAATAGTATTCATCCTGAAGATTTGGCGACATTATTTATGCGAAGAGAAATTTCAAATCTATACCGACTATCAGAGTCTCAAATATCTATTTTCTCAAAAGGAGTTAAATATGAAGCAGCGTCGGTGGATATAGTTGTTGAAAGATTACGACTGTGATATTTTATATCATCCTGGGAAGGCTAACCAAGTAGCAGATGCTTTAAGTCGAAAGTCGAGCATCGCCCATTTGATGGTCAAGGAATGGACACTGTTAGAAAAAGTGCGAGACTCGGAGTTTAGATTCGAAGTAAGTCAAGTCTCGAGCTTGCTGGCTACGCTTAGGATTGAACCGGAAATTCATACTAAGATTAAAATGTTGCAGTCTACGGACCCAGAGATTTGAAGAATTTTAGAATTGGACGAGGCCAAGAGAAAGCCGGATTTTCAGGCATTCGAAGACGGGATATTGAAGTTCCGAGGTCAGTTATGTGTGCCTAACGATGCGGAAATTAAGGAAGAAATTCTATCAGAGGCGCATTGTAGTGGTTATAGTATCCACCTAGGTAGTACTAAAATGTATCAGAACTTGAGGCAATACTACTGGTGGAAAGGTATGAAAGTGGATATCGCTAAGCACGTGGCTAAGTGCCTGACATACCAGCAGGTGAAACCGCAACACTGTAAACCTGGAGGATTATTGCGACCATTGAAAATTTAAGAGTGGAAATGGGAGCATGTAACTATGGATTTTGTGATGGGATTATTGAGAAGCCAAAGAGGTCATAATACTATTTGGGTGATTGTTGATAGATTGACAAAGTCGGTATACTTTTTGGCTGTGTGAAAGGATTTCGCATTAGATCGATATGCTGAGTTATATGTGCAGCAAATAGTTCGTTTGCATGGGGTACTAGTATTAATTACCTCAGATCATGATCCCAGGTTTACCGCCAATTTTTTGAAGAGTCTGCAAACGGCATTGGGATCGAAGCTGCAGTTTAGTACTACTTACCATCCTTAGATAGATGGTCAGTTTGATAGGATGGTTTAGACTTTAGAGGATATGCTGCGGACATGTGTGTTGGACTTTCAGGGTAAGTGGGAAGAACAATTGCCCTTAGTAAAGTTAGTGTATAATAATAGCTTCTAGCAGAGTATTGGAATGGCGCCTTTTGAAGCGCTATATGGCAGGGCGTGTAGAACACCTGTGTGCTGGAACGAAGTAGGAGAAAGGACTATAACTGGGCCAGAGCTAGTCAAGCAATCGATTGAAGCAGTTAAGATTATACGTGGAAGGCTGAAGACAGTGCAGAACTGTCAAAAGAGTTATGCAGACAGAAGGCGAAGACCTTTAGAGTTTCGAGTAGGGGATCACGTATTCCTTAAAGTATCGTCCATGAGAGGACTATCTAGATGCGGTAAGAAGGGCAAGTAGAGTCCGAGGTACGTGGGATCTTTTGAGGTTTTAGAAAGAATCGGGGAATTAGCGTATCGCCTTGCACTTTCGCCGGATTTATGGAAAGTGCATAATGTGTTCCACGTATTGATGCTGAGAAAATATGAACCGAACCCGACTCACGTGCGAAATTATGAGGATATAGAAATCGATGACAAGGTGTCCCATGTCGAGAGACA
The DNA here is from genome assembly GCA_031216285.1 of Syzygium syzygioides. NCBI lineage: Eukaryota > Viridiplantae > Streptophyta > Magnoliopsida > Myrtales > Myrtaceae > Syzygium > Syzygium syzygioides. The sequence continues at coordinate 16,029,742 of CM062244.1, read as the reverse complement.
AGTAAGGATTGAAGATCGGAAAGAACGGGTCCTAAGGAACAAGACGATTCCGATGGTCAAGGTGATTTGGGAATACCACAAGACTGAAGGTGCAACTTGGGAAAGTGAAGAGATGATGCAACGTCAATACCCCTAGTTATTTGAGTCGTTAGTTAGATTGTAAATTTCGAGGACGAAATTTTTGTAAGGGGGGAAGAATTGCGACATCCTAAAAATTTGTCCATTTGGAATTTATAAAATACTGAGTTTTATGAATGTACTCGTGGTTAATTCTCGCCAGGACCTGATCATTCCTGGGATACTAACCATTGGGGAAGGGCTAATCGAGGATTTAAATTCATGCGACTAAGAGAGAATTTGCTTGTGAATTGATTTTCGACCATACAATCGTCAAGGTGACATTTTGAGCCACTGTAGGCTAATCCAAGGATGGTCAGGGGTCAGTTCGCCACCGTCATAGTAGTGGATCGTGGGTGATTCCGCCGGACCACAAAATGAATTGACGAATGATCCTGAACCTATACCGAACGATCGTTCCCTCAAATCTAGTGATCGATCCTCGCGATTTAAACGACAACCGAAGTCATCACGAACCAAATGAACTTGCACGTGACTCGATTTAGTATTAGTCACGGGTCGAATATACAAATTTCCCCAACAAGCCGCCCGTTAGTCTGAGAAACGCTTGAGTTGCGTTTAATAAAATTTGGACACCGAAAAAATTTAGAAGCCACAACGGGACGTTAGAACGACGTTGCGGTTAGAACGTGCAATTTTTTATTGTCCCGAATCCTTTAGAAAAATTCAATTTCGATAAAAAATGAGGAAAGTGACCATTTTACCCCTAAGGATTTATAAAGTGCATGCTTTATGAGGGAGGAGCATTTTGGTAATTTTGCCTAACTTTTTGGTCGGACATTTTTGCCTTTGAAATTTTATGAAATTCCCAAAATACCCTTGGATATTTTTGGGTAAGATTCAATCTCGGCCGTCGGTTTCAAGATAAGATCAAATCCGATCCGTTGATTAAAAAGATTAGACAAGGGCAAGATGGTAATTTGCCACTTTGGTCCAAATTGCACTATTTGAGTCAAGACCCATTCCCTCTCTCTCTTCATTTCCTCTCTCTCTCCTTCGGCCCCCCCTCCCCCTCACCAATCCGACCATCCCCTCCCCTTGCCGTATGCCGCGCCGCCACCGTCCGGCCACCGCCCGCCATCCACGTCGCTGTACCGCATCGCCACCACCGTCCCACGCCGTCCGTCTCTCTCCCTCCCCCTCTCTTCCCCATGTGGCCGTGAGCCACGGTCGAGAAGACCAAGCCCGTCGCCGCCGTCGCCGTCCGCCATGCCAAGCCGCGCTGCCGCTTGCCGCCATTCCCGCCGAACACCGTTGCCGCTTTTCACTCTAGACGCTTTAGTCTAGAGTCCTATAAGTCGCGCTCTAAACCTTAGTTAGGACGTTGGGTATCGACGGAAAATTTTTGGGTGAAATCGGGTTTATTTGAGTGCGGAATTGTACTATTTAGGAACGGATTTTATTAGTGGGCCTAGGATTGAATTTGGGAAGTTTTGATGGAAATATTGAGGTCGGAAGCGGGCTGTGGATGACTGAATAGTGGGCTGTGATGTTCGGTTTGGTTCGCAAATTGGACATTTAGAATCGGCAATTAATGGTGGAAAAATGTCGTGAAGGGCCGGAATTGATTCGCCGTCGTTTGGTTGGAGAAAAATGGCAATTTCTGTATTCTATGTGTGTTTGAACTATGGCTGAGTTGTGGTGCTGAAATTGAGTGCGTGATTATGCAATTGATTAATTGAAATATGCCTATTGTGTGCACGCTTGGGCCAAATTGAATTAATTGCTAAATTGGCCATGTCGAATGCTTAGTGAGCATGAAATGCGTGTGAATTGTTGCGTGCACGGGCCACGTGTGACTGGCTAATTGAGTGGCAGGTGATTGTAGAGCATGTGAGTGAACGAGAAATTGGGCATGGCATGGCATGTGTAATCATCAGAATTGTGTCATCCTGAGGCATGTACTTCAACGCGGGATGATGCCCACTATTATCGGAAGACTGCCAACCTGAGGCATGTACTTCAACGCGGGTTATGTAGTAGGTGGTAGATGTTGAGCCTGAGGCGTGTACTGTAACGCGAGCCCTGGAATGTTGTGATGAATTGGTCGCAGTGGACCTGAGGCGTGTACTATAATACGGGTCACTGGCGAGTAATGTGGAAAAGAACGTGATGAAGCAAGCGTGAATGCGTGACGTGTGATTCAAACGTGCATGTGATTAGAAAATGTTATATTGTGACTAACATGCAGATAGCCATCACGATAGGTCGGGTAAGAATGATTGATGTGCCTGCTATGTAATGATTGGATGTGTCTCTGATTGTGTTTTGTGTGATTGTCTGGAGGTACGTGATAGCCTAGGTGGGGTTTAGGGGTGTACTTACTGAGATGTAGTCTCACGGTTGTCTCAACCAAACATTTTAGAATCCCGGCAGGAGCAATGGATCCCTCACCGTTGCCACCTGAGTGTTTTAGAGTACCTGTACATACTGAACAGGAAGTTTTAGTGTTTCCAATGGCTGATAATATGACCTGGATTAAGCATACTACTACAGTTTTTGTAGACGTAGGATTACCATTGTGGGAGCACCATACTTACGTCGCCTGGTTCTTCCGAGACGAAGTAGATGAGTTCGGGCCAGTCCGAGGATTTGACGTCCCTTTTGATTTAGTTAGAGACTCGGACCCGACTGCTGTACCCCTCCTGACGGTGAATTGACTAGTGCGGAAACTAGTTTAGCCCAGTTTGGATTTCATCTAGCGTAGGCAGCACAAGGATCTTCGGGGGCTGAGAATGAGCCGGAGCCGGAAGGGTCTGTAACGGGAGACGACCCAATGGACATAGACCTCGAGCCAATCCCCGAGGAAGGAGAAGAGGAGGTAGAGCCCGAGGCGGAACCTGAGAATGAGCCTACTGAGTCTGCCGAACCCGAGGAAGAACTGGATTATATACTCCCATTTGAGCAGTGGATGGATCCCAATTTCGTGCTTGAGGACGATTTCTTTGGAGAGCCGGCTGAGGAAGAACAGGATGAAGTTCCTATAGAGTTGAGGGATATAAACCACCCGATCGAGATTGAGGCAGAGCCGGAGTCCTCGGAGAAGCAGACGGTTCAAGGGAGTTCGGATTCATAGGACGAGGAGTCAGATCAGAGTGGACGCCGAGCGAAAGGCGTAGAGACTAGATTTAGGGGTTGATAGTAGGTTTTTAAAGGGCATCAATTTTGGCGATAGAATATCCAGGTCATCGATCTTTTTGATATTGGCGATTATAGTACGGTGCGTATATTTTTGAAATCAGTGGTTCGTAGTTTAGTGTGCTTCTATAGTTGGTGGTTAGTAAATTGTGAATAATGTATAAATCAATGGTTTAGAAATGAATATGTATATTCTCCATGTTTTCCCCAGTTCCAATTGTCCGGGTGTTTATGGTTTCCGTTTATCGTTTTAATTCTCTGATATTTATAAGTGTGGTCTGCGTTACCTTGGGATATCGCATTAATCGACCAGAGGAGGGTGTCACACGCTCGATAGGGGTTCGAGGTGTCACACGACCTATCTAAGACTAAGGCTAACCCTATGGAACCCAGTCCGAATCGGATGCCGAGGACTCAGATGAGCTATCAAACGGCTCGTCCTCAGAGTCCATAGAATCCAGCTCGAACTCAGCCTATGCCGGCTCCTCCTCTGAATCCACCTCCTCGGGCTCTCGGTCCTGCTCCATGGGCTCTGGCTCCTCATCTAGCTCCATCGACTCCGGATCAAAATCCCAGTCTACTGGCTCCTCATCCATCGGGTCAAACTCATCAACCTCCCAGATAATAGGTCGCTAGCCAAAACTGGACCTCCCCTTAGATGTGATTTCAAGACTTACCAGGTCTCCATCTTGACACTGGGGATTTACCTCATCCAGCCTGTTGAACGGGACGTGGAAGGTCCTGAGGGGCCCAAAAGTCCTAAAGAAATCTCTAAAACATCAGGCTACATACTCATGGGCCTGGAATTGCTGCACCCCACGTCGACCTATACAGTAGTGAGATGCCTAATATATGTATCTCCATTCCCTACGGGGTGCTCAGTCACATCCAGGTTTATCCGAGATGAAATCCCAAAATGTACAGGTACCTCGGACATCGTCAGGGCCAGGGGTCTGAAAAGTTGGGTTTTAACAATAATGAGAACGAATCTCAGCGAGTAAAATCCTCTAAACCTAAACTAGGCTAACATGCACTTCCTGGTAGGCAAACAATCACATGAACAAGTCAAAATCAATTGACCTAGGCTCTCGGGCCCAGATCGAGCACACAAATGACCATGTAGGTTAGGCATAATATAATCGCAACAATGGTTCATACACGAACATACGCAGTCATACGTACACCATGTGCATGCTCATGCTCCTTGATGTCAGCCTTACACGCGATTCACCGATGATCCCATGTTCACACACCTACCAATGCACCCTTGCGCACATATTCCATCGATATGCTCATGCTCGTGATCTAACTCAATTATGCACACTTGCACACTGCCAATTTCTTATTAACATTTGACCCGCGTAAAACGCATCAGGTTTGATCCACGCAAAACGCATCAGGTCTATATCAATAACCAACACTTCCTAGTCCGCGTAAAACGCATCAGGCCCAATGTCTCTAGCCCGCATAAAGCACATCAGGCGCAACACCGATCTCCTTATACGAACCATAACCCACATAAAACGCATCAGGCTGGCCGTCTTCTGACAATCCGGGCATCGTCCCATGTAAAACGCATCAGGATGAGTTCAATACCCCGCATAATACGCATTAGGGCTTTATGTGATCACACGTATACACACACTAGATTTTATCTGAACTCCGCGTAAAACGCATCGGGGCGATTAGGTGATCACATGCTTATGCCAGGCACGCATACTTGAACAATTCACGATTCAAGCTAATGCTCAGCATGCGAATTGCATGGCCATGCAATCCGGCACTCGGACAACAACACCATGCACGATGAGCACTCAATTTCACATGTGCACATCAAACATTATGCCAAACTCGACGTGCATTCCCACATGTTCAATTCACTTCAAGACGTTCTCAATTTCACTTAATATATCCAATGAATCACTCGATTCAAATCAGCCACGACACTCCCAATTAACGCATTAATATGCCCAATTTAAACAACTCACTACAATTAAGCTCCGACATTCAATTAGCACATAAATCATGCGATTAGCACAATGCAAACTTGCGCACTCAAGACCCACTTACCACTTCATACTCGGCCACTTTAATCACGCGACATGGCATCATGAAATCAACGTTCAATGAAGCATAAGTTAACCACCAAATGAACAATCTAAGGCATGCTCGGAATTTTCACTATTGGACCTTAAATTCACCGAACCGGGGCTAATTAATTCCAATAAATCCAACCATCAACAACCCACTCTAGGGTACTAAACCACATTGAAATCAACATATTAGGCTCCCAAATCATCACATAATCCATCACTAATCAAACAGCCCACTAATCACCCCTAATTTCTCATAATTAACCTCTAAATTACCCTAATCCTATCTAGAAATGCTAATTAGCCTAATTAGGGTTTAGGGATAATTACTCACTTAGTCCTAAGCTCCAAAAGGTGGCTGAATCGGTGCGGGAACGGGCCGACTGAGCTGGTTCCACGGCGGCGAATGGCGGCCTTCATGGTGGCACACGGCGGGCAGCTCAGGCTAAGCTAGGGATGATGAAGGGGGGATGGTGCTGGTGGGGATCGGAATGAGAGAGAGAGGGAGAGTTAGCTGAGGTGGTAGCACAGGGCGGGCGGCTGCACCCGGCATGCGGCAGCAGCGGTCAGCGGTGGTGGCACTCTAGCGAGCTCACGGCAATGAGGAGGAGAGGACAGGAGAGAATGAGAGTAGAGAGAGAGTGAGGGAGGAATGAGGGTGGCTTGGTGGTGAGGCGAGGCAGCGGATGGCGGTGGCGCGGGGCGGCAGCTCCTCTGGCGGCGGTGGCGCTCACGGTCGGACAAAGAGGAATGAAGAGGGAGAGAGAGCTCACTGGATAGAGAGAGATGGGGAGCTGGTTGGGAGGTGAAGGTGAGAATGAGGGGGAGAGAGAGAGAGAGAGAGAGAGAGAGAGAGAGAGAGAGAGAGAGAGAGAGAATATAGAGAGAGTGAGTGAGCAGATTGGTTGAGCTAATATCCCCCAAATGACCATCATGCCCTCTAATCAAAGGCTAGGATTACTTCTAGACCAAATATATGGGGGCATCATGGTCCACTAATCCTAATAATAATAATAATAAGCAAGACCCTAATATCTCCAATTAATCTCAAAATTCGGAATACAAGGCTGGGGCATAGGGGCAAAATGGTAATTTTTCAGTCCCGAGTTAAATTTCTAATTTTTGACTCTATTGATTCCAAATATAGTTGGCCACATAAAAATAACATCATCCTTGAAAAAATAGTCGCGTATGTCCACGAAATTCAACATCGAAGTCCGGACTCAATTCCATGATCGATTTCACCCAAATGCAATTTTAGCGTCTCTTACTAGCTGGCGGCTGTTTAGGGGTTATGTGTATCAATCTAGGGCTACTCGAGTCATGAAAATCTTGATCTCCTAGAGAACACGAGGATTTATCACTAGTTATGGGGGCTGCGATCATTTGGAATAAGTTCGAGATCGTTTGTCACGCGCACTCTCGATCATGCGGAATCAACTGCTATCCAATCGTATGTTTTTGGCCAAACCAAATCCGTCACCCTCCTTGGATAGGCCCAAATTGACACAAAATATTCCCTCATCGATCCTCGGAATCGGACTCGATTCACGGTCGAGTTCCTGGGTCCACGTACCATTTTCCCAGTTAGCCATTCCCTACTGGTCAGTAACTCGTGAATGATCAGTTCCGGGCAAGACTTACTAAAACGAAATGAGAAATAATTATCTATTTTATTAATCCTGAAAGTGGGTCGAATTCAGGATGTTACACAATTGGTCTATTTCATGCGACCCGAGCGTGAGAATTTAGTAAATCTAGAAGACTCTAGGGAATCCACGGTCTGGAAATTGGTAGAAGAACATAGAAGCCTTGACCAAGTCAAAGCTTATCCTCCAAGCTTCATTATGGCTTGCATTTATTAAAGTTAGACTTTGGTGGCCTTCATCATGATTCATAATAAATGAATGAAGGCTTTAGGGCCCCTCTATAATGACATGCATTGATTGGCTAGAGTAGTGACCAAGAAAAGTCTTCTATTAATAGGGAGAAAGAGAGAGAGGGGGGAGAGCCTCACGTAAAGCCCCCCCTTTTCCTCTCTCATGCCGCTCTCTCTCCTCTCTCACGCCTCTCTTCTCTCTCTCTCACGTCTTTCTCTCCTAGTTCACGCCCCGAGAGCTCCGGCCAACTTTCTTTCTTATTTCTTGCTTAGTATTCATGACCGAGAAAGAGAGAAAAAGAAAGAGAGAGAACTTACCGACTAGCTTATGTCTTTCTTGTGGTTTGATCAAGTGAGGAAGCCACGTTCAAGGCCGTGTGTTCATGTTTAAGCCCAAGAACCACCAAGAATCGTCCGAGAGTCGCCGAGACTCACGTGTCCTTCACACGCCTCATTTTCTCTAGTTCTTGTTTAATCGTTGTGTAAGTGAATGCCCTAATCTCGGGAAAGAATGATGAGATGCGTTGTGACATGGTTGCTTGGACCGTGTTCGGTCTTGGTTGGTTATCTCTTTGGCTTGTTTATGTTTTGTGTTTGACGTTCATATTTTGAGATAGAAGCTGGAATTTGGCTAGTGATGTTCACGTGTTATAGCCATGCTTAGAGTTCTCTAGTATTTGTCGGCATGAACTTTGCTATTGATTTGCCATCGACGCCGGTGTGGTAAGGGTCGACTCATGTTAACGACGATTGATTTATCCTCACTTGACATTAGTGTTTTTATTTACTGAGTCTCCCCGACTCATTTCCCATTGTTTTTTTCCTCTCAGGTCCATAGGATGGTCGAACGGACGACGGCAAAAGGGTAAGTTTGAGCCATGTTGGAGTTCGGGAAAAACTAGGAGGTGTGAATCCGAAGTAGTAGGCTTATGACACCTAAGCCATAACGTTTGTTGTATGTAAATAGTTAAAATCGGCTAAGTTGGCTTGTAAAATATGTTTATGTGTCCTGTAAATACAAGATTTATTCATGATGATGTTTGTCTTAATCACATATGTCCTGTAAATACAAGATTTATTCATGATGATGTTTGTCTTAATCCCGCTGTTGTTTTTAATGTGATTGTCTTGTTATTATGCTTCCGCTTGTGTGTAAAGAAAGATAACAATGAACGAGACATCACGTTAATGACCCAAAGGTGGGGGTTGCTATAGGCAGGGTTGTTGTGTCACATCCCGATTTTCGAGACTGGAAAGCCGCAGGTAAATTGTAATATTCTCAATTTCAGTCCCTGGAAAATGGCTATGGTTTAATTTTGGCGGTTTTCCAATCAGAACTAAATTGTTTTCTCTTGTTTTGGAAAACCTAGTTTTCGGATCATTTGTACCCTTTCATCTTGTTATTTTTTAGGAAACTTTTATGATTTGAATTTCCAAGAGCTTTCTTCTAGAAAGTTGTTCCAAACATTTTGAAATTTTACGTGATTTAATTTCAGAATTTTTGGAGTTGAGATGAGTAGTACGATGGCCTGATTTTCGGGCTGTGTGAAACTGCCCGGAATAAGAATTTCGGTGATGTTTACACCGTCTTAATTTTCTACGAGCTTTTCTGGGCTAATTTTCGAAATGTTTTCTTCACAAAAATTGTTGAGAACTTCCTTTTCTATAAAGTGTGTAAATTTGGGAATTTTCTGAGTTGATTTGCATGCTAGACGGAGCTTATTTTGAGAAACAAAAATACTGTTCCAGTGAACTGTTTTTAGTCTGGCTTTGAGTGACTCAAAATGGTGTTTACAAAGACAATTAGATTTTATATTCTTCACAAAAAATGTTTACTAAGGTCTTTTTTATGACATATCCAAATTTCAGAATTTTCGGAGCTCATTTACTATGATTTCAAGTCCGATTTCGTGAACAGTATAAAACTGTTCGGTTTTTCCAGATTTTAAAGATTTAGCATTTTCTATATGATAAAGTTGGAATTTGGACTTGGTGTCTTTTGGTGATTTAAAGTACACGTTCCAAGCTTTCAAATGAGATATTTTATGCCTTGATCGGAGGTCGGACCAGGGGAAAACGAAATTTGGAAATAAATAGCCAAGAGTGAAGCTTGTTCAAGAAGCTTAATTAATGGATTGCATTAATGCTTGGTCTTCTTTTCCACAAGCATTTATTGGCCATTATTATTCTTGACTTTGATGACCCTTCATGATGGCTTGTGAGGTAAGCGCTTACCTCATCGCCTTGATGACATAAGCGCTTACCTCATCAATCTTTGGCCCCAAGTTTCCCCTCCCTATAAATAGAGAAGGGCCATTCGGCCAAGGGAAAGAGAAAGAGAGAGAGAGAGTAGCCGTGAGGGAGAGAGAGAAAGAGAAAGAGAGAGAGAAAACTGAGAGAGAAAGTCAAGGGAAAGAAAAGAAAGGGCTCGACACCGTGAGTTGCCGAGAGAAAACCAAGAGAGAAAGAAAGCCATGGGAGAGAAAAGAAAGGGCCACCGAGACCCCAAGGCCGTTGTTCTCACCATCCGTTCTTCTCTCTCTAGTTCTTATTTCAGCTTAGTGTAAGTAAACTTCCTAATATCGGGAAAGGAAGTTGTGATGCGTTGTGACACGATTTGCTTGGACCGTTTCTCGGTCATTTGGTTGATTGTGGTTGGTTCATTTCTTGATTTAATCATGTTTCGTGTTTGAAGTTTGTTTTGGCGGTAGAATCGAGACTTGAAAGGCAAGGTGCGCATGTTATAGCCATGCTTAATGTTCTCTTGTATGAACTTTGCTATTGATCTGCCATTGATGTGGGTGCGGTAAGGGCCGGCTTATGCTAACAGCGATCGCCTCATCCTCGCTTGATATTAGTAGGTTTACTTGCTGGGTCTCCCCGACTCACCCCCCTTTTCCCACCCTCAGGTCCATAGGATGGTCGAACGGACGGCAGAGACAGGAGGAGTTCGAGCCGTGTTAGAGCTCGAAGAAAGCGAGGAGCGAGAAGCAGTAGTGGGCATAGGACAACCCAAGTCGAGTGTTGCTATTCCTAGTGCGTATAAAAAAACGTGTTATTTGCCATGGCCCGAAGGGCTTGTTAAAACATATTTGCATGCACTGTAATAATAAGGTTTGCTCATTATGCTTTTTGTCTTATATCCCGCTGGTTGTGCTTTTTGTTGTGATCGTCCCGAGTATGCTTTCGCGTGTGTGTAAATAAAGATAATAATGAACGGGACGTCGCGTTAATGGCCCCGAGGTACGGGGCATCACAGATTAATTTGGTATCAGAGCAGGTTTTCCCTCCAGTAGGTGCAGTTCAGGGCAGCTTGCAATTGGCTAGTCTGACGAGGGCGGGGAGTAGCACCGAGGCCAAATGACCTGATCATTGAGCGGCTTCTGACAGAGGTGGCGCCGGGATAAGAGGCCTGATCATTGAGCGGCCTCTGGGCAGAAGTGGCACCAAGGTGAAGGGCCTAATCATTGAACGACTCCTGGCAGGTTTCAAGGATGGCTAAAGGCAAGAATGATCTAACTGTACACCGAATTGGGAAAACGATTCTGAAATCAAAGCGGGAATAAAGACCTGGAGTGATAAGGTGCGCTGAAATTGAGGTAGTTAGCTAGGAAACACCCCTGAGCATGTGAATGATTGATTGTGGTTGAATAGGTTAAGTGTTCCGGTTTGTTTGTGATCACTGACCTATTCTTGTGTTGTAGAAAGTCTTGTTAGACTATTGATAGCAGAATAAGTGCTCAGGACTAGGCTGCGACAGCTGAGGAAAAAGGAAAGTCTCAGCAGGATGCCACGACCTCGAAAGAAAAATCCAAACAGGTTCCCCTCTAGTAAGTTGCAGTTCGGTGTAGAGCCAAGAGAAGGCTGTTGAATTTTGACATAACCCGATCCGATGAGGGCGGGGAGTGATCGCCAGGGCAGAACCTGATCAAGGAGCTGCTCTTGGCTAGGAAGTGGACGCCGGAGCAAGAAGCTTGATCAAGGTGCGGCTTCTAGCAAGAGTGTTGCCGGGGTTGAAGACCTGAACAAAGTGCGACTCCTGGCAGGCTTCTAGGATGGCGGGTAAGAAAAGGGATAAACCGAACTAGGTACGAAATTGAAAGTAAGATAGGAACTGTTACTTGAACCGATAAGTGTGATCTTCGTGATTGTTATAAGTAAGTAACTTGTGTTTGAGAAAGATTTTATCAGAGTAGCGCAGCGGAAGCGTGGTCAAGCTTGCCGCATTCTAGTATGTTGGATCGAGGTCGGGGCAAGAAAGGTCGCTGGTCCAGAGCTAGTCCACATGACAGTGGCTGCTGTAAAGGTACTAAGGTAGGATAAGTCCCAGGTATGTAGGATCTTTTGAAATTCTAAGAAGAATAAGGAATTTGGCCTATCGGTTGGCGTCACCACCAGGTGCATGTTGTGATATTGTGAAAGTGTGAGCCCGATCCTGCATACGTGCTGAATTTTTTGACGAGGTCGAAGTGGACAGCAGAGTGTCCTATGCTGAGGAGCAGGTGCGGATCGTGGAATGTAAGGAGCAAGTGTTGAGAGGTAAGGCCGTTCCTTAGTTAAGATCCTATAGTGTCACTAGGGCATAAAAGAAGCCATTTGGGAAAGTGAGGAATTGAGGAAAAGTTGATACCTGCATTTATTCGAGGAACCAGGTACGCATTTAAATTTCGAGGACGAAATTTTATTAGAGGGGGAGAATTGTCACATCCCGATTTTCGGGACTGGGAAGTCACAGGTAAATTGTAATATTCTCAATTTCAGTCCCTGGAAAATTGCTATGGTTTAAGTTTGGCGGTTTTCCAATCAAAACTAAATTGTTTTCTCTTGTTTTGGAAAACCTAGTTTTCGGATCATTTGTACCCTTTCGTCTTGTTATTTTTTAGGAAACTTTTATGATTTGAATTTCCAAGCGCTTTCTTCTAGAAAGTTGTTCCAAACATTTTGAAATTTTACGTGTTTTAATTTCAGAATTTTTGGAGTTGAGATGAGTAGTACAATGGCCTGATTTTCGGACTGTGTGAAACTGCCCGGAATAAGAATGTCGGTGATGTTTACACCATCTTGATTTTCTACGAGCTTTTCTGGGCTAAATTTGGAAATGTTTTCTTCACAAAAGTTGTTGAGAACTTCCTTTTCTATAAAGTGTGTAAATTTGGGAATTTTCTGAGTTGATTTGCATGCTAGACGGAGCTTATTTTGAGAAACAAAAATGCTGTTCCAGTGAACTGTTTTTAGTCTGGCTTTGAGTGACTGAAAACGGTGTTTACAAAGAGAATTAGATTTTGTATTATTCACAAAAAATGTTTACTAAGGCCTTGTTTATGACATATCCGAATTTCATAATTTTCGGAGTTCATTTACTATGATTTCAAGTCCGATTTCGTGAACAGTGTAAAACTGTTCGGTTTTCCAGATTTCAAAGATTTAGCATTTTCTATATGAGAAAGTTAGAATTTGGACTTGGTGTCTTCTGGTCATTTAAAGTACACGTTCCAAGCTTTCAAATGAGATATTTTATACCTTGATCGGAGGTCAGACAAGGGGAAAACGAAATTTGGAAATAAATAGCCAAGAGTGAAGCTTGTTCAAGAAGCTTAATTAATGGCTTGCATTAATGCTTGGTCTTCTTTTCCACAAGCATTTATTGGCCATTATTATTCTTGACTTTGATGACCCTTCATGATGTCTTGTGAGGTAAGTGCTTACCTCATCGCCTTGATGACATAAGCGCTTACCTCATCAAACTTTGGCCCCAAGTTTCCCCTCCCTATAAATAGAGAAGGGCCATTCGGCCAAGGGAAAGAGAAAGAGAGAGAGAGAGAGTAGCCGTGAGGGAGAGAGAGAAAGAGAAAGAGAGAGAGAAAACTGAGAGAGAGAAAGTCAAGGGAAAGAAAAGAAAGGGCTCGATACCGTGAGTTGCCGAGAGAAAACCAAGAGAGAAAGAAAGCCATGGGAGAGAAAAGAAAGGGCCACCGAGACCCCAAGGCCGTTGTTCTCACCATCCGTTCTTCTCTCTCTAGTTCTTATTTCAGCTTAGTGTAAGTAAACTTCCTAATATCGGGAAAGGAAGTTGTGATGCGTTGTGACACGGTTTGCTTGGACCGTTTCTCGGTCATTTGGTTGATTGTGGTTGGTTCATTTCTTGATTTAATTATGTTTCGTGTTTGAAGTTTGTTTTGGTGGTAGAATCGAGACTTGAAAGGCAAGGTGCGCATGTTATAGCCATGCTTGATGTTCTCTTGTATGAACTTTGCTATTGATCTGCCATTGATGCGGGTGCGGTAAGGGTCGGCTTGTGCTAACAGCGATCACCTCATCCTCGCTTGATATTAGTAGGTTTACTTGCTAGGTCTCCCCGACTCACCCCCCCTTTTCCCACCCTCAGGTCCATAGGATGGTCGAACGGACGGCAAAGACAGGAGGAGTTCGAGCCGTGTTAGAGCTCGAAGAAAGCGAGGAGCGAGAAGCAGTAGTGGGCATAGGACAACCCAAGTCGAGTGTTGCTATTCCTAGTGCGTGTAAAAAAATGTGTTATTTGCCATGGCCCGAAGGGCTTGTTAAAACATATTTGCATGCACTGTAATAATAAGGTTTGCTCATTATGCTTTTTGTCTTATATCCCGCTGGTTGTGCTTTTTGTTGTGATCGTCCCGAGTATGCTTCCGCGTGTGTGTAAATAAAGATAATAATGAACGGGACGTCATGTTAATGGCCCCGAGGTACGGGTCGTCACATGTTGCGAGCTGGGCGGTGGCAGACAGAGGAGCGACGGCAGCTAGATGAGGCGGAGCCAAGGAGAACTCAAAACAGTGGAGGTTTCGGGGAAGAGGAAAAATAGGGAAAGGGGAGGTCGTGCGGCGGCCGAAGGTGACACGGTGGCATTGCAAGTGGCAGGGTGACGAAGGGCGGGCCGACGGCGGCTGGGCAGCACCGGACTACAGTGGACGTGGCGGTGACCTAGTACTGTTCGTGACGCAAGGGAAAAGAGCAGCCGAGTAGGGGGAAGGTGGCCGAATGGACAACGAGGCTGTTGGGTGAGCGGCGGTGCAAGGCAGACGGCAGACGGTGGTTGGGCTGGTCCCGGCAAGCGGCGGGCAGCGTCGGGCAGCAAGAACAGGGAAACAGGAGTAGCGGCGCGAAGGAAGGAGAAAGGAAGAAGAAGAAGAGAAGAAAAGAAGAAAAAAAGGAAAGGAAAGAGAAAGAGAGAGAAGGACAGTTTGCATAGGACAGAGGGGGAGGGGATGTGAATGCGTGTAGGGGGAGGCACGGCAGATAGGGGAGAGAGAGAGAGAGAGAGAAGAAAGTCAATGCAATGAGTGCAATCTAACGGCTACAACTTGATCTCGTTGATTGATCTAACAGTCTCAAAAATCCCAATTCAAAATAAAGAAAAGACCAACGGAAACCAAATAAAATAAACCCAGAGGGAGGTATAACGGTCAAAATCCGCACCCGATCCAAATTTCACTTTTCACTTATCCCGGGCAATATTGACGCTAGCCACAATAATATCGACACTATCCAATTAAATTCGTAATGAAACTCCGAGAAATTTGATATCAAAGTTTGGGCTTCTAAATAACGGCCAAATTCGATCGAGTGCGATTCTAGCAAAATCTCTAATTTAAAAAAAATAACTCAAGAGTGATCAGTTTCGGACGAGATTTTGTTATAAGCGCACTGACGAAATACACGTTTTATAAATCTTAAAAATGGATCGAAATTCGGAATGCCACATTTATGACTGAATTGGTTGCTGCATAATAGGTTGAGGATTTTTTGGACAATTATTCCGGATTTCTTATGTTTGACTCATGAGTTACGTTGATAAGTTCAAGTGACCTGTAGCTGTATCTTGCATGACAATTCACCTTTGTAAGCATTCCAATAAATTATCGATATTTATTTCCACAAACTTTGAAATAAATGAATAAATAATGCCAAAGAAATAATTTCTCGATTTAGCAAATCATTTCAACGATAATCAAACAATTTTTAGCTGTACTAATGAGGACAAGGGTATTGTGTCTTTGCTTCTTCCTGCTCTGGATAAACTTGACTATCTGTCTTTGCAATTCTTTATTGCTCTGCATAAAATTGTCCTCCCTAGTGCCAGATGATAGGAAGTTGGGTAAATGTTGATGGTGAATCCTGCTTTGCTGTTCTTTTGGGAACCTTTTGGAAGTTATAGGTCGCGTAATGTTGATATAACGTTGTGTTTGAACTTCTAGTCATTTAATTCTTACTTGTAGAGGCTTGTGATCAAAGTAATGGGCATGATGAGAGATGTTATATGGGGTAATTGATGATGCCTCCGGGTGAGGTTTTCATTGTCATAGAGTTTGCTTTCCTGCTGCGTATTGGCCTGTTTCATGTGTAACTCGCTGCACACTTTAGGATCTAGAGTTAATTTTTTATGTGAACCTTTTCCTTCAATAATTAAGTTGCTTTGTTCCTTGATCAAAGACCGGGAACACCAAATCAATTGTGAAGTTCTACCCTTGGTACCACGCGAGGACTGAGAATTTGCATTCATCTGTGTCACCTTGCTCTCCCTCTAGCCTTTACATTGTTTGATACTGTGGATGTTGATACCTGAATTTTTCGCCTCTATGATCGTTATGGTTGTTAATAACATTTTATTAAACTAAGGTATCCAAACCGCTGATGTTGCTAGAATTTGACCCTACATAAAAAACTTTCATCACATTTTTGCACTTCGCATTTAGGAGACATGTCAAGTATAGTTTTAGAATTACATTGCCATTAACGTTTCTTTAAGTTAGAGTTGTATTCGCTTGCATTATATGACATTAGCATGTTTTAATAAATTTCATTTGCATGTTATAATCTACTTAGATGTTTACTACGTCATTAGCACGCTGTGTTACACATGACTAGGCATATTAGAAGATGATTCACCTTTAGAGATCCTAAGCACGTCAGGGAAGCAACAATTAGGGGAATCGAGAGATGCAGAGGATCACACTCATTAGGAGACCTCCACTACTGAATCTTCACCATCGTCAACATATTTGCTCTCTCTGGTGACCCTTGCACGTAATTTCTTCAAAAATTATTGTAAGGAAAAAGGCAACAGAGAAGATTTGCTGACCAAATTGATTGAGGGAGAGTTTCAGGGTGAAATATAAGGGAGGGGGGGGGGTGTGAGATTCCAACTGTGAAGGCATAAATAAGATCACGCCCACCAAATCAACCGGGGTGTCACGCCCCGAACCCCGACAGGCTCGCGATACCCCTTCCACGAGGTCGTATTGATCGCGACGTCCCAGGACGTGTCGCCAACCCCAAACGGAACACCCAAAATCGTATGCAGGCGGAAGCGAAATTTAAATAACCCAGACAATTAATAATGACAACGGGGTAGAACAAGCACGAATTAATAAGCTTATAACATTAGCTTGAAATCACAAATATTCATACATTAGGCCTCTAGGGTTCAAATCCACCTTCGTCATAAAAAGGGATCAGGTGGCCGGGTAGACTACTAACTGCACAAAAAGGGACTCCAGCAAAAAGGTTTCCAGGCCCAACTCCTAAACATCCCTACGGTGCCCAATCCAAATCGGACCCTAAGGGTTCTGACTCTGAGTCCGAGTTGATCTCAATCGGCTCCTCCTCCTCCTCCTCCTCATTGTCGGACACCATAGACTCCTCTTTGGGCTCGGGCTCAGACTTCAGTATGGGCTCGGGTTTAGGCTCTGGAACGAGCGCCAGTTCTAGACCAGGGTTCTCTGAAGGACTATCGGGATTTGACGCCTTGCCATTAGGAGTGAACTTGTCCCAGGGCTCCTAATTCACCGCACCCTCGTTAGCATACTGTAACCCCTCAAAACCTCGGATTGGCCCAGAATTCACCAACCCGACCTGATGGGACCAAGCCAAATAGGTATGGCGTTCTAGCTCCTCTAGTCCCATGTCTGCCCAAACAGTGGTACGATGCCTAATGTACGTCTCATCCAGGTTCAGTCCCAGGTATTCATTCTCCTCATGCACCGTATGCATAGGAACCCCAAAACACCTAGGTGGCGACATGCTCAAAGTCGGGGATCTTAAAATATTTACACTACAACAATGAGAATAAATCTCAATAAGTAGACAACTTATACCCCACTTAGGCCAAAATGTACCCAGACAAGTCTAACATGCAATTCACCAATCAACATAATCAATTTCACACAACATACTTACCTCACCTCGAAACACGTGCTACTCTGCATATTAGTAAAATCACATGAATATCATAATATCCCACAAACACATCGCCATCAGTCGAGCACCATACACCAATACATTCACTCAATTCAATCGCACTCATTTCGCATTCATGGCCGAGCAACTTTCCACGACCCGGGTCAACATCCCATAGGTCAGCCCTTAGATCAAGCTGGGCTCTGTCCCTCACTGGACCTTTCACACTTTTTCACGACCCGCGTCAATACGCCTCAAGTCAGCCCTTAGATCAAGCCGGCCTTTTCTCATGCACATGCACCACAACACAAAATTCACCATTTCCTCAATCGTATAATTCAAATTCAAATCACCACGCTTTCACCAAAATCAATCTGACATGCCATAACAGCCAATTCAACTCATACTCCTCACATCGGCCCACCGACCCAACGTCCAAGTCGGCACATCCAATTAATCCAATTCACCTACAAGTGCCATGACAATTCAGTCATATTATTCATCTCAGTCAATCACTAAATTAGTCACACAATCACCACTACAATAATCCATAAATTTAGCACATTCAATTTAACTAATCCATGCCTAATTTAATTCCTAATCCGGTACTAATTACACCCTAAATAAGTCTAAAAATTACCCATAGCACTAGGTAGAGTTTAGGAAGTCACTTACCAGGTTTTAGCTCGGGAAAAGCCGGCTTGGGCCTAAAATGGCCCGGGTGAATAGTGCGAGGCTAGGCACGGGCACGGGCCAGATGGGCGCGCTGACCGGACAACAAGGGCACAGTGGCTGGATGGTGTGCCTGGCGCATGGGCGCGGTGGCTGAACGGCGCGCCTGGAGCGCACAGGCGAGCTAGAAGGACTGGACGGGCGAGGTGCCGGGCACGCGGTTGGGCAGCGGCCTAGGCGAGCTCGGCCACAGTCTGTGTGACATCCTGAAATTGTCCATTTGGGATTTATGAAATGCTTGATTTTATAAACATACTTATTGTAGTTCTCGCCCAGAACTGATCATTCCTGGGATACTACCCATTAGGGAAAGGCTAATTAGGGATTTAATTTCGCTCGACCAAAGAACTCGATTGTGAACTGACTTTTGATCATAGAATCGTCAAGGTCACATTTGGAGCTAACGTAGGCCGATCTTAGCGTAGTTATGGGCCAATTCGTCACTATCATACGAGTAGATCACGGGTAATTTCGTTTGACCACGAAATGAATTGACAAATGGTCCAGAACCTATACCTACCAATCGTGCTCGATGGAACTAGCGATCGAACCTCATGATTATATGAGAACCGAAGTCGTCACGAACCGAGTGAACTTGCACGTGACTCGATTTAGTATCAGTCACGGCTTGAATATGCGAATTTCCCTGAAAGCCGCTCATTAGTTTGAGAAACGCTCAAGTTACGTTACATGAAATTCAATTATTAATTAGAGCTTAAATTGGGCACCGAAAAATTAGGAAGTCACGACGGGACGTTAGGACGACATTGTGGTTGGAACATACAGCTTTGGGTTTTCCCGAATCCTTCAGAAAAATTCAATTTTGGCAAGAAAATGGAAAAATGACCATTTTACCCTTGGAGGTTTATAAAGGGCAAGTATTAGAGAGGAAGGGCATTTTGGTCATTTTGCCCTACTTTTTGAATTGGACAATTTTGCCCTTGGACTTTTTGAGAAATTCCCAAATTGACCTTGGATATTTTAAAAAAGATTCGATTCAGGCCGTTGATCTCAAGATAAGATCAAATCTGGACTGTCGATGGGAATTGTGAGAGAGGGGCATGATGGTCATTTAGCCCCTCAATTATTGCTTTGGACTATTTAAGTCCAACTCCCCCTCTCTCTCTCTCTTCATTCTCTCTCTCCTCTCTCGGCTCCCTCCCCTCCCTCACCGAACTGGCCGCCCTCCCCCTTGCCGCGCCGCCGCTCACCGGCCACCACCCGTCCGCCGTGCCACGCCGTCCCACCACCGAATCGTGACACCACCATCACCCTCACGCCGCCATCCCTCTCTTTCTCTCTCTCCCTCTCCCGCGGCCGTGAACCGTGGCAGGGAGCCGCCGATCACCGTCCGCCATCCAGCAAGTCACCAAAACTGCTCGCCGTCGCCGCCGTTAGACCACCAGCCGCCGTGCCCCCTTTTCCACTCTAGCCGAGTCAGTCTAGAGTTCGGTTAAGTCACGCCCTAAACTTTATTTAGGATTTCGGATATCGACGGATAAATTTGAGGTAGAATCGGGTTTAATTAGATGCTGATTAGTATGGTTTTAGGGGCGGAATTGATTAGCGAGCCTTAGGAATGAATTTGGGAGATCTTGGTGGGAAATTAGAGGCTGAAAGCGGGCTGGGATTGGCTGAAATGTGTGCTGTGATGTGTTATCCTGTATGTAAATTTGGTATTTGGATTCGGCGATTAATTGCATAAGAATGTCGTGAAGGGCTGGAATTGATTTGCCAAAGTTTAGATGTGGAAAAATGGCAATTTGTATGTTGATTGTGTGTTTGTAACGTGACTATGTTTATGGGCTCGTGAGTGGCCTTGTGTGTTTGTTGTACCGTGAATTGATGGATTGAAATGTGCATTGTTACATACACACTCGGGCCAAATTGAATTGATTGTCAAATGGTCGTGTTTGAGTGTTGATTGAGCATGAGAAAATGTGTGGTTTGATGCATGCACGGGCCAAAGTGTGAATGGCCAGTATGTTGGCATGTGAGTGTTAAGCATGCAAATGAGTGAGAAAGCGGGTGTGAGGTGGTACGTATGATAATGGAAATCTCTGAGGTGTATCATTACGCGGGGAATTGATTTGTCCTGAGGCAGTACGACTACGCGGGATGTCACGCCTCGAACCCTATGAGCGCGCAATCATCCCTCCGAGGTCTATTCAAGTGCGACGTCCCAGGACGCGTCGCCGACCCAAAACCCAAACGGAGAACAAGACACATGCGGAAGCAACATACACCCATACAAATTAAAACAACATGACCAAGGGTAGCAATAAGTAAAAAAAATACAAGTTGCATTAATAGCCTAGATTTACAAAATCCATTGTTAGGCAATATACACCAACCAAAATGTGGGTCAACGGCCACTAACATATACTTCCCCGTTCCAACCGGGGTACTCGATCACCGAACGGTCTATCTGGTCCAAGATCCCAAAATGAAATGGCGCATGTACCATCATCAGGATCAGGGATCTGAAAAGTGGGGTTTAAACAACAATGAGACTAATTCTCAGAGAGTAAGCCCCCTAATCTGGAACTAGGCTAACATGCACCTCCTGGACAAGTATCGACTAAACACACAGTTGATCAATCACACGACTTAGGCCTTCGGACCCAAATCAAGCATATAGTGACCCTACAGGTTAGGCACATAATAAAATAATACTATGCCCCATAATGCACATACGCATACCATTCAATTGGCCACGATCACATGTCACTCATATGCTTGCACTTGTTATGCATTCTTCACACACTTGCCAATGTCATGCTTATGCTTACACAATTCAATGCACACTTGCACACTTGCACACGTGCCAACTTTCCAATTATTCACTTCCGACCCACGTAAAACACATCAGGTCCGACCCGCTTAAACACATCAGGTCCATCAATATCCAACACTTCCTTGCCCGTATAAACCTATCAGGCCCAGTGTCTCTAGCCCGCGTAAACGCATCAGGCACAACATCGATCTCCATATACGGACCACACCCGCGTAAATGCATCAGGTTAGCCGTCTTCAGGCAATCCAGGCATCGTCCTGCGTAAACGCATCACGACGGGTTCAATACCCCGCGTAAATGCATCAGGGCTTTATGTGATCACACATACACATTCACCAGTTATTATCTGAATCCCGCGTAAACGCATCAGGGCAATTTAGGCTATCACATGCTCATGCCAGTCGTGCATACTCACATAATGCACATGTTATGCCAATAATCAATATGCACACTCATGGTCATAATAATCATACTCGGCACTCAATTTAAATTCGCCACAACACATATTTGGCACCCGAATTCATACGATTAATCAATATAATTGAGCACACTCAAGGCCCATCGCACTCGCCAACCAAGTGTTGATCTCCTCCAGCCGGTGTGACGCCGGGTTGATGAGGCTGCTGTTGGTCAAGGGCTTCAAGAGGGTCGAACTGACGAGGCCAATGACCTCACCCTGGTAGCCGTCGACATCGTTGGCGAAGAGCTTGATGATGTGATTTGAGACTTTCGCGGAGGATGAGAAGGGAGGGTGGGACAAGGTGGCGGAGGACTTGGCGAGGATGGGCCTGAAGGAAGAGAGAGACGGAAGGTGGTGGACTGTGGTGGAGAGCTTGTGGAGAGTCGAAATTGCCATTGTTGTATGGCCTTAAGGTTCGATGAGTAATTTGCTTATGAGAAAGGGTCTGTGGTGACACTATAGGATTTTTTTCCAGATTCGTAATAAATAAAAAAATTAAAAAAAAAATTGGCTTGGTCCGGGTCGTTTGGGTGGGCAGTTCCACCCCTGGAACTGTGAACCGGACCGAAATTTACCGATTCCCAATTTTAATAAAACTAGGAACCAAACTGATGACCCCGAGAATCGCCCAAAACATGTCGGTTCGATCCAGTCCTGGCAGTTCCCGGTCCGAGCAGTTCCTGGTCTAGGCAGTTCCTTTGCTCAACCCCAACACTCACAGCTTGTGTAATGTCATGCCTAGTGCATACCATGGCATACCTAGTACTACCCACTGCATTTGAATAAAAAACACAAGGCATATGCTTCTCTTCCACCTTAGTCAGTGGTGATACTCATTAGGAAGTTGTAAAGTGCATTGCTAAAGGTATACTTACAGATTTCACTAATTACATGTTAAAACGTGCCATAATATTCTCAATATATTTCTTTTAAATTAGATGTAGAACTTGTATAGCCCTATCATGCAAAATCTCCATACCCAATATCTTCTTAGCACTACCTACATCGTTCATCTCAAACTCAACACTCAACTGTCGCTTCAGCATATCAATATTCAACATATTCTTAGATGCTATTTACATGTCATTAACATATAATGATAGATAAATCAAAGATTCATCATCCAATGTCTTAAAATACATATAGCTATCCAACTGACTTTCAAATAGTCATGACTAGCCATGAAAGCATTAAAACACTTATACTACTATCTAGGAGCCTGTTTCATTTCGTACAAAGATTTCTTTGATAAGCAAACATAGTCTTCCATACTCGAAATAGCAAATCCCTCTGGCTGCCTCGTGTAAATTCACTACTCCAACTCATTATGAAGAAATGTTCTTTTCACATCTAGCTGCACCAGTTCGAGATCTTATGCAGCAACTAAGGCAAGTAATGTACGAATAGAAGTATGTCTTACTGCATAAGAGAAAACCTCGTTGTAGTTAATGCTCTCTCGCTTTGTATACCCCTCCACAACAAGTCTCACCTTACAATTGGCTTCCTTAACACTAGGAATGCGTCCTTCTATTTGTAGACCTATTTGCACTCGACTATCTCCCGGGTCTTAGGTACTTTTACAAGCTCTCATGTTTGATTTTCGAAGGAGTGATTTCATCTCTTCGCTCATAGGCCTTAGCTACTACAACGATTCAAAAATAACCATCATCTTAGAGTAAGATGAAAGCTCATCAATCTCCACCTTGTCTCCCACTGTCAATGCTTAAGCAACATCTTGTGTAACTATAACATATTGATGGTTTGATTTGCCTTATTTGTCTGCCCACGATAATAGTGTGCAATAGCTCTGCTAGTTGTTTAATATCATTGACTTCAGGAACTGTAGCATCATCTCTAGTCTCAACCTCAATTACCTTTTAGGTCTCAAGAATCTCCACCTTACTACTGACACCAAGATTTGTCTATTTTGCTAGTTGTGTCTCAAGACTCCTTTGTTGAAGCATAGTAGTCTTGTTGAAGATCACATCTCTATTGATTAGAAAATCGGGTGATCTGGGATCAATGCACCGTAGTAGGTAGCCTTCTAACCCATATGCATAACCCACACTATGCATTTCTTTACCCTAGGCTCAAGTTTACCATCACTCACTCAAATATATGTAGGACATCCGAATACTCATAATTTGGAATAATCAAAAGATTTTCCTGACTATACTTTCTTAGGAGTCCTCCACTTAATAGTAGATGATGAAGATTGATTGACCATAATTACAATCGTTCACACGCTCAAGTATTTCCCGCTCCTATATTAAGCCCAAACAACAGTGTTTACAAATAAAACAACTCAACTGGATGTACAGCTCATAGCACAAATCCACGTGTGTTCAAGCTCCTGTTCACGACCAAAACATAACTCTTCACACAGCTGACTCAATTTATTTTTCTTCTTCGTGCGGCGGCTCCTTATTTGTTTTACTAAAGGAACACACCGTTCGGCTATATATTGGAGCTCCTCTGTGCGTTCAATTTCGAGAGATGAGCTGTTGCAGTCAAACTCTTGGGTAAAATCTTCAACCAATCTACTCTTGCGATTTAAGAAAAAAACAAATAGATAAGGTAAGATACAATCCTCTAACCGCAATATAAAAAGTTAAGATTCCTTCGCAGTATATCCACTAGCAATCCAAGTTGATTTTGTCACACCTTCAACTCTACAAGAACAAGAGCAATGGCACGACCGTCCTTTCACTCAAAGAACACAGACTCAACGTAATTAAAACTTAACCTGATATCGAAATATATAAATTCATATAATTATTTTATAAAAAGTTATCTGATTACAATATCAGAGTTTACTATAATCCATCAAAAAGATATATACATATCCTTAACAACTAACTCAGAAGTTCAAAAGCTATATAGATCTCATACCAAAAATCCCCACTACCAAAAGTCCTCTCAGGAGCGATACGCTCCCACCCTACTTGCAGCTCGCTGAAGAACCTAAAAAGCAAGTAAGATGAAAGAAGCAAGCTACCATGACTCAGTGATTAATACATTTCTTCTAAGCAGATCGAACGATCGCTATGAATTGTTAGAAAATGACATCATAACTCATCATCTCAAATTCAATATACGGTATAAATAAAATATCGAAAATATTTGATAACTTTCCAATAAAACTTTATACGTGCAATATTAGTCAGCAATTAATCAACAAGAACAACAACCATCAATGGTTTAATCCATTGATTAATCTCATCATATCAGGCGTCGATGGTCTACTCCATCAACTAATCTAATGCTCATTGTCAAAGTATGCTCACGTTTAACGCCGTGACAAATGCAACCAAGTTTCCCCCCCTGGCTAGGTCTTTCACCTCTATCAGCCGGCGGTTCGGCCCAAAAGGATGTCTTGACAGCATGCATACTCTCCCTTCAATAGGTTCTCATCATAGCGATATGAGCCATAACAATCAACATCTTTCTCCAACAAACCACAATCAACATCAAAAAGCCATTTCAGAAACCGGTTTTACAAACCGAATTACATAACCATTTTCTATCATCAAATAGAATCAATTTCATAAAACATTTCGCAACCTACACAAACAGCTTTTGGCAATTCCCTCCACAAACATTTAAGCTTTTCTTAAACATTTCAAATAACAAATAGGGTAGTAAATGCTCGATCTGAAGTTGTGCATCAAATATGCCATAAACATCACTTTTCCATTTTAGCCAAATTACACTTTGCACATAATGTCTCATACTTTTCATTTTAAAAATATGAATTTATAAATTCATAGAAGAGATAGCACCACTCAATTGGAATATCCAAAAATCAAACAATGCATAGCTACACGAGTCAATGATCTCATAATCCCAACATTAAATGAAAATCGACGTCAAAATCAATTAAAATACTACAACAACTAGGAATTGGCTAGACGATGCTTAAACTCTAACAAAACAACTTATATGCGTCAACAAATTACACATCCAAAGCAATTATTCAAGCTGTTCGCAATGCGAAACTCGTATGCAAAACCCTAAAGTTCTCACTCCGATCAAACCTTTGCTTCAAATCAACTTCTGTCAAAACCCATGGCTCCACAACACCATAAACCCACCATTTCCATGAAATTCCATGGCTCAACAACTCAAAAATTAGACTTTGCGGCTTAAATCTCACATAATTTCGAATTTAAGCCCCAACCCGAAAACTACTTTGATTGGAAGAACAAAGAGTACGAGCACTTATCGGGCGTTGTAAATCGAAGTTGAATCAGCTTGACGAGGTGTTTGTGGCGAGAAGCCCCTTTTCTTTCTTCCTCCTCCTTCTTCTTTCCTTCTCTCTCTTTTTCTCTTCTTTCTCGCGAGCCCTTTTCTTTTCCCCGTTCCTGTGCGTGCTCTCGGTTAAATAAGCTGAGCATCTTATCTTTTCTTTCTTTTGTGGACACCTTTTTTCTTTTTTTTTCCTTTTTCTTAATTTGGATCCCACCACATTTTTGACTTGGTAAAAAATCCCAAATATTACACTAACATATAAAGGAAATCTGTACTTTGTACTAGGAATCACGTCATGATTGGTTGATCTTGGGTTGATATCACGAAAAATCCAAAACTAGCACATATGTGACAAATTTACTTCAAACTAATTTTTTGACTACCAAAAATCTTAAACTGATATACCTATGATAAATTTACCTTCAGTTAGCTTTTGTCAAATTTTATTGTTAAATTTGCTGACGTGGATAACCCATGGTGACATAGAAAGTTCATGTGGAAATCCATATGGTTTACCCTAAACTGGTTCAGTCAATTTGTCATAGGTATACCGATTTGAGGTTTTTTGTAGTATTTAGCCCATGGATTTCCATGTGAACTTGTCACGTCACCATACCACTTTACCAAATTTATCACAAATATACCAATTTTGGGTTTTTTATGGTAAAAAAATTAGTTTTGGATAAATTTATCACATATGTACTGGTTTGGGATTTTTCCTAGTAAAAAAATTAGTTTAAGATAAATTTATCACAAATGTACCGGTTTAGGATTTTTCGTGATTAAAAAATTAATTTAGAGTAAATTTATCATATGTGTACCAATTTGGATTTTTCATGGTACTAGTTCATTGATCTAACCATTTCAGTATTCCAACTAATTGTCTTTTTAGGCCATTTATTTTTGGGTTAATATCATGAAAACCCAAAACTGGTGCACCTGTGATAAATTTATCCCGAACTAATTTTTTGATCACAAAAAACTCTAAACTGGTACACTTATGATAATTTTACTCTGGACTAATTTTTTGATCACGAAAAATCCCAAACTGGTATATCTGTGATAATTTTACCTTGAACTAATTTTTTAACCATAAAAAATATGAGCTGGTACACATGTGATAAATTTACCCTCTGTTAGTTTTGGTTAAATTTTATTGTCAAATTGCTGAATTTGATGACACGCGAGTGTATTAGTTTGGGATTTTACTCTTCTGTTTGTCACAAGTTTACAAATTTGTAATTTTTCGTGATATTAATCCAATTGAACGGAGGGCAAATTTGTCATAAGTGTATTAGTTTGGGGTTTCTGATGGTCAAAAAATTAGTTCGAGGTAAATTTGTCATAGGTGTAGCAATTTGGGATTTTTTTTGGTGATAAAAAAAAAATTAGTTTCGCAAAAGGTTGAGTGTTCGAATCCCGGGCGCCGCAGGGTGACTTAACCGGTGGCACGTGTGTGGTGGCTAGCACGTGTCACCCCCAGGGTTTACTCCCCGGCTGTCGGCCGTGCGGGGGTTCCCTGGGTTACAAAAAAAAAAAATAGTTCGAGTTAAAATTGTCAAAGGTGTACTAGTTTGTAGTTTTTCGTGGAGATTTTTTTGTGGTAAAAAAATTAGTTCGAAGTAAAATTGTTACAGATGTACTAGTTTAGAGTTTTTTGTGGTTTCATCCTTTATTTTTTTTATCTATTTCAAGAGAGCCAGAGTTCACTTTCTCGGTGGTTGATGACATGACATTTGCCTGGGTGGGTTGGATGCTTCGTTGGGGCAGTGGCAACGACATGGAGTGAGAGGATCAGTAAGTTCACATCAACCACATGGAGAGTAATAACACCAGGGAGTATGTAAACGATCTAACATTGCATATTTTTGTAGAGTTTTATTTGGAAGCCATGTACACCCAGCATAGACGCAATTTTTAATTGGAAAAGTTTTGAGATTCTTTCTGTGGATGCGCTAGAGTTTTTTTTTTTGTCAATGACGCGCTAGAGTTCGAGGTGTACAACAAACTGGCCAAAGCTGTTATTACTTGGAGCCCTGTTTTCTGAATGATATAGTCAAGCACTGTCAACAGCCTATTTGTTTGTGCACTTGTGAAATTGGCTCGTCTGAAATCTGTAATTTGCAAAATATAATTTATCCAACTATATCCACAACCCCCTAGCGGAAACAGAGACAATGCAAGTCTTCAACACAGACTCTACCAACATCTACTCTCATCAGTTCTTTACTGGTATTCTACTATTATTAGGATTATTGTTACTATTGTTGTTGTCTGTTTGGTTTTTCGCTCATCAGCATCACCTCCTTGGGTCATTGATTTTTGCTACTGTGTGGACTTCTGGAGCTCCCGATTGACTTCATAACTGATTGCATCAGTTCCAAAGGGTAGTGAAGGGTCATCTACCATGTTCAAATTCGGTTGCTTAATGTTTGGAAGAACCTGTCCTGCAAGTTTGTTAAGAATTCACCAAAACTAGCATATATCTTCTGCTGTTACCTCATAGAATAGTACGGTGAGGATACACTCTTATGCATAGTGCAGATTGCTGCAGTTGATTTTCAAGTTACATGCATCTCGATCTCAGCCAAATTCTTGCACCATGTAATTAAAGACCTTGATGGCATTTGAAAGTTGAAGTCGATATTGTAAGATACTAGCTATGCAGGTTCAGGTTCACTTAGCCTAGGCTTTTATTCTATTGGAAATTGGTGATCCATTTTCAACAAAATCCAGAAACTACTTTCTTAATGTTGAAGTCAAAAACTAAGGATGCTTAACCACGGAGAAAGAAGAATCAAGAATGTGGACAACAACTAGAAGACAAGCACACGTGCAGCTAGCAATCAAAGGTCTAAGTCGGTGCAAGAGAAATCCACGTGAAGAAGATGCAAGGAACTTGGCAACAAGAAGAATAGTCAACAAGTGTGTGCTGGAGATGAGATGTCAGGAGAAGTCCAGAACATTGAAGGCGGTGGACTTCACAATTGTTGCTGAACTATGTCGGTAGATGATGCCTATAAATAGGCGTGTATCATTCATGTAAGAGAGTGTGGGGAGATGAGCTTAAAACTACATATCCTTAGCTCCCCCACCCATACTCTTCTGTCGATTATTGTAAAACAATTTTTATATACTAGTGAAATGATTCTTGTCCCATATACTTTGTCCAAACTATCATTCCTACATCAACTATACGATACTTCCGCACAATTTTCCTACAAATTTTTCTATGGAATCAGAGCCAGGCACAATCATTTGGTTCTGGGCGTTTATTCGATCCAAGTAGTAAAATCAGAGCCAGACATAGTCGGATGGTTTTGGGCACTTGTCCTCACCATTCTTAAGTAAAATCAAGGCCAGAGCCAGAGCCCGAGCCCGAGCAAAAGCCAACAAAGCTAGAGTTGGAGCCGGTGTTGGTTTTCTACGGAACATGCATAATTGAAATTAAGTATAAATGTAGCAGAAATATATAACCATACATGTATCTCCAAAGGCGTTGTTTGTGTATTTCAATCAACAATTGGAAGACCATAGGAGGTTAAACGGGTTACCTCTCGTAGCGTGCCTAAAACAATTTCAGTTTGGATGTTCTTCAGTTCGAGCCCCACAACTGTCGGATCTCTAGTTCAGACACACCACCAATCGCACAACAAACAAAAGAAAGAACTTACGGATAATCACCAATAGAATTGTGCTAGCAATCTTGTGGCGACAATTCTCTGCACTCTTAGTATTTCAGTCACTGCGTTGGAAGAGAGAAAACGTAATTTTCAACTCTCACGAACACATTATAATTGCATATCCCTTTTTTTCATCATCTTGCAACTGTTGCTGATCACTCCTTTAATATGTGCGATCAGCAACAGTTGTTGATCGCATGTGTGTACGTTGCACGCAATCAACAACGGTTACTGATCGTGTGTGTCATGGTCAACACTTGCTGGCCATGTGCATAAGACAATTTATTTTATTTTATTTTATATATATAAATAAATGTAAACATGTATATACAAATATAGAAGTGCATGATCAGCATATGTGTATTTTGTGAGCATCATATGTACACACGCCCATGACAAAAATTGAATTAAATTAAATCCCAGTCCAACTCAATTCGATTGCAAACATATTTGTAATATCGTCTCTTCCGTACAACGTCATCCAAAATTGGTTATGGTGTGTGACATCCCTAAGTTCATCACTAAGCTGGTAGTAAGACTTACATTAACACATTAGTACTCCCAAGAGAATTGATTATCCCGATCAACCTCTAGGTCCTACAAGCCATGATTGACATCTAGCAATATGTCATGGCTACCTGGACAGTGTGAACGCTTTAAGAACATAATGAATCTATCAGCTTTGGCTACAGTGTAATTCAATCCCTCTGTCTTACTATGTCCTGATCGAATAAAGATCATGAAATATTTGTTAAGCCACCAATTCAATCATATGCACAAACCTAATTGACATGCATTTTATATGAGACACAAACAGTTCATTCTCGGTTACAACCCCGGCCGAGGATTTTAATGCAGTGTCAAGATTAGATTGCATAGGACGTCATTATTGTACCTTGCGTATAAAGGAGACAGATTCCATTTTGCGCACACGTGTAACTTCATATGTGAACGAAATATGGCCATCAAGTACAGAGACGGATCAACGAACCGGCAATATGCGCACCTATGAACCATAGCCATCCAACACACAAGTCAACACTATGCCTCAGGTCTAAGGATTATTTACACAAGACCAAAGCATGAACGATTAGGTATTGACCACGCTAAAAACTTATATGTTGCTAATCGTTATATGCGTGTCATGTTTAGTGAACTTGTCTAGTACAAACACCTGTGTTCTAACTCAGGCATCACAATACCCATTGACTCGTGACTCGTTATTTCCTTGAGTATCTAATACTTAATGGTGAAGCTAAGAACACACCGGTCTCAACTGAATCATCGATATCCACTCAATGATTCATCGACCAGGAACAATTTAAAGATTCAGTCTAACTGTAAACCCATCACACATATTCTCAACGCCTCAAGAATAGGTCCAGTCATAACTGATCTTATGGAATCATTCATATATTTAAATAATTGGACAAATGAGTGAATGCGTCATTGCCATTAAATAAATAATGAAATTGAAAATACAACTTAAATCCCTAACATTTAACTATTACATGGTAACTTTAGGGCATACATCTAACAATCTCCCACTTGCACTAAAGCCAATTTGTTTGGTACCTCAAACCCATCTTGTCAATGTGTCTTTCAAAAGAAGACTAAGGTAAGGCCTTAGTAAAGGGATCTGCCACATTTTCCGCTGAGGCAATTTTCTGCAAGGCGATATCACCTCTCCCAACAATTTCTCTAATGAGATGGAAGCGTCTCTCAATATGCTTGGACTTCTAGTGAGATCTTGGTTCCTTCGCTTGAGCTATTGCCCATTGTTATCACAAAACAATGTTATTGGTTGTTCAATGGAAGGAACGACTCCAAGTTCAGAAATGAACTTCTTCATCCAAGCGGCTTCCTTTGCTGCTTTAGAAGCGGCTACATGCTCTGCCTCAGTGGTGGAATCAGCAGTTATGCTATGTTTGGAACTCTTCCAACTAACTACACCACCATTGAGTGTAAAGACAAACCCAGATGTAGACTTATAATCATTTTGATCTGATTGAAAATCCGAATCAGTATAAGCTTCAACTTTAAACTCTCTTTCTCCATATATCAAGAATAAATCCTTAGTCCTTCACAAGTACTTAAGGATATTCTTGACTGCCATCTAGTGCTCTTCCCCTAGATCAGATTGATATCTGCTGGTAATGCTTACAACATGTGCAATATCAGGTTTCGTACATAGCATAGCATACATTATGCTTCCAATAGCAGATGCGTAAGGTATCTTTGCCATCCGCTCTCTTTCTTCAGGAGTGTTGGGACATATCTCATTGGAAAGATGGATTCCATGCCTAAAAGGCAATAATCCTCTTTTGGAACATTGCATGTTAAAATGTGTTAACACTTTGTCTATATACGTAGACTATGAGAGGCCAATCAATCGTCTCGATCTATCTCTATAGATCTTGATATCTAAAATATAGGTTGCCTCTCCCAAATCTTTCATGGAGAATTTCTGTGACAAGAATAGTTTGATCGATGATATTATCGGTACATCATTCCCGATCAAAAGTATATTATCGACGTACAAAACTAGAAATGCATTTGCACTCCCATTGACCTTCTTGTATACACAAGGTTCATCCGGGTTTTTGATGAAACCAAACGATTTGACTAATTCATCAAAACAGATGTTCCAACTTCTGGAGGCTTGTTTGAGTCCATAAATAGATCTCTTAAGCTCACACACCTTCTGACGTTCACCATTGGATTAAAAACCCCGCGGTTGTTCCATATAGATGTCCTCCTCAAGAAAACCATTTAGAAAAGCCATTTTGACATCCATTTGGAATATCTCATAATCTAGGTATGCAGCTATAGCCAACATAATCCGAATGGAATTTAGCATGGCTACAGGTGAGAAAGTTTTGTCATAATTGATTCCTTCTTTTTTACGATATCCTTTCGCCACCAATCGTGCTTTGTAAGTTCCAACTTGACCCTCAGCATTCATCTTCCTCTTGAAAATCCATTTACAATCAATTCAAACAATACCATCAGGCAGGTCAACTAAGGTCCAAACTTCATTGGAATACATTGAATCCATTTCGGATTTCATGGCTTCTAGCCATTTACCAGATCGATGTTCGACATTGCCTCCTCATAAGTGTTTGGATCACCAGGTTGATCACCATTATTCACAATGAATAATAGTTCAATATGTTCAACCAAGTTTCTATAACGAGCAGGTGGACGAGACGTTCTCGCACTCCTCCTAAAATGTTGTGTATCAGAAGCTCCCACTGAATCAGAGATCGGTGTTTAAACTTGATTATTTGGTACATCATTATTCTCTTCTTGTAAGACTATTTTTCGCCCAGCACCACCTTCCTGGATGAACTGATTCTCCAAAAAAGAAGTATGCCTGCTGATCGAAATTCTTAGATCAGAGTGAAAATAAAAATAGTATCCAAGAGACTCCTTTGGATATCCAATGAAGCGACATTGTTCAGACCTAGCCTCTAATTTTTCCATTTTCAGCTTCTTGACGAAAGCTGGACAATCCCAAATCTTAATATGATTAAGACTTGATTTCCTACTATGCCATATCTCATTAAGCATAGTTGAAATAGATTTGGATGGCACTTTGTTCAGTACATATGCGACTGTCTCGAGGGCATATCTCCAAAAGGATATAGGCAAATCAGTGTAACTCATCATAGATCGTACCATATCTAATAAAGTATGATTTCTTCTTTTAGATACACCATTGTGTTCTGGAGTTCCAGGAGCTGTCCACTGTGATACAATGCCATTATCCTTAAGATAGTCCAGGAATTCAGTACTAAGGTATTAATCTCCTCGATCAGATCGAAAAGCCTTAAAACATTTTCCTATTTGTTTCTCAACTTTAGCCCTAAATTCCTTGAACTTTTCAAAAGAATCGGATTTATGCTTCATTAAGTATAAATAACCATACCATGACTAATGATTGGTGAATGTAATGAAGTAAAAATAATTGCCTCTAGCATTTTCATTGATTGGTCTACATACATTTGTATGTATCAATCCCAGTATGTCAGCAGCTCACGCACTATGTCCCATAAAGGGTGCTTTGGTCATTTTTCCTATAAGACATGCCTCACAAGCCAAGTATGGCTCAAATATTGATGGATCAATATATCCATCATTACTCAACTTGTTGATTCTATCTTCTCCAATATGACCTAATCGAAGATGCCAAACATACTTTGGGTTTGGACTATCTCTAGGGCGTTTATTAGTTATGGAATTTATATCATTATTGTATTGCTTATTGGCATGGGTAATTGCATTACCGAACATTGTAATAGTATAAAGATTATTGGTTAATAAGCTAGAACCAACACATCTCTTATTATGATAAATAGAACATACATCATCAGCAAAAGGAAATTCATAATTCTCTTTACTCAAACGAGATATAGAGATGATGTTCCTAATAGCATTCTCATAATGCAAGCAATTTTTCAATACCAATACATGTCTAAAAGGCAAACATAAACGAAAAGTCCCTACAGCTAACACAGCAACTCTTGCTCTATTTGCAAATGTTAGGACAGTTTCATTTCACCCCAGCATCTTGCTTATTTCCAGATTCTGCAAAGACATACAAATATATGAGGTTGCAACAGAATCTAGAACCCATAAGTTAGATTCAGCACTAACCATAAGATTAGTTTCAATAAGCATAGACACCATACCTTCGCAAGGTTGGTCCTTAGGCTTGACCTTCAAGCTCGCGAGGTACTTCCTGCAGTTCCTCCTCCAGTGCCCTTTGACACCATAGTAGTAACAATTCCCTTTTTCAACCTTGGGCTTTGATTGCACACATGTTTTATAGGCCTCTTCTATTTCTTTTTCTTCAAAAAAGTCTTACTCTTTTAAGAAGAAGCCTTAGCCATAGCCACCACATTGGGCCTCGCGTTGTGCATTTCCTTCTCATAAACTACCAGCATGCTATGTAACTCAACAAGAGTTTTCTCCATCTTATGCATGTGGAAGTTTTGGATAAAACCAGAGAAGGAATCAGGCAAAGATTGGAGAATCAAATCCACAACTAACTCATTATCCATAACAAGATTAAGCCCGGCCAACTCTTTTATGTGCCAGATCATCTTCAAAGCATGATCATTAACCGATGATCCTTCATCCATTCTCATACGGTACAATGCCTTAGATATCTCATATCTAGAGGTTGGACTATTCTCATCAAAATATTCTTTTAAGTGCAAGATGATCGACCTAGCATCTTCATAGTTTCATACTTCTTTTGCAATTCATTGTTCATTGAAGCAAGCATGTATGACCTAACTTTTAAGTCATCATCATGCCACTTATTATAAGTGACGCACTCCTCTTGAGTCCCACTCTTAGGAAAGGAGTTTGGCATCTTTTGATCGAGCACATACTCGATTTTCTCCAAATTGAGAACAATTCTCAAATTCCTCACCTAGTCAGTGAAATTGGGTTCAGTCAAACAATTATTGTCAAGTATAGAAGCGAGTGGGTTTGTGGTCACCATTTTCAGAGTAATAATATATCTGTGCAGAAAATAAATTGTTAGCCGTTGTCTTTCAAAATAAGCATTTCATTTTGGCCTTTAAATGAAATAGTGCCTCTCACTAAATTTTTTCGAATCCCATGCTCCTTAAAATAGGAAAACGGTAATCTTTGTTGGGTAAAGATTACTAGTGGGGATTGGAGTCCCACTAGCCTATAGCCCGCCTCACCTGACAGTTATTGGTGTTCTATGAACTTAGTGAGTGAACCAACTTGTTCAACACATCATATGTGAGTCCCAATCATAACTTT
This sequence comes from Syzygium syzygioides, assembly GCA_031216285.1. NCBI lineage: Eukaryota > Viridiplantae > Streptophyta > Magnoliopsida > Myrtales > Myrtaceae > Syzygium > Syzygium syzygioides. The sequence goes on along the minus strand of CM062244.1, from coordinate 15,994,554 downwards.
GGCCTCTAGACCATTAAAGTCTCACCTGATAGTTATTCACATCGTGATCATAATTAAGTCTAGCCCATCATCTCATGCAAATATTGAAAACACAAACGATCCTCTCACCTGACAGTTATTGGAAATCGTTCGGCTCCAACCCCACAACATCATATGCATAATGGAATGATCTAATATTATAAATGTCAATTGACCCCTATGTATCCATAGCCGGTCAATCAACCACTATAATGTTGAACCAAACCACAACGATGGAAGGCCACGAGTTCAAAACCTGTTTCGACTTAATATAATTAATAAGGAGGTTTAGGTCATTATTAATGGTCTCACTTTGCACATTAATAGGTTTAACATGCATAACAACTGAATAAATAAATAGATATCAAATGCATAAAAACCTATCTTAAGTGGTGATCATGGAATTATGGCTCAATGGGTTTTGAGCCAATGAGCCCTATTTAACCATTTTAATGTTTTAATAATAGAGACCCGCTTGTCACTTCTTCTTGGATCCTTGAACTCTTCATGGACCGGGCCCATAGAGCTCTCTGGCTTGATTGCTCCTCCTCTTGTAGAATGTTTACATCAACAATTGATAATACTAAACTATACTAAAAAATACATTACATGAAAAAAAAAGGACACAGCCTCCATTTCATAATTACAACCCCAAAATTACCTGTGAATATCATACATTCATCCGATCATATTGATTAAGGGTTTTTCCATGATCACCACCCTTCCTCGCGAGCCATAAATTCTAAATTTAAAGCCAGAAGGCACAAATAAAATTCTGCACTGAATCAAATTCATGGCTGAGCAACGTAAGCCGCATCAAGAAATTGAAGCCGGTGAAACAAATTTCATGTGCGTGATTCCAAGTGACGGTAGCGTTATCGCCTCTAGATTCATAATCGTGAATCATTTTGCAGAAGAAAAATGCAAAAGAAAACAAGCTATGGATTTTTTATTTAAAATTGATTTAGTTCCAATTTTGGCACAGTTGATCAAATTTATCATATAAATTAATCAACTTCTATAGGCCACTTAAGAGCAAGTAATTCACTCAACAAACGTAAATTGGCTATTGGATCGCAAAAATAGATATGAACCAAAATAAATTAAACGCATGAGAACGCCTAAGGATTGGCTCTGATACCACTGTTGGTTTTTTACGGAACATGCATAGTTGAAATTAAATATAAATGCAGCATAAATATATAATCATGCGTGTATCTCCAAAGGTGTTGTTCGTGCATTTCAATAAAAAATCAAAAGACCATAGGAGGTTAAACGGATTACCTCTTGTAGAGTGCCTAAAACGATTTCGATTCGGATGTTCTTCAGTTTGAGCCCCACAACCGTCAGACCTCTAGTTCAGACACACCACCAATCGCACGACGAATGGAAGGAAGAATTTGTGAATAATCCCCATTAGAATTGTGTTAGCAATCTTGTGGCGACATTTCTCCGCACTCTCGATATTTTAGTCATGCGTCGGAAGAGAGAAAACGTAATTTTTAATGCTCACGAACACATTATAATTGCATACCCATTTTTTCCCTCATCTTGCAACTATTGTTGATCGCATGTGTGCACGTTGCATGCGATCAGCAACGGTTGATGATCGTGTGTCATGCACGCGGTCAGCAACCATTTGCTGACCGTGTGCCATGCACATTGCACACGTTGCTGATCGTGTGTGTCATGCACACGGTCAGCAACCATTTGCTGACCGTGTGCCATGCATAGGGTCAGCAACCATTTGCTGACCGTGTGCATGCAACAATTTATTTTATTTTATTTTGTTTTATATATATACATAAATGTAAACATGTATATACAAATATAGAAGTGCATGATCAGCATATGTGTATTTTGTGAGCATCATATGCACACACGCCCATGACAAAAATTGAATTAAATTAAATCCCATTTAATTTAATTTCAGTCTAACTCAATTCGATTGCAAACATATTTGCAATATCGTCTCTTTCGTACAACGTCATCCAAAATTGGTTATGGTGTGTGATATCTCTAGGTTCATCACTAAGCTGATAGTAAGACTTGTACTAACACATTAGTACTCCCAAGAGAATTGATTGTACCGATCAACCTCTAGGTCTTACAAGCCATGATTGACATCTAGTAATATGTCATGGCTACCCAAACAGTGTGAATGCTTTAAGAACATAATGAACCTGTCGGCTTTGGCTACAGTGTAATTCAATCCCTCTGTCTTACTATGTCCCAATCGAATAAAGAGCATGGAATATTTGTCAAGCCACCAATTCGATCATATGCACAAACCTAATTGACATGCATTTTATATGAGACACAAACAGTTCATTCTCGGTTACAACCACGGCCGAGGATTTTAATGCAGTGTCAAGATTAGATTGCATAGGACGTCATTATTGTACCTTGCGTATAACAAGGAGATAGATTCCATTTTGCGCACACGTGTAACTTCATATGTGAACGAACTATGGCCATCAAGTACAGAGACGGATCAACGAACTGGCAATGTGCGCACCTATGAACCATAGCCATCCAGCACACAAGTCAACACTATGCCTCAGGTCTAAGGATTATTTACACAAGACCAAAGCATGAACGATTAGGTATTGACCACGCTAAAAACTTTCATGTTGCTAATCGTTATATGCGTGTCGTGTTTAGTGAACTTGTCTAGTACAAGCACCTGTGTTCTAACTCAGGCATCACAATACCCATTGACTCGTGACTCGTTATTTCCTTGAGTATCTAATAATTAATGGTGAAGCTAAGACACACCGGTCTCAACTGAATCATCGATATCCACTCAATGATTCATCGACCAGGAACAATTTAAAGATTCAGTCTAACTGTAAACCCGTCACACATATTCTCAACGTCTCAAGAATAGGTCCAATCATAACTGATCTTATGGAATTGTTCATATATTTAAATAATTGGACAAATGAGTGAATGCGTCATTGCCATTAAATAAATAATGAAATTGAAAATACAACTTAAATCCCTAACATTTAACTATTACATGGTAACTTTAGGGCATACATCTAACAGTTGGAGTCAGAGCCATAGCAAAAGCCAAAGCTGAAACCGAAGCCAAAGCCAAAGCCAAAGCCAAAGCCTACGAGAGCTAGAGCCAGAGCCCGAGCCAGAGCCCAAGCTAGAGCTAACAACTACAACTAGAAACAATTTTGATGGCCCGAGACATATAGGACGTCATTGGAAAAATCGAAGGTAAGTGCAAGTGGTCTAGCAGAGGATACAAGGGATCATGAAACAAAGATTGTGAAAAGGCATGGGACAAACTACAAAAAATTTCGAGGTACGTCCAAGACTTTTTGATGAGTACCGCCAAAATGGATCAAGGGGGAGTGTTGGAAATTGGTGATCCATTTTCAAGAAAATCCAGAAACTACTTGCTTAATGTTGAAGTAAAAAACTATGGATGCTTAACCACGAAGAAAGAAGAATCAAGAATGTGGATAGCAACTAGAAGACAAGCACACGTACAGCTAGCAATCAAAGGTTTGTCCAAGTCGGTGCAAGAGAATTCCACGTGAAGAAGATGCAAGGAACTTGGCAACAAGAAGAATAGCCAACAAGTGTGTGTTGGAGATGAGATGTCGAGAGAAGTCCAGAACATTGAAGTGGTGGACTTCACAATTGTTGCTGAACTATGTCGGTAGATGATACCTATAAATAGGCTTGTATCATTCATGTAAGAGTGTGGGGGAGATGAGCTTAAAACTACATATCCTTAGCTCCTCCACCCATATTCCTCCGTCAACTATTGTAAAACAATTTCTATAAACTAGTGAAACTATTTTTCGTCCCATACACTTTGTCCAAACTATCATTCCTACATCAACTATACCATACTTCCGCACAATTTTCCTACAAATTTTTACATATTCCCTCTCTCTAATGCACCATCTTCTGTAGGCGTGCTTTCGAGAAAAGCGTTCGGAAATATTAAAAAATTCCTTCTCAACATGCCTCAAGGTTATTATATGCTAAATGCTGAGAAGGGCCTACAAGTTAATCTCAGTTGCGGCGACATTTCTTAGGTGAACCATTCTTAGGATAGAGGCTGAATCGCCACATTCTATTCATATCGGCCGGTTTGTCATCGTGAATTGTATTGGACAGGGAAAAGATAATTATTCCATGCCCTGACTAACATACATATGTCCTACTGATTCTGATAGAAAGTGAATGATAATTACACATAGTTCGATCATAACTTAGAGCACTACAGTGGCAATTTACCATTTGATTCGAATAGCAAAGTTATTTGACAGATAGGAGTGAGCACACAGTTTTACTATAGTCGGCATAAGCAACACCACTGCAGCAATAATCGAGAGGACTGCCCATGGGCTATTGCAGTAATCATGCTCGAATGTTGCCTTCCACTTGTTATAAAGCCTCTAGCAATGTGCGACAAGCTTGTGCTTAAGGCAGTAGAAGTAGGCATTGTTTGACCGCAAGAAAGTTTCCTTGCAGAAGGTGTTGATGTCACACATCGAACCCTACGGGTGCGACAACCCAACCGAGGTCGATTCAAGTGCGACATCTCAGGACGCGTCACAGACCCAACACTCAAAACAGAGAATCATGTACATGCGGAAGCAACATAAATACCCGTACAATTTAAAACACATGACCAAGGATAGCACAAACAACAAACAACATTATAAATATACACTTGCATTAACATCGGGAAACATATACAATATCCATTTACGGCATACGCACATAAACCAAAAGCGGGTCAACGGCCACTACTGACAAAAAGGGGTAAGTGGCCAAGCGGTTTAAATACTACCTAAGGTGGGGTTCCGATAAAAAAAGGTATTGACCTGACCTATCTGAGGGTAAGGCTAACCCTACGGAACTCAGTCTGGGTCGGATCCCGAGGACTCAGAGGAACTGTCAGATAGTTTGACCTCAGAGTCTAGGGAATCCAGCTCGGACTCGGCCTCTGCCGGCTCCTCCTCAGAATCCATCTCCTCAGGCTCGCCTTCCTGCTCGGGGTCCTACTTCATAGGATCTGGCTCCTTACATGACTCCATCGGCTTTAGGTCAGAGTCCCAATCTACCGGCTCCTTGTCCATCGGGTCTGGCTCATCCATCTCCCAAACAACAAGTCCGTGTCCGATGTCAGCACTAGAACTCCCGTCGGACGTATACTCGGAGCTCGCCAGGTCTCCATCCTGACACTGGGGATCTAGGTCTCCTAGCCCGTTGAACGGGACATCAAAAGTCCCGAGGGGCCCGAAGATCCCGGAATAGTCTCTAAATCACCAAGCTATGTACTCGTGGGCTTGGAAATGCTGATCGCCCATGTCGACCCATACAGTAGTAAAGTGTCTAATATACATATCCCCGTTCCCTACGGGGTACTCGGTCACGTCCCGGTCTATCCGAGACGGGATCCCAAAATGTATAGGAACCTCAGACATCTTTAGGGCCGGGAGTTTGAAAAATTGAGTTTTTAACAACAATGAAAATGAATCTCAACGAGTAAAATCCCCTAAACTTAAACTAGGCTAACATGTACCTCCTGACAGGCAGACAATCACACACATAGAGTATAATAAACAATTGACCTAGGCCTTCGAGCCCAGACCATCACACAAAAGACCCTGCAGGGTAGGCATTTAATAATCACGATAATAGTACATACGCGAAGACACTCGGTCACACGTACGCCGTGCACATGCTCATACTCATTAGTGCTTGTCTCACACACGAGTCATCGATACACACATGCTCACGCACTTGCCAATGCACTCTTGTACACACATGCCATCAATATGCCACGCTTATGATCCGTCTCAATTATGCACTCTTGCACATTGCCAATTACTCATTTATTAACCGATCCACGTACAACGTATCAGATCTATATCAATATCCAACACTTCCTGACCTGTGTAAAACGCATCAGGCCTAGTGTCTCAAGCCCGCGTAAAACGTATCAGGAGCAACACCGATCTCCATATACGGACCAAACCCGCGTAAAACGTATCAGGTTAGCCGTCTTCTAGTAATCCGAGCATCGTCTCACGTAAAACGCATCAGGACGGGTTCAATACCCTGTGTAACACGCATCAAGGCTTATAGTGATCACACATATACACACACCAGATTTTATCTTAACCCTGCGTAAAACGCATCAGGGCGATTAGGTGATCACATGCTCATGTCAAGCACGCATACTCGCACGAGTCTCGTCTCAAGCCAATGCTCAGCATGAAAAATGCGTGGCCATGCAATCCGACACTCGGGCAACAACACCATGCACAATGAGCACTCAATTTCACATATGCACATTAACAACTTATGCCAGTCAACGTGCATTACAACATGCCCAACTCATATCATGACGTGCTCAATAATACTTAGCATGCTGAAGGAATTACTCGATTCAAATCAGCCACGACATGCCCAATTTAAGTAATTCAATGCAATCTTGCATGGCACAATATCGGCACTCATATTTCACATACTTAATCAATGGGACTCACACCAATTATTGGTCAATCACACACCTCATCATTCGGCCACATAACATACACGGCATGGCATGATAATATTGATCCCAAATAAGCACAATTCAGCCACTACTTAGCCCATTCAAGGCATTCTCGGACATTCACGATTAAACCCCAAATTGATCGCTCTTAATCCAATGCAATCCCAATGTGGACAGCCAACAAATCCGGCCATTCTAGGCAATTTCTCCACTTCCAAATCAGCATACTAAGCTCCTAAATCATCACAAAATCGGCCTCCAACAATCAGCCATTAATCAAGCCTAATTTCACCTTAATTAACCTCTAATCTAACCCTAACCTATCTAGAAATGCTTAGTGGCCTAATTAGGGTTTAGGGTAATTTACTCACCTAATGCTAAGCTCCAATAGGTGGCTGAACTGGTGGCGAACGGTGGCTGGTTGCCAGTTTCATGGTGGCAGACGGTGACTCCCGCAGCGGTGATTAGTGGCGGCGACGGGCGACGGTTCAAGGTGGCAAGGGGAGAGGGTGGTGCTGGACTGTGGTGTACGGGACAAGGGAGAGGGAATAAGTGGTGGTGTCGGTGAGGCGAGATGGCAGCACTCGGCGAGTGGCGGTGGTTCGTGGCGGTGCTCGAGCGGACGGCAGCGGTGCTCCGGCGCGGCCTTCACGTGGTCAGAAGGAGAGAGAGAAAAGGAGAGAATGAGAGGTGAGGGGCGGTCGGTTGAGGTGGTGCAAGGCGGGCGTGGATGGTGGCACAGCGGCGGCATGTAGTGGCTCCAGCGAGCGACGGCTTACACAGCCGAGCAAGGAAAATGGAGAGGGAGAGAGAGAGAGAGCTGGCGTGGGAAAGGGGCTGGCCGGAGGTGGTGAGTGGGAAACGAGGGAGAGAGAGAGAGAGAGAGAGTTATACACATTTGGGCTAGTGGGGGTGGTTGAACTAATTTCTAAAAATTCCCAACATGCCCTCCATTCAAGGACTTGGATTAAATCTAACTAAAATATCTAGGGGCAATCTAGTCTACTAATTCTAACAAATATAAGGGCTGAGCAAGACCATAATATCCTCTAATTAATCCCTAAAATTCGGAATACAAGCATAGGGCATAGGGGCAAAACGGTAATTTTCCGGTCCCGAGTCAAATTTTCAATTTTCAACTGTACCGATCCCAAATATAATTGGCCACACTTATATGATGTTGTCCTTGCAAAATAGTCGTGTATGCCCACGAAATTCGACACCGAAGTTCGGACTCAATTCTACGATCGATTTTGCTCAAATGTGATTTTAGCGTCTCTCACTGACGGGCAGCTGTTTATGGGTTGCACGTATCGATTTAGGATTACTCGAGTCATGACAGTCTCGATTTTCAAAGAACACGAGGATTTATCGCTTGTTCTGGGAATCATAATCGTTAGGAATAAGTTCGGGGTTTGTTCGCCACACGCACTCTCGGTCATGCGGAATCACCTGCATTTCGATCGTACGTCGTTGGCCAAACCAAATCCGTCACTCTTCTTGGATCAACCCACATTGGCCTAAAATATTCCCTTGTCGTTCCTCGGAATCGGACTCGATTCGCGGTTGAGTTCTTGGGTCCATGTACCGTTTTTTCTAGTTAGTCATTCTCTATTGGTCAGTATCCCGAGAATATCAGGTTCGGGCGAGACTTACTAAAAAGAAATAAGAAATACATATCCATTTTATTGATCATGAGAGTGGGTCGAATTCAGAACGTTACAACTCTTACCCCCCACAAAAATTTTGTCCTCGAAATTTACAATCCAAGCCCGACTACTCAAATAAATAGGGGTGTCGACATCGCATTACTTTTTCACTTTCCCAAGTGGCGCCTTCTGTCCCGTGATACTCCCAAACAACTTTGACCAACGGGATCGTCTTATTCCTCAAAACTTATTCCTTCCTGTTCTCTATTCGCACCGATCTCTCCACGTACACACCCTGTCGTTCACGTCTATTACCTCATGATTCAGCACGTGGGTCGGATCCGGTTCGTACTTCCTCAACATTGACATGTGGAAGATGTTATGAACTTGCGACAAATTCGGCAATAAGGCGAGACGATAAGCCAACGTTCCAATCCTTTCCAAAATCTCGAACGAGTTTATATACCTTGGACTCAGCTTCCCTTTCTTGCCAAACTGAGATAGTTCTCTCATCGGTGAGATCTTAAGGAATACATGGTCACCAACCTGAAACTCCAATGGTCTACGCCTTCGGTCCGCATAACTCTTCTAATGGCTCTGAGTTGTCTTTAGCCTTTCCCGGATAATCTTTACCATTTCCATCGATTGTTGAACCAACTCTGGACTCATTACACTTCTTTCTCCCACTTCATCCCAACACAATGGTGTTCTGTACGCTCTGCCATAAAGTGCTTCAAATGGTACCATCCCAATACTCTGCTGAAAACTGTTATTGTAGGCAAATTCAACCAAATGTAACTGCTCTTTTTACTTGCCCTGAAAATCTAATACACACGCTCTCAACATATCCTCTAAGGTTTAAATAGTCCTCTCAGATTGGCCATTTGTCTGCAGATGATAGGCCACACTGAATTGTAACTTTGTTCTCATGGTCGATTGCAGACTTTTCCAAAAATTAGCAGTAAACCGGGGATCACGGTTCAAAGTGATTGATACCGGTACTCCATGAAGACAGACTATCTGTTGCACATATAAATCTACATACCTTTCTAGCTCAAAGTCCTTTCGCACTGTCAGGAAGTGCGCTGACTTAGTCAACTTGTCCAGTATCAGCAAAATGGAGTCATGTCCCCTCTGGCTTTTTGGCAATCCCATTACAAAATTCATCGTAATATGCTCCCATTTTCATTCTGGGATTTCCAACGGCTATAACATTCCACCAAGTTTACAATGCTGTGCCTTCACTTGTTGGCACGTCAAATACTTGGTCACATGCTTGGCTACGTCCACTTTCATTCCATTTCACCAATAATGCTGTCAAAAGTTCTGGTACATCTTCATGCTACCCGAGTAAATGCTATAATTGCTCCTATGATCTTCCGATAAAATCTCTTCCTTAAGCTCCAAATCATCAAGCACGCACAAACGTCCTTGAAACTTAATAATTCCGTCCTCGGAAACTTGGAAGTCCGGTTTCTTCTTAGTACCATCCATCTCCAGAATATTCTGAATCTCAAGATCCGTAGATTGCAATGCCTTAATCTTGGTTTGCACTTCCGGTTCAATCCTTAACGTCGCCATCAGACTAGAGAGGTGCCATACCTTGAACTTAAACTCTCAGTCTTGCGCTCCTTCCAATAAGATCCACTCTTTAACTATTAATTGCGCGATGCTCGATTTCTAGCTTAAGGCATCCGCTACCCGGTTGGCTTTTCCGGAGTGATACAAAATGTCACAATGATAGTCCTTCAGAAGTTCCATCCATTGCCTTTGCCTCATATTCAATTCTTTATGCGAAAATAAATACTTGAGGCTCTGATGGTCCGTATAAATCTGGAATCTTTCTCCATATAAATAGTGCCTCCAAATTTTAAGTGCGAAAATGATTATTGCCAGTTCTAAGTCGTGAGTCATGTAGTTTATCTCATGAGGCCTTAACTGACGCAATGCATAAGCAACCACCATTCCATGTTATATTAGCACACATCCTAATCCCTTGAGCGAAGCATCGCTATAAATCTCATATCCTCCCAGTCTTAAAGAGATCGTTAGCACTGGTGCAGTCGTCAATTTCTGCTTCAAATCCTGAAAACTTTCTTCGTACTTTTCCGTCCATTCAAACTTCATCTCCTTCTTAAGCAACTTTGTCAACAGAGTAGCTATCGCTAAGAATCTTTCCACAAATGGTCGATAGTAGCCTGCCAGTCCTAAGAAGCTTCGAACCTCAGTAACTATCATCGGTCTCAGCCAATCCATCACTGCTTTAATCTTTGCCGGATCCACAGAGATTCCTTCTCTGGAAATTATATGCCCAAGAAATACTTCTTAGTTCAGCCAAAATTCACACTTGCTAAACTTAGCATACAGTGCATGCTCTTTTGATGTTCGTAGAACCTTTTCCAAATGTACCTCATGATCCTCAGGGCTCTTTGAATACACCAAAACATCATCTATGAAGACAATGATGAACTGATCTAAAAATTCCTTGAATACCCAATTCATTAAGTCCATAAAAGCAGCAGGGGCATTAGTCAGCCCAAACGGCATTACCGTGAATTCATAGTGCCCATACCTCATCCTAAATGCTGTCTTTGGGATATCCTCCTTTTTTATCTTTAACTGATGATATCCCGTCCTCAGATCAATCTTAGAAAATACCGAGACTCCTTGCAACTGATCGAACATGTCGTCAATCCTTAGGAGGGGATACTTATTTTTTATTATCACTTGATTCAGCTTGCAGTAATCGATACATAGCCTCAACGACCCATCCTTCTTCCTTATGAACAAGACTGGCGCTCCCCATGGAGATGCACTTGATCGAATAAAACCTTTGTCCAGTAGATCCGGCATCTGAACCTTTAATTCTTGCAACTTTGACAATGACATCCTAAAAGATGGCTTCGAGATTGGCTCAGTCCTAGGGGCCAACTCGATAACAAACTCCACTTCTCTTTTTGGTAGCAATTCCGGTAATTTCTGGGAAAAGACATCGGGAAAGTTGCACACTACTGCTATATCCTCTAGCTGCACTTCTCCTGCCGTCGAATCAACCACACTTACCAGGTAACCTTGACATCCCTCATCCAATAACCTGGTTACTTCTACTGATGAAACCCAAAGGATCAAGGTTCCTCCTCGACTCTCTATAAATTCAAATCTAAGATGTCCAGTCGGACTAAACAAAATCACCCTATTACTGCAATCCATCACAGCATTATGTTTGACTAACTAATCCATGCCTATAATCACATCAAAATCATACATTGGCAAAATAGCTAAATCTATCATGCTTTCTACGCCACCAATTACTATCTCACGGTCCGAGCATCCTAGCGATATGCATATCTTATCTATTAATGGCGTAGTCACACATAATTGTACTTCTAGCAAAATAAGTTTTAATCCAGCCAATTCAACAAACTGAACAGACACAAATGAGTTCGACGCACCCGATTAAACAAAGCATATGCGACATGATTACACAGAGAAACCATACCTATGACCACGCTTAGCATATTCTCAACTTCCCTTCGCGCCATGGCATATACCCGTCCTTGTGCCGGTGTTAGGCCTCGGGGATTCCCAGCCTGATACCCAACTCGGGGCTATTGTGGTTGTATCGGTGGATCTGCTAGGCGTTGCTGGGGGTAATTCCTTATCTGGTGGTCCATACTCCCACACTTGAAGCAAGTCCCAAATCTATTCTGCTGGCGGTTTAGCTTCCCGATAGTCTTTCTGACGGGAGGGACAAATCGCCTATTTCCCACCATCGGTTTCTTCTCGAGACTGCAGTTGTCCTTAGCCCGGGCGAACCGCAATCCAGAAGCGGTTGCCCTTTCCAACAGATCCCGCTCTATGGCTTGAGCTCGTTCATACATCTCCCTGTATTCCTGAATATTCAAAGAAATCATCTGGTTTCGAAGATTCGGCTTTAGTCCATCTCGGAATCTCTTAACCTTATCCCGCGGGTTCTCCACCATCCTAGGTGCAAATCTCGACAATCTAGCGAACTCTGCTTCATATTGATCCATAGTCATCTGTCCTTGGCGGAGCCTCATAAATTTCGCCAGTTTCCTTTCCTAGGCACTCTCTGAGAAATACTTTCCATAAAAATTCTCGATAATCACAGCCTAAGTCTAGGCGACACCCTCTGGGAATACTCTACCCTTGGTGGCCTTTCACTAGTCATTTGCATTATCCTGCATTTGATATATCGCTAATGTCACCCTTTCAGTCTCAGTACACCCCAAAACATCGAAGGCTTTCTCTAATTCTTCTATCCAATGTGGTGCAGCCTCGGGGTCACCCTTCTCGTTGAACTTCGGCAGTTCTACCTTCAAGAACTGTTCTACCAACTTAGACATCGGCCTGATCACATATGCTGATCCCGAAATTGGATTCCCATTATTCCCCTTATTCTCATTATTTTTGTTATTCCTATTGGCCTCATTGGTAGCAGCAACAGCGGCCTTAACAGCAGTGGCAACAGCGGCGGCATTCCTCTCCTAGTCCTGTCTACCCCTTAGAATTCCCGCTTCCTAGAGAGCCCTTAAAATACCATCTACTCTGGGGTCCCCTGCAGCTCTTACTTGCAGTTCTACAAGGTCTTGCTCATGACCTTGACCTCTACATCTTCTTTGGCTATTCATCTTTACAACTTGCACGCTCACCTACCTGCTATAATTCCATTCAGGAATTAGAGACCTAAACTAAGCTAAATTGGTATAAGGTCCTAGGCAGGGAACTAACATAACAGCAATCAATCACTCAGTATACGGTTAAATACAAGTAGCATAAAACTTTAACCAAGGAGATACACATACTTATCTCGGGTCTTGCCGCACCTGTACTTTACGATCAGTTCAAACGACCAATCAATCAAGACACCAACAGTCAGGAGGTACACATAGCACACAAGGTTTCCCTACTGGTTACCCAAGCTCATCGCTCCTTATTACTCCAGACTTCGATTGAATTGGACCGAGCTGACCTTGCTCTGATACCAAATCAATGGAATATGTCACGCCCCGAACCCTACAGTGCACGATAACCCAACCGAGGTCGATTCAAGTGCGACGTCCCAGAATGTGTTGCCAACCCAACACCCAAAACAGAGAATCATGTACATGCAGAAGCAACATAAACACCCGTATAATTTAAAACACATGACCAAGGATAGCACAAACAACAAACAATATTATAAATATACACTTGCATTAATATCGGGAAGCATATACAATATCCATTTACAGCATACGCACAAAAACCAAAAGCGGGTCAATGGCCACTACTGACAAAAAGGGATAAGTGGCCAGGCAGTTAGAATACTACCTAAGTTGGAGCTCCGATCAAAAAGGTTAATGGCTTGACCTATTTGAGGCTAAGGCTAACCTTACGGAACCCAGTTCGGGTCGGATCTCGAGGACTTAGAGGAGCTGTCAAACAGTTTGACCTTGTAGTCTAGGGAATTTAGCTCGGACTCGGCCTCTGCCGGCTCCTCCTCAAAATCCATCTCCTCAGGCTCGCCCTCTTGCTCGGGGTCTTGCTCCATAAGCTTTGGCTCCTCATCTGACTCCATCGGCTCCAGGTCAGAGTCCCAATCCATTAGCTCCTTATCCATCGGGTTTGGCTTGTCCATCTCCCAGACAATAGGTCCGTGTCCGATGTCAGCACTAGAACTTCCCTCGGACATATACTCGGGGCTCGCCAGGTCTCCATCCTGATACCAGGGATCTAGGTCTCTAAGCCCGTTGAACGGAACATCAAAAGTCCTGATATACCCGAAGGTCCCGGAATAGTCTCTAAAGCACCAAACTATGTACTCGTGGGCTTGAAAATGCTGCTCGCCCACGTCAACTCATATAGTAGTAAAGTGTCTAATATACGTATCCTCGTTCCATATGAGGTACTCGGTCACGTCCCGTTCTATCCGAGACAGGATCCCAAAACGTATAGGAACCTCAGACATCTTTAGAGCTGGTAGTCTGAAAAATTGGGTTTTTAACAACAATAAGAACAAATCGCAACGAGTAAAACCCCTTAAACTTAAACTAGGCTAACACGGATCTCCTGACAGGCAAACAATAACACACATCCAGTATAATAAACAATTGACCTAGGCCCTCGGGCCCAAACCGATCACACAAAATACCCTACAAGTTAGCCATTTAATAATCACGATAATGGCACATACGCAAATACGCTCGATCACACGTACATCGTGCACATGCTTATGCTCATTAGTGCTTATCTCACACACGAATCATCGATACGCACATGTTCGCACACTTGCCAATGCACTCTTACACACACATGCCATCAATATGCCATGCTCATGATCCGGCTCAATTATACACTCTTGCACATTGCCAATTACTCATTTATCAACCAATCCGCGTAAAACACATCAGGTCTATATCAATATCCAACACTTCCTAGCCCGCGTAAAACGCATCAGGCCTAGTGTCTTTAGCCTGCGTAAAACGCATCAAGCGCAACACCGATCTCCATATATGGACCGAACCTGCGTAAAACGCATCAGATTAGCCGTTTTCCAGCAATCTGGGCATCGTCCCGCGTAAAACGCATTAGGACGGGTTCAATACCATGCGTCGACGGGCGATGGTTCAAGGCAGCGAGGGGAAAGGGTGGTGTTGATTTATGGTGTACGGGACAAGGGAGAGGGAATGAGTGGTGGTGGCGGTGAGGTGAAATGGCGGCACCTGACGTGGGGCGGCGGTCCTCGGCTGCGGTGCTCCGGTGCGGCACTCACATGGTCAGGAGGAGAGAGAGAAAAGGAGAGAATGAGAGGTGAGGGGCGGTTGGTTGAGGTGGTGCATGGCGGGCATGGACGGTGGCATGGCGGCAGCGTGTGGTGGCTCCGGCGAGCGGCGGCTCACACGATTGAGCAAGGAAAATAGAGAGAGAGAGAGAGAGAGAGAGAGAGAGAGAGAGAGCTGGAGTAGGGAAGGGGCTGGCTGGAGGTGGTGAGTGGGAAATGAGGGAAAGAGAGAGAAAGAGTGATGCACATTTGGGCTAGTAGGGGTGGTTGAACTAATTTCTAAAAATTCCCAACATGCCCTCCATTCAAGGGCTTGGATTAAATCTAACTAAAATATCTAGGGGTAATCTAGTCCACTAATTCTAACAATAATAAGGGCTGAGCAAGACCATGATATTCTCTAATTAATCCCTAAAATTCGGAATACAAGCATAGGGCATAGCGGCAAAACGATAATTTTCCGGTCCCAGATCAAATTTCCAATTTTCAACTCTACCGACTCCAAATATAATTGGCCACACTTATACGATGTTGTCCTTGTAAAATAGTCGCGTACGCCCATGAAATTTGACACCAAAATCCGGACTCAATTCCACGATCGATTTCACTCAAGTGCGATTTTAGCATCTCTCACTGACGGGCGGCTGTTTAGGGGTTACGCGTATCGACTTAGTATTACTCGAGTCGTTACGGTCTCGATTTCCAAAGAACACGAGGATTTATTGCTTGTTCCGGGGATCACGATCGTTCGGAATAAGTTCGAGGTTTGTTCGCCACACGCACTCTCGGTTGTGCGGAATCACCCACGTTTCGATCGTACGTCGTTGGCCAAATCAAATCCGTCACTCTCCTTAGATCGGCCCACATTGGCCCAAAATATTCCCTCGTCGTTCCTCAGAATCGGACTCGATTCGTGGTTGAGTTCTTGAGTCCACGTACTGTTTTTCCTAGTTAGCCATTCCGTACCGGTCAGTATCTCAAGAATGAACAGTTCCGGGTGAGACTTACTAAAACGAAATGAGAAATACATATCCATTTTATTGATCATGAGAGTGGGTCGAATTCAGGACGTTACGGTTGATTTGGTGCGCAGCAGCATAATCATTGCCAAGCCAGTTCTCAATGATTCCCTTGTCGATCAGCAACTTGGCGTCGCCCGGGGTATTGACCAGGTGATCCATGATGTGACGCCCTCGACCTCGGGGTCATTAACGTGACGTCCCGTTCATTAATATCTTTATTTATACACATGCGGAAGCATACTCGGGACGATCATAACAAAAACAATAGCGGGATTAGACAAGCATCAAGAGCAAACCTTATTATTACAGTGCATGCAAATATGTTTTAACAAGCCCTTCGGGCCATGGCAAATAACACATTTTTTTTACACGCACTAGGAATAGCATCACTCGACTTGGATTATCCTATGCCCACTACTGCTTCTCGCTCCTCGCTTTCTTCGAACTCTAACATGGCTCGAACTCCTCCTGTCGCCGCCGTCCATTCGACCATCCTATGGACCTGAGGGTGGGAAAAATGGGGGATGAGTCAGGGAGACTCAGCAAGTAAACCTACTAATATCAAGCGAGGACGAGGGGATCGCTGTTAGCACAAGTCAGCCCTTACCGCACCCGCATCAATGGCAGATCAATAGCAAAGTTCATACAAAAGAATATCAAGCATGGTTATAACATGTGCACCTTGCCATTCAAGTCTCGATTCTACCACCAAAACAAACTTCAAACACGAAACATGATTAAATCGAGAAATGAACCAACCACAACCAACCAAATGACCGAGAAACGGTCCAAGCAAACCATGTCACAACGTATCACAACTTCCTTTCCCAATATTAGGAAGTTTACTTACCCTAAACTGAAACAAGAACTAGAGAGAGAAGAACGGATGGTGAGAACAACGGCCTTGGGGTCTCGGTGGCCCTTTCTTTTCTCTCCCACGGCTTTCTTTCTCTCTTGGTTTTCTCTCGACAACTCATAGTGTCAAGCCCTTTCTTTTCTTTCCCTTGGCTTTCTCTCTCTCAGTTTTTCTCTCTCTTTCTCTTTCTCTCTCTCCCTCACGGCTACTCTCTCTCTCTCTCCCTTGGCCGAATGGCCTTGTTTCTATTTATAGGGAGACAAAACTTGGGGCCAAAGCTTGGATGATGTAAGCGCGCGTGTCATTGGGGTAATGAGGTAAGCGCGCGTGTTATCAGGGGTACGAGGTAAGCGATGACCTCATTAGATCATGATGACGGCCTCCAAAGTCCAACTATCATTAATGCGAGTCATGATGAAGGTGGCCTCCAAAGTCAAGAACAATAATGGCTTCATAAATGCTTGTGGAAAAAGAAGGCCAAGCAATCAATACAAGCCATTAATTAGGCTTCTTGAACAAGCTTCATTCTTAGCTAAGCATTTTCAAGCTTACTTCTCTATTTCGTTTTCCCCTGATCCGACCTCCAATCAAAGTATAAAAAATGTCATTTGAAAGCTCGGAACGTGTACTTTAAATCACCAGAAGACACTAAGTCCAAATTCCAATGTTTTTCATATAGAAAATGCTAATTCCTTGAAATCTGGCAAAACCGAACAGTTTTGCATTGTTCACGAAATCGGACTTGAAATCATAGTAAATGAACTCCGAAAATTCTCAAATTTGGATATGTCATAAACAAGACCTTAGTAAACATTTTTCGTGAAAAATAAAAAACCTAATTCTCTCTGTAAATACCATTTTCAGTCACTCAAAGACAGACTAAAAACAGCTTATTGGAACAGCATTTTTATTTCTCAAAATAAGCTCTGTCCAGTATCCAAATCATCTCAGAAAATTCCCAAATTTACACACTTTATAGAAAAGGAAGTTCTCAACAACTTTCATGAAGGAAACTTTTTCAAAATCGGCCCAGAAAAGCTCGTAACAAATCAAGACGGTGTAAACATCACCGAAATACCCATTCTGGGCAGTTTCACACGGTCCGAAAATGAGGCCATCGTACCACTCATATCAACTCCAACAATTCTGCAATTAAATCATGTAAAGCTTCATGATGTTTGGAACAACTTTCAAGAAGAAAGTATTTCGAAATTCGGATCACAAAAGTCTCTCCAAAAATAACAAAATGAAAGGGTACAATGATCCGAAAACTAGGTTTTCCAAAACAAGAGAAAACAATTTAGTTCTGATTGGAAAACCATTAAACTTAACTCATAGCCAATTCCTAGGGACTGAAATTGAGGGTATTACCATTTACCTGCGGCTTCCCAGGTCCAAAAATCGGGATGTGACACAGGAAGTCCATGTAGTCGATTAGATAACTATCATTCCGGTAGAAACATTGTTCAAAGGTGACAATGTTTCGGAAACAGGATTCCGTCGTATAGAAAAAATTGAAGTGTAGGATTTCGAGCACTCCGTTCTTGAATACAATGTCTAACAAGCACTTGCTGTTACCTGAGAGCATTGTTAATACAAGATTAGGAAATAAATAGAGAACGAAACATAATCAAATAGGTATTCAAATTCAGAAAAAAAAATTGACACAGGTCAACTCTCACCTCTTCTCAACTTGACTATGGCCGCCACTAGCTCTGTCGCGCTCAGGATGAACTCCATTCCTCCTTGCTCTTGCACGGCACCAACACCTTCCTTGCTGATGGCAAGAGCCTGATTGCGTCGAGAAAGTGTTGCACCTCTGGCTCCATCATCGCCTTCGGCACGTCCTCTATATTCGTCCCCGGCCTAAATAACCCATATGCGAGCTCAAGCAGTCCCGGTCTGTGTTTCTGGTGCGATTCGAACGCCATCTCGTACAGCCCTTTAGGCATGGCAAGAAGTGGAGACCACTGACGAAATGGCTTCGTCCTCGTACTATGTATTTTCACATTATCCCTCTAAAGTTAGCGTCTTGTGGGCCAACGTATTTGTAGACCGCTAAGGGTGCATATGGTAACATTTCTATTCCTGAGAATAATTTATGTTCAGAAATAATTTTTTCTATTTATGTTCCCTAGATGAGTTTCTGAGTAAAAGAACACATTTGGTATTGGCACAAAATTTCTATTCCCAGAACAGAAAAAGAACATAAATGCGTTTGGTACGACCCTAAAAGTTTCTATTCCAAATTTCTTTTCATTTAATTATAAAAATGTTTAACAGTTCATGTTTGGATAAAATTGGACTTTTGTAAAGACTTAATTGATCAAGATATTCTAAGATGGCCTCATAAAATCCAATGTAATAGTAAGTCAAAGATGAATGACTGGAAATGGCAGCAAAGAGTTTCATTGGTTTATAACTCACAATATGAGGAGATTGACCGTAAATCTTTGGGCATTATAATAAACAGGTGCATAGACCTTATGAGCTTTAGGGTGTAGGGTGTAGAATGTAAGGTGTAGGGTTTAGGGTTTAGGATGTAGGGTTTTAGGGTTTAGGTTACGTTGAGTTTGTTTCCCTAAAATGAATTTGTATCTCTTTTTGTTTCCAAGAATAAAAAGTAAATTTTTTTTACTTATTGTTTCTATTCCAAATCTATTCCCTAGACACTGATCCATTCCTGGGAGTAGAAAAATTAACTGACGTACACAAATTGATTTTTGTTCTTTTTTTATTCCGGAGAGCAACAGAATAGAAAAATAGAGATCCATAAATGTTACCAAACAGGCCCTAAATTTTGCATCTTCAGGAGGAGGTTTTGGTGGACATGAGGCAAACCATTCATTGCGTTTAATATTTAATAGCCCTGACATGCTCCGGATTGACCCACTGACAACAGTTGATGTTTCTAACGATTTGATAGAGATAAGAATAATGCAGTAAATAGATTTGAGTAATTTATGTATATTACGATCATACCCAGTGAAGAGTATATGATTATTTATAGGTTTTAACTTGAGAGTGATTGAAAGAGAAAAAATTGAATCTTTGAGTGCGAAAAAGTAGTCGTTGAAGTTTTGTAGACTCTGGCGGATAGTCGAAGAAATGAAGGTGTCGGCTCAGTGACTAAAGAAGTTAAATATGTTTTGGAAACTGAATTTTTACGGTTTTTGAAAAAATTCAAAATGGGGTCCGAAATTTATGAGATTACAGAAGAACTGTAAATGGCAGTTTTTGGAAATTGTTTTAGGGAATAAATATGTAACTGAATCATTCAATATAATCATACAACCCATTCAATCAATTTTATAAGGAAATTTAGGATGCGTACCTGATTTCTTTGCAAAGAAAGAATTTATGCGCCAAAAATTTAAATGATCTATTTTAGATTCATATAATCTGCTTGTATCGAAGTTTGGATATCATCATATTCTCGATTGTTGCCTTTGAGTCTGATGATGAGTCTTAACTTTGAATACCATCAATAATTGACCTGTCTTACAAACATCTTTAAGCAAAGGGGTTAATAATACGAATAAAGTCAAAAGAATTCTTTTCCAAAGGTTTTGTGAATTTATCAGCGAATTGATGCTTTGAATCAATAAATTGAATATTGACATCACCATTTTGGACATGATCACAAATTAAATAATGCTTTATCTTAATATGCTTAGCTTTTGAGTGAAGAATTGGATTCTTGGTTAAGTTGATCGCACTAGTGTTGTCACATTTGATTGCAACATTTATTTCTTCATATTTCTTCAACTCTTAAGTCTTTCAGCTATTGTTTCATCCATAGAATATGAGTACAACGGTTACCAAGAGCCACATATTCTACTTCTATAGTTGAGAGAGCTACTATATTTTGCTTCTTGGAGTACTATGAAATCAACATGCAACCCATTAGTTGATCTTGTCTGACCGGTGCGACGCCAGGTTGATGAGGCTGCTATTGGTCAAGGCCTTCAAGAGGGTCGAACTGATGACGCCAACGATCTCACACTCGTAGCCATCGACATCGATGGCGAAGAGCCTGACGATGCGATCTAAGACTTTTGCGGAGGAGGATAAGGAGGGAGGGTAGGACAAGGTGGCGGAAGACTTGGCTAGGATGGGCCTAAAGGAGGAGAGAGATAGAAGGTTGTGAACTCTGGTGGAGAGCTTGTGGGGAGTCGAAATCGCCATTGTTGTATGGCTTCAAGGTTCGATGAGTAATTTGCTTATGAGAAACGGTCTGTGGTGGCACTATATGGTTTTTTCCAGATTTGTAATAAATAAAAAAATTAATAATAATAATAATTGGTCCGGTCTGAGTGATTTAGGTAGGCGATTCCACCCTTGGAATCGGGAACCGGACCGAAATTCACCAATTCCAATTTTAGTGGAACCGGGAATCAGACTGATCAAAACATGCCGGTTCGATCTAGTCCGGGCAATTCCCGGTCCAAGTAGTTCCTGGTCTAGACAATTCCTTTTGCTCGCCCCCAATGCTCATAGCTTGTGTAATGTCATGCCTAATGCATATCGTGGCATGCATAATACTACCCACTGCACTTGAATAAGGAACACGAGACATATGCTTCTCCTCCATCTCAGTCTGTGGTGATAACTCATTAGGAAGTTGTAAAGTGCATGGCTAAATGTGTACTTACAGATTTTACTGATTGCATGTTAAAATGTGCCACAATCTTCTCAATATATTTCTTTTAAATCAAACGTAGAACTCGTACAGCCTTATCATGCAAAATCTCTATACCCAATAACTTCTTTGCAATACCTAAATCTTTCATCTCAAACTTAACACTCAACTGTCACTTCAGCATATCAATATTCGACATATTCTTAGATGCTGTCAACATATTATTAACATATAATTATAGATAAATAAAAAACTCATCATCCAATCTCTTAAATAAATATAGCGATCCAACTGACTTTTCGAATAGTCAAGACTAGCCATGAAAGCATTAAAATGCCTATATCACTATCTAAGAGGCTGTTTCAGCCTATACAAAGATTTCTTCTACACTCGAAAGAGCAAATCTCTCTGACTGCCTCGTGTAGATTCGCTACTCCAACTCACTATGAAGAAATGTTGTTTCACATCTAGTTGCTCTAGTTCGAGATCTTATGCAGTAACTAAGGCAAGTAATACACGAATAGATGTCTTATCACAGAAGAGAAAACCTCATTGTGGTTAATGCTCTCTTGCTGTGTATATCTCTCCACAACAAATCTCACCTTATACTTGGCTACCTTAACACCAGGAATGCGTCCTTCCGTTTGTAAACCTATTTGCACTCGATTATCTCCTGGGTCTTGGGTAATTTGACCAGCTCTCATGTTTGATTTTCAAAGGAGTGATTTCATCTCTTCGCTCATAGCCCTTACCCATTGCGACGACTCAAAACTAGCCATCATCTTAGAGTAAGATGAAAGCTCATCTATCTCCACCTAGTCTCCTACGGTCAATACTTAAGCAAAATCTTGTATAACTATAATGTATCCATGGTTTGATTTGCCTTCTTTGTCTGCCGCGATAATAGTGTGTTGCAGCTCTGCTGGTTGTTTAATATCACCGACTTTAGGAACTGCGACTTCATTTGCAGTCTCAACCTCGGTTACCTTTTAGCTCTCCAAAATTATAACATGCTGGATTTGACCCACTTCCAGGATGAATGAAATAGATGTTTATTTCTCATTTCATTTTAGTAAGTCTCGCCCGGAACTGATCACTCTTGGGATACTAACCGATGGGAAATGGCTAATTAGGAGAACGGTACGTGGACCCAAGAGCTCAACCGTGAATCGGGCTCCGATATCAAGGAACGATGAGAGAATATTTTGGGTCAATGTGGGCCGATCCAAAGAAGGTGAAGGATTTAGTTTGGCCAACAATGTACGATTGGATCGCGGGTGATTCTGCAAGATCGAGAGTCCGCATGGCGAATGATCTTGAACTTATTCCGAACGATTGCGACCTCTGGAACTAGTGATAAATCCTCGCGTTCTCCTAGAAATCGAGACCGTCACGACTCGAGTAACCCTAGGTTGATACGCGTAACCCCTAAACAGCCGTCCATTAGTGAGAGACGCTAAAATCGAATCTGAGCGAAATTGATCATGGAATTGAATCCGGACTTGAGTGTCGAATTTCATGGACGTACGCAAATATTTTGCAAGGACGACGTCGTATTAGTATAGCCAACTATATTTGGGATCGGTATGGTCAAAAAATGAAATTTTGGCCCGGGAACGGAAAATTACCGATTTGCCCTTGAGCCTTAAGTGTTAATTCCGAATTTTTGGGATTTTAATTTGGACTTGATTAGCCCCATTAGTGCCGAAAATGATGGACCAAATTGCTCCTAGATATTTTGGCAAGAATCAATCCTAGCCCTTGATTGTTGGATAAGATTGTCCTTTTGAATAGGGTAGTTCAACCGCTCCCACTCAAGCTTTATGCTTAAACCTCCCTCAATCTCTCTCTCCTCTCATTCTCTCACCATCCTAGCCGGCCACTTCCTCTCCATTCTCTCCCCATCCACGCGTGAGGCACCGCCGGAGCAGTAAGTCGTGGCCGTGCGCCGCCGCGCTCGCCAGAACGCCGCACTCCGCCGCTGTTCCACGATCGCCTCACCGCCATTCGACCGTCTCTCTCTCCCCCTCATCCTCATCGACGCAACCATCGTCGGAGCAACCTCGCCGTGGCCGTCCACCGCCCGAAAGCCGCCACGCCCAGCCAGCCAGCGCCGCTGCTCCCGGTTTGCCGTCCCACGAACCGACCGCCGTCCGATTCTCTCTCTCTCGTTCCCGTCTGGCACCGGTGACTTCGGTGCCACCATGGGGCCTCACCCCCACAGCCATACGTCGCCGCCACCACCACCAGCCACCTATTAGTCGCCGCCAAGTCGCCCGTCTTCGTCGTGTAGTCACACTCATTCGAGAGGAACCACTGTTCCAGCATGACTATTGCCGACCGCCCAGCACCCTTGCCATCGCCATTTCCCGGGCGTTTTCGCTTAGGATTAAGGTGAGTGGAAACCCTAACCCTTAATTGGGCTATTGTGCATTTCTAGATAGGTTTAGGGGTTAATTATGGTGTTTTAGGGGTGGATTAGTGGCTGGTAATTAGGGCTGGTAATGTGATGATTTGAATGGCCTAAGGTGATGATTTGAAGATGGATTAGAGGCCTAGAGTGGACTGATTTGCGGCTGGCCATTGTGGACTTGATTGGGCCTTGTTCGGCAAAATTGTGGATTAATTGTGAAATTGCCATGTGTGCTTGAATTGTTCATAATGTGGCTAATTGTATATGGTTTGGGAGTTATTATGTAATGCCATGATTGAGTGCTCGATGTGGCCGTATAACGAGAAGCTTCGTGGGCCATAGGTTTGTACAATTTTCAATGGCTTAATCGCGTGTTTCCAAGTGCCAATTATGTGCCGTGGCTGTTTTGATTGAATTGGTTAAGTGGGCATGTCAATATGTTGAATTGAGCATGTTGTTGTATTAATTGAGCCTGTGGCTAAGTTAAATTGAATGCTTAATGCTAGATTTTTACGAGTGCGTGAGTATTGGATGTTATGGCCATGTAATGTGTGTGCTAAGTTTTGGCATAACATGTGCATCATTTGAGTGTACACGATTGACATTGAGCATGTGATCACCTAAATCGCTCTGATGCATTTTATGCATGATTCAGATAATAATTGGTGGAATGTGTATGTGTGATTACATAAACCCTGATGCATTTTACGCGGGGTATTGAACCTATCCTGAGGAGTTTAACGTGGGATGATGCCTGGTTTACCGAAAGATGGCCAACCTGAGGCGTCCCACACGCGGGTTGTGGCTTGAGCCTGATGCGTTTAACGCGGGCTCGAGATCGATCGAAAAGTGATAGACCTGATGCGTATTACACGGGTTGGACCTGATATGTTTAATGCGGGTTAGTGAATAAATGGAAAGTTAGCACGTGTGCGAAGTGTGTAATTTCAGTGCAGGCATGTGCATGGCTTTGGCTCGTATGCAGAGTGTACATCATTGAGCATGAGCAGGTGCATGACAAGTGTGATCGTGGCCAATTGATATGTGTGTATGTACCATTTGTTGGGTTTAGTGTTATTATTATCATGTGCCTAACCTACAGGGTCAACATATAGTTGATTTGGGCCCGAGGGCCTAAGTCGTGTGATTGCTCAATTGTGTGTTTGGTTAAAATACTTGTCTGGAGATGCATGTTAGCCTAGTTTAGGTTTAGGAGGCCTACTCGCTAAGATTTATTCTTATTGTTGTTAAAACCCACCTTTTCAGACCCATAGCCTTGAGGATGGCAGAAGTACCGATTCGTTTTGGGATCCTGTACCGTATAGAGCGATCGGTGATCAAGTACCCCATTGGGAACGGGGAGATTTATGTTAGTCACTTTATTACCGTTTAGGTCGATGTAGGCGAGCCACAGTTCCAGGCTCATCAGTATATGAGTTGGTGTTTTCAAGATCCGTTTGGTGTTTATGGACCCTTTAGGACTTTTGATGTCCCGATAGACAGATTAGGTCACTAGGACCCACAGGCAACTGATAGGGAGATAGCCAGCCCCGAAGCAATGTCCAAGGAGGATTCTGACCCCCGGCCAGTCGTCATCGGGATGGATATCGAATTCGAGGGAGAGGAGCTGATGGAGTGGGAATCCGATCCCGAGCCGGTGCCTATAGAGTAGAAGCCAGAGCCGAGGGTGATTCCGGGGAGGAGTCAGTAGAGGCCTAGTCCGAGCTAGATTCGATGGATTCTAAGTCTGAGTCGTCTGACGATTTGTCCGAGTCCTCGGGATCCGACCCGGACTGATTGCCCTAGAGTTTAGCCTTGACCATAGTTAGGGTTTAAGGCTGACACTTTTTGATAGGAGCCCTTGTTAGGTTTAGTATTCTGACCGCCCGAGCCACGTACCTTTTTTGATATTAGTGGCTGCTGACCCGTTTTGATTTATATGTATAGTTCTGTTGTAATGGATATTGTAAATCCTCCGTATTAATGCAAATATGTGTTCATGTTGTTCATTGCTACCTTCGATCGTGTTTTATTTATGTACGGGTGTAATGTTGCTTTCGCATGTGCATTATTCTCTGATTTGGGTTTTAGGTTGGCGACGCATCTTGGGACGTCGCAACTAAATCGACCGCAGTAGAGATGTCGCGTGCCATAGGGTTCGGGGCGTGACATCCCCCATTGATTTGGTATCAGAGCAAGGTTAACTCGATCCAACTCGGTCAAAGCCTGGAGTGATAAGGAGCGATGACCTTGGGTAGCTAATAAGGGGACTTATGTGCTACGTATACCTCTAGACTGTTGGGTTTCATGATTGAGTGATTGTTGTGATTGAACTGTAAAGTGTAGGTGCGGCAGGACCTAAGATAAGTACGTATATCCTTTCGGTTGAGACTTCATGCTGCTCATGAGTGAATGCCTATTGAGTGATTGATTGTTGTGATTTTTGCCTAGGACCTTAGACTAGCGTAGTTTGGCCTAGGTCTCTAATTCCTAAATTGAATTATAGCAAGTAGGTGTGAGTGAGAAATCTATGAGGATGAGCAGAGGAATGGGAACACGAGGTCAATCGAGTGCAATGGGCCAAGAGATGAGAGACCCAAGGCTTAATGAGGTCGTTCGGACACTACAGGAGATAGGAAATCTAATGGGAAGGTAGGCTCAAGAAAAGGCTGCCAACATTGCCCAAGCTATTGAGGCCGCGGCGACTGCTGCTATTAATGGTAATCAGGCCAATCAAGGCTAAGCTCAGGCAGCGGTAAATAGGCAAATGCACCGACTGGTGGAGCAATTCTTGAAGTTCAAGCCACCAAAGTTCAATGGAAGAGGTGACCCCAAGGTCGTGCCACGTTAGGTGGAAGAGCTGGAGAAGGCCTTTGAAGTTTTGGGGTGCATCGAAGTTGAGAAGGTGACCTTAGCAGTGTATCAGTTACAAGATAATGCCAATGACTAGTGGAAGGCCACCAGGGGAAGAGTATTTCCCGAGGGTACCGCCCAGACTTAGGTTGTGTTCACCGAGAACTTCTACGGAAAGTACTTCTCTGAGAATGCCAGGGAAAGGAAACTGGCAGAATTTATGAGACTACACCAAGGACAGATAACAGTAGACCAATATGAGGTAGCATTCGCAAGGTTGTCGAAGTTCGTGCCTAGGATGGTCGAGGACCCACAAGATAAGGTCCGAAGGTTCCGGGATAGATTGAAACCGAACCTTTGAAGCCAGATGATATCGCTGAACATCCGGGACTACGGGGAAATGTATGAGCGGGACCAGATGGACAGGACAGCCTCTTCCAAATCGCGGTTTGCCCCGACTAAGGACAATCACCCCTTCGGGAAGAAGCCGATGGCGAGAAACAGATGTTTTGTCCCTCCCGTTAGAAAGAATATCGGAAAGCCAAACCCTCAGCAGAACCGATTCGGGGCATGTTTCAAGTGTGGAAGTCTGGACCACCAGATAAGGAATTGCCCTCAACAATGCCTACCAGGATCGCCAATGCAATCTCAGTAGCCTCGGGTTGGAAATCAGACCGGAAATCCCTCGCCGGCTATCCAAGGTAGACCGCCAGCGCAAGGAAGGGTGTATGCGATGGCAAGAAGGGAGGCTGAGGACACGCCAGGCGTGGTCATAGGTACGGTCTCTCTCTGTGATCATGCTACGTATGCCTTGTTTGATCCAGGGACTATCCACTCGTTTATATCATAGTAGTTTGTTAGAAGTTCAAAAGCTATATACATCTCATACCAAAAATCCCCACCACCAAAAGTCTTCTTAGGAGCGATATGCTCACTGTTACGCCCCGAACCTTATCGAGGTCGCGACACCCCTCTTTGGTCGAATTAGTTCGACGTCCTAGGAAATGTCGCCGACCCAATCGATCACAATCAGAGATATAAAACACCAGCAGAAGCCACAAACACTCGGACAATAATTGATTAGGGGTAACAGGGAGAATACACATCATTTACTGATTCAAACCTATACAATATTCACCATATACAATTGACATAATTTACATGCACACCGAACATCTAAACTAGATACCACCGATATCAAAAAGATCAGTAGCCTGGGTATACCTTATTCTCCAAAAATGGAACACCTCAAAAGGTTTTCCTGATCCCTAAGCTAGCCGCTATGCCCTCGAGATGGTGTCCACTCCGAATCCAATTCTCTCAAACTAGAATCTGAATTCCCCTGGACCTCCTATTCCTCTGAGGACTCTGAGTCCGTCTCAATCTCAATCGGGTTATCCATATCACCCGACTCTACCGGCACCTTAATCTGCTCCTCCTTATTAGGCTCCTTTACCAGCTTCCTCTCTAGTTCTTTCTCTGACTCGTCCTCTAGATCGTCCTCAGGTTCTGCTTTCGTTACCTCATTAGGCTCTTCTTCGGGTTCATCCTCTTCAGGTCCCTCCTCTGGTATCATACCTAGATCTATGTCCATCAGGTCATAACCTACCTAGGATTCCTCCGGCTCCGGATTAAGCTCGGCTACTGAAGGTGCAGGTGCTGCAGGTACAGGCCTATGTCCAGATTATGCCAAGCTAGTCTCCAGACTAGTCATCTTACCATCGGGATGAGGTATGGCTGATGGGTCCTAGTCCCCTACTCCGCCAAAGGGAACATCAAAACCGCGGACAGGACCAAACTCATCAAACCCATCCCGAAACATCCAGGCAGTATATATGTAGGCCTGCCAGAGGGGTAACCCTAATCTACCTATACTACAGTAGTGTGCTTAACCCATATCATATTATCGTCTATCGGGTATTCTACAACATCGTGATCAGTGTGCATTGGGATACCAAAACGCTGCGGCGGCGGCGACGGTAGATTCATGGCTCAGGACGGGGTTTTGAAATGATTGGGTTAAACAACCATGAGACAAATTTCAATAAGTTGACAACCTAAACCCCACTTAAGCTATCACGTATCTCCAGACAGATTCAAACACACAATTACTCAATACACACATGTCATGCACATAAATGAACTTACCTAGGCTCGACCTGCACATTAGTCTCAAGTACATGAATTTCAAACCACATACGCATTCCAAGCCGTTCTCATACCCGAAATAACATATCGTACACATGACATTTCCGAACTCCACATTTCACACTCATTCATGCACTATCACACCATTTTCATTTTTCATCTCTTTCCTCGGCCCGCGTAAACATGCCTCAGGCCCCATATTTCCTATCGCATCCCGCGTAAACACGCCTGAGGCCCGATCTCACTTTCCACTTGCCACGTCACACAATTCTATTGCGACCCGCGTAAACACGCCTCAGGCCTGATCATATTCTCACTTGCCACGTCACACATTTCACTTTCAATCTCTTTCCACGGCCCGCGTAAACACGCCTCAGGCCAGTTCAATTCCCCGTGTAAACATGTCTCGGGGATTTAGTGATCACGCATACATGCCAACACGCCATATTTTATCTGTACCCCACGCAAACACACCTTAGGATTTTTTAGTGATCACACGCACATTGCGCGCCTCAATTCTCTCACATTCACATACTCGGGCATTAAATACATGTGCTCAAATGCACCCAATTCGACCGTCACAATTCAGCCCACATACATACATACAATCATCATATAGCACGCTACTTTTCACAACAAAAACCATAGCACAGTAATCATGGCATTACACGGTAATTTCACACAATTAATCGCTGAACCAAATTATCCATTCTACACGCTGAGCATAAAATTACAGCACTCAAACCAGCCAATCACAACCCTTATTTGGCCTTTAAATTTCCACCAAAACACCACAATTTCATTCCTAAGGCCCCTCATCCAATTCAGTCCCTAAACTACACCAAACCGCATCTAAACTAGTTCATTAATACCCGATATCCTAAATAGGGTTTAGATTGTAACTTACTTGGAATACTAAGTATGTCCAAGTAAGAAAGAGAGAGATGAGCCGGGGGTCAAGCGGTGGCAGCGGTGGTCCGGCCGTAACATCCTGAATTTTGACCCAACTCCGGGATCAGTGAGATTGATATTATTCTCATTTAATTTTAGTGAGTCTCCCCCAGAACGGATCCTCACGAGATACTGACTAATAGGGAATGGTTAACTAGGAAAAATGGTAAGTAGACCAGAGACTCGATCGCAAATCGAGCACCGATTTTGAGAAACGACGAGGAAGTATTTTGGGCCAATGTGGGCCGATCCTAGGGAGGTGACGGATTTAGTTTGGCTAATAATGTACGATCGGATCACGGGTGATTTCGCACGACCAAGAGTACGCATGGCAAACAAATCTTGATCTTAATTCGAACGATCGCAACCTCCGGAATTAGCGGTAAATCCTCGCGTTCTCTTGGTAATCGAGACTGTCACGACTCGAGTAACCCTAGGTCGATACGCATAACCCCTAAATAGCCGCTTGTTAGTGAGAGATCATAAAATTGTAATTGAGTAATTTTAATTGCGAAATTTGATCCGGACTTGGATGTCGATTTTCGTGGGCGTACGCAACTATTTTTGCGAGGATGACGTCATTTTAGTGTGGCCAACCATATTTGGGGTCGATGCGGTCAAAAAATGGAAATTCGGCTCGAAATCGGAAATGACAATTTTGCTCCTAGGCCTATTTTTGGTATTCCGAATTTTGGAAGAATTATTGGAGTATATTTAGATATTTTAATGAGTTATTTTAGCCCAATAATTCAAGAATTGAAGGACAAAAATGCCCTTGGATATTTTTATAAGGTTTAATCCTAACCTTTAAAAGGAGGGGCAAGATAGGCATTTCTAAAATGTTGGTCAAACCTCATCATTACTCCCCAATAATATACATATTCTCTGTCTCACTCTCTCTCCTCATTTCTTCCCCTCCAAGCCAATTCTCTCTCTTTTTCCTCTCCTCTCCCACCGGTTCTCTCCTCCTCGGCCGTGCACCGCCGAGCACGTCGGGTGCCGTCTGCTGGAGGAGATGCCACCGCCTGTCCAAGCCACCGCCGTCCATCCTCCCTCTCTCCATCTCGTCTCTCTCTCCCCTTTGTTCGACATGAGGACCACCGATTGGCCTTGGTTGTGAAGATCACCGCCGCGGCCACATCTTCGCCGTCCATCGCCGGAACGCTACCGCTGATTCCACCACACGCCGGCGATCAGCCCCCCATTCC
The DNA here is from genome assembly GCA_031216285.1 of Syzygium syzygioides. NCBI lineage: Eukaryota > Viridiplantae > Streptophyta > Magnoliopsida > Myrtales > Myrtaceae > Syzygium > Syzygium syzygioides. The sequence continues at coordinate 15,963,472 of CM062244.1, read as the reverse complement.
CCGTCGAACCAGCCTTGTTGGAGCTTAGGATTAGGTGAGTAATCCCCTCTAAACCCTAATTAGGACGATTATGCGTTTCTAGACTGGAGTAGGGTGTTTAGTGTTTAATTAGCATAGTTTAGGGGTAATTAGCGACCGACGGAATATGGTTGAGGTTGTGGTGATTTGGTGGATTAATTGGCCATGTACGTGAAGAATTATAGGCCTTGAGTGACCCAATTAGTGGTTGTCCACATCGGGAGCGATTTGGACAAAGTTGGATAATTAGGGGTTATTTAGATTGTTTAGGGCTTGATTAGTGAATTATGGACTAGTGGCTGATTAGGGAGTAAATTGGAGAGCTTAATGGAATATTTTGAGAGTGATTTGTGGCCTAATATGGCCTAATTTGGTGACTGTACATATCGGAGATTAATTAGACTAAGCTTGGACAATTGAAGATTAAATTATGTAATTGCCGGGAGAGCCTAGATGTACCAGTCATTGACTGATTATGTAGAGATTTATTGGTCGAGAATGTGCTAATTGGTGGTTGCATTTATCGGGGTTGATTAGGACCAAGTTCGGCTAGTTTAGACTTTGGTCATGAAATCTCGAGCATGCCTAGATTGATGGGTGTAATGGCTGATGTTATGACAATTTTGGTGGATTAGTTGGCCGTATATGTGGAGAATTATTGGCCTAGAGTGACCTAAATAATGGCCGTCCATATCGGGAATCTATTGGACTAAGTATAGACGAATTGGCATTAAGTTGTGTGATTGCCGGAAATGCCTAGAATGACCTAAATTGGTTGATTTGTGCTTGATTGTGCTCAATTGTATATTGCTATGCCGCGTGTTTTTGTGGCCGATTAGTGCGATATGTGATTGGCCAATACTTGGCATAAGAATTTATTGCCCAATCGTGAATTATGAGCGCCAATTCGGTGTGTTGTGCCACATGGTATTAATCGATCGAGTGCGCGTATTATTGCGATTAATTGGGCATGTCGTGGCTGACTGAAACTGAGTGATTCATTGAGCACGTCATGATATGATTTGGGCATGTTGAGATGCACATTGATTTGGCATTATATGATTATGTGCCTCGGTAAAATTGAATGATCATTGTGCATCATGTGATTGCCCGAGAGCGGGACTGCATGGTCACGTATTTTGTATGTTGAGCATGGGCATGCGACGAAAATTGTGCGAGTATTCATGCCTGACATGAGCATTTGATCACCTAAAATACCCTAATGCGTTTTACGTGGGGTTCAGATAAAACTGGCTATGTGGATGTGTGATCACTAAGGGCCCTGATGCGTTTTATGCGAGGTCGATTCCGTCTTGATGCGTTTACATGGGACGATGCCCGGTACATTCGGAAGATGGCTAGCTTGATGCGTTTACGCGGGTTTTGGTCCGTAAGGAGATTGGTGTTGCGCCTCATGTGTTTTACGCGGGCTAGAGATACTGGGTCTAATGCGTTTTACGCAGGCCAGGAAGTGTTGGTATTGAATAATAGACCTGATGCGTTTTATAAGGGTCGAGCTCTAATTGAGAAAATGAGCAGTGTGACAGTATGCAATAATGAGCCAGATCATGAGCATGGTCATATTAAAGGCATGTGTATGCGAGAGTGCATTGGAAAGTGTGCGAGTATATGCGACTCGGTGATTTGTGTGTGGTACAGGCACTGATGAGAATGAGCATGCATATGGCATACGTGTGACTAAGTGTGTTGCGTATGTACCGTGGATATTATATTGAATTGCCTAACCTGCAGGGTTAGTGAGGTGAGCGATCTGGGGTTGAGGGCCTAGGTCAATTGTTGTTACCATTGGTTGTATACTAGTTGTTTGTATTTTGGTTGCTTGTCAGGAGGTACATGTTAGCCTAATTTAGGTTTAGGGGGTTTTACTCGCTGAGATTCGTCTCATGGTTGTTAAAACCCAATATTTCAGACCCCAGTCATGAACCCAGGAAACCCACCGTCTTGTTTTGGGATCCCCAGTCACATGGATAAACAACAGGTGGAGTACCCTCTAGGAGACGATCGGGCTTATGTGACGCACTCGTGCGTGGTTTGGGTTGATGAGGGTGGTTTATACCTGAAGTCCTATTCGTACGTGGCATGGATGTATTGAGATGGTTTAGAGGAGACCAACCCACTGAGGAGTTTTGACATCCCCTATGATGGTGTTGGTGAGTGGGACCCTTCGGCAATCAGACCTCCTGATGGCGAGATCGTTGTTCCCGAGAAGCCGAATAAGGAGTCGCCCGTGGTGCCCTAAGTAGAACCGCAGGCGGTACAGCCATTGCAAGCGATCCCTCCGGAGCACGAGTCAGAGGACTCAGAAGATGGTCGGGTGGAAGATGACCCTTAGGTATCACCTAGGGAATTTTAGGGGTTGTGTAGAATAGGTCCGACCGATTACTTTTTGGAAGATAGGTCAACCCGTAGTGGAGCTAAGATAACCCAACCACCTGTCCCTTTTTGCTGTGTCGGTGGTTGTTGGATGCTTGTGTTATTGAGCTTATGTGTAATGCAGTTGCATGCTCGGTACTGTGGATAATGTATATATTCTCCCTGTTAATGCAAGTATATATTTGTTATCTCGTCGTTTACTACCCATGCTATCCTCGGTCACGTGTTATTAAATTGTTCGGGTGTTTGTGCTACTTCCGCATGAGCAATGATCTTTGTGTTGGGTGTTGGTTCAGCAACGAGTCTTGGGACATCGCACCAAATTTGACCTTCACGTGGGATGTTGCACATCGTGGGGTTTGGGGTGTGACATCCCCATTTGATTTGGTATCAGAGCAAGATCAGCTCGGTCCAATTAGGTCGAAGCCTAGAGTGATAAGGAGCGATGACTTTGGGTAGTTAGTAGGGAGACCTTATGTGCTAAGTGTACCTCCTGACTATTTGTATTTGATTGAGTGCATATGTGAAATGACCCGTAAAGTGCAGGTGCGGCAGAACCTAAGGTAAGTACGCGTACCTCTTTAGCTGTGGTCTTGTGTTGTTTGAGACTAGCCGCATGCTGAGTGATTGATTGTTGTTGTGCTAGTTACCTATCTAGGACCTTAGACCGGTTTAACTTGATTTAGATCTCTAATTCCTGAGTAGAATTATAGCAGGTAGGTGAGTGGTAATAGAAACCTGTAAGGATGAGCTTGAAAGGTAGGGATATAAGAGGCCAATCAAGTTCTGAGAGCCAAACAACAATGGACCCGTGAGTGGACAGGGTCATGAGGACTTGAGGAAATTTGGTGATCTTACGGGTAGGCAGGCTCGAGAGCGAGCTATCACCAAAGCTGAGGCGGTTGAGGCCACTGCAGCTGCTGCTACTGGTAATAATGAAAATCTTGATTAAGGTCAAGGAAATGTGAATAGATAGATGTATCAATCGGTTGAGCAGTTTCTGTCACATCCTCAATTTCAGTCCCTGGGAAATGGCTACGATGGTTCTCCAATTGGAACAAAAATTTCTACTCTTGTTTTGGAAAATCGTATTTCGGATCCTTGGTACTCCTTCATTTTGTTATTTTTTGGGAGACTTTTGTGGTCCAAATTTCCAAACTCTTTCTTCTAGAAAGTTGTTCCAAACATCTTGAAGTTTTACATGAATTAATTTCAGAATTTTTGGAGTTAATATGAGTGGTACGATGGCCTGATTTTTGGACCGTGTGAAACTGCCCAGAATGATTTTTTTTGGTGATGTTCACACCGTCCTTATTTTCTACAAGCTTTTCTAGGCCGATTTTGGAAATGTTTCCTTCGTGAAAGTTATTGAGAACTTCCTTTTCTATAACATGTATAAATTTGAAAATTTTCTGAGATGATTTGGAGTCTGAACAGAGCTTACTTTTAGAAACAAGAATTCTGTTCCAGCGAACTATTTTTAGTCTATTTTTGAGTGACTGAAAATGGTGCTTATAGAGAGAATTAGATTTTGTATTCTCATGAAAAATGTTTATTAAGGTCTTTTTTATGACATATCCAAATTTGAGAATTTTCAGAATCCATTTACTATATTTTCAAGTCCAATTTCGTGAACAGTGCAAAACTGTTCGGTTTTGTTAGATTTCAAAGATTCAGCATTTTCTATATAAGAACGTTGGAATTTGGACTTGGTGTCTTCTGGTGATTTAAAGTACACGTTCCAAGCTTTCAAATGAGATGTTTTATACTTTGATTGGAGGTCAGTCAGGGGGAAAACGAAATTAACCAAGTCAAGGATTAAATCTTCTTGTGGAAGTCATATTTATTGGTCCAAGCTTATCCCCTTCATCATGACTTTTGGCTTATGCTCTTAATGGTCATGTGAGGTAAGCAATGACCTCATGCCCCAAATGACCTAAGCCATGGCATAAGCCTCATCATGATGACAAGCATTAATGGCCTTGAGTGATGACCAAGTTTGGAGTAGGATAAATAGGGAGCCGTGGGAATGGCCATTCGGCCAAAGAGAGAGAGAAAAAGAGAGAGAAAGTAGCCATGAGGGAGAGAGAGAGAGAGAGGACCAATGAGAATGAGATAGACATTGACCTTTCATCATTTTAGTCCATTAATAGCTTTTAATGGCATTAAATACAAGCCATCATGACTATTGACTATTGTGCACATTAATACTTGGCTTCTTCTCTAAGCCTATTTGTCTATAAGAAGCAAGAAACCTTACGTGAAGTCCCCCACCTCTCCTCCTCTCTCACGCCATCCTCCAATCTCACGCCAACATCTTCTTCTTCTTCCCTTGTTCTTGTTTTCTCACTTTGGTCGAGAAACTCACGCCCGAACCAACCTCGAACTGGCCTGTGTTCTTACTTGTTCCCATCCAAGAGCCACGGTTTGGTCTTGGTAGGCCTCGTCTTGGTCGACCAAGCAAGAAGGAAGCAAGGAGAAAGCCCAAAATTTCCCGAGCTCACTTGTCTCGAACCCCGTTCTCTGGTTTTGTTTGCCGTTGAGTAAGTGAATTCCCTAATATCGGGAAAGGAAGTTACGATACGTTGTAACATGGGTTGGTTGGCCCGTTTCTTGGTTTCATGGTTGTTCGTTCTTTCGCATCTAATGATGTTCATGTGTGATACTCACATTTGATGTTTATTTTGTTGGTTTTGTAGCATGACTTTGCTATTTGAAATGCCATTGATGCCAGTACGGTAAGAATTGACTTGTGTGAACGACGATTGTCTCGTCCTCGCTTGATATTAGTGTTTTCACTTGCTGAGTCTCCCCGACTCATTCCCCGTTGTTTCCCCTTTTTCAGGTCCGTAGGATGGCATCTCTCCCGGCCCGTGTTGGCAATCCCGTGGAGCAGAGAGTCGAAGTACTCACCGTGATAGATGTCAGAGAAGACCGTGCCTATCGCCAAATCACGACGCTTGTGATGTTCAATGAGGGCCTAACGGACTTGGTACCTAAAGAGAAGAGCCTGTAATTAGAACAGCCTTCGGAATAGGCTTGTAGAATATTTGTGATGTTTGCTATGACCAAGAGAAGAGCTTGTTTAAATATGTTTGCACATTTCATAAACATAAAGTTGCTCATAATACTTGTCTTATTTCCGTTGGTTGTTCTTTTTATTGTGATCATCCCGAGTATGCTTCCGCGTGTGTGTTATGAAAGATAATAATAAACGGGACATCACATTAATGGCCCGAGGTAGGGGGCGTTACAGTTTCTGAAATTGAAGCCTCCTAAGTTTGACAAAAAAAAAAAGGTGATCCTGAGGTTGTATCACTTTCGATAAAGGAATTGGGAAAAAGACTTCTGAGGTATTAGGGTACATGAATGAGGAAAATGTGACACTAGCAGCATACCAGCTACAAGGAAATGCAAGTGATTGGTAGAAAGTCATCGGGAGAAGAGTGTTTCTTGCTGGTATTGCTCAGATTTGGATTGTGTTTGTTAAGGCCTTCAAAGGCAAGTACTTCCCCGAGAGAGCACGAGAGCAAAAGTTGGTTGAATTCATGAGATCCCATCAAGTACGGATGACAGTGGACTAGTATGAAGCCGGATAAGGTTTGGAGGTTCCGTGATGGATGGAAGCCGGATCTCCGTAGTTAGGCAATATCGCCGAATTTGAGGAACTATAAGGAGTTTTATGAACGGACCTAAGAAATTGAACATGATGTGACAGAAAGGATTACCGCTTTTGTGATTGATGATAGAGAAAGAAGGAAGGACCTAACAATTCTAGCTATGTATAATTTTGATATAATTATGGGTATAGATTGGTTAGATAACCAATCTATTTTAATACATCATAGTCGCGCGCGTGCCTCGATTATAAGGCAAAACCCACTTGGGTATGTCCCATACCATGCCTAGCACTTTTTACCCCATAGTCGAGCACTACAATACGCGAAACCAACCACACTCGCACATGAACTCACGCCATGCATCAATTTTCGCAATCCTCACACGTCAAGTCCAGTCCAGCTCATTCCTAACTTTCCACCACTACCGCGCCCACGTAAAATGCATTAGGGCAATGGTCTTCTGACCTCGTCAGGTATCATTATCCTATCGGGCAGGGCACCGTCACCTTGTCAGGGACGTCATCGTCCCACGTAAATGAACACGCCTCAGGATGGAATCCTACACCTCTCACTTTCCTTTATTACCGTGCCCGCGTAAAACGCATCAGGTCAATGGTCTTCTGACCTCGTTAGGCATCGTCACCCTATCGAGCCGGGCATCGTCACCTCGTCAGGGACGGCATCGTCCCGCGTAAAAGAGCACACCTCAGGACGGCACTTTTCCAACCAATCCTACATTCCCGTACCTTCGTTCCACTCATTCCACACATATCACACGGCCACACATACACATAGCCACACAATTTCACATCTCACATATACTTCATGATGCACGTCCTCGTCACACAAACACACCACTTGATCACACATGCTTAGACGCAACTCAATGCGCAATCACACCACCACGCCTCACGGCCACACAAATGCACACATGGCCACTCACGGCCACTCATAATCAGCCCACAACATATTACAAACCAGCCAACAATCACCAATCACACAATCATTCAATTAAGTCCGATCAAGCCATAAAATTTCCAATCAAATACACAATTTAACCACGATTGATCCACAACATCACAGCCCTATCCGAGCCTCCTAAACCTCGTATTTTCAGCCTCCAAATCAGTCTACAACCTCTGAACATCTAGCCTTGTTCTAAGTCCTAAAACAGCCACATAAAATACCTAAACCGAGTCATAAACGAGCATAGCAATACTCGAGGTCCTAGATAACATTTGGGGAAGTCACTTACCTTAGAAAGGAGGGACAAACTAGCTGGATGGGTAGCTAGAACAGGCGGTCCAGCAGCAACGGCAGCGGCTACGCCGGCGGCCTAACGGGCAAGCGACTGCACCATCGTGGGCAGATGGCTGGCAAGCGGTGAATGGGCGGCTGAGGGTAGCGGTCTGGTCATATGGACTAGGGGAGGATGGCCAGGGATGGCTCGGTGGTGGCGGGGCTGAACAGGACAGCGAAACCGGGAGAGAGAGACAGACGAGCGATGATGATAATCGACTAGGAAAGAGAGAAAGTGGCGGCGGTGATCGGCGGGAGGGCGGCAACCAGGCAGCGGCAAGCTATTGGCCGGCCGAAGTGGGGAGAGAGAAAGTCGGTTCGATAGGGGGAGGAGAGAGAGAGAGAGAGAATTGAATTATGAGAGAGGAAGAGAGAGAAAAGGATATTTAAATGCTACCCCCCAATAATTGCACTCCAGAAATTACCAAAATACCCCCTATCTACCCTTCAATCCAATGGCCAATATTTGATCTTATCCAAAATCCGACGGCCCACGTTTGTCCTTATCCATTAATTCTAGGGGCAAAAGAGTAATTATCCAAAAAGGGAGAGAGGCATTCTTGTCTTCTCATTTTTAGCCACACAGGGTCATTCTCAGTCCCCAGAGTTAATCCGGTCCTCAAAATTCGTTCGCAGTCCCCAGGGGCAAAATGGTCATTTTTTTGGTCCCGGACCGAAATCCATTTTTTTACAGAAATGGGTAGCCCCAAGGTTGGCCACACCAAAAAAGTCATCGGCCGCTAAAAATTGTCACTTTCAAAATTCTCGATTCCCATGCCCGAATTCTAAGAAATGACTAGAATCGAACAAAAGCGACTTTAGCTTATCTCTTGTTAATGGATGGCTCATTGGGATTACGCGCCCTCGATCCGTGACCGACACTAAGTCAAATCACGTTTAAGTTTGCTCGAACCAAGGTGACCTCGATTGTCATGTAATTACGAAGGTCTGTCACTAATTCCCTTTGGACATGATCAATAAGATAGATCGCTCTCTGTTGGCCCAAAACATTCCCTCGTCAATCCTTATGATTGAAGGTTGAACCAAGGTCGAGTTCTTTGGTCGTGCAAACTCAATCCCGTAATGGCCTTACCCCTAAGGTTAACGTCCCGAGAATGCGCGGTTCCGGGTGAGATCTTGCTATAAGTGCATTAGTCAAAATATTCATTTCATAAATCCCGGGAAAAGAATCGAAAATTCAGAATGTTATAATTTTTTTCCCCTAATAAAAATTTCGTCCTCGAAATCTACAACTATACTTAGCCATCCAACAAATGGGCGTCATGACGTCTCATTACCCCTTTGAATCTCAGGATCCGTAGATCAATCTTAGTGAACACTACTGTTCCTTACAATAAACCAAACATGTCATCACTCCTCAGCAGTGGCTACTTAACCTTAATCATCTCCAGATTCAACTGCCAATAATCATTACACAACCTCAATGTCTTATCCTTCTTCCTTACAAATAAAACTAGCGCTCCCATGACGACGCACTCGATCGAATAAGACCCTTATCCAACAGTTTGGTTACTTTTACTAACGAAACCCAAGGGATCGAGGTTCCTCCTCGACTTCCTATAAGTTCAAATCTAGGGTATCCAGCCGGACTAAACTAAATCATCCTAATGCTGCAATCCATTACAGCATTCTGTTTGACTAACCAATCCATGCCCACAATCGTATCCAAATCATACATAGTCAAAACAGCCCAATCTATCCTGCTTCCTACACCACCAATCACAATTTTACAATCTAAGTACCCTAACGACACATATATCTTATTCCTTAATGGTGTAATCACATACACTTGTACTTCTAAAAACGGTTTCAATCCAACCAATTTAGCAAATCAAGCAGACACAAAACGAGTGCGACGTCCCCCGGATCAATAAAACATATGCAACATATTTATACAGGGAAACCATACCTGGGATTACATTTGGCACATTCTCAACTCCCTTTCGCATCAGGGCGTACACACTTTCTTGTGCCGGCGGTCTGTTCGAATTAGCCGGCGGGGCTGCACTAGTCGAATTCCCAATCCGAGGTGTCTACGATGATGGGGGTGGTCGAACCTAAAAATTCGGGCAATTCCTTATGTGATGTCCCATTCCACCACACCCAAAACATGCCCCAGTCACACTTGGGCAGGGACCACTCCCATGATGTCTCCTAAAATGTCTACAGGCTGAGTTAGATGGATGTGCCGATTTCCCAATATTCCTTCTTGCCGAAGGGACAAAACGTCAGTTTTCCATCATTAGCCTTTTCTCTTACTGACGATCATCCCTGGCTGAGGTATACCATGATCCAGATGCGCTAGCTCTATCCGTCATATCTTGCTCGATAGCTTGAGCCCTCTCATACAATTCTTCATAAGTCCTCAAATTTACCGGTATCAATTAGCTACAAATATCAGCTCTCAGTCCATCCCGAAACCTTTGCACCTTGTCTTTAGGATGTTCTACCATTCTCGGCGCAAACTTAGACAGCCTATCAAATTCTACCTCATATTGATTCGATGTCATTTGGTTCTGCTGCATCCTAAGGAAAGCTGTCATCTTTCTTTCTCGGGCACTTATCGAGAAATACTTCTCATTAAAGGCCTGACCAAAGGCCGTCCAATTCTGGTTTACACTTGCTAGGAATACTCGGCCTTGCGTGGCTTTCCATCAGTCGTTCGCATTACCCTAAAGTTGGTAGGGTCACTTTCTCCGCTTCAGTACACCCTAATAAAGCAAAAGCTTTTTCCAACTTCTCAACCCATTTAGAAGCAGCCTCCAGATCCCTTACTCCTTCAAACTTAGGTGGTTTCAACTTCAGAAATTATTCTACTATCTGATGCATATGTTGGTTCCCATTTCCATTGCCAACATTTTCATTAACTAAAGCAGCTATAGCCTCAGCAACCTGGGCGGTCGCATTAGCTCGCTCTTGACCTTGCTTATCCAACAAATTCCCAATCCTTTCTAACACCCTAAGAACTCCTTCCATACGCGGATCTTCCGCGATCGGGATCTTAGAACTCAACGAGCCTTCTGCTCCTGCACCTCTCCTATTCATTCTCACGAGCTCACGCTAATCTTCTACTTGCTATAATTCTATACAGGAATTAGGGACCTAGGCCAACTATACTAGTCCAAGCCCTAGGCACAAAACTCGACAACCAACACTCATCACCAAACAACCAACCATTAAATCCATCACATAACATCAAGCCAACATCACCAAGCAACCAACACGATTCTCGTACTCACCTCACGTCCTGCCGCACCTTCGTCTCAATCAACATCACAACCACAATAAATCACTTAGCAATCATAGGCGCTTACTCACAGGACATGCATAAATCACATAAACATGCATTCTACGAAGGGCTTCTTAGCTGACTACCCCGAAGTCGTCGCTCCTTATCACTCCAGGTCTTGACCTTATCGGTATCGAGCTAGCCTTGCTCTGATACCAAATCAACAAGGCGGATGTTACGCTTCGAACCCCATCGAGCTCGCGACATCCCCTTTTCCGATCGAATGGTTGCGACGTCCCAGGAACATCGCCGACCCAACCCAAACATCAGAAACACATGTGGAAGCGAATACAAAAACCCCCTGACTAAAAAGACGACGATGGGGTAGATCAACAAGACAATCAAAGAACAACAACATTCATTTATATACAATACTATTGCACCAAGCATACAAACATCGTATTACAAACAAACTTAGTAAATCAGCATTCGAAACCACCGACATAACAAAAGGGTTGAGTGGTTTGGTTAACTTAGCTTCACTACAGGTCGACCTAACTATCAAAAAGTGACTGGTCAGACCTATTCTATGCAACCCCTAAAATACCCTAGGGAATACTATGGTTGCCCTTCTTCACTATGCTTCAGCGTCTTCTGACTCGTGCCCTCGGAAGATTACTTGGACATCGCCTGTAACAGCTGCACGGGCTGCGGCTCCACCAGGGCACTATGGGCAGCTGCTCATACTCCAAAAAGATGAGACGGACCTCTTAGGTTTAAGGCTGGGGGTCTGAAAGTGGTGGTTATACAACCGTGAGACGAATCTCAACAAGTGTACAACCCCAAACCCCACATAGTCTCTCATATACTACCAGACGAAACACACATAGCACACGACGATCAACCATACTCACAAACACATACGTTCCTACCTGAGATCCATCATGCACGTTCCTACACGTCAGATAATAACACAGCCAACATGCCATAATAATACATCACAGTCACGTGCATGTCTCGATTATAAGGCAAAACCCACTTGGGCACATCCCATACCATGCCTAGCAATTTTTACCCCATAGTGTAGCACCACAATACATGATACCAACCACACTCACACACAAACTCATGTCATGCGTCAATTTTCACAATCTTCACACGTCAAGTCCAGTCCAGCTCATTCCCAACTTTCCACCACTACCGCACCCGAATAAAACACATCAGGCCAACGGTCTTCTGACTTCGTCAGGCATCGTCACCCCGTCAGGTTGAGCATCGTCACCTCATCAGGGACGGTATCGTCCCGCGTAAATGAACACGCCTCAGGATGGAATCCTACACCTCTCACTTTCCTTCATTACCACGCCCGCATAAAACGCATCAGGCTAACGGTCTTTTGACCTCATCAGGCATCGTTACCCCATCGGGTCGGGCATCGTCACCTCATTGGGGATGGCATCATCCTGCGTAAACGAACACGCCTTAGGATGGCACTTTTCCAACCAATCCTACATTCTCGTACCTTCATTCCACTCATTCCACACATATCACACGGCCACACATACACGTAGCCACACAATTTCACATCTCACATATACTTCACGATGCACGTCCTCGTCACACAAATACACCACCCGATCACACATGCTTAGCACGCTACTCAATGCGTAATCACACCACCACGCCTCACGGCCATACACATGGCACACACGGCCACTCATGGCCACACATAATCAGCCCACGATATATTCTAAACTAGCCAACAATCACCAATCACACAATCATTCAATTAAGTTCGATCAAGCCATAAAATTTCCAATCAAATACACAATTTAACCACGATTGATCCACAACATCACAGCCATATCCGAGCCTCTTAAACCTCGTATTTTCAGCCTCCAAATCAGTACACAACCTCTAAACATCCAGCCCCGTTCTAAGTCCTAAAACAGCCACATAAAATGCCTAAACCGAGTCCTAAACGAGTATAGTAATACCCAAGGTCCTAGGTAATATTTGGGGAAGCCACTTACCTTAGAAAGGCGAGAGAAACTAGCTTGATGGGTGGCTGGAACAGGCGGCCCAACAGCAGCGACAGTAGCGATGCCAGCGCCCTAACAGGCAAGCAGCTGCACCACAGTGGGCGGATGGCTGGCGTGCGGTGAACGAGTGGCTGAGGGTGGCGGTCTGGTCGTATGAACCAGGGGAAGATAGCCAGGGGTCGCTCGGCGATGGCGGGGCTGAACAAGATAGCGAAACTGGGAGAAAGAGACAGACGGGCGATGATGATGCTCGGCCGGGAAAGAAAGGAAGTGGCGGCTGTGATTGTCGGGAGGGCACCGACCGGGCGGCGGTGAGCTGGTGGCCAGCCGAAGTGGCTCACGTACATGGGAGTGGGGAGAGAGAAAGTCGGTTCGATGGGGGGAGGAGAGAGAGAGAGAGTGAATTATGAGAGAGGAAGAGAGAGAAAAGGATATTTAAATGCTACCCCCCAATAATTGCACTCCAGAAATTACCAAAATACCCCCTATCTACCCTTCAATCCAATGGCCAATATTTGATCTTATCCAAAATCCGACGGCCCACGTTTGTCCTTATCCATTAATTCTAGGGGCAAAAGAGTAATTATCCAAAAAGGGAGAGGGGCATTCTTGTCCTCTCATTTTTGGCCACACAGGGTCATTCTCAGTCCCCCGACTTAATCTAATTCTCAAAATTCGTTCGCGGTCCCTAGGGGAAAAATGGTCATTTTTCCGGTTCTGGACCGAAATCCATGTTTTTACAGAAATGGGTGGCCCCAAGGTTGGCCACACCAAAAATGTCATCGGCCGCTAAAAATTGTCACTTTCAAAATTCTCGATTCCCAGGCCCGAATTCTAAGAAATGACTAGAATCGAACAATCGCGACTTTACCTTATCTCTTGCTAACGGGATGTTCATTGGGATTACGCGCCCTTGACCCGTGACCAACAGTAAGTCAAATCACGTTTAAGTTTGCTCAAACCAAGGCGATCTCGATTGTCATGTAATTGCGAGGGTCTGTCACTAGTTCCCTTTGGACACGATCAATCAGATAGATCACTCTCTGTTGGCCCAAAACATTCCCTCGTCAATCCTTATGGTCGAAGGTTGAACCAAGGTCAAGTTCTTTGATCGTGCGAACTCAATCCCATAATGGCCTTACCCCTAAGGTTAACATACCGAGAATACGCGGTTCCGGGTGAGATCTTGCTATAAGTGCATTAGCCAAAATATTCATTTCATAAATCTCGGGAATAGGATCGAAAATTCAGAATGTTACAACAATCCCCCCCTCTCCCTCATCTCACGCCAACATCTTCATCTTCTTCCTTTGTTCTTGTTATTCTCACTTTTGATCGAGAAGCTCACGCCCAAAACAATCCCGAACCGGCTCGTATCTCTTCTCATTCCTACCCAAGAGCCCATGGTTTAGCCTTCGTAGGCCTAGGTTTGCTTGGCCAAGCCAGAAGGAAGCAAGGAGAAAGTCGGAAATTTCCCGAGCTCACCCGTCTCGAATCCCGTTCTCTAGTTTTGTTTGTTGTTGAGTAAGTGAATTCCTAAATATTGGGAAAGGAAGTTACGATACGTTGTAACATGGGTTGGTTGGCCCGTTTCTTGATTTCATGGCTGTTCGTTCTTTCTCATCTAATGATGTTCACATGTGATACTCACATTTGATGTTGTTTTGTTGGTTTCGTAGCATGACTTTGCTATTTGAAATACCATTGATGCCGGTACGGTAAGAATTGACTTGTGTAAACGACGATTGTCTCGTCCTCGCTTGATATTAGTGTTTTCACTTGCTGAGTCTTCTCGACTCTTCCCCCATTGTTTCCCCTTTTTTAGGTCTGTAGGATGGTATCTCCCTTAGCCGCGTTGGCAATCCCATCGAGCAGAGAGCCAAAGTGCTCACCATGATAGATGTCAGAGAAGACCGCACCTACCGCCGAATCACGACACTTATGATATTCGATGAGGGCCTAGCGGACTTAGCACCTCATCCGTACGTAGCGTGGTATTGCTATATGGGTTGGAACCCTATATGGGTTTAACGGTGTTTAGACGGTACGAGCGGGCTGGCTTCGGGATAAAGCCATGGGTGGGATGTAAGATGGCCAGGCGGACGGGACCGGGGTGAAGGTGAAGAAGTGAGGAGCGAGAAGCCGTAGTGGGTATAAGATAACCCAAGTCAAGTTTTGTTATTTGTAGTCGACTATGAAAATATGCATTATTTGCCATGGCCCGAAGGGCTTGTTAAAACATGTTTGCATGCATTGTAAACATAAGGTTTGCTCATGATGCTTCTTGTCTTATTTCTGCTGTGTGTATTGATTGTGATTGTCCTGAGATATGCTTTCGCTTGTATTTAAAGAAAGATAACAATGAACATGACGTCACATGAATAACCTCGAGATGGAGGCATTACAGTTTAATTTGGTATCAAAGCAGGTTCCCCTCCAGTAAGTGCAAGTTCGGTGTTGTGCCAAGAAGAGGCTGTGGATTCCTGAAAGGACCCAATCTGATGAGGGTGGAGAGTGGTCGCCGAGGTAGAACCTAATCAAAGAGCAGCTCTTGGCTATGAAGTGGACGCCGGGGTATAAGGCCCGATCAAGGTGCGGCTTCTAGTAAGAGTGGTCGCCAGGGTTGAAGACCTAAACAAGGTGCGGCTCCTGGCAGGCTTCTAGGATGATGGGTAAGAGAGAAAGAAACCGAACTATGCACTGAATGGGGGAAAACGATTCTGAAATCCAAGCAGAAATAAAGACCTAGAGTGATAAGGTGCGCCAAAGTTGGGATAGTTAGCTAGGAAACACCCATGCGCATGTGAATGATTGATTGTGGTTGAATAGGTTGTGTGCTAATGTTTGTTTGTGACTACTGACCTATTCTTATGTTGTAGAAAGACCCCTTAGAATGCCAATATGAGTGCTCGGAACCCGATTGTAACCTCGACCTCGAAGGGGAAGTCAAATCATGACCCCCGAATAGACGGAATTCTGCAGGCTCTAGCGACCGTGGGAGAACTATTGGGACAGCAGGTCCAACAATGAATGTCTAATGCTGAGAATGTGGCAGCAAATGGAAATGGAAATGGAAATAGTGACCGTACGATACATGGATTGGTCGAGCAATTCCTGAAGTTCCAACCCCCGAAGTTTATCGGAACTGGAGATCCCGAAGAAGCGAAATCCTGGATCGATGAACTCCAAAAGGCATTTAAGCTTTTGAGATGTTCTGAAGAAGAGAAAGTTACCTTAGCAACCTATCTACCGCAAGGTAATGGCAGCTACTGGTGGAAAGCGACCAAGGAAATCGTGTTCCCAGAAAATGCTACTGTCAACTAGAATGCTTTCATTGAAGCATTCAACAGAAAGTATTTTTCCGAATGTGCTCGTGATCAAAAGATGAAGGAATTCTTGCAACCACAACAGAACAACATAACGGTGGACCAGTACGAATCAAGGTTCGCTCAACTATCGAGGTACGCCTTTAAATTTATTGATGATCATATCACGTCTCAAGCTACGTCGCCGACCCAACTTCCAACACAGAGCATAAGGCACATGCGGAAGCAATAATTAAAACACCCGTACAAAATAATACATGACCAAGGGTAACAGAGACATCACTCAATGGATAACAAACAACACTATTAACTGCCATCAAAATACTTACAATATCCATCTTACACATCAAATACAAACAGCCTACCATAAACAGATCAGCAGCCACTAAGGTCAAAAGGTTAATGGCCCTACCACTCTACGACTAAGACTGATCCTAGGAACATCAATCCGGATCAGATCCTGATGACTCGAACTCAGCCTCAATTATCTCATCTTCCGAATCCAACTGCATGACCTCGCCAACCTGATCGGGATCCTGCTCTATGGGCTCCAGATCCTCATATTGATCGGGTACACCAGTTATCCTCTAATAGGGGTCTGAAAAACGGGGTTTAAACAACTATGAGACGAATCTCAGTGAGTAGGCCTCCTAAATCGAAACTAGGCTAACATGCACCTCCCGACAAGTAATTCAACACAACAACAAACCTAGGCCCTCGGGCCCAGATCAAACAAACAACTGACCCTACATGTTAGGCATTTTATATAAATCACGGCACATACGCGACACACTGGTCACACATACGCCATACGCATGCTCATGCTTCAAAGTGCCTGTCTTACATACGAATCACCGGCACGCACATTATCCACATACTTTGGCACACATTTGCCATGCTTATGAATTTTCTCAAATCATGTACTCTGGCATACAGCTCATTTTGCAGCTTATAAACCGAACCGAAGGCCACGACCCGAAGGCCAATAGTATAACCAACCCGAAGGCCTGACCCGAAGGCCACAACACTTCACGGCCCACGCCAAAGCACATATTGCCCGGTGTCTCTAGCCCGCGGGCGCAACACCGATCTTCTCAATCTTCCGGACAAACCGGGCATCGTCCCGCGTAAACGCAGCGAATGGAATCGACCCGAAGGCCATGATGATAAACCAACCTGAAGGCCCTGAAATTTCCACACTCAGGCAATAATGTTGTGCACAATGAATGCCAAATTTCTCACGAGCACATGATCATCAAATGGCCAATTAGATGTGCATTTCAACATGCCCAATCAATTCAACAATTCAATTTGGCCACGACATGTAATTCACACATCGCATTTAGTCGATCACACGAATACGCGGCATGGCAACGCCCCAATTGGGCCTCAACAAGTAACAATCAGCGATAATCCATCAACCCGGGCACACCCGGCAATCACCCAGTCTAATTTCCAACTTGCCGATTTCTAATCCACCAAAGTCCCAAAGCGAATAGCCACTATTCATCCCAACCTTGGCTTCCGATTCAGCTCTAATCGGCACAATAAATCACTAATCAGCCCGAGAGAGAAAAATCGAAAATATACAAAATCGGGTCTAAATTGGGCAGTTGCACAGTGATCGAGATCCATTTGAAATAAATAGTAAATCAATTCCAAAAATTATGAAATTTGGACATGTTGTACAAAACATCTCGATGAAAATTTTCCATGAGAACTCGAAACCCAGTTCTGATCTTAAACACCTCGTTTTGACACTCAAAGTCAGACGAAATCCGGTTCGCTCGGACAGCCCCTCAGGCCATCAAAATACAACTCATTCAGTGCCCAAATCTTTTTGGAAAGATCTAAACTTTTTATATGTTATAGCCACAAATGTCCCCAACAATTATTGTGAAGGAAGTATTTTGAAAATAGGCCTGAAAAAATTTATAAAAATTCGAACAGACCGGAAGGTCGGGTGAACAGTAAATCGGGCAGACCTATTTCGGTCTAAAGATGGACTTCCGAATGGCATCAAATCATTTCCAAAAATTCCCAAATTAAAATATGTTATACTTAAAGATGTTAGGAACAACTTTTATGAAGAACACTTTTTCAAATTCGGCCCACAAAATTCGCATAAAAATAACAAAATCTGACGATGCAACAGTAACTATACCGGAAATCAACAATTATGCACCACCAAGCAAACCAAGCACAACCAATCACTAATCCAATGATCCACAGATTTTAAACTATCCCTAAATCATCATATTAAGCCCTTAAAATCACCATAACTTCAGCCCAAATCAGCCCACTCTAATTAACCCCTAAAATACCCTAATAACCCCTAAAACTTGTCCAAAGTGCACAAAATCCAAATTAAGGGTTAGGATTTCCACTCACTAGGTTTATGGCTTCAAAAGTGGGCTGAACAAGGAGAGGGAAGGGCTGAACAGCAGCTGGATCGACCCGGTTCGGCGGCAGTGCTCCGGCATGGGCCTCTCATGGCCAAAGGAAAAAAGAAAATGAAGAAGAAGAAGAAGAAGAAGAAGAAGAAGAGGAGTGGCGTGGAAGGAGGGGGGGTCTGCCGGCTGGAATGAAAAATGGGGGAGAGAGAATGGGAGGAGAGAGAGAGAAAGGGCAATAATAACTTTGACCAACTTTTCTAAATTCCAAAATTGCCCTTTACACACTTGGTTCTCACTAATCCAAACCAAAATATCCAAGAGCATTTTAGTCTTTCATCCCTTCAATTATTGGGCTGAAATACACATTAGAATATCTAAATTTAATCCCCAAACATGGCCCAAAATTCGGAACCCTAAAAATGAGTCATATGGGCAAAACGGTAATTTTCCGGTCTAGGGTCGAAATTTCATTTTTCGACCGTACCGACCCCAAATATGTGTGGCCACTCAAAAATGACGTCGGCCTCGCAAAATAGTCGCAAACACCCATAGAATTTTGACATCGAAGTTTGGGTCCAATTTGGCGATCAAAATTGCTCAATTTAGAATTTTAGAGCCTCTCACTGACGGGTGGCTGTTTAGGGGTTACGCGTATCGACCTAGGGTCACTCGATTCGTGACGGTCTCGATTACCGGGATAGTGCATGGAATTATTGATTATTCCAGGGGTCACGATCGTTCGGTTCAGGTTCGGGATTTACTTGCCCCGCGCACTCTTGGTCGAGCCGAATCACCCGCGATCCGATCGTACGTTGTTAGCCAAACCAAATCCGTCACCTCCCTAGAATCGGCCCACATTGGCCTAAAATACTTTCCCGCCATTTCCCGGAATCGGTGCCCGATTCGCGATCGGGTCCCAGGTCCACGTACTGTTTTCCTAGTTAGCCTTTTCCATTGGTCAGTATCCCGCGAGGGGCCAGCTCCGAGCGAGACGTGCTAAAATCAGATGAGAAATAATATCCACTTCATAGGATCCCAGAAATAGATCGAAATTAAGGATGTTACAAATCCAGTAGAAAAGGGCAAAAAAGATTCCGAGATGGTTTGAACCCAGACATCCGGAGATAGTTGGTGCCGTTGAACCTCAAGGATTACAACGAGTTGTATGAACGAGCCCAGCTAGTGGAGAAAGAGTCCTTGGAACGAGCTGCAATGGCGACTAACCAAGGAAAGCCCTATCATCCGACTTCTCAATCCAACCAGCATCATGACAAGAGACCGATGTCAGGAGAAAATTGTTTCTCCACTCCTAACAAGAAGATAAAAAATCAGAAGCCAATTTCCATTGCAGGCGATGTATGCCATGCTTGTGGAAGGTTTCATGGAAATGCTCTGTGTCCAAAACAGACAGGAGCATGTTCCGGCTGTGGTCAACAAGGCCACTGCATAAAGGACTGCCCATAACGACAGCAAGTGAAGTAGTCACAACAACTACAGGTGATGCAACAACAAGGAGTTCCAACGCATGATAATCGTCCTCCAGCTCAAGGAAGGATTTATGCAATTACTCAAGAGGAAGTGGAAAACTCCAAGAATGTTATTATGGAGACTTAATAAATTGGGTGATCGGAACTGTACTTGTACTGTTTTATCATAGTATTTATGTACGATGTTTCAATGTATCGAAAAATCCAAGCAAGCAAGCATAAGAAATATTTAAGGATGGTAAAAAATAAATCAGAGTGGCGTAACGGAAGCGTGGAAAGCCAAAGCTAGAAGATTTTCCATAAAGAAAATTTTCGATGTTTTTTGAAAAAGCTAAACAAGGCTACCTTAAAAAAGGAAGGTAGAATCCAACTGTAATAATGGTTATCAGCAAAGCATCAAGATGGCACCATTCGAGGTATTATACGGTCGAGCTTGCAGAACTCCAGTCTGTTGGAACGAGGTCGGGAAAAGAAGGTTAGGGGTCTAGAGCTAGTCCCACTCACCTTAGATGCTGTCCAGATAAGTAGAGAAAGACTTAGGACGGCACAAGTCGGTAAAAGAATTAGACTAACAAGCGCCAGAAACCGATTAAGTTTTAGGTAGGTGACTATGTCTTTCTGAAGGTGTCACTAATAAGGGGTGTGTAACACTTCGGAAGGAAAGGTAAGTTAAATTCTAGGTACGTTTTAAATTTTGAGGACGAAATTCTTTTAGAGGGGAAGAATTGTAACATCCTCAATTTCAGTCCTTGGAAATGGCTATGATTTAAGTTTGGTGGTTTTCCAATCAGAACTAAATTATTTTCTCTTGTTTTGGAAAATCCAGTTTTGGATCCTTTGTATCCCTTCATTTTGTTATTTTTACGGAGACTTTTGTGGTCCGAATTTCCAAACACTTCCTTCTTAAAAGTTTCTCCAAATATTTGGAAGTTTTACATACTTTAATTTTAGAATTTTTGGACTTGATATGAGTGGTATGATGGCCTGATTTTCGGACCATGTAAAATTGCCCATAATGGGTATTTCGGTGACATTCACCCTTTCTTTATCTTTTACAAGCGTTTCTGGGCTGATTTTGAAAAAGTTTTCTTCACAAAAGTTGTTGAGAACTTCCTTTTCTATAATATATATAAATTTGGGAATTTTTTGAGATGATTTGGATTATGGACAGAGCTTATTTTGAGAAATAAGAATGCTATTCCAGCGAACTATTTTTAGTCTATCTTTGAGCTACTAAAAATGGTGTTTAAAGAGAGATTCAAATTTTTTGTTTTCCATAAAAACAATATTTGTTAAGGACTTGCTTATGACATATTCAAATTTGAGAATTTACGGAGTCCATTTACTATGTTTTCAAGTCCAATTTCGTAAACAGTGCAAAACTGCCTAGTTTTGTCAGATTTCAAAGATTCAGCATTTTCTACATGAGAATGTTGGAATTTCGACTTGAAGTCTTCTGATGAATTAAAGCATACGTTATGAGCTTTCAAATGCGATATTTTATGCTTTGATTGGAGGTCATCCCAGGGGGAAAATGAGAGTGAGCCGAGAGAGGGAAAGGAAGAGAGAAATCATTAGTGGTTTGGATTCATTTTAATCTCTTCATCATGATCCCTTGGCTATAGTTCATTAATGAACTTTAATGCTATCCATCATGACCTTAGACTTTGGAGGCCTCTTCATCATGACAAGCATTAATAGTCGTGAGTGAGGAGTAAGTTTGGGGTTTTATAAATTGAAAGAAGGCCATTCGGCCCATGAAAAGAGAGAGAGAGAGAGAGAGAGAGAGAGAGAGAGAGAGAGAGAAAACCAATGAGAATGAGATAAGCATTGGCCTTCATCATTTTAGCTCATTAAGAGCAATTAATGGCATTAAATACAAGCCATCATGACACTTGACTAAGAAGCCTTCTCCTATTGGTTAGTTATAGGGTTTGTAGGGAGTTCTTTGAACTCTTAAAATAGCAAGACAATCCCCCCCTCTCCCTCATCTCATGCCAACATCTTCTTTTTCTTCCTTTGTTCTTGTTTTTCTCACTTTTGATCAAGAAGCTCACGCCCAAAACAATCCCGAACCGGCCCGTATCTCTTCTCGTTCATGCCCAAGAGCCCACGGTTTAGCCTTCGTAGGCCTAGGTTTGCTCGGCCAAGCCAGAAGGAAGCAAGGAGAACGACCGAAATTTCTCGAGCTCACGCGTCTCGAACTCCGTTCTCTAGATTTGTTTGTCGTTGAGTAAGTGAATTTCCTAATATCGGGAAAGGAAGTTACGATACGTTGTAACATAGGTTGGTTGGCCCGTTTCTTGGTTTCATGGTTGTTCGTTCTTTCTCATCTAATGATGTTCACGTGTAATACTCATGTTTGATGTTTGTTTTGTTGGTTTCGTAGCATGACTTTGCTATTTGAAATACCATTGATGCCGGTACAATAAGAATTGACTTGTGTGAACGACGATTATCTCGTTCTTGCTTGATATTAATGTTTTCACTTCATGAGTCTCCTTGACTCAACCCTCTTTGTTTCCCCTTTTTCAGGTCTATAGGATGGCATCTCCCCTAGCCGCGTTGGCAATCCCATCGAGTAGAGAGCCGAAGTTCTCACCATGATAGATGTCATAGAAGACCGCGCCTACCGTCGAATCACGACACTTGTGATATTCAATGAGGGCCTAATGGACTTGGCACCTCATCCGTACATAACGTGGTATTGCTATATAGGTTGGAACGCTATATAGGTTGGAACCCTATATGGGTTCAACAGTGTTTAGGCGATACAGGTGAGTAGGCTCTGGGATAAAACCACGGGTGGGATGTTAGATGGCCAGGCGGATGGAACCGGGGTGGAGGTGAAGAAGCGAGGATCGAGAAGCTGTAGTGGGTATAGGATAACCTAACTCAAGTTTTGCTATTCGTAGTCGGCTAAGAAAATATGTGTTATTAGCCATGGCACGAAGGGCTTGTTAAAACATGTTTACATGCATTGAAAACATGAGGTTTGCTCATGATGCTTCTTGTCTTATTTCTGCTGTGTGTATTGATTGTGATTGTCTTGAGATGTATTTCTGCTTGTGTTTAAAGAAAGATAACAATGAACGGGACGTCACATGAATAACCCCGAGGTAGGGGCGTTACACATAATGTCAGGAAATGAAATTTCTGTGGATCTGTCAAAGATTGAGACCGTGACTAAGTGGCCAAGACCAGTATCAGTGATGAAGGTTCGATGTTTCTTAGGATTGGCCGGTTATTATCAATGTTTGGCAGAAGGATTCTTGTTGATAGCTAGGCCGTTGACTCGACTGCGACATCCTGTATCATCTCGAGAAAGCAAATCGAGTGGTAGATGCGCTAGGCTGAAGGTCGAAGTATGGCGCTTATGATGGTTAAGGACTAGATCTTGTTGGAAAGGCTAAGAGACTCAGGGTTTGAGTTCGAGGTGAGTCTGATGTCTAATTTAATGATTGCATTGAGAATCGAGTCGGAGATCCAGCCAAGGATTAAGGCATTGCAGTCTACAGACCCTAAGATTCAGAAGAGTCTAGAAATGGATGGCATTAAGAGGAAACCGGACTTCCAAGTGTTCAAGGATGAAATTCTAAAGTTTTGAGGACGTTTGTGCGTACTCGATGATTTGGAGCTTAAGGAAGAGATTTTAGCGGAAGCTCATAGGAGCAGTCATAGTATTCATCCGGGCAGCACGAAAATGTACCAGAATTTACGAGAACAATATAGATGGAATGATCTGAAAAGGAATGTGGTCAAGTGTTTAGCGTGCCAACAAGTAAAGGTACAACACTATAAACCTAGAGGGTTATTGAGACCATTGGAAATCTCATAATAGAAATGGGGGCATATCACGAGGGATTTTGTAATGGGATTGCCAAGGAGACAGAGAGGGCACGATTCCATTTGGGTGATAGTGGATCGACTGATTAAGTCAGCACACGAAAAGGCTTCGAGTTGGAAAAGTATATGGGATTATATGTGCGCCAGATAGTTTGTCTTCTTGGAATACCGGTAGCGATCACTTCAGACCGTGATCCCCGATTTGCGGCCAATGTTTGTGAAAGTTTGCAAGTGACCATGAGAGCAAAGTGCAGTTCAGTACGGCCTATTATCCATAGACGGATGGCCAATCTAAAAGGACTATTCGGACTGTAAAGGATAGGTTGAGAGCATGTATATTATACTTTTAAGGCAAGTGAGAAGAGCAGTTGCATTTGGTTGAACTTGCCTACAATAATAGCTATATTAAGTTGGCGCCATTTGAGATACCTTATGGTAGGGCGTGCAGGACGCCGATATGTTGGGATGAAGTCGATAGAAATTATTCGGGAAAAGTTAAGGACCGCTTAGAGTTGCCAGAAAAATTATGTCGATCAGAGATGATGACCTTTGGAGTTTCAAGTTGGAGATCATATGTTTCTCAAAGTGTCGTCGATGAAAGGACTATCCCGATTCGGCAAGAAAGGAAAGTTAATTCCAAGATTTGTCGGTCCGTTTAAGATTCTGGAAAAGATCAGTGATATGGCCTATAGACTTGCCTTGCCACCCAATCTGTCCCAAGTGTGTGAAATATTGAGGAAGTATGAACCAAACCTGACCCATGTTCTGAGGTTCGAGGAGATATGGACGATAGGATGTCGTACGTGGAGAGACCAGTAAGGATCGAGGACAGAAAGGATCGTGTGCTTCGGAACAAGACGATCCCGATAGTCAAAGTTGTATAGGAGCACCATGGAACCGAAGGTACCACTTAGAAAAGTGAGGAGGTAATATGACGTCAGTACCCCATTTATTTGAGTAGACGAGTTGGAATGCAAATTTCGAGGATGAAATTTTTGTAAGGGGGAAAAGTGGTAACATCCTGAATTTCGACCCAATTCCGGGATCAGTGAGATTGATATTATTCTCATTTAATTTTAGTGAGTCTCGCTCGGAACGGATCCTTCACAGGATACTGACTAATAGGAAATGGCTAACTAGGAAAAATGGTACATGGACTAAGGACCTGATGGCGAATCGGGCACCGATTTCGAGAAATGATGAGAAAGTATTTTGGGCCAATGTGAGTCGATTTTAGGGAGGTGACGAATTTAGTTTGGCCAACAACGTACGATCGAATCGCGGGTGATTCCGCACGACCAAGAGTACGCATGGCGAACAAATCTCGATCTTAATCCGAATGATCGCGACCTCTGAAACTAGCTGTAATTCCTTGCGTTCTCTCGGTAATCGAGACCATCACGACTCGAGTAATCCTAGGTCAATACGCATAACCCCTAAACAGCTGCCCGTTAGTGAGAGACCCTAAAATTGTAGTTGAGTAATTTTAATCGCGAAATTTGATCCGGACTTGGTTGACGATTTTCGTGGGCGTACGCAACTATTTTTGCGAGGACGACGTCATTTTAGTGTGGCCAATCATATTTAGGGTCGGTACGGTCAAAAAATGGAAATTTAGCCCGAAATCGGAAAATGACGATTTTGCCCCTAGGCCTATTTTTGGTATTTCGAGTTTTGGAAGAATTATTGGAGTATATTTAGATATTTTAATGAGTTATTTCACCCAATAATTAAAGGATTGAAGGACAAAAATGCCCTTGGATATTTTTATAAGGTTTAGTCTTAACCTTTAAAAGGAGGGGCAAGATGGGCATTTTCAAAAAGTTGGTCAAACCTCATTATTACCCCCCAATAATATATATATTCTCTCTCTCACTCTCTCTCCTCATTTCTTCCCCTCCAAGCCAATTCTCTCTGTTTTTCCTTTCCTCTCCCGCTAGTTCTCTCCTCCTCGGCCGTGCACCACCGAGCACGCCGGGCGCCGTCTGCTGGAGGAGACGCCACCACCGGCCACCACCTGTCCAAGCCGTCATCGTCCATCTTCTCTCTCTCCCCTTTGTTCGGCGTGAGGACAGCCGATCGGCCTTGGCCGTGAGGATCACCACCGCGGCCACATCTTCGCCGTCCACCACCAAAACGCCGCTGCTTATTCCGCTGCACACCGACGATCAGCCGCCCGTTCCCCGTCGAACCAGCCTTGTTGGAGCTTAGGATTAGGTGAGTAATCCCCTCTAAACCCTAATTAGGACGATTATGCATTTCTAGACTGGATTAGGGTGTTTAATGTTTAATTAGCACAGTTTAGGGGTAATTAGCGACCGACGGAATATGATTGAGGTTGTGGTGATTTGGTGGATTAATTGGCCATGTACGTGAAGAATTATAGGCCTTGAGTGACCCAATTAGTGGCTGTCCACATCGGGAACGATTTGCACTAAGTTAGATAATTAGGGGTTATTTAGATTGTTTAGGGCTTGATTAGTGAATTATGGACTAGTGGCTGATTAGGGAGTAAATTGGGGAGCTTAATGGAATATTTTGAGAGTGATTTGTGGCCTAATATGGCCTGATTTGGTGACTGTACATATCGGAGATTAATTAGACTAAGTTTGGACAATTGAGGATTAAATTGTTTAATTGCCGGGAGAGCCTAGATGTACCGGTTATTGACTGATTATGTAGAGATTTATTGGTCGAGAATGTGATAATTGGTGGCTGCATTTATCGGGGTTGATTGGGACCAAGTTCGGCTAGTTTAGACTTTGGTCGTGAAATCTCGAGCATGCCTAGATTGATGGGTGTAATGGCTGAGGTTACGACAATTTTGGTAGATTAGTTGGCCGTATACGTAGAGAATTATTGGCCTAGAGTGACCTAAATAATGGCTGTCCATATCGGGAATCTATTGGACTAAGTATGGACGAATTGGCATTAAGTTGTGTGATTGCCGGAAATGCCTAGAATGACCTAAATTGGTTGATTTGTGCTTGATTGTGCTCAATTGTATATTACCATACCGCGTGTTTATGTGGCCGATTAGTGTGGTATGTGATTGGCCAATACTTGGCATGAGATTTTATTGCCCAAGTGTGTGAATTGTGAGCGCCAATTGGGTGTGTTGTGCCATATGGTATTAATCGGTTGAGTGCGCATATTATTGCAATTAATTGGGCATGTCATGGCTGACTGAAATTGAGTGATTCATTGAGCACATCATGATGTGATTTGGGCATGTTGAGATGCACATTGATTTGGCATTATATGATTATGTGCCTCGGTGGAATTGAATGCTCATTGTGCATCATGCGATTGCTCGAGAGCAGGACTGCATGGCCACGCATTTCGTATGCTGAGCATGGGCATGAGACAAAAATTGTGTGAGTATGCGTGCCTGACATGAGCATGTGATCACCTAAAATACCCTGATGTATTTCACGCGGGGTTCAAATAAAACTGATTGTGTGGATGTGTGATCACTAAGGTCCCTGATGCGTTTTACGTGGGGTCGATTTCGTCCTGATGTGTTTACGTGGGATGATGCCCAGTACGTTCGGATGACGGCCAGCCTGATGCGTTTATACGAGTTTTGGTCCGTAAGGAGATCGGTGTTGCGCCTAATGCGTTTTACGCGGGCTAGAGACACTAGGCCTGATGTGTTTTACGCGGGCCAGGAAGTGTTGGTATTGAATAATAGACCTGATGCATTTTACGTGGGTCAAGCTCTAATTGAGAAAATGAGCAATGTGCCAGTGTGCAGTAATGAGCCAGATCATGAGCATGGTCATATTAAAGGCATATGTATGCGACAGTGCATTGGCAAGTGTGCAAGTATATGCGACTCGGTGAATTGTGTGTGGTATAGGAACTGATGAGAATGAGCATGCGTATGGCGTACGTATGACTAAGTGTGTTGCGTATGTGCCATGGATATTATATTGAATTGCCTAATCTGCAGGGTCAGTGAGGTGGGCGATCTGGGCCCGAGGGCCTAGATCAATTGTTGTTACCATTGGTTGTATACTGGTTGTTTGTGTTTTGATTGCCTGTCAAGAGGTGCATGTTAGCCTAGTTTAGGTTTAGGGGTTTTACTCGCTGAGATTCGTCTCATGATTGTTAAAACCCAATATTTTAGACCCCAGTCATGAACCCAGGAAACCCACCGTCTCGTTTTGGGATCCCCAGTCACGTAGATAAACAACCGGTAGAGTACCCTCTAGGAGACGATCGGGCTTATGTGAAGCACTCGAGCGTGGTTTGGGTTGACGAGGGTAATTTATACTTGAAGCCCTATATGTACGTGGCGTGGACGTATCGAGATGATTTAGAGGAGACCGGCCCACTGAGGAGTTTTGACATCCCCTATCATGGCGTTGGTGAATGGGACCCTTTGGCAATCAGACCTCCCGATGGCGAGATCGTTGATCCCGAGAAGTCGAATAAGCAGTCGCCTGTGGTGCCCCCAGTAGAACCGTAGGCGGTATAGCCATTGCAAGCGATCCCTCCAAAGCACAAGTCAGAGGACTCGGAAGATGGTCGGGTGGAGGATGACCCTTAGGTATCACCTAGGGTATTTTAGGGGTTGTATAGAATAGGTCCGACCGGTCATTTTTTGGAAGATAGGCCGACCCGTAGTGGAGCTAAGATAACCTAACCACCTGTCCCTTTTTGCTGTGTCGGTGGTTGTTGGATGCTTGTGTTATTAAGCTTGTGTGTATTGCAGTTGTATGCTCGGTACTATGGATAATGTATATATTCTCCCTGTTAATGCAAGTATATATCTGTTATCTCGTCGTTTGCTGCCCATGCTATCCTCGGTCACGTGTTGTTAAATTGTTCGGGTGTTTGTGTTGCTTCCGCATGAGCAATGATCTCTGTGTTGGGCGTTGGGTCGACGATGAGTCCTGGGACGTCACACCAAATTCGACCTTTGCGTGGGATGTTGCGTGTCGTGGGGTTCGAGGCGTGACACTGGCTGCCCAGCGGCGATTGGCGATGGTGGTAGCGGCTTGCTCGGTCGGCTGCTTATGGCTACGAAAGGGAGAGAGAGAGATCGGTTGAGAGGGACGACAGCGAGAGGATGTTGAGGGGAAGGCTTGGCAGCGGACGGGCGGCGACGGGTGGACAGTGGTCGGCACGGCGGCGGTACGACCAAGGGGGAGAAAAGGTGGTCGGTCAGTGGGGGGTTTTGCCGAGAGAGAGAGAGGGGGAGGAATGAGAGGGGAGAGAGAGAAAATGGTTTATAGAAACCAATAATTGACCCCTTTTTTGGCAAATAACCATCTTGCCCTTTTCTAAAATCCAATCGATGGTCACGATTCGATCTTATCTTGAGATTAATGGCCTAGATCGAATCTTTTCCAAAATATCCAAGGGTAAAATGGAGATTAAAGTCCAAGGGAAAAATTGTCCAAAAATTGTCATTTGTAAAGTAGAGGTAAAATTATCAAAATGCCCCTCCCATTTACACTTGGCCTTAATAAAGGTTCAAGGGTAAAACGGTCATTTTTCCATTTCTCGCCGAAATTCGATTTTTATAAAGGATTTAGAAAATTCCAAGGCTAAACATGCCAATGACAACGTCGTCCAGATGTTCTGTCGTGACTTTCCAAATTTTAAATGCCTAACTCGGTCTCTAATTAATGACTAAATTTTAAATAACGTGACTTGAGCATATCTCGAACTAACGGACGGCTTTTGGGGAAATTCACATTTTTGACCCGTGACGGATACTGAATCAAGCCACATTCAAGTTCACTCGGGTTATGACTACCTTGGTCGTCACTTAATTACGAGGATCGATCGCTAGTTCCGACGGGCGCGATCGTTTGGTATAGGTTTAGGGTCATTTATCAGTTCATCTCGTGGTCAAGCAGAATCACCTGGGATCCACTAATATGACAGTGATGAAATGATCCCTAACTATCCTTAGATTGGCCTACAATGGCTTAAAATGTCACATCGACAATTTTATGATCGAAAGTCAATTTACGATCAAGTTTCTTTGGTCGCGTGAATTTAAATCCCCTAATTAGCCTTTCACTAACTGTTAGTGTTCCAGGAATGATCAGTTCCGGGCGAGATCTAACTGTGTAACATCCTGAAGCCGACCCACTTCCAAGATTAATGATATGGATGTTTATTTCTCATTTCGTTTTAGTAAGTCTCACCCGAAACGGGTCCTTCTCGGGATATTGACCAATAGGGAATGGCTAATTAGGAAAACGGTGCATGGACCTAAGAGCTTGACCGCGAATTGAGGCCCGATTTCGAGAAATGACGAAAAAATATTTTGGACCAAAGTGGGCCGATCTAAGGAGGGGACGGATTTGGTTTGGCCAACGACGTACAATCGGAATGCGGGTGATTCCGCACGATCAAGAGTGCGTGTAGCGAACAAACCCCGAACTTATTCTGAACGATCGTGACTCCCGAAACTAGCGATAAATCCTCGCGTTCTTTTGGAAATCCAGACCATCACGACTCAAGTAATCCTAAGTCGATACAGGTAACACCTAAATAGCCGCCCTTTAGTGAGAGACGCTAAAATTGTATTTGAGCGAAATTGATTGTGGAATTGATTTCGGACTTCGGTGTCGAATTTCATGAACGTACGCGACTATTTTTGCAAGGATAACGTCGTATTAGTGTGGCCAATTATATTTGGAATCGGGTTGATCGAAAAATGGAATTTCGGGCCGGAAATGGAAAATTACTGTTTTGCCCCTAAGCCTATGCATGGGTTCCGAATTTTAGAGGTTTTAATTGATTTTATTTAATCTATTAGTGGCCAAAAATATTGGACATTGGTGCCCCTACTACTCTTGCTCAATTCTCTAAGTGCCCTTGGTCTAGAACCAATCTGGGCCCGTGATCTTGAATGGATGTGATTGGTGTTTAAATTGTGGCCCTTAGATTGGATTGTGAGAGAAATGGGTAGTCTAGACATTCTTAGTGGGATGGTTGAACCACCCCCACTCACCATGTTCATCAAAACTCTCTCTCTCTCTCCTCTAATTCTCACCATCACCATCACCGGCCACTCACCTCGTCTCTCACGCCTCACTCTCTCTATTCTCCTCCTCCTTTTAGCAGTGAGAGTCGCCTGCCGGAGTAGCCATCGCCGCCGTACGTTGCCGTCGCCTGTCGGTGCCAAGCGCCGTTCGCCGCTGTCCCGGTGCCACCACCACCATCCCGACCGTCTCTCTCTCTCTCTTTTCCTCTCCTTTTGGCGCCACCACCAGCCCTACCTTGACCGAAACGCCACCAGTTGCTGTTCACCGCCGAGCACCACCATGAGAATGCTGGAGCGTTGTCACTGAACTGGCTTGATCTAGCTGCTGTTCGGCCCGTTTTTCTCCTTGTTTAGCCCACATTTGAAGCCCTAAACCTAGTGAGTGCAACCCTATCCCTTAATTAGGCCATTGTGCACTTTAGACAAGTTTTAGGGGTTATTAGGGTATTTTAAGGGTTGGTTAGTGGCGGATGAATAGGGCTAATATTGTGGCTGTTTTGATGGTTTAATGTGATGATTTAAATGTGATTTGGTGGCCTAGAATGGGCTGGTTGATGGCTGTTCAATGTGGACTTGATTAGGCTAATAGGTGGATTATTGTGAGTGCATTATGAGGGCCGAGTAATGGCTAGCTATGAGGTGATTTGGATGGCCTAATGTGATGATTTGAAGGTGGATTAGTGGCCTAGAGTGGACTATTTAAGGGCTGATCATGATGCGATTAATTGGACCTCGTTCGGCTAATATGTGGTTTGTTTGAGAATTGCCAAGTGTACCTTGATTTGCCTATGTGGTAGCTGAATTGTGCATGATTTGGAATTGATTATGTGATGCCATGTTGTGTGCTTAAGGTGACCGAGAATCGAGATGCTTGGCGGGCCATGAGTGTGCGAATTTATAATGATTCAATCGCATGAATTCGGGCGCCAATTATGTGTTGTGACTGTGTCGAATTAATTGGTTCATTGAGCATGTTGTGGCATTAATTGGGTATCTAGCCAAGTTGAATTGAATGCTCGATATGGAAATTGGATGCTCGAGTGTGATTGTTATGGCCATGAATTGTGCATACTAAGCATCGGCATAACATGTGCATTACGTGAGTATGTAAGATTGGCATGAGCATGTGATCACCTAATCGCCCTAATGCGTTTTACGCTGGGTTTAGATAATAACTGATGGATGTGTACGTGTGATCACATAAAGCCCTGATGTGTGTTACGCGGGGTATTGAACCCGTCCTAATGAGTTTTACATGGGACGATGCCCAGATTGCCGAAAGACGGCCAACCTGATGCGTTTTATGCGGGTTCGGTTCGTATATGGAGATCGGTGTTGTACCTGATGCGTTTTACGCGGGCTAGAGACACTGGGCCTAATGCGTTTTATGTAGGCCAGGAAGTGTTGGATATTGATAGAACTGATACATTTTACGCGGACCAGGAAGTGTTGGATATTAATAGACCTGATGCATTTTACGCGGGTCGATTTATAAATGAGAAATTGGCAGTGTGCAAGTGTGCAGAATTGAGCCGGATCATGAGCACGGATATATTGATGGCATATGTGTGCAAGAGTATAGTGGTAGGTGTGCAAGTATGTGCGAACCGGCGAACCGTGTGTGATGTAGACATCAAGGAGCATGAGCATGTGCATGGCGTACGTGTGGCTAAGTATGATCACCTGTGTGCCACGTGTGGGTTCTACACTTCTACTGCTGTTATGAACTGTCTAACCTGCAGGGTCGTTTATATGATCGATCTGGGCCCGAGGGCCTAGGTTAATTAGTTGTTAAACTAGTTGTGTATGATTGTTTACTTGTCCAGGAGGTGCATGTTAGCCTAGTTTTGGATTAGAGGGCCTACTCGCTGAGATTTATTCTCATTGTTATTTAAACCCCACTTTTCAGATCCTCGACCCTGAAGATGGTAGATGCGCCGTTTCATTTTGGTATCCCATATAGCATAGAACGATCGGTGACTGAGCACCTCGTAGGAAACAGGGAGTCGTATGTTAAGTATTACAGTATAGTTTGGGTTGACGAGGGCGGGCCACATTTCTGAGCCCATCCTTATCTCACTTGGTGTTTCCGAGACCAGTTCGGCACCCACGGACCTCTTAAGACCTTCGATGTCCCATTCGATATTTTAGGCCAGTCGAATCTGCAGGCCACCGATGGTGAGATCGCGAGCCCCGCTGCCATGCCTAAGAAGGATTCCGACGCCCAGCCAATCATCATCGGGATGGATACCGAGTCCAAGAGAGAGGAGCCAATAGAATGGGAGTCCAACCAAGAGATGCAGTCGGAGTCGGAGTCGGAGCCTATGGAGCCAGAGCCGGTGGATGATTCTTGGGTGGAGTCAGAGGGAGCCGAGTCTGAGCAGGATTTGATGGATTCCAAGTATGAGTCAGCTGACGATTCGTTCGAGTGCATTGTTCTCTATTTTGCATTTTGGGTCGGCGACGCATCCTGGGACGTCGCACTAAATCAACTGCGGATGGGTTATCGCGTGCCGTAGGGTTCGGGGCGTGACAAACTGCACGTCCATAAAATTATCCATTTCATAAATTCCAAGTGGGTAAAATTTCAGAACGTCACAACTCTTCCCCCTTATAAAAATTTCGTCCTCGAAATTTACAATCCAATCTAACTATTCAAACAATTGGGGGTATTGACGTTGTATCAGCTCCTTACTTTCCCAAGTCGCGCCTTCTGTCCCATGATGTTCTCACACAACCTTGACCATCGGGATCGTCTTGTTCCTTAGAACTCGTTATTTTCGATCTTCGATCCTTATTGGTCTCTTAACATACGACATCATATCGTCAACTTCAATCTCTTCATAATTCAACACATGAATTAGGTTTGGTTCATATTTTGTCAACATTGATACGTAGAATACATTATGCACTTGCGACAAATTTGGCGGTAACGCAAGGCGATAAGCTAAGTCTCCAATTCTTTTCAAAATCTTAAAGGGTCCTACGTACCTCGGACTTTACTTCCCCTTTTTGCCAAATCGGGATAATCCTTTCATGGGCGATACCTTAAGAAACACGTGATCCCCTACTTGAAACTCTAAGGGTTTTCGCCTTCTATCTGCATAACTCTTTTGATGGCTTTGAGCTGTTTTCAGCCTTTCGCGTATAATCTTAACTGCCTTAATTGACCGCTGAACTAATTCTGGACCGGTTATACTTTTTTTTCCAACTTTGTCCCAACATACGGGCGTTCTACAAGCCCTACCATATAGCACTTCAAATGGCGCCATCTCAATACTCTGCTGATATCTATTATTATACGCGAATTCCGTCAAAGGCAATTGTTCTTCCCATTTACCTTGGAAATCTAACATGCATGCCCGAAGCATATCCGCTAAGGTCTGAATCATCCTTTTAGACTGGCCATCCATCTGCGGATGGTAAGCTATACTAAACTGTAGCTTTGATCCTAATGCCATTTGCAGACTTTTCCAAAAATTG
The DNA here is from genome assembly GCA_031216285.1 of Syzygium syzygioides. Lineage (NCBI taxonomy): Eukaryota > Viridiplantae > Streptophyta > Magnoliopsida > Myrtales > Myrtaceae > Syzygium > Syzygium syzygioides. Next base: position 15,929,299 of record CM062244.1, on the reverse strand, counting down.
GCGGTAAACCTGAGATCACGGTCCGAAGTTATAGTCACTAGCACCCCGTGCAAACGAACTATCTGTTGAACATACAATTAAGCATACCGCTCCAATGCAAAGTCCTTTCGCACGGTCAAGAAGTGCGCTGATTTGGTCAATCTATCGACAATCACCCAAATGGAATCGTGGCCTCTTTGGCTTCTTGGTAATCCCATCATAAAATCTATAGTAATTTGTTTCCATTTCCATTATGGGATTTCCAAGGGTCACAACAATTCTTCAGGCTTACAATGTTGCGCATTCACTTGCTAGCACATCAGACACTTAGTCACATACCTGGCTATGTCTACCTTCATGCCATTTCACTAGTAGTACTGTTTTAAATTCTAATACATTTTCGTACTACCAAGATGGATGCTATAACTATTACAATGCGCTTCCGACAAAATCTCTTCTTTAAGTTCCGCATCGTCAGGCACACACAACCATCCACGGAACTTCAATATCCCATCTTCGGATATTTGGAAGTTTAGCTTTCTCTTGGTAGCATTCATTTCCAAAATCCTTTGAATTTCTTGATCTGTAGATCGTAAGGCCTTAACCTTAGTCTGGATTTATGGTTCGATTCTTAAAGTGGCTAGCAAACTCGAGACTTGACTCACTTCAAATTTAAATTCCGAGTCTCGTACTTTTTCCAATAAAGTCCATTCTTTAACCATCAATTGTGCAATGCTTAACTTTCGACTCAAAGCATCGGCTACCCGGTTAGCCTTTCCAGGGTGATATAAAATATTACAATCATAATCTTTCAATAATTCCATCTACCGACGCTGTCTCATATTTAACTCCTTTTGAGAAAACAAATACTTGAGGCTCTAATGATCTATATATATCTGAAATTTCTCTTCGCATTGATAATGTCACCAAATCTTAAGAGCGAATACTATAGCGGCTAATTCCAAATCATGCGTCGGGTAGTTTAACTCATGCGGTCTTAACTGTCTTGATGCATAGGCCACCACTCGTCCATTCTGCAGGAGTACACATCCCAGTCCTTTCAATAATGCATCACTGTAAATTTTGTATCCTCCGGGTCCTGATAGAATAGTCAACACTGGTACCGTTGCCAACCTATGCTTTAATTCTTGAAAACTCCTTTCACATTTGTCAGTTCATTCAAACCTTATATCCTTTTTCAACAAATGTGTCAACGGTGTTGCTATTGCCGAAAACCCTTTCACGAAACGTCGGTAATATCCTACTAAACTCATAAAGCTTCAAACCTTTGTTACCGTTGTTAGTCTTGGCCACTTCATTACCACCTCAATCTTTGTTGGATCTACCGAGATTCCATCCCTCGAAATCACATGTCCAGGAAATGTTACTTGATTGAGCCATAACTCGTACTTACTAAACTTAGCATACAGTGCATTCTCTCTTAAAGTCTACAAAACCTTACTCAGATGAAACTCATGCTCTTCTGGGCTCTTAGAGTACACCAATATGTTGTCTACGAAGACTATCACAAACTGATCTAATAACTCCTTAAACACCCGATTCATTAGATTCATAAAGGCAACAGGGCTATTTGTCAACCTAAACGGCATTATCGTAAATTCATAATGTCCATATCTCATCCTGAATGTCATTTTCGGTATATCTTCTTTCCTAATTCTCGATTGATGATATCCCGTTCTCAACTCAATTTTAGAAAACACCAAAGCCCCTTGTAACTGATCAAACAAATCATCTATCCTCGGCAAGGCATATTTATTCTTAATCATCACCTGATTTAGCTGCCGGTAATCGATACACAACCTTAATGATCTGTCTTTCTTCCTTACAAATAAAACTGATGCTTCCCATGGGGACGTGCTTGGACGAATAAAACCTTTGTCCAATAATTCTTGCATTTGCACTTTTAACTCCTTTAACTCTGACAACGACATTCTATAAGGTGCTTTCGAGATTGGCTCAATCTCAGGGGCCAACTTGATTATAAATTCTACTTCTCTTGTTGGTAGCAATCCCAGCAATTCCTGAGGAAAGACATCGAGATAATCGCACACCACGGCTATGTCCTCTAACCTCGGCTTCTCAACCGTTGAATCCACCGCAGCCGCTAGAAATCTTTGACACCCTTCGTTCAACAACTTAGTTATTTCTAGCAATGAAATCCAAGGGATCCAGGTTCCTCCTCGATTTCCCGCAAATTCAAATCTAGGATGTCCGACCGGATTAAATTGAATCACCCTGTTACTACAATCCATTACGTCCCTCTGCTTAGTCAATCAATCCATTCCTATTATCACATCAAAGTCATACATGGCTAGAACCGCTAAGTCTATCCTTTCCTCGCTATCACTAATCATGATCATACAATTTGAACACCCCAACAAGACTAGTACTTGATCATTCAAGGAAGTAGTAACACACAACATAACATCAAATAATTACAGTTCTATGCCGGTCAATTTAACAAACTATTAAGACACAAATGAATGTGACGCCCCTGGATCGAATAAAGCACATGCAGCATGATCACAGAGACAGACCGTACCTGTGACCACGCCTGGTGCATTCTCAGCTTCCCTTCTAGCCATCGTATACACTCGTCTTTGAGCCGGTTGTCTATTCTGGTTCGTTGGTAAGGGAGTTCCAACTTGATTTCTAATTCGGGGCGGTTGTGGTGGCACAGACGACCTAGCTGGTCTATTATTGGGACAATTCCTCACTTGGTGGCCCACTCAGCCACATCTATAGCATATAATACTCCTACTCGAACAAGGTCCAGTCCCATGTCTTCCACCACACAACTGGCACACCGCGCTTTGATAACGATTCGGCTTTCCGATGTTCCTCTTAACAGAAGGAATAAAACGCTGATTCCCCGGTATCGATCTCTTCTCGAGATTACAATTGTCCCTTCCTTGGGCAAATCTTGATCCAAAAACGACAGCCCTATCCGCCAAATCACGCTCAATCGCTTGAGCCCGCTTATAGATCTCATTATGATCCCTCAAATTCAGTGAAATAATTTGGCTATGAAGGTCCGGCTTCAAACCATCTCGAAACCTTCGAGCTCTATCCAATGGGTCCTCCACCATCCTCAGGACAAACTTTTATAACCGAGTGAACTCAACCTTATATTGATCCACTGTTCTCTGCCCCTGACATAGTCTCATAAACTCCGCTAACTTCTGTTTCCGAGCACTCTTAGAAAAATATTTACCATTAAAGATTTCCACAAACATCGCCCAAGTCTGAGCAGAGCCAGTCGGGAACACCATTCCTCTAGTAGCTTTCCACCGGTCACTTGCATTCCCCTGAAGTTGGTACACCACCAAAGTCACTTTCTCTTCCTCGGTGTACCCTAATACCTCAAAAGCTTTTTCCAACTCCTCTACCCAAAGTGATGCAACCTCAAGATCGCCCCTACCATCAAACTTAGGGGACTTTAATTTCAGAAACTATTCGATTAATTGGTGCATCTGCCTATTCAGATTTACTTATTCTTGTCTTTGATTCCCATTATTATTATTGGCAGCGGCCAAAGCGGCCTCGGCAGCTTGGGCAATAGTGGCATCTTGCTCCTGAGTCTGCCTACCCATCAGAGTTCCAACTTTCTCGAGTGCCCTTAAAATCCCATCAACTCTAGGGTCTGTAACAACTTAGCATCAACTCTAATGTCTTCTACAGCTTTAGCTGGAACGCCTCCTCGACCTCTTACTCCTTTTCTTGCACCCCTTCCTATACTTCTTCTTGTTCCTCTTCCTTCACCTCTTCCTTGGCTACTCATTTTCATAGTTCCTATCACTCTCCTACCTACTATAATTCCATATGGGAATTAGAGACCTAGGCCAACTATAACAGTCTAGTCCTAGACGGTGAATTACAACAGTAATTCACTTAGCAGGCTATCAATCATCACAACACGAAATCAGAATCAATAAGTTTCGTGTATTTACCTTAGGTCCAGACGCACCTGCACTACAACCGTTAGAACACTCAAGTCACTCAACAATCACAACAAACAGTCTGGAGACATGTGAAGCTCGTCCAACACCTATGTCCCACTAAGGTCTCCTTAAATGACTACCCTAGGATCTCCACTCCTTATCACTCCATGCTTCGACCAACTTAGATCGAGTTGTCCTTGCTCTGATACCAATTAAACAGTGATGCCACGCCCCGAACCCTATTGAGCTTGCGATACCCCTCTTCGGTCGAATTAGTGCGACGTCCCAGGAAATATCGCCGACCTAATCGATCACAATCATAGATATAAAACACCAGCAGAAGCCACAAACACTCGGACAATAATTGATCAGGGGTAATAGGGAGAATACACATCCTTTACTAATTCAAACCTATACAATATTCACCATATACAATTCACATAATTTACATGCACACCGAACATCTAAATTAGATATCGCCGATATAAAAAAGATTAGTAGCCTAGATATACCCTATTCTCAAAAAATGGAACACCTCAAAAGGTTTGCCTAATCCCTAAGCTAGCCCTTACGCCCTCGAGATGGCGTCTACTCCAAATCCGATTCTCCCGAACTCAGATCTAAATTCCCCTGGACCTCATGTTCCTCTGAGGACTTTGAGTTTGCCTCGATCTCAATCGGGTTATCCATATCACCCGACTTTACTAGTACCTCAATCTGCTCCTTCTTATCAGGCTCCTCTATCGGCTCCTCCTCTGGTTCATTCTCTAACTCGTCCTCAGGCTCTTCTTTGGGTTCTTCCTCTTGAGGTCCCTCCTCTAGTATCACACTTAGATCCATATCCATCAGATCATAACCTGCCTGGGATTCCTCTGGCTCCGGATCAGGCTCAGCTACTGAAGGTTTAGCTGCTGTAGGTGCAGGCCTATGTCCGGACTGTGCCAAGCTAGTGTCCAGACTAGTCATCTTGCCATCAAGATGAGGTATGGCTGACAAGTCCCAGTCCTCCACTCTGTCAAAGGGAACATCAAAACCACGGATGAGGCCAAACTTATCAAACTCATCCCAAAACATCCAAGCTGTATATGTATGGGCTTGCTAGAGGGTTAACCCTATATCTACCCATACTACAGTAGTGTGCTTAACCCAGGTCATATTATCATCTATCGGGTATTCTACAACATCGTGATCGATGTGCATTGGGATACCAAAACGCTGTGGTGGCGGCAGCGGTAGATTCATGGCTTAGGATGGGGTTCTGAAATGATTGGGATAAACAATCATGATACGAATCTCAATAAGTTGACAACCTAAACTTTACTTAAGCTATCACGTATCTCCAGACAGGTTCAAACACACAATTACTCAATACACACATGTCACGCGCATAAATGAACTTACCTAAGCTCGACTTGCACATTAGTCTCAAGTACACGAATTTCAAACCACATACACATTCCAAGCCGTTCTCATACCCGAAAGCACATATCGTACACACGACATTTCCGAACTCCACGTTTCACACTCATTCATGCACTATCACACCATTTTCATTTTCTATCTCTTTCCTTGGCCCACATAAACACGCCTTACGCCCCACATTCCTATCGTGACCCACATAAACACGTCTCAGGCCCGATCTCACTTTCCACTTGCCATGTCACACAATTCTATCGCGACCCGTATAAATACGCCTCAAGCTTGATCACATTCTCACTTGCCACATCACACATTTTACTTTCAATCTCTTTCCACGGCCCGCGTAAACATGTCTCAGGCCTCACTTTGGTATCACAACCCATGTAAACACGCATCAGGCCGGTTCAATTCCCCGTGTAAATACGCCTCAGGGATTTAGTGATTACGCATACATGCCAACATGCCGTATTTTATCTATAGCCCGCATAAACATGCCTCGGGGCTTTTTAGTGATCACACGTACATCGCACGCCTCAATTCTCTCACATTCACATACTCGGGCATTAAATACATGCGCTCAAACGCACCCAATTCGGCTGTCACAATTCAGCCTACATACATACATACAATCATCACATAGCACGCTACTTTTCACCACAAAAATCATAGCACAATAATCACGGCATTACACGGCAATTTCACGTAATTAATCGTCGAGCCAAATTATCCATTCTACGCGCCGAACAGAAAATCACAGCACTTAAACCAGCCAATCACAGCCCTTATTTGGCCTCTAATTTTTCGCCAAAATACCACAATTTCATTCCTAAGGCCCCTCATCCAATTCAGCCCCTAAACTACACCAAACCGCGTCTAAACTAGTCTGTTTATACCCGATATCCTAAATAGGGTTTAGATTGTAATTTACTGGGAATCCTAAACGCATCCAAGTAAGAGAGAGAGATGAGTCGGCGGTCAAGCGGTGGCAGCGGCAGTCCAGCTACTCAGCGACAATCGGTGTCGGCGGCGGCGGCTTGCTCGGCTGGCTACTCATGGCGACGGAAGGGAGAGAGAGAGATCGGCCGAGAGGGAGAAAGGGACGACGGCAAGAGGATGATGAGGGGATGGCTTGGCGGTCGGACGGGCGGCAATGGGTGGACGGTGGTCGGTATGGCGGCGGTATGGCCAAGGGGGAGAGGAGGCGGTCGGTTGGTGAGGGGGGGTTTTGTCGAGAGAGAGAGAACAAGAATGAGAGGGGAGAGAGAAAATAGTTTATATAAACCAATAATTGACCCCCTTTTTGGCAAATGACCATCTTGCCCCTCTCTTTAAAATCAAATCGACGGTCACAATTCGATCTTATCTTGAGATCAACGGCCGAGATCGAATCTTTTCCAAAATATCCAAGGGTAAAATGGGGATTTCACAAAAATTCAAAGGGCAAAATTGTCCAAAAATTGTCATTTTTAAAGTAGGGTTAAAATTGCCAAAATCCCCTTCCCCATTTATACTTGGCCTTAACAAAGGTTCAAGGGTAAAACGGTCATTTTTCTGAAGGATTTGGAAAATTCCAAGGCTGAACATGCCAATAACAACGTCGTCCAAATATTCTGTCATGACTTTCTAAATTTTAAATGCCCAACTCGGTCTCTAATTAATGACTAAATTTTAAATAACGTGACTTGAGCATATCTCGAACTAACGGGCGACTTTTGGGGACATTCGTACGTTTGACCCGTGGCTGATACTGAATCAAGCCACGTTCAAGTTCACTCAGGTCGTGACTACCTCGATCGTCACTTAAATGCGAGGATCGACCACTAGTTCCGACGGGCGCGATCGTTAGGTTTAGGGTCATTCGTTAGTTGATCTCATGGTCAAGCGGAATCACCCGCAATCCACTAATATGACAGCGGCGAACTGATCCCTAACTATCCTTGGATCAGCCTACATTGGCTCAAAATGTCACCTCGACAATTCTATGATCGAAAGTCAATTCACAATCAAGTTTCTTTGGTTGCACAAATTTAAATCCCCTAATTAGCATTTCCCTAGCAGTTAGTATCCTTGGAATGATCAGTTCCGGGCGAGATCTAACTGCAAGTATATCCATAAAATTATCCATTTCATAAATCCCAAGTGGGTAAAATTTTAGAACGTCACATTCACACCCTAATTGCGGCTCGCTGAAGAACCTGAAAAACAAGTAAGATGAAAAGAGTGAGCTACCACGACTCAGTGATTAATACATTTCTTCTAAGTGGATCGAACGATTACTATGCATTGTTATAAAATGACATCATAACTCATCATCTCAAATTCAACATATGGTACAAGTAAAATATCGAAAATATATGATCACTTTCCAACAAAACTTTATATGTACAGGATTAGTCAGCAAAACCTTCTCAACAACAACAACAACCATCAATGGTCTAATCCACTGATTAATCTCATCAAATCAAGCGTCGATGGTCCACTCTATCGACTAATCTAATGCTCATTGTCAAACTATAGTCACGTTTAACACCATGACAAAAGCGACCAAGTTTACCCCCCCTTGGCTAGGTCTACCACCTATATTAGTCGGTGGTTCAGCCCGTAAAGATGTCATGACAATGTGCATGCTCTCCCCTCAATGGGTTCTCATCATAGCGATATGAGCCATAGCAGCCAACATCTTTCTCGAACAACCCACAATCAACATCAAAAAGCCATTTCATAAACCAGTTTTACAAACCGAATCACATTACCATTTTCTATCATCAAATAGAATCCATTTCATAAAACATTTTGTAACCAACACAAATAGCTTTTGGCAGTTCCCTTCACGAAACATTTAAGCAAAGCATTCACAAATACTCATTTCAAGCTACTTTATAAGACTTTCCAATACATTGTCAATCGACTAAACGATAGTAAAAGTTCGATCCCATATATGCAGAAACATGCTCTCAATAACTCTTACTATATTAAAACATTATCATTTTCAAAACATGAGTTTGTAAATTAGTAGAAGAAATAGTAACACTTACCTTGGAAAAATCGAAAACCAACTTATGATGGTTACTCAAACCAACGCACTCAAATTCCTAACAATTAATTGAAAAAATCGTGTAAAAAATCGAGTGAACTCTACTTTAACTAACGACTTGACTAAACTATGCTTATTTGTCGATAAAACAACTCCTAACACTAATGAATGAACTTGGTTATAGCAAACGTTCATTTTTCTCCATGATGCATATTATCTGATACACGTAACTCAAACGCGACACTTCTGAAATTCATCCCGAACAAATCATACTTCGGAATAGATATTCGTCAAACCCCACCACTCTACAACACCATAAACCATTATTTCCACACAAAATCACAGCTTAATAACTCCTCAATCAAGCCTCGTAGTTCAAAATCGATATCGCTTCAAATTTGTGCCCTAATTTCCAAAATCACTCCAATTAGACGAATAAAGGCTTTGATTACTTACCCGGCATTGCAAAACGGCATTGATTTGACTTGTCGAGTCGTCTAGATCGCAAACGCACGAAGATCTTCCCTCTTTTCCCTTTTCTTCTTCACGATCGCCCTTCTATTCCCTTCTTGTTTTTTGGTTGCCGAGGGTCTTGCTTCTTCAACCTTGCATTGAAGATAAAGACTACTTAATGGGCTAGGCTCTATTAACAAAATAATTATTTAAGCCCATTATTACATTCTACCCTCCTTACAAAAATTCCGTTCTCAAAATTTAGATATACCTTAATCATCAAATAGATGCGGGTATTTACGTCTTGTTTCTTCCTCAAGCTCTCAAGTGGCCTCCCTCTCAGTATGGTTTTGCCATTGAATTTTCATGTAAGGGATAGTGCATCGTCGCAACACCTAATCTTTCATGTCGACAATGCATATAGGCTACTCCTCATAAGTTAAGTTCTCCTTTAACTTCAGTGGTGTAAAATCCAGTACATGTTCAGGATTTGGTACATATCTCCATAATAAGGACACATGGAACACATTATGCACTCCAGAAAATGCTAGTGGCAAATGTCACATCCTCAATTTCAGTCCCTGGGAAATGTCTATGGTTTAAGCTTGACGGTTTTCCAATCAGAACTAAATTGTTTTCTCTTGTTTTGGAAAACCTAGTTTTCGGATCATTTGTACCTTTTTGTTTTGTTATTTTTTAAGAGACTTTGGTGATCCGAATTTCCAAACGCTTTCTTCTGGAAAGTTGTTTCAAATATCTTGAAGTTTTACATGATTTAATTTCAGAATTTTTAGAGTTGATATGAGTGGTACGATGGTCTGATTTTCGGACCGTGTGAAACTGCCCAGAATGGGTATTTCAATGATGTTTACACCGTCTTTATTTTCTACGAGTTTTTCTGGGTCCATTTTTGTAACGTTTCCTTCACAAAAGTTGTTGAGACCGTCCTTTTCTATAACGTGTACAAATTTGGGAATTTTCTGAGATGATTTGGATTCTAAAAAGAGCTTACTTTGAGAAGTAAATATTCTGTTCCAGCGAATTGTTTTTAGTCTGTTTTTAAGTGACTGAAAATGGTGTTTACAGAAAGATTCCGAATTTGTGTTCTTCACGAGAAATGTTTGTTAAGGTCTTGTTTATGACATATCCGAATTTGAGAATTTTTGGAGTTCATTTACTATATTTTCAAGTCCGATTTCGTGAACAGTGCAAAGCTGTCCGATTTTGTCAGCTTTCAAAAATTTATCAATTATTATATGAAAAACGTTGGAATTTCGACTTGTTGTCTTTTGGTGATATATAAGGACATTCCCGTGCCGAATCTCGGGTTGAATGAGATTTTTAGACGTATTTTGTTATGGAAAACCCTCGGAAAAGTTTGAGATTTATTATAGTGCGGGGTTCGTTTTTGACGTTATGTGCGTATTTTCGCGAGATCCATTTTATCCGAACAAATTGAGATTGAATTCAGCCAATTAGAGAGAGTCCTAGAAGGTTTGACCTAGTCAAACCTTATCTTCATCATCATTGCCTTCATTAATTGCATGGGTCCTCTTTTTCCACAAGCCATAATGGCCATTTATGAAGCAATTATGGCCTTACTCTTCAATTATTGACCAAAGGAGAGGGGGAGAGAGTCACGGCCAGCCAAGGGAAGGGGAGAGAGTCCACGGCCAGCTAGAGAGGAGAGAGAAAAGAGAGACTTTATGGCCATTTCATCATTATCTTGACATTTTGGACTTGGATCATTAATGAAGGGATGAGGTATGCGCTTACCTCATCGTTTTGATGACACGTGCGCATACCTCATGCTCCCTATGACATATGCGCACGCATCATCCACAACTCCTCTATAAATAGAACCCCTTTTGAGAAGTTTTAGCACACGTTTTCCCACTTACAAGAAATAACCAAGAAATAGAGAGAGAGAGAGAGTGTGCCGAGATTTAGAGAGGGAAAAAGAAAAATCAAGAGAGAAAGAAAACCCGAGAGAGAGAAAGAAAAGCCATTATTGAGAGTTGTTCGAAACCGAGATCGTCGCTTTTCCGCCATTCTCTACTCTTTAAGTTCTTGTTTTATTAAGTGTAAGTGAGATTTTACTACCGGGAAATGACGTTGAAATACGTTGTATCACGAGCTTTTCCCCGCTCTCGGTTCTTGGTGTTCCAATGTTGTGTTTGCTATAACAAGTTTGCTTTGTTTCGTGTTTTTGCATGTTATCTAACACGAATTAGAAACTGAGGCGCGACACATAAGGTAAACCGTGACTTAGTCATGCCTGGAAGTCCTTGTTTTATGCATGCTATGTCCATCGTTGTTTGATCGGCCATGGAGGCCGGTGCGGTAAGAAATGTTCCGTGTAATGACGATTGATATGTCCTTGCCTGTTAGTAAAATTTTACTTGCTGAGTCTCCCCGACTCATTCCCCGTTGTTTTCCCTTTTTCAGGTCCGGAGCAATGGCATCTCCCCCAGCCCGCATTGGCAATCCCGTGAAGCCGAGAGCTGAAATGCTCACCGTGGTAAATGTCAGAAAGACCGCGCCTACCGTCAAATCACGAAACTTGTGATGTTCGATGAGGGCCTAACGGACTTGGTGCCTCATCCGAGCATAGGTTCAACGGTGCTTTGGCGGTGTGGGCAGGCCAGCTCCGGGATAGAGCCACGGGTGAGATGTGAGATGGCCAGGCGGACGAGACCTGGGTGAAGGTAAAGAAGCGAGAAACGAGAAGCCATAGTGGGTATAGGACAACCCAAATCAAAATTTGCTAATTATAGTCGGCAATGAAATAGGTGTTGTTTGCCATGGCCCGAAGGGCTTGTAAAACATGTTTGCATGAATTATAAACATAAGGTTTGCTCATGATGCTACTCGTCCTATTTCCGCTGTGTATTGATTGTGATCGTCCCGAGTATACTTCCGCGTGTGTGTTATGAAAGATAATAATGAACGGGATGTCATGTTAATGGCCTCGAGGTAGGGGGCGTTACAGCAAAGCCTATTTATAAGCAATTTCGCAAATCTTCTCTAATATCAGAAATGGTCCCACGTATCTTGGACTCAACTTATCACGAGTACCAAATCTCATAACGCCCTTGGTTAGGGAAACTTTAAGGAATACATGATCTCCCACATTGAACTCTACCTTGGGCCTTTTAAGGTCTGCATAGCTTTTTTGACAACTTTATGCGGTTTTGAGATGCTCTCGAATCACCTTAACTTTCTCTTTTGACTACTTTATGAACTCAGGGCCAGTTAGTTTTTTCTCACGAACATCATCCCAACAAACACGAGTTCTACATTTTTGACTGTACAAAGCTTCAAAAGGAGCCATCTTAATGCTGGAATGATAGCTATTATTTTAAGAAAACTTGCCAAATGCAGCTCTTCCTCCCACAAACCACTGAAGTCAATAATGCAGGAGTGTAGCATATCCTTTAACGTTTGGATGGTTCTCTACAACTAACCATTTGTACGTGGGTGAAAAGCTATACTAAAGTTGAGTTAAGTACCCAACGCCCCTTGTAAACTCTTCCAAAAGTTAGACATAAACCTAGGATTTCTATCAGAAACAATGCTTACTAGAACTCCATGAAGCCTCACTATCGCATTAACATGCCGCTTTGCCATGTCTTTTAGTGAAAGGCCAAATCGATATAACAAAATGTGCATAGATTTAGTCAATCGATCGACAATCATCCATATAGCATTCTTACCGCTAGGCATCCTCATTAAACCGAAGATAAAGTCCATGGTGATATGCTCCCACTTCCATTTAGGTATCTCAAGTGGGTGCAACTGGTCACCTGGTTTCTGATGCTCAATTTCTACATGCTGGCAACATAGACATTGATCAACAAACTTCACAATGTCTTTCTTCATGTTCATCCACCAAAAGTTCTCTCTTAGATCCATGTACATCTTAGTGCTTCCCGAATGTATAGAGAATTTGGTGCTATAAGCTTCCTGCAATATTTCCTTTTTCAATTCTGAATCATCAAGAACACATAGCCGACCATGAAATCTCAACGACCCATCTATATGGATACTGAAGTCCTCTTGTCTTCTAGATTCTAGCCTTAATTCTATTAATCAATGTTGGCTATACTCGAAGATTTGCTATGCGAGCACCAAGTTGATATACCAATACTTCTAGGTCCATCTTCCTCATATCCTCAAGGATAGGCTTCTGATAAGTGAGCAATGCTGCCATGTTTCCTGAAGATTTACAACTCAAGGCATTGGCTACAACATTTGTCTTACTCGGATGGTAATTGATAGACAAATCATAATCTTTCAGAAGTTCTAGCCATCTCTGCTGTCTCATGTTCAATTCTTTCTCAGTAAAGACTTCAAATTTTTTCCCATACAAGTAGTGCGGCCATATTTTCAAGCCAAATACAATCGCCACCGACTCCAATTCATGAGTGGGATAGTTCTTCTTGTGTGCTTTCAATTTTCTAGAGGCATAGGCCACAAATTTACCATCTTGCATAAGAACACAACCTAAACCTTCTTTAGATGCATCACAAAAAATTGTGAAGTCGCCAGTTCCTAAAGGCAAGGAAAATATAGGAGCTGACACTAACCGCCTCTTCAACCCTTGGAAACTATATTCACACTGATCTGACCAAACAAATTTAACTACCTTTTGAGTTAGGCGAGTAAGTAGACCAACAATTTTGGAAACCCTTCCACAAATCATCTATAATAGCTAGTTAACCCAAGAAAACTTCTCACTTCAGTTACATTGGTTGGGCAATTCCACCGAACAATTGCTTCAACTTTTTTTGGTTCAACTGAGATGCCATCCTTTAAAATTATATGACCCAAGAATTCTATATGATCAAGCCAAAAGTCGCACTTACCGAATTTGGCGAACAACTTTTCACACAAAGTCTGTAAAATAAATCTCAAGTGTTGCTCATGTTCCTCCAAGCTCCTCAAATATACCAAAATATCATTGATGAACACCACAATAAATTTGTCAAGATACTGCTTGAATATTCTATTCATCAAATCTATGAAAGCAATAGGCATATTTATTAACCTAAAAGGCATGACAAGAAATTCATAATACCTATACCTTGTCCTAAAAGTAGTTTTAGGCACATCATCTGTCACGTCCCGGACTCTAACGGGCTCGCAACACCCCTATGGTGGTCGTATTGAACACGACGTCCCAAGACGCGTCACCGGCCCAAACGGAATACCCACATGAATACACAAACGGAAGCGAAATAAAAAAACCCTGAAAATAGACAATGACGAAGGGATAGCAATAGCACAAAACAATAATTTCATAATAATGGAATACAATCACTTACACATTGGCCAGGCAATGAGACATTAGGCTCCTAGGATTAACATCCACCATTATCATAAAAAAGGGACAGGTGGTAGGGTAAGCTAGCTAACCGCACAAAAAGGGCTCTACCAAAAAGCTTTTAAGTCCAGCACCCAAACGCTCCTACGGTACCTAGTCTGAATCAGACCCTGAAGACTCTGACTCCATGTTTAAGTTGATCTAGATCGGCTCTTCCTCATGCTTGGATTCCAAGGACTCTAGCACGGGCTCTAGCACAGGTTCAAGCTCTTCAAATTCCTCTTCGAGCTCGAGATTTGCGGGCACTACAGGTTCTGGTATGGACTCAGGTTCGGGACAAGGGTTCTCCAGGGGATTTTCGGCATCCAAAATCTCACCAGCAAGAGCATACACATCCCCGAGCTCCCAATCCATGACATCCTCGTTGCTGTGCTGTTATCTCTCAAAACCTCGGATTAGGCCAACTAACTCCAACCCATCATGATAGAACTAGGCCAACTAAGTATGGCACTGCAAGTCCTCTAAGCCCACATCTACCCAAACTGTAGTGAGGTGCCTAATATAAGTCTAATTTGGACCTATTGAATACTCAGTCTCCTCATGCACTATATGTATAGGGACCCCAAAACGCCGAGGTGGTGGCATGATCAAGGTCGGAGTCAAGGATCTGAAATAGTTTGCACTATAGCAATGAGAATAAATCTCAATGGGCAGACAACCTAAACCCCATCTAGGCCAATGCGTACCCAGATGAGTCCCGACATGCAATTTAGCAATCAACATAATGAAATTCCCATGCACACTTACCTCACCTCAAATCATCTACCAACTCCACGCATTAGTCAAATCACAATAACACAATACTAGCTCAAGAATATAACATAAACACTCGAGCGCCATAACCACGTACATTCACCCAATTTAACCAAACACATTTCGCATGCGTGTCCAACCAACTATCCACGACCTCCATCAACAAGGCTCAGGTCTAGCACTCCAATCAATCCGGGCTCAGTCCCGCATAACTAAGCCTCAAGTCGTTTCTCTCGACCCGCGTAACCATGCCTCAGGTCATTTCTTGCCTTTCTAGCCACATCCGTGTAACTACGCCTCAGGTTGGCAGCCTTCCGATCAATCCGAGCTTAGTCCCGCGTAACCATACCTGAAGACATTTCTCTCGACCCACGCAACCATGCCTCAAGTCATTTCTCTCAACCCGTATAACCATGCCTCAGGTCATTTCGTGCCTTTCTAGCCACACCTGCGTAACCATGCCTCAAGTTGGCAGCCCTCTGATCAATCCGGGCTTAGTCTCGCGTAACCACGCCTTAGGACATTGTTCATGCACATACGCCACAACACAATTCGCCAATACCAATTTAACACGTCACACTATTCAAATTCAAGTCATGCTTACCACATTAGCCCACCAATCCGACCTTCAAGTTGGCCACATTCAAACACCAATTTCACCCACAAACGCCACTATAACTCAGTCATTGATCCCATCTCGATCGATCACTAATTTAGCTACAAAATCACCACCACAATAATCCATAAACCAATCACATTCAATTAACTAATCCCGATCTAATTTAGTCACCAAACCAACACTAATCACCCCTAAACAAGTCTAATAATACCCAAAGTACTAAGTAAGGATTAGGAGGTCACTTACCTAGGTTTTAGCCCAAGGAAAACCGGCAAGGGGACAAAATGGTCGGTAGAACAGTGGCGGGCTTGGCGCGGCATTGGTGCAACGGGCAAGGTGGCCGGTCAAGGTTCGCTACAGCCCTCGGCTATGGCCCAGGACTCTCGGCCATGGTCGGGCGAGCGGTCAAGCGTGCGGGCAAGCGACTGGGCACGACGGGCGAACGGCTGGGCGACGACGGGCGAGCAGCTAGGCGAACTCAGCCAAGGCTGGGACGGCGGCCAGATGAGCTTTGCCACGACCTGGGCAACTGCCAGGCAACACGACGGGGCAAGCAGCGGTGGCGACGGGCGATGGCGACAGCGACGAGCTCGGCCAAGCGAGCAGGAGAGCTGCCGGCAAGTTGGGCTGGCGGCTAGGACGGCAGTTAGGAGAGCTCGTCTATAGCCTGGACAACGGCCAGGCAACACGATCGGGTAGCCGGGCAGGCGATGGGCAAATGGGGTAGGTAGGGTAGTGGTGGTGAGCCGGTAGGAGCGGCGGTGGCCCGTGGCGATGGTAGCAATCAGTTGGTGAGGCGGAGTTGGGGTGAGGTAAAAAGGGGAAGGGGAAAAACAGAAGGGCCGCGACGGTGATGGCGGAGTTGGCGGTTGTCGGGGGCGGCACAGTGGCATTGCAGGTGTCTGGCCAAGGCAAGACGGGTCGGCTGGCGGCTCGGCAGTACAGGGCTACGACGTACGCGGCAGCGAGCTTGCTATTCATGCGCGAAGGGGAGGAGAAGGAAGGAGAAGGGCAATTGGCATTGGCGACTGGGCGTGCAGCTGCGCAAGGCGGACGGCCGGCAAGCTGTGGCTAGGAGCGCGGCGGTCGGGCAGAGGGGAGCAGGAGTAGCGGCGAAGGGAAAGAAGAAAGAAGAAGAAAAGAGGAAGAAAGAAAAAGAACAAGAAAGAAAGAAGGTGGAGAGAGAGAGAGAGGGGGGACATGCATGGGGCAAAGGAGGGAAGGGGACGTAACCGGGGGGAGAGAGAGAGAATAAGGTCAACCCAGTCGAGTGAGATCCAACGTTCCACGTTTAAACTTGAAGTCGATCCGACAATCCACGAAAAACCCTAATTTATAAATTAGGAAAAGGCCAAAAACACTAACTAAATACAATACGAGGGAGATCTACTAGTCAAAAATCTGCACCCGGTCTAAATTTCACTTTTCACTAATTCCGAGTAATATCGACGCTGATCATAATAATATCGATACCATCTAATTAAATTCGTCACGAAACTCTGAGAAATTCGACACTAAAGTTCGGGCTCTAAATAACGGTCATATTCGATCGAGTGCGATTTTAGCGAAATCTCAAATTTAAAAATAACCCGAGAGTGATCAGTTCTGGGTGAGATTTAACTACAAGCACATTGACAAAATACACGCTTTATAAATCCCATGGTCGAAATTCGGAATATCACATCATCTACTTTTATGTGCAACTGATGATACCCAGAACTAATGTTGATGTAATGTCCTTATCTCACCTTGGGGTTATTAATGTGACGTTCCAAATTCGTCATTGTTCCGTTTCTTTTATCTTATGAATAATCACATGTGGAAACGATTACAAATAAACTCCCGAACAAAATAATAGTTGGAATCAAGGAAAGCATAATAGGCAAAACACACTATTGCCATTTTACTTAAACATATTTTACAAGCCCTTTTCTACAGGCCGTTCCATGTATAAACAATATCACAAGCGAATGTTGAACTTAATCCTAGCTTCTCTATGTCAACCTCCATCTTGATGGGTGCACCAATACGAACCGGGGGCGTGGAGCTCATCCTAAAATCATGGGAAACAACGGGCGTGAATTGAAAACTTAATGAGTAAATTCACTAATACTTGTGCAGGATGATGCCTCGCTGTCATACTAACACATACAAATATTTTTCCCGTATTATGTTAATGGGAAATCAATAGCAAAGACTTTGACCTTGCCCTTGCTATGTTTACATGAGCTTGCCCAAAACCTTTGGCTTATTAATAAATACACATACCGGCACACATATAGAATTCATTTATCGTCATCCTGGCTCAACCAGGGCATCCCGGCTCAACCAAGGCATTCAGCTTCATGCTAGGCATCCCAGCCAACCAAGGCATTCCGGCTCAATCGAGGCATCCGAGGGCTAGCTTATCGAGGCATCCGGGCTCAAGTAGAGCACCCCGGCTCAACTGAGGCATCGCCGCCAATGCTATGTGACAAGGTCTTCTTCGTTCATTTAGTGATCATACATCATGGGTCGCACAAGCCGGTTTATTATCCTCTATCTTAACCCACGCACATGAGGCCCTAGTTGCTGTGTACACATGAAAAGCTCGCAAGCTCATAAATCAACAAGCATGGTTAAGAATATCAACATATCGTACAAACTACCGCATCCAAGTGTCATGCAACCATGCATAAGAACAAAACCGTTTCCAAGCAACAACAACTTCTCAAGCTGCATTCCAACCACGTAACACACCGCCCTATCCAAGTGTTAGAGAATTCACTTACTTGCAAGCACAAGACAATGTCTACGGGGGTCAAACCGGAAAATGGCAGTCGACAGAGGCGAATGGGCAAGAGAGACAAAGGGATCGGCTTGAGGATGAGGGAGAGAGAGGGAGGCGTGAGAATGATAGATGAGAGGGGAAGAGGAGGTGATGTGTGGAAACTAAGGGGAACCAAGCCTATTTATAGTGGTCCACACTAAGCTATTCATGAAGAAAAGACAAATATCATGATGAAATTGCCCATAAAGTCTAATGCCATCATTATCTTGATATTAAAAATCTTGGTTATTAATGAAAAAGTGCAAAAAGACCATGAAGAAATGGCCTTGAAAGTCTTAACCATTAATTTGGCTTCTTGAGCAAGATTTAATTCTAGTTACATAATCTTAGCTTGGGCTCTAAGTTTCAGTCTAGAGTTTATAATGACCTAGAGGAGCAATTACAATCCTAAAACTTAGTCTTCAAGTTTCTACCTTAGGGTTATTAGGCCCTAAGAGTCCAAGTTAATGTTGGAGTGGATCTTAAAGTCTATGTCCATTATTAGCCTTTCTCTTCAAGCTTTTCTTGAGGACCACATAATACTAACTTAGTTTCCAAGTTGTTGACTTAGGGTAATTATACCCTACTAATTCATTTAAGGCCTAAGTAGTTCATCATGGTTGCTCTCTCTTTCTTTTCCTCCTTTTGGCCATAAGCCCCTAAGTTGGGTGTAGATGATAGTCTTGTTCTTCAAGACTTAATTATTGAATCCTTCCAGAAGATTTTTATCTCTATTATTGGAGTCTTCTTGGTCAAGCTTTATCATTGACAACTTTCTAAGGAAGTTGTCCATCATTGGTTTCACATTGACTAAACTTACTTTGGCCCTCATTTCTCACGTGGAGAACTCCTTGGGCATGAGCTTCTTGTCCTCCTCTTCAAGACACTCAATAATTGCTAGGGTGAGTCATCTTCTTGCTCGTTAGTCATCGGACAACTAGCTTGGCCTCTCTCATTGGTCTTCTTGCAAGATAAGCCTTATTATTGACAACTTGCTAAAGAAGTTGTCTTATTTGTCTCTTGTCCATGAATCCCTCTCTTTGGGCTTGATTCACTTGCTAGAGGCCACAATCATTGGCTCGTGCAAGACAACTTCATCATTGGGGGAGGGGTCTCTATTATTGACCAACTTGTTCATCAAGTTAGAAGTCAAGACTTGCTCTCTAAGTTTTGACTCTCTAGAATCTTCTTTCTTGCCTTGTACTTTCAAGACTCACTTTAATATTATGATAGCCCTAATTCTTAAGGACACATAAGCTTGCATTAAATGGATAGCTTCCAAGAGGAATTAAGGTAACTTGGTCTTCAAGACAACTTGGTCCTTAAGCCACAAAAATAGGTAATTATACTCTAAGTAGTTTAGGGACACCTAAGTCAGAGAAATCATTACCCTTATTAGAAAGCTCAAAATGTATAGATTTTGTCCCGAGAAGACATCAAATCGAAATTCCAGTATTCTCATATAGAAAATGATGAATCTTTGCCATTTAGCAAAACTGGGTAATTTTGCACTGTTCAAGAAATCAGACTTGAAACCATAGTAAATGGACTCCGAAAATTCTCAAATTTGAACATGTCATAAACAAGGTCTTAATAGACATTTCCCATGAAGAACACGAAATCTAGATCTTTCTTCAAATAAAACTTTTAGTAGCTCAAAAAAGACTAAAAATAGTTCGCTGGAACAGAATCTTTGCTTCTCAAATTAAACTCTTTCCATAATCCAAATTATCTCCAAAAGTTTCCAAATTTATATATGTTATAAAGAGAGAAGTTCTCAACAACTTTAGTGAAGGAATTTTGTTCAAATTCAGCTCAGAAAAGTTTGTATAAAATCAAGAAAGTATAAACATCACGGAAACATCCATTCTGGGTAGGTTTATACGGTTCGAAAATAATGTGATCGTTCAACCCAGATCAAGTCCAAAATTTCCAAGATTAAAGTATATAAAACTTCAAGAAGTTTGGAAGAACTTTTAAAAAGGAAGTGTTTGGAAATTTGGATCACAAAAGTCTCCACAAAGATAACAAAACGAAGAGGTATAGAAGATCCGAATCTGGATTTTCCAGAACAAAATCAAGAATTGAGTCCAAATGGAAAAACCATCAAATTTGATTCGACAAACTCAATTCTAGCAAAATCAAGGGTAAGATTGGAAGGCTTAGAAATGAGTCTTATCTCCTTGCTCACAGGTATAAGTAGGGTACATGTCGCATCCAAGACCGATCCCTAATCCCTTGGCATGCCAATTCATAGCCATTTCCCGAGGACTGAAATTGAGGATGTTATGGTTGATCTTAGAACATACCTGATGTTGATCAAATAAATTAGGCAAAAGTACACCACAAGTGCCATAGCTTGTGTATGGAGATCACTTTGGTGTCATAACTTTTTTTTGGATCACTTTGGTGCTGACTTTTTTGAAAAACAATCACTTTAGTGCCAATGCTGACATGGCCGCCAGAAATCTGACGTAGTTCTTTTTTTTATTAATTTCCAATGCTAACATGGCTCATCGGAAATCTGACGTGGCTCGCCGAAAATCTGATGTGGCACTTTTTGTGGCTGGAATTTTGGCCGGAGTCACTAAAGTGATCTTTTTTCTCCGATTTTGGCACCAAAGTGATCCGAAAAAAAGTTATGGCACCAAAGTGATCTCCGTACACAAGTTATGGCACCAATAGTGTCCTTTTGCCAAATAAATTATCAATCGGGGCAAAGGATATTTGTTTTTGATTGTTACCTTGTCAAGTTCTCGGTAATCTATACATAGTTGCATTCTACCGTCCTTCATTTTCATAAATAGAACAAGTGCTCCCCAAGACAAAACACCGGGTCTAATAAAACCCTTATCCAACAACTCTTGTAGTTGTGTTTTCAATTCCTTCGATTTAGACGGTCCCATCCGATATGGCGCCTTATAGATAGGTGCTGTATCATGCATCAAATCAATACATAACTCAATCTCTCTAGCAGGAGGCAAATCAGGTAAATCCTCACGAAACATTTTGGAGAATTCCCTAACAATAGGAACATTTTCTAGCTTTACACCTTCCTTACTTGTGTCTTTCACGTAAGCTAGATAATCACAACAACCCTTCCTTAAAAGGAGTAAGACCGATCATGCTTCTGTATAACCTTTGATCAACTTGTTTACCTTGCTCATCTATATCTTGTTTAGAGGAGTAAGACATTGGTGTTTCAGTCTTCTTATTATTTTTCATGCCAAACATTTTTCACAACTTCCCTTGCGTACTTTTCTTGGCATATAAAGGTGTCATTTTTGGTCCGCTTGACTTGGAGTCCAAGAAAGAATGTTAATTCTCCTATCATGCTCATCTCGAATTCATCCTGCATAGAATTTGAGATATTCTTGCAAAGATGCTCATTAGAAGAACCAAATATGATATCATCAACATAAATCTGAATAAGAAGTATGTCCTTACCTTCCCTTTTAATGAATAGAGTAGTATATACTTTACCTTTTTCAAGGTCTTGGATCTTCAAATCCATGAGGTTGTTCGACAACTACTTTCTTTTTTATATAAAAATTTAGGAATGCGCTTTTGATGTCCATCTAAAATAATTTAAATTCATAATAACAAGTATAAGCAAGAAGGAGCCTTATGGCTTCTAACCTGGCTACAGGTGCATAGGTTTCATCATAATCAATTTCTTTTCTTGTGAGTATCCTTTAGCCGCAAGTCTAGCTTTGTTTCTAGTTATTTTGCCTATGTCATCCAGCTTGTTTCCAAAACTCATATGGTTCCAATTACCGGATGATCCCTTGATCTAGGCACAAGTTCCTAAACTTCATTGACTTTAAACTGATGCAGTTCTTATTGCATTGCTTCTATCTAGCTTTCGTTAGTAAGAGCTTCATCAATTCTTTTGGATTCCATCTTAGATATAAGTGCCAAAGTGCTTGTCATCTCTTTGAACTTCGATCGGGTTTTAATGCCATTATTTAACTCTCTAATGACAAGTTCCTTGGGATGATCGGATTTGTGTTATTGTTGAATTTTTCATCCTGTACTTTCAGTATACTTAGAGGAATTAGTCTTATTAGCCTTAACGTTTGTTGAATCGTTCTAATTATCTTCAAATTCCTAAGCATATTCAACTTGCTAAGTGTCTTTAGATGCTTGAATATCATCGGTCACACGAGCATCTTCAAACTCATTCATCTAAGTATGAACACTTTCCTCAAACTTCTCATTCATCAAATCTTCCACTATGCGACAGTTTTTATTGAATACTCTATAAGTTTTGCTCGATGTGGAGTATCCAAGGAAGATTCCTTTATCTGATTTTTCATCAAACTTGCTGGGGCGATCATTAGCATTATTAAGTACAAAGCATTTACAACCAAATACATGAAAGTGTGAAATGTTTGGTTTTCTTCCTTTAAAGAGTTCATAAGGGGTTTTCTCAAGAATTGATCTAAGAAAAACTCAATTAATGATATAACAAGCAATTAAGAATACTTCTGCCCAAAAATGAGAGGGAATTTTGCTTTCAATTAAGAGAGTTCTAGCTATTTCTTGTAAAGAACGATTTTTCCTTTCAAAAACTCCATTTGTTCCGAAGTATAAGGCAAAGAGAAATTATGTTGAAAGCCATTTTCATCATGGAAATTAAAAAAACTTTAATTTTCAAATTCTCCCCCATGATCGATTTTGATGCAAGAAATGATGTAATCTTTTTTGTTCTAAACTTTCTTGGAAAATTTTGAAAAGCAAGAGAAAGCTTCATTTTTATGAGCAAGAAAGAATATCCGTATAAATATAA
Source organism: Syzygium syzygioides (assembly GCA_031216285.1). Classification (NCBI taxonomy): domain Eukaryota; kingdom Viridiplantae; phylum Streptophyta; class Magnoliopsida; order Myrtales; family Myrtaceae; genus Syzygium; species Syzygium syzygioides. The sequence continues at coordinate 15,906,093 of CM062244.1, read as the reverse complement.
TATAGTCATCTACTATTAACAAGCAATATTTATTACCACCGAGGCTTTGACTTGTGGTTGGTACGAATATATCCATATGAAGAAGTTACAATGCACGATTAGTGGAAACTTGATCTATTGATTTAAAATAACTTCTCACCAGCTTACTTAGAGTACAGGCTGTGTACAATTAAGATTTTTCGAGCTTCAATTTAGGTAAGCCTCGGGCAAGCTTTTTAAGTGAAAGCTTAGAGATCTAGTTCATACTAATGCATCCCAGCTTTCTATGCCACAAATCTAATTCATCTCTGATAGAAATAAGACATTAAATATTATCATATTCAGCATCCAAAAGATAGATATTACCATATCTTCGTCAGTGAAAGATTGAGAACTATCTTTGCTCGAGCCAAAACATTTGTCTTCTTGGAAGTTGACTTATGCTGATGAGATTATAGTTGAGTCCTTTGACCAGTGAGACATCATTGATGAGAATACTTTCGATTTGTACAATCCCATTGCCTATGATTTTTCCTTTGTTGTTACCACCAAATGATACACTTCCACTATTCAGTTTGATAAGATCGACAAATTTGCTTAAATCTTCAATCATGTGTCTTGAACAACCACTGTCTAAGTACCATTTGTTCTTCTTTTTCTTTAGTACTTACAAAATATAACTAGATTTATGCTTTCTTTGGTAACCAAATTTTGTGACATCCTGAAATTTGCTCATTTGAGATTTATGAAATGCTTGGTGTTATGAACGTACTTGTAGTAGTTCTCGCTCAGAACTGATCATTCCAGAGATACTAACCATTAGGGGAAGGATAATTAGGGATTTAATTTCGCGCGACCAAAGAACTCAATTGTTACCCGACTTTCAACCACGAAAATTGTCGAGGTGACATTTTGAACCATTGTAGGCCGATCCAAGGATAGTCAGGGATCAGTTTGCCACTGTCATAGTAGTGGATCGCGGGTGAATCCGTTGGACCACGAAATGAATTGACAAATGACTCTAAACCTATACCAAACGATTGTGCCCGTCGGATCTAGCTATCGATCCTCACAATTAAGTGACAACCGAAGTCGTCGTGAACTAAATGAACTTACACGTGACTTGATTTATTATTAGTCACGGGTCGAATATGCGAATTTTCCCAAAAAGCCGCATGTTAGCTTGAGAAACGCTTGAGTTACGTTGGATAAAATTCAATTATTAATTTGAGCCCAAATTGGACATCGGAAAATTAGAAAGTCATGACGGGACATTAAGACGACGTTGTGGTTGAAACGTATAGCTTCAGATTTGTCCGAATCCTTTAGAAAAATTGAAATTTGGCAAATGATGTAAAATGACCATTTTAACCTTGGAAATTTGTTAAGGCCAATGCAATTGGGGAAGGGCATTGTGGTCATTTTGCCCTAGTCTTAGAAAATGACAATTTTACGCTTGGACTTTTTGAGAAATCCCCAAATTGCCCTTGCATATTTTGAAAAAGATTTGATCCGAGCCGTCGATCTTAAGATAAGATTGAATTTGGACCGTCGATTGGAATTGTAAGAGAATGGCAAGATGGTCATTGGGGCAATTCAATTATTGGTTTGACTATTTTAAGCCTAAAGCCCTCTCTCTCTCTCTCTCCTCATTCTCTCTCTCATCTCTCGACTCCATGTCTCTCTTTCCCTCCTCCCGATCGATCGCCCTCCCCCTTGGCCGTACGCCGCCGCATGCGGGCCACAGCTCATCCAATCGTCGCCGTCTCGCCACCGCGTTATACCCCCTACCCTCACGCCGTCCTTCTCTCTCTCCCTCTCTCTCTCGTGTAGCCGTAGGTCACGATCAAGGAAGCCATTGCCACTGCCGCACGCCGTCCATGCCACCGCCGAGCCGCACCGCCGCTCGCTGCCATCCACCGCCGATCGCTGTCCCCTTTCCACTCTAGCCGAGTTAGTCTAAAGTTTGGGTAAGTCGTACCCTAAACTTTATTTAGGATTTTGGGTATCGATGGATAAAATTAAGGTGGAATCGGGTTTAATTAGACGCGGATTAGTATAGTTTTATGAGCGGAATTGATTAGTGGGCCTAAGGAATAAATTTGGGAGATTTTGGTGGAAATTTAGAGGCCGAGTATAAGTTGGAAATTGCTGGTTTGAAGGTTGGAAAATGCGGTTCAGTGTGTAAATTGGGTATTTGGATTCGGCGATTAATTGCATGAAAATGTCGTGAAGGGCTGAAATTGATTCGCCGTAGTTTGGATGTGGAAAAACGGCAATTTGTATATTGATTGCATATTTATAATGTGGCTGAGTTGTGGCAATAAAATTGGGTGCATTAATGTGCAATTGATTGATTGAAATGTGCTTTGTTATGTGCACGCTCGGGCCTAATTGAATTAATTATCAACTGGCCATGCCGAGTGCTTATTAAGCATGAGAAATGTGTGCGAATTGATGCATACACGGGCCACGTGTGATTGGCCAATTTGTTTGGCAAGCGGGTGTTGAATGTGCGAACGAACTAGAGATCGTGTGTGGTATGGTAATTGTGATTGTGGAAATCCCTGAGGCGGTACCACTACGCGAGCAAGATACACGGTCTGAGGTGGTAACATTACGCGAGCCCTAAAGTGTTGTTTTGAATTAGTCGCAGTGAACCTAAGATAGTACTACTACACGGGTCACTGGCGAGTTGAGAATGAGTTAGTCGTAGTGAACCTGAGATGATATCATTACGTGGGTCACTGGCGAGAGTGGTGGAAATAATGTGATGAGGCAGAAATGAGTGCGTGGAAAGTAATTAGAACGTGCATGTGCTTAGAAATTTTACTATTATGGCTAATGTGCAGGTCGCACGCTGGAAAGACCCAAGTAAGTGCAAGTTGTGTGCCTGCGATGTCATGGCTGAGTGTGTGATTGTGATTGTGTTTATGATTGTCTGGAGATACGTGATAGCCTAGGTGGGGTTTATGGTGTGTGCTTGCTGAGACTCTCATGGTTATTTCAATCAACAATTTCAGAACCCCCGCCTGAGCAATGAATCCGCCACCGCCGTTGCCACCAAAGCATTTTGGAGTATCGGTGCACACCGACCATAATGTTATAGAGTTTCCTATGGATGAGAATATGACCTGGGTTAAGCATACGACAGTAGTTTGGGTAGATATAGGGTTACCCCTATTTCTAGCCCATACATATACTAATCGGTTCTTTAGGGATGGGGTAGATGAGTTCGGTTCTATCTGTGGGTTTGATGTCCCTTTTGATGGAGTCAGGGATTGGGACCCGTCTACCATACCAGCTCCCGACGGCGAGTTGACTAGTTTGGAGACTAGTCTGGCACAATCAGGACTACAGCTAACACCTGCAACAGCTGAGCCTTCGGGGGCCGAACATGAGTCGGAACCTAAAGAATCTCAGGCTAGGTACGATCCAATGGACAAGGATCTTGAGGCGATTCTAGAGGAAAAACTCGAGGCGGAACCAATAGAGGAAGGACTCGGGGCGGGACCTGAGAATGAGCCTGCAGAGCCTAAAGCAAAATCGAAGTATATACTCCCGTATGAGCAATGGATTGACCCGGAATTTATGCCAGAGTACGAGTTCGATGAGGAGACAGTGGAGGAGGAGTAGATAGAAGTCCCAGCGGAATCAAGTGACATCAATAACCCGATCAAGATCGGAGCCGAGCTGTAGTCCTCGGAGGAGCAGACAGTTTAGGGGGAATCAGATTCAGAGGATGAAGAATCAAACTCAGATTGGAAGCCAAGTAGAGGGCGTAGGGGTTAGAGTAAGGGTTAGGACTAGGCTTTTTGAAGCGTACCATTCTTGGTGTTAGAATACCCAGGCTGTTGATCCTTTTTTATATCGGTGGCTTTATAGTTCGGTGTGCATATGTATATGGTGGTTTGTAAATTGTGAATATTATATAAGTTTGAGTCAAGAATAAGTATGTTTATTCTCCCTGACCGCCCCGGTTCTTTTTGTCCGGGTATTTGTGGTTTTTGCTAGTCTTTATAAATCTTTAATGGTTTGAATTTGAGTCGGCGATACCCTGGGATATCGCATTATTTGACCAGAGGAGTATGTCACGTGCTCGATAGGGTTCGAGATGTGACAAATTTGCTTGGGTCCTTTTGGGTTGGTAGACTCTGCCATTCTTAATATGATTTTCTGAGTTGGTCTCCAAACTTTTGGACAATCATTCTTAAAATTATTTTGATCTCCATAGTTTGAACACTTGAAAGTGTCTTGGCCAACGAGTTTTAGGAAATGCTTTTGAAAATTATTTCGATAAGCAGATTTTGGAGGTCTTTGTCTAACTCTCTCTTTAACTTTAAGAAAATCAATTAGAAGATTACTTTCCTTTTCAAAACCAAGTCCAGATTTGTTGTAGTATGGAACTTAGTATAGGCTGGAATGTTTTTGAACCGAGAGAAAATTTTTTGGTAACATTAGAAATTTCCTTTTTCAAATAATCTTTTTGCTTTTGTAAGCAAATCTCGATTTTCCTTAATTTGTGAAAATTCTTCCTGAAAAATTTTAATTTTGTCTTTTTGAGAAAGATCCTGTTGCTTCAACTTTGAATTTTCCTTCTCCAACTTAGAAATCTTTTTAAGAGCTGACTAGCAATCCAAACACAATTCATCAATAAAATTGGATGCTTCATTAGGAATTTTAGGGTAACTTACCTCGGCTTCTTCCTCCGAGTTTGATTTTGCCAGTAGACATATGTTTGCATATTCTTCATCACTTTCTTCACTTCAGTATCACTCCAGGTCTCTGTCTTTAGAGCCTTTTTGAATTTCTCAAACTTGCCTTTCTTTTTCTTTAGAAGCGGACAGTTTGGTTTGATATAGCCACGTTTTCTGCATTCAAAGCAAATTATGTCTTTCCCTTCTTCTTTGTCGTTGAAGGACTTCCTTTGCTCAGCTTGTTTGAAGGACTTTTTCCTTTAAAGTTTCTTCCCTTCTTGGCCATTCTTCAGAATTTCTTTACCATCAAGGCAAGCTCTTCATCATCCTCTTCATCATCTTCAAAATTTGTTTTATCAGAATTAATGTTAGAATTAAGAGCAATTGACCTTTTACCTTTTTGATCTTCTTCTTCGTTGAGTTGTTCAACTTCATAAGATTGAAGAGTCCCAATGAGTTCATCAATTGATAATGACATGATTCTCTAAGTTTTACTGATGGAAGTTTTGACATGGTTCTAGTCCTTTCCAAGTCCTTACGCAAGCTTGTTTACTTTCATTAGTGCTGAAACTGGATTCCCTTGATATGCAAGTCCATTACCTATGTCTGTGAATCTATTGAACATTTCAGAAATAGATTCATCTGGCTTCATCTTAAAGGATTTGTATTTACTAAGAAGAATATTGATATTGGTTTCGTTGACTCTGTCAGTTCCTTCAAAAGTTACATGAAGCCTATCTCATATCTTTTTTGTTGTTTCACAAGATGATCCATGGTTATATTTAGTAGGAGATAGAGCATGATAAAGAGAGTAAAGAACTTTTGCATCTAAAGCTTCTCTTTTAGCTAATTTAGTGGGAGTAAATGTTGCCGTTGGAGTTTTGTTTTGATCTATCTCTTCAATAGTTGACGATGTAGTTTTTGTTATAGGATTAACTCCATTTTGCACAACATCCCCTATCAAAGGATTTGTGGATCAGATGAAGGCTTTAATTTTGTTTTTTTAGCTGCTGCAATCCTTCCCATCAAAGTAGTGTGGTCTGGTGTTGCTTTGTCCTTCGATGATACCTGGTGCAAGATTGCTAGCCATAGTAGATCGTTAACTCAAAAGTAAAATGACACTTCAAAACGATAAGGACCAAGCTTTGATACCAATTGTTAGAGGTAGCAATATCACCTACAGGGGGCTAAATGGGTGATTTTAACAAATCTTGATAAATTTAAAGCTTAAGTAAAGAAGTCAAAATAAGTTTTGTCTAATTTGAATGTAATCAGAGTCCGAACAACATTAGTGATATGATGTATTCACATATCAATAAGACCAGAGTCTAAACAATAACAAAGATGAAATGCAATTCACCAGTGTGCAATAATCAATCAAGAGTTTAGAGCAAGCCTATGTCCACTCTTCTACGTTGACAACATACTGGCTAGATTCCACTAGATAATCAATAAGAGATTACAACTATGAGTGATAATACTTGGTGTATGATAAGTCTCTCTATCTGGCTCAATCACTCTTTTCAATGCCTCTCAAAGATTGCAATTTGTAACTCATGAAAGACAAGTATGTAAGATCGAAGTACTCTTGGACTTTGAAATTTTTTATTCTGGACCTCTCTTTTCTCTTCGGCACTTTGGTCTCCTTTTATATTCATTCACTTCTAATCTACCCGTCGGACAATCTTCAAAGGATCACTCTCCAATTAACCGTTTGATGAGATTACATAATGAAAATTGAGTAGCCGTTGAAAGATAAGATCTGAATCCCCATTGATGTCAATCAATGATTGACTATGAAATGATTATTAATCAATCAAATATGTTTTGCTTAAAAGATTTTATTGCTGAACAATCTTTAAGATCAAAGATCAATGCTTTCCAAATAGAAAATCAAGGCTAGATTACTAGCTGTGATGGTTGAAGTTTTGCCTCTGAAAATATCCACGTTTAGCACAGAGTTTGAAGTAATCAAATCCATCCGTGCATAAAGGATTAGCTAATATTCATATTGTTGTTGTAACTTTCATCAACCATGATATTTGAGCAATAAATAGAGTCTGAATAACATCCAGTTTAATATGGACTTTCCTTTTTGACCGAAATATTCAAACATTAATAGATTGAATCTGAATGAACTTCAATTCAAAAGTAGTTCCCGTAAGGAAAACACTACTGTGTGATTATCATATTCAAGTTAGAATATGGATAGTTTTGTCAACTTTAAAATCTAATAAGAGATTTTCTTAACAGATTACTCTACTAGTATTGACCACCTAAAGAGTTTCTCGTTGCAACTCTACCTTGAGTAGAACAACATCCAGATTCGTATGACACTATGACATTCTGAATTTCAATCCTTTTTCGGGATTTATGAAATGAAAATTTCTTTAATGCATTTTCAATTAAATTTGGCTCGGAATTGATCACTCTCGAGTAGACTAACCGTTAGGCAATGGCTAGCTAAGAATCAAGTATGTGGACCTAAAAACTTGGCCATGGATTGACACTCCGACCATAAGAATTGGCAAGGGAATATTTTGGGCCATTAAAGGCCATCCAAGGATGGTTACGAAATGATTCGCAAATGTCGTGCAATTAGATCGCGGGTGATTCTGCTTGGGCATTGTATGAATTTCGAACAATCCTAAATCTAATTTGAACTATCAGGCCATTTGAAACGAGTGATTGACCCTCGCAATTACATGACAATCGAGGTTGTCATAGCTCGAGTAATCTTAGATGTGGCTCGATATTGAATCGGCCACGAGTAAATACATGTAATTCCTAAAGGCCACTCATTAGTTCGAGATACGTTAAAGTCGCAATCGATTGAATTTGGCCATTAATTAGAATCTGAATTGGGTGTCGAAGTTTTAAGATTTCCATGACTAATTTGTCGGACGTCGTCTCATTAAACGTGGCCAATTATTGGAATTTTGGAAAAAAAGAAAGGAAAATTGAGCAAGGATTTGTGGATAATGACTCCCCTCTCCTCTCTCTCTCCTCCCCCACATCGCCACTGAAAATCCCCCACGTTGGCTGACCTCTTTCCCTGCTGACTTCCTCCTCCTTTCCTGCCAAACACCCCACGCTTACTGACTTTTTGCTTTGCTGACCATGTTGACTTTCCTCTGCTCCCCCATGTCCTTCACGTGTTGATGCCTTGCTGCTTCTATTGCTGCATCTGTTCTACTTGATGACCATTGACTTCCTGTTGCTCCTTCATGTGTTATCGCCACTGTTGTTCTGCCACTGCCTTGCTGCTGCTGACCAATCCCCACCAACTCTACTAGTCATCATCATTGAGTCACCCATGTTATTGCTTCTGCTTTCCCCCTGCTTAGCTGTCTGTTGACCCATAAGCTGCCCCGCGTTACTTATGCTTCTGTCCTTCATTTCTATTGCCGCTGCTTCTTCTTCTTCGGTTTCTGCTTCATTGCTCTTCTTTCCTCTCGGTTTCACCCCTATAGCTCATTGACCAGCACCACCATTCAGCCCTCATCTCCGTCCAACTCTGCCGAGAGCCATCGCCTATTCGCCGAGGCTGCTGCTATTCCGGCATCATTGCCACTGCTTTGCCATGACTGAGCTGCTTCGTTGCTCGATTTTCTAGCTTAGGTTCTCTTGTAAGTACTTCCTAAGCCTTGGTTAGGATAATGGGTTACTAATGGACATGTTAGGGATGGTTTAAGGGATGTGGATAGTTGGTTTAGTGGCTGGTTGTGCTTGGTTTGCTTGGTTGTGCTTGTTGATTGATTTTCGGTAGGGTTGCTGCTGCGTCGCTGGACTTTGCTATTTTCTCTGTGACTATTGTGGGCCGAATTTGTGAAAGTGTTCTTCATGAAAATTATTCATAACATCTTAAAGTATGACATATATTAAATATAGAATTTTTGGAGATCATTTAGGGTCATTCGTAAGTCCATTTTTGGACCGAATTCAGTCTGCCAGATTTACTGTTTACTCAACCTTCTGGTCTTTCCGATTTTCTATAAATTTTCCAAACCTCTTTTCAACAAACTTCCTTCACAAAAATTATTAAGAACATTCATGTCTATGACATATAAAACTTTCAGAGCTTTTCAAAGTGATTTGTGTACTGAATGAGTTGTATTTTGATAGTTTGAGGGGCTGTCCGAGCGAACCGAGTTATGTTCGGCTTTAAGTGTCAAAACAAGGAGTTTACAGTCAGAACTGGATTTCATGTCCATATGAAAAATGTTTATCACAATATTTTATACAACATATCCAAATTTCATAATTTTTAGAGTTGATTTACGGCAAAAGGACACTATATGTCACATCCTCAATTTCAGTCCCTGGAAAATGTCTATGGTTTAAGTTTGATGGTTTTCCAATTGGAACAAAAATTTCTACTCTTGTTTTGGAAAACCGTATTTCAGATCCTTGGTACTCCTTCGTTTTGTTATTTTTTAGGAGACTTTTGTGATCCGAATTTCCAAATACGTTCTTCTTGAAAGTTGTTCCAAACATCATGAAGTTTTACATACTTTAATTTTAGAATTTTTGGAGTTGATATGAGTGGTATAATGGCCTGATTTTCGGACTGTGTGAAACTGCCCAGAATGGGTATTTTGGTGATGTTTACACCGTTTTTATTTTCTACAAGCTTTTCTGGGCCGATTTTGAAAAAGTCTCCTTAACAAAAGTTGTTGAGAACGTCCTTTTCTATAACTTGTACAAATTTGGGAATTTTCGGAGATAATTTACATGCTGGATAGAGCTTAATTTGAGAAACAAGAATTCTATTCCAGCAAACTATTTTCAGCCTGACTTTGAGTTACTAAAAATGGCATTTACAGAGAGATTCGGATTTTGTGTTCTACATGAGAAATGTTTTTTAAAGCTTTGTTTATGACATAACCGAATTTGAGAATTTTTGGAATCCATTTACTATATTTTCAAGTCCAATTTCGTGAACAGTACAAAGCAGTCCGGTTTTGTTAGATTTCAAAGATTCAGCATTTTCTATACAAGAACGTTGGAATTTGGACTTGGTGTCTTCTGGTGATTTAAAGTACACGTTCCAAGCTTTCAAATGAGATATTTATGCTTTGATTGGAGGTCATCCCAGGGGAAAACGAAATTAACCAAGTCAGGGGTTAAATCTTCTTGTGGAAGTCACATTTATTGGTCCAAGCTTATCCCCTTCATCATAACTTTTGACTTATGTTCTTAATGGCCATGTGAGGTAAGCAATGACCTCATGCCCCAAATGACCTAAGCCATGACATAAGCCTCATCATGATGACATACCTTAATGGCCTTGAGTGATGACCAAGTTTGGAGTAGGATAAATAGGGAGCCGTGAGAAAGGCCATTCGGCCAAAGAGAGAGAAAGAAGCCGAGAGGAAGAGAGAGAAACGGAGAGAGAGAGAGAGAGAGAGAAAGAGGGCCAATGGGAAGAAGATAAGATTGGCCTCTTCATCATTATAGGCCATTAATGTCATTAATGAAGGCCATCATGAGTCTTGACTTTAGAGGCCCCTCAATTATTGCTTATTCTAGGGTTTTCTAAGCCCTCTTTAAATAGCAAGACACCCTCCCCTCTCTCTCACGCCATTCTCACGCCTCTCTCTCCATTCTCACACACACCAACAACCTTCTCTTTTGCTTCTTTACTTCTTGTTTATGCCGAGAAAGAGAAAAACCCGAGAGAAAGAGAAAGAAAAGTCGATGCCGTAAATTGTCCGAGACTCGAGACCATTGCCTTTCCCACCCATTCTCTCCTCTAGTTCTTGTTTTATTAGAGTAAGTGGGATTTTACTACCGGGAAATGACATTGAAATACGTTGTATCACGAGTTTTCCCCGTTCTCGATTCTTGGTGTTCCGATATTGTGTTCTATATAACAAGTTTGCCTTGTTTCGTGTTTTTGCATGTTATCTAACACGAATTAGAAACCGAGACACGACACACGAGGTAAACCGTGACTTAGCCATGTCTGGAATCCTCGTTTTATGCTTAGTATGCCTGTCATTGTTTGATCGGCCACGGAGGCCGGTACGGTAAGAAATGTTTCGTGTAATGACGATTGATATGTCCTTGCCTGTTAGTAAAATTTCACTTGCTGAGTCTCCCGACTCATCCCCCGTTGTTTTCCCCTTTTTCAGGTCCGGGGCAATGGCATCTCCCCCAGCCCGTGTTGGCAATCCCGTGAAGCCGAGAGCTGAAATACTCATCGTGGTAAATGTCAGAAAGACCGTGCCTACCGTCAAATCACGATACTTGTGATGTTCGATGAGGGCCTAATGGACTTGGTGCCTCATCCGAGCATAGGTTCAACGGTGCTTTGGCGGTATGGGCGGGCTGGCTCCAGGATAGAGCCATGGGTGGGATGTGAGATGGCCAGGCGGACAGGACCGGGGTAGAGGTGAAGAAGTGAGGAGCGAGAAACCGTAGTGGGGATAGGAAAGCCCAAGCCACATCGGCCTATAATTAGAAAAGCCTTCGGAATAAGCTTATAGAATATGTGTGATGTTTGCTATGACCCAAAAGAAGAGCTTGTTTAAATATGTTTGCATGTTTCGTAAACATAAAGTTGCTCATAATGCTTGTCTTATTTTCGTTGGTTGTTCTTTTGTTGTGATCGTCTCGAGTATGCTTCCGCTTGTGTTTAATAAGATAATAGTGAATAGGGCGTCACATGAATGACCCCGAGGTCGGGGCGTTACACTATAAGTACCATAACTTGTGTACGGTGCTCACTTTGGTGCCATAACTTTTTTTCGGACCACTTTAGTGCCAAGTCGGAGGAAAAACGATCGCTTAAGTCCTCCAATTTTAACTGTTCCTTTGCTAACGATTTGTCCTTTGATATTTCCTCCAAAGGAAACTTTTCCACCATTCAGACTGTGTAGATCAACGAACATGCTTAAATCTCCTGTCATATGTCTAGAGCATCCACTGTCCAGGTACCACTTTCTTTTTCTCTTTGTGGTAACCTCAATTTTCACTTTAGGATCAGAATCTGAATTTGAATCTGAATCTGACTTAGCCATTAGATAGAAATTTGAGATATCTTCATCACTATCTTCGCACTCTGTATCACTCCAGGTTTCTGCTTTTAAAGCCTTCTTTGCTTTCTCAAACTTGGTCTTCTTTTTCAGAAGTGGATAGTTTGGTTTGATATGTCCACATTTCTTTCGATAAAAGCATATAATATTCTTTGATTTCTCTGCTTCATCGAAAGACTTTTTCTTCTCAAAAGGCTTCTTACCTTTGAGGTTTCTTCCTTTGATCTTCATTTTCTTATACTTCTTTATAAAGAGAGCTAGTTCTTCATCGTCAACATCTTCATCTTCTGAATTTGCATCAGAATCAATGTTAGTCTTCAAAGCAATTGACTTATTGCCTCTAGATTCGTTCTCCTCATTCCGATTCTCAGTCTCATATGATTGAAGAGTTCCAATTAACTCATTCACTGCTAGAGGGTATGAGGTATGCGATGACCTCATTAGGTCATGATGACAGTGCCTCCAAAGTCAAGAATAATAATGGCCAATTAATGCATATCATCATGATAGGGACTCCAAAGTCAAGATCACTTAATTAGGCTTCTTGAACAAGCTTCATCCTTGGCCATTCATTTTCAAGCTTACTTCTCTCTTTCGTATTCCCCCTGGTTCGACCTCCGATCAAAGCATAAAATATCTCATTTAAAAGCTCAGAACGTGTACTTTAAATCATTAGAAGACATCAAGTTGAAATTTTCACATTCGCATGTAGAAAATGCCAAATATTTGAAATCTGACAAAAATCAGATAGTTTTGCACTGTTCACGAAATTGGACTTGAAAATATAGTAAATGAACTTTGAAAATTCTCAAATTCGGATATTTCATAAACAAGTCCTTAATAAACATTTTTCATGAAGAACACAAAATCTAATTCTCTCTGGAAACACCGTTTTCAGTCACTCAAAAATAGTCCGAAAACAGTTCGCTGGAATAGAATATTTGCTTCTCAAAGTAAGCTCTGTCCAGAATCCAAATCATCTCAGAAAATTCTCAAATTTATACACCTTATAGAAAAGGAAGTTCTCAACAACTTTTGTGAAGGAAACTTTTCCAAACTCAGCCCAGAAAAGCTTGTAGAAAATAAAGACGGTGTGAACATCACCGAAATATCCATTCTGGGCAGTTTTACATGGTCCGAAAATCAAGCCATCGTACCACTCATATCAACTCCAACAATTATGAAATTAAATCATGTAAAACTTCAAGATGTTTGAAACAACTTTCCAGAAGAAAGGGTTTGGAAATTAGGATCACAAAAGTCTCTCGAAAAATAACAAAACGAAAGGGTATAAATGATCCAAAACTGGGTTTTCCAAAATAAGAGAAAACAATTTAGTTCTGATTGGAAAACCACCAAACTTAATCCATAGCCAATTCCTAGGGATTGAAATTGAGGATATTACCATTTTCCTGAGGCTTCCCAAGCCCAAAAATTGGGATGTGATAGCTGTAATGTGTGACGCCCCGATCTCGGGGTTATTTACGTGACGTCCCGTTCATTATTCTTTTTCATTACACAGGTGGAAGCATACTCAGACGTTCACAACAAAAGAACAATCAACGGAAATAAGACAAGCATTATGAGCAACTTTATGTTTACGAAACATGCAAACATATTTAAACAAGCTCTTCTCTTGGGTCATAGCAAACATCACACATATTCTACAAGCCTATTCCGAAGGCTTTTCTAATTACAGGCCGTCGTGGCTTGGACTTTCCTATCCCCACTACGACTTCTCGCTTCTCGCTTCTTCACCTCCACCCCGATCCCGTCCGCTTGGCCATCTCACATCCCACCTGTGGCTTTATCCCGGAACCGGCCCGCCCTGAGGCACCAAGTCCGTTAGGCCCTCACTGAACATCACAAGCGTCGTGATTTGGCGGTAGGCGCGATCTTCTCTGACATTTATCACGATGAGCACTTCGGCTCTCGGTTTCACAGGATTGCCAACGCGGGCTAGGGGAGATGCCATCTATACGGACCTGAAAAAGGGGAAACAACGGGGGATGAGTCGAGGAGACTCAGCAAGTAAAATTTTACTAACAAGCGAGGACATATCAATCGTCATTACACGGAACATTTCTTACCGCACCAGCCTCCGTGGCCGATCAAACAACGACGGACATAACAAGAATAAAACAAGGACTCCAGGCATGACTAAGTCACGGTTTACCTCATGTGTCGCGCCTCGGTTTCTAATTCGTATTAGATACATGCAAAAACACGAAACAAGGCAAACTTGTTATAGATAACACAACATTGGGACACCAAGAACCGAGAACGGGGAAAGCTCGTGATACAACGTATTTCAACGTCATTTTCCAGTAGTAAAATCTCACTTACTCTTGATAAAACAAGAACTAAAGAGTAGAGAACAGGCGGAAAGGCGACGGTCTCGGTTTCGAACAACTCTCAGTAATGGCTTTTCTTTCTCTCTCTCGGATTTTCTTTCTCTCTTGATTTTTCTTTTTTTCTCTCTCTATCTCGGCACTCTCTCTCTCTCTCTCTCTCTATTTCTTGACCGGTTGGTGCACATGGGAAAAAGTGAGGCCAATACTCCCTAATGGTTTCTATTTATAGAGGAATTGGCTTGGCTAGGAAGTCAACAAGGTAAGCGCACGTGTCACGTGGGGGTGTGAGGTAAGCGCACGCATCATTGGAGTATTTGGTAAGCGCGTGCATCATCCTTTCATTAATGGACTAAGTCCCAAAAGTCAAAACTAATTATGTAGTGGCCAATTATTTCTCCCTTTCTCTCTCCTCACTCATTGGCCGTGGGTCTCTCTCTCCCCCAAGCTGCCGTGGCTTCCTCTCCCTCTCCCTTGGTCAATTCTTGATGACCAAGGCTCATAATAGCTTCATAAATAGCCATAATGGTAAGTTGAAAATGAAGGCCAAGCAATAAATGAAGGTAATGATGATGAAGATAAGGTTTGACCTAGTCAAATTTTCTAGGGTTTTCTCTAATTGGCTGAATTCGATCCCAATTTGTTCGGACCAAACGGGTCTCGCGAAAATACGCACGTAATGTCCAAATCGAACCGCGCACCATAATTATTCTCAAACTTTTCCCGAGGGTTTTCCATGACAAATCACGTATAAAAAATCTCATTCAATCCGAGGTTCGGCATGGGAATATCCTTAAATATTACCAAAAGACCTCAAGTCGAGATTCCAACATTTTTCATAAAACAATTGATAAATCTTTGAAATTTGACAAAACCGAACAGTTTTGCACTGTTCACGAAATTGGACTTGAAAATATTGTAAATGAACTCCAAAATTTCTCAAATTCGGATATGTCATAAACAAGACCTTAACAAACATTTCTTGTGAAGAACACAAATTCAGAATCTTTCCGTAAACACCATTTTCAGTCACTCAAAAACAGACTAAAAATAGTTCGCTGGAACAGAATATTTACTTCTAAAAATAAGCTCTGTCCAAAATCCAAATCATCTCAGAAAATTCCCAAATTAACACACGTTATAGAAAAGGAAGTTCTCAACAACTTTCATAAAGGAAACTTTTCCAAAATTGGCCCAGAAAAGCTCGTAGAAAATAAAGACAATGTAAACATCAACGAAATACCCATTCTGGGCAGTTTCACACGGTCCGAAAATCAGGCCATCGTACTACTCATATCAACTCCAAAAATTCTCAAATTAAAGTATGCAAAACGTCATGATGTTTGGAACAATTTTCAAGAAGAAAGTATTTGGAAATTCGGATCACAAAAGCCTTCCCAAAAATAAAAAAAAACGAAGGAGTACCAAGGATTTGAAATACGGTTTTCCAAAACAAGAGTAGAAATTTTTGTTCCAATTGGAAAACCATTAAACTTAAACCATAGACATTTTCCAAGGACTGAAATTGAGGATGTGACATAATGCATTCTTGTTAAAGTATTTGATTGTTAATCAATTATTGTCTTAGATTGAAACAATCAAAACTTTCCTTCTGTGAAATCCATACCGGATCACTAGCTATTTTGTTTGGTTTTGAATTCTGCGTATGAAGAAATTCTGCATCTGCATCTGAAGAACTTCTGTGTCTGCGTCTGAATAATTTCTTCGTTTGCATCTGACTAATTCTGCGTCTGAATCTCAGAATTAATGTTATGTGGGTCTTCAATAAGGTACTTGACAGCTTGTAAGGTCTGAATAACTTCCTTCTGAATTTCCGGAATATACATACTTGGAGTAAATTAGTTCAGAATAAGTATCGGACTTTATAAATATCATGGAAGGTTTTGTCAGCTTCAAAATCAGCAGGAGTTTTTCTCAACATCAGGATGATGAGAGGCAATCCTTAGTCTATACACATTCTCAAGTACCAAACTCTTGCAAGATGAGTGAAAAGATTTCATTTCTACAAGGTAAAGGGATTTCTCGTATAAGGTACGGTAACCAAAATGACGAGAGGCAGTTCATTTCTCTACCCCATATACTACCATTGATTCTTTGCTTGACCATTTTTGAGCCCATACACTTAGAGGTTCCTTTTAAATTTCCTCTATCAAGAATCACCCCACATTGGGGCAGCTTGAGGTAAATCGGTATCACAGGGAGGATTCAAATTCAGAGAGAGCAAGAAGAGCGTCCCTCCCTTTTGATCACCGCCCCGTGACTTCGGCCTCGTCATCTTCACGGATCCGGCGGTCCTTGACAGAGTCCTCCAAGATAAGCACATCATCGATGGCAGGATGATCGAGGCTAAGAGGGCTTTGTCAAGAGAGGAGCAGCAAACTAAAGCCTATAAAAAATGCCAACATGTCATTAATAACAGTAATGTTCTCACCTGAGAACCAAGCAAGACAAGAAGGATGAGGAGTTTATAAGATCTAAAATTTTCTATGATCATCAGCCGCAACAGCTTGCACAAGATGAAAAAGATGAATAGAAATTTTCTTGTTCTCACTTGCATTAATCTTTGAGTGTTTTTATTATAGATGAACTCTCGCGATAATTTAAGTGCCCTAGGATGACAAAGAGTAGTTCTTCTTCTATCCCATACACTTATATCCCTTGTTAGCCTAATTGAGCTAGCAATTTCCTTTCGTACGAACCCAGTTGGCGATCATCCCCCACACCGGGGCAAGGCAAAAGTCACCACAGTTTAAGCATCATGGTCCAAAGTACCGAATGAAGATGAAGACTCCTAGAGCCTAATAACATTGTTCTGTTCAAACTTGTTTAGGCTAGTCCTGTCAACACCAAAAGAATAGCAAAGATACTAAAAACTAGGGGCATGAAAAAACAGTATGCCTGGTAAAAGCAAGGCCAACACCCATGAATAAAAAATAAAGAAAAAGAAAAAGGAAAGAAGAAAAATGAGGAAGAAAGATGAAGAGAAAGGAGTCCCTTATTTCTGGGTAACTGGTGTGAAAAACAATGAAGTTTTAACCGAAGAGATCTTTGAACGTGATGAAAGTGCTCTCAAATACCTCAAAGTTATTAAGTGGTGTAGAATATATGACCCCAAAGGGTTTAGACTTGAGTTCTTCTTTGATATAAATTTCTACTTTAAAAACTTTGTCTTGACAAAGATCTGCCACATGGTAGATGAAGACAAACCTATTCTTAAGAAAACAATTGGACAGAGATCGAATGGTATCCAAGAAAATGCTTGATGCATAAACTCCTCAAGAAAAAGTTGTCCAAGAAGCCAAAACACGGGATTACCCAAGGGAGTTTTCCAAAGTGATCCTAACGGCGGAAAAGAAGACTGGTGACAATGCCAAGATGATTACCAATCCTCATCCTTATACATATTTTTTAGCCCAACGATCATTTCGTTCCTCAACCTGTAAACCAAGCCTACGTTACATCCCTCATGAAGTCTCTTTTGACTAGAGCACTTGAATTAAAGTGGAATTTCAAATGTTTATAAACAACGATCGAGGAAGTGCGAGCAAGACTATTTTTATCTCGTTTTGCAAAGTTCTTGACTTGTAAACTTGGAGATAATTGCAGAATATTTGCTTTCATGGCCTTGACTTGGACAGTCACCAATGGACGAGACAAACAATCTTTTGTAATGAGAGTAAGTGGAAAGTTCTTTCTGACTGAAGGTCCCTTGTTCAACATCTCGGGAAGTCCACCTTGCGAGCAAAAATTATCTTGATTGACCCTCGATGGATATTTAGTGCTGCAAACATGGCAAAATCATCATGCATAAACTTTCAAATACACATTCTGGAATAGCCTAGCTTGTCTATCCTTGATGAATGCACGCAAGTTTGTGCTAATTGTCTTTGACAGCTCAGAGTTTTAATCCCCAGTGATAGAACACGAAAATGCAGGCACTAGAGAAGCCCTCATTATCATCCCAAGAGAGATGTCCCGAAAAAGGTTGGGTATTCAGTAGATGATGCATCAAACCTCCGGGTAAGAAACCCTAAGTATTTCATTAGAATTCTTTTCAAACTATCCAGAAGGTAAACGAGGTGTTTCTTTGAAAAAGAAAAGTATCTTGACTTGCTGGTCAAGATATTTCATATGATATTTTAGAATAGCCTCAGTTGTCTATTTCTTCAATGAATGCGTATGTTTTTGCACAAAGAAAACTTGTCTGATAGGAGACATGCCCTTAAGAGATAGGAACGTGCCCAGGTAAGTATATTCTACCCATGCCCAGTTCCAAAAATCATGTACCTATGATTATTATGGTACCTTTTGAACATTGGATTGACCCCTTTGTTCACCCTTTGAACATTGGACTGACCCCTCTATTCACCAACTGAACATGGAACTGACCCCTTCTATTCACATCAAATCCTCAGGCAAGGACCCCTAGGTGCTCATCGTTTGAGTCTTTTCAAGACCTGCTGGCAAGGACCCACCAGGCAAACCATTAAATCCTCGGGTAAGGACCCCTAGGTGCTCATCGTTTGAGTCTTTTCAAGACCTGCTGATGAGGACCCACCAGGCAAATCATCAAATCCTCGGGCAAGGACCCCCAGGTGCTCATCGTTTGAGTCTTTTCAAAACCTACTGACGAGGACCTACTAGGCAAACCAACAAATCCCTAAGCGAAAGCCCTCAGGTGCTCATTGTTTGAGTCTTTTCAAGACCTGCTGGCGAGAACTCGCCAGACAAACCAACAAATTCTAAGGCGAGGACCCCCAGGTGCTCATTGTTTGAGTCTTTCCAAGACCTGCTAACGAGGACCCACCAAGCAAACCATCAAATCCTTGGGCGAGGACCCCGAGGTACTTTGTCAAAGCAAAATCCAGTCAAGGCAACCGAAAAAAGATTCGCATCCTAGACAAACGAAATCCAGTCAAAGCAACCGAAGATAGGTTCGGTACCTAGGCAAACGATTTCCCTAGCCAAGGCAACCGAAGAAAAGTTCGGGCCCTAGACAAATAAAATCCAATTAAGACGACCGAAGAAAGGTTTGAGTCCTAGACAAAAGCAATCACCGTCAAGGCGACCGAAGATAGGTTCGGGTCTTAGATAAATCATTTCCCCCGTTAAGGCGACCGAAAACAAGTTCGGGTCCTCGACACACAATATCAACTATCTGGAATTACTCTACCGTTCGGTAAGGTGAGTAGCTCTAGGTATGTTTTTATTTGCTTTAGCATGCATCATCTTATCGCATCATAAAAATGGGACTCACGGTCTCGCAAAAAGTAACATTCATCGAGCATGCATGGGCCAAATTTAGGTGTCATTTTATCTTTGAACGTAACCTCTGCGAGTTCAATCTCTACGAGCTCACCTTCAAAGAGGGGCAGCTGTTGACACCTATTTTAATTTGCCCAAAATTAATTGCACAAAATTTAGGAGTTTTTTTTTGGGTAAAGGTATGAATTATATTACTTTTCAAAGTCACCAAGTACAAACAAAGCAAAAGGACCCTCTTTCCAATGTAACAAGAAGAGGGGAAAGGAGGGCCACTCAACAAGTCCTATACAAGGAGCAAAGCCCTATACAAGACAAACTATACAAAATTTAGGAGTTAATTTTCATTAATTCCTAAAACAAAAAATATTTCTATTTAAATGCATTGCGTATAGAAATTAGGCACATTTTGTATTAATAGGGTCTATTAGAACTTTAAAAAAAATAAAAATCAAAAAAATCAAAATTAAAAAAAATTCCAAGTTGGGCCGGGTTGGGGCTGGGTCAACCCGACCCTTTTCTTTTTTCTCTTTTTTCTTATTCGCATGGGCCCAGCCCACCTTTTTTTTTCTTTTCTTTTCCTCTTTCCGCGCGAGCTGGGTCTGGCCCAGCCCATCTTCCTTTCTCCTCCACCTCCCCTAGTTCAGCCTCTCCTCTCTCTCCTCTGTTTTCCTCTATCTCGACCGCACCTGGGATGACGCGGAATACCTGCTCCACCGCGCAAATTGGCCACGAAAGTCTTTCGTAGGAGCGGTAAGCCAGTCCAAAGCATTAAAGGGAGCAGAGAGTGGCATCATTGTCATCGGCTATAGGCCAGCGAGAGGAGAGAGAGAGAGAGGGTAGAGGACTGGTTCGGTTTTGATAGAAAAAAACACAGAGAGAGCATGAGAGCGTGAGCCAAGAGAGAAAGGGAGCTTCCAGCGGCCACCGTGCCTCAGCTTCAGCCATGCATCCCCGCCGCCGAACCGACGGTGGCGACACAAAGAGAGAGAGAGGAGTCGATCAACCATTTTGAAGAGAAAACAGAACAGAGAGAGACCGAGAGAAACAAAGAGAGAATAGAGAGAAAAGAGAGAGAAAGAGGACGGGTTTGTGTATTTTGCAGGTCCTATTAGCCTTGTCGTTGCCCACAGAGCAGCCAAAAGCCCCTTAGAATCGTTGCCAACCAGTGAGTCCTTACGACCGAGACACCCCCTGTTTTCCCCTGTTTTTTGGCTCGGTTTGGTTGAGACTTGCATCGGCCGTTTTGCACGAATCCCGGCTCATGCCGTCGTCCCTCACGATCTGTGTGCTACCGTCGAAGATAGGGTAAGTCACCGGAGTACGCCGTAACCCCGAGGTAGGTTGAAAATCATTTATTTCGGTCACGTACGCCATTTATTCGACAAAATGCCTCATAGAGGCCGATTTTTCATTCGGTCGCCGGCCAGCGAACGACAGTCGGACAGTGACCCAGGTGGGCGGCGAGGCTTGGTGGTGTTAGAAGCAGATCTTGGGCCGGTGATGGTTTGAGTCCGCCGGCGAAAGGCCAATTTTGGCCTGTCGGTGTCTTCGTGTGTTTATACACGCAGGGTTGACCCGACCCGGGTCAACACCTTGGGTTGGATCCGTCCGACCCAGTTTCTTTATTTTATTTTTTTATTATTTTTTTTAAAAAAAAATTTTAAAAAAAATTTCTTTCTTTTTTTTCCTTCTTCTGTATTTACTTTTTTTTTGAAAAAAAATTTTAAAAAAAGAAGAAGAACAAAAAGATCCTCTTCTTTAAATTATGTGGTTTATTTTAAGTGTTTTAAAAATCACCATGTTTTTTTAAATTAGATAAGGCTGAGATTGCACAGTAGTATATTGCACGCTTTTTTTATTACCATTGTATTATTATTATGCATGTTTTTAATACAATTGCATGATTTCTTATGTTTTGAATGTCATCTGACTTAGTTAAGGCTAGAATCTTAGGTTGCATATATGTTTTGACTGCTAATCATTTCTGATTACGCAATCACTTGATCACCTCACATGTTAGGAGAAAGGTCCTAAAATCAATCAAATTGCCTGATAAATGTTTTAAAAAATGAACAGGATAAAAAGGTACTGAAAGGGCATTAGTTAGCCAACTAGTGTAACTAAGTCCTTGAACTCATTTAATCTCTGATTCGTAGGAATAAGGTGATTCTCCCATCACCTTATTTGGGTTTCTAATCGACTCACCCCAAATCGATTAGTGGCGACTCCTTGGTATAAACCACTTGCATGTTAAATATTTAAACCCTAAGACGTAATATGGTATGGGCTTGGGAGAGCCCGAGTTAAGTCCCGAACCTAGAGTTAGCACATACTAGGCGAGACTCCCCTTTTTTTACATGTTAAAAAAAAATCGGGAAATCGGTCGCGACAAATTACGATAAATACAACTTACATTAATAATAGAGATTTACAATATCTAATGACAGGTATATACACCAACCAAAAATGGATCAACAGCCACTAACTTCAAAAAGGGGTATGTGGTCTGGGCGGTCAAAAGCTAACTAAGAAGGGCTCCAGTCAAAAAGTGTCGGCCCTACTCTAGCTATGGTCAAAAGCTAAACCCTAGGGTACCCAATCTAGGTCGGATCCCGAAGACTTGGATGAGTCATCGGATGACTCGGACTCGGAGTCCATAGACTCTGGCTCGAACTTGACATCCACTAGCTCTTCTTTGGGGTCGCTCTCCGGTTCTAGCTCCACCTCCATCGGCTTCGGCTTAGGATCGGACTCCTACTCCATCAGCTCATTCTCGGGGTCAGAATCTATCTAAAAAATGATTAGCCAGGGGTCGGAATCCTCCTCGGACAAGGCCTCAGGGCTGGCTACCTCTTCGTTAATATCCTGCGGGTCCCATTGGTTTACTCCGATGATCGAGATATCAAAGGTCCCAAGGGGCCCATAAACTCCAAACGAGTCCCGGAAGCACCGACCTAGATACTGGCGAGCCTGAAACCGTGGTTCGCCTATGTTGACCCAAATAGTGGTTAAATATCTAATATAAGTCTCCCCGTTCCTTACAGGGTACTCGATCATCGACCGTTATATGCGGTACGGGATCCCAAAACGGAATGGTACTCGTGCCATCTCAAGGTCGGGGGTCCGAAAAGTTGGTGTTTAAACAACAGTGAGAATAAATCTCAGCGAGTAGGCCCCTTAAACCTAAACTAGGCTAACATGCACCTCCGGACAATTACTAAGCAAACACATAGTTCAGAACACAAACGACTTAGGCCCTCGGGCCCAAATCCAATACATAATTGACCCTGTAGGCTAGGCATGTAATAATAACGATAATGACACAGAACCCAACCATGGCACACACGCGCAATCATTTGGCCACAAAACCTGCCATGCACATGCTCATGCTCATTCCTGCACACATGCACGCATGCTAATGCCGTACTCATACTTGCACAAACCAATGCACACCTGCACACATGCCAATTTCTCAATTCACTTTTGATCCGCATAAAACGCATCAGGTCCGACCCGCCTAAAACGCATCAGGTTCGATACTATTCGATCAATCTCCGGCCCGCATAAAATGCATCAGGCTCATGACATAACCCGCGTAAAATGCATCAGGTTAGCCATCTTTCGATAGTCCGAGCATCGTCCCGCGTACACACGCATCAGGACGGGTTCAATACCCCGCATAAAACGCATCAGGTTTTTATGTGATCACACGTACTCAAACCACTAATTATTATCTGAACCTCACGTAAAAAGCATCAGGACATTTAAGTGATCACATGCTCATATCATATGTGCACACTCATATATGCATATGTTATGCTAATGCTCGATATGCATATTCAAGGCCATAACATCCACACTTGGCATTCGTAAAATTCACACCAGGCACTCAATTTAACTTGGCCACATACTCAATTAATGCCACACATGCTCAATGAACTAATTAATCCAAATCAGCCACAACACATAATCGGCATCCAAATTCATGCAATTAAATCAATATAATTATGCAAACTCAAGGCCCGCCATGCTCCTCAGTTCTCGGCCACATTAAACACGCAACATGGCATCACATAATCAACTCCAAATAATGCACAATTCAGCCACCACATAGGCAATTCAAGGCACATTTGGCAATGTCGCGACCTACCCCTCGAGGGCCGAACTCGGATGAGGCGGGTTTAGAGATAAGTGTTCATGAGATGGTTCATATGGCACTTTTTTGAAATGATTTTACTGAAGTGTAAATCTTTTGTTTAGCCATATAACTCATTGATCATGAACGTGGATTTTCCCTAAATCCATATCTCGCGTGACAGCGGATTGATTATTATTTTTTAGGAGTCGCCACTAGCCTAGGTCGGGGGTCGGCTAGAATACCCAACCGAAACGCGGGAATTTCGTTTCGGTTTCTACGAAAACCAGAGATCAAAGGTTCGGGGACTAGCTTACGTTAATATTTCTATTAACGCCCTTTCGGTACCGCTAAACTTAATATGGTTGTTATCTAAGTCGTCATGCATTTATTTTTTACCATTTTCATGCCAAAGTCTTAGTCCACAAGGTGATCATGCATTTTGTTTTTGTATTTTCATTTTTGAGATTCTAAACTAATCCTATCTTAGTCTAGAAAAAGAAAGAAACAATCAATTGTATTGAAAGACTTTTCGTAAAGTAAACACTCGAAGTATTGAAAAGACGAGCTAATTCTAAGTGCGAGAAAGTAAAAAGAAGAACCCGCAACTCGTCGGGTGTTTATTACAACACGAATCGAAAACCCGAGACATGATCGGGAATGAATGAATTAAGTACAAATTGAAACCGGATTGGACATCGGTTTGGAACCATCATCGAATGAGTACAAATTGAGACCGGATTGGACATCGGTCAATCACCTTGGTCTTTTCGATTTTGGATTATCCTCCCATGGACCGCCTCTCGGGTGTCGGTATTTACATTCATAACATTCATTCATGAAAAGACAACATATGAAAGAACAATGATGTAATCAATTTACTAATTAAGCACGGGCCTCGGGATCGGCCTTTGTTTTTCATGCGTTTCGATTCATCACCCACTTAATCACCTAACATTGATTGATTAATGGTTAATGATAATGGGCTACCATTTGCATTCACAAAACGGCAACTCATATCAATTAACCCCTAAAGTCGGGTTCTAATGATCTTGAATGGGCTACCCGCCGAACATGCACCGGGCCTAACATTCATCTAACAAATACATGCATAATAATAAAATGAACATGCATTCAAGCCCATGGGCCTTGTTTCGAAATCAATCCAACAATGAGAAGTGGGCTTTTTAAAAAAAGACCACTTATTCAATTAATGTGCCTAATTCGGATTGAATCTGTTCAAGTATGGTTAACTATCCTAATGACGTCCGAATGAAGTGATTTAGGTGTCATTAGAAAGCTTATGACATGAGGAACAAAAGTCAAGAAGACCATTTTTCCTAAATCTTAGCCAATTTTCCTGAAAATATCAAATTAAATCTCAGTGACAGGCTGGACTTGGTTCAGTTATGAATTTCAAAATAATGGCGGGCAAAATAACAAACCTTATCAAAACAGCGCAAAAATTTTTGTGCAGTTAGGATTCCCCATGTGCAACAACTTTCATGTTTTGAGTTTTTGCTAAAAAGCCCTCCAAATGTTTATAAAATTCAATTTTCGCGAGGGACTCAATTGCAAATGAAATTTTAACCTGAAAAGACCTTTCATGAGATTTTAAGCAAATTGATCCTTCAAAAATTGCTATTAGGTCCTCAAAATCTCCAGTTAGTATATTGAGACCCCAATGAACAACTTTGAAGTTTTGAATTTTCGCAAAAAAGGGCTCTAACTTCATCAAATTCGGAGAAACACTTTGTGAACTCCAAAGGAACAAAAATCAGATCTGGACACAGAACTGATCAAATCATGAGAATTCCTTTTGAAAATTCAAATGATCTTCGATTTTGATGAAATTAGTATCAATAGAAAGATCTCGATCTCAAGAAGAACTTTCGTGAAGAACATGTTTTCATATCTCGAACGCACGAATTTATGAAGACCGAAGAACACATGAAGGTCGAACTGAAACCAGCATATCACCAGATTATGTGCAGCTGACGTGGCAAATCGTACTAGGCTAATGTGCTCAGAATTTTATGAAAAGTTTACAGTGCATAGATCAAGATGTGTTTTACAACTTTCATGAAGGAAGTTTTTCCAGAAAATGATCGTAGAAAATCATAAAATTCATCGAACAGCACAACATCAGTCAGGAATGCATCAGAACAAACTTAAACAGACAATTACAGATTCTGATCTTGACGTCTAACAGTGTTTTGACATAGCAAATGAAGTCCGATCGAGGCATATGATATACCAAATCGAAGCTTAAGACGAGTTCTACGACTCTCTAGTTCATCATTTCATCAGATTTCGATGTTAACGAACTCGAATCAGCATCTCAAGCAATCAGGTTTTTCTGGACACGAATTTGCAGAGTTGCGTTTAAGCGTTCTTACCTTGTCTCACGGTGATCCAATGCTCAAGCGAGCGATCCGGCCTCCGTATTCTGATCTAGAATATCACGAAGAGGCCTCGGAAAGCTCGGCCAACCTACGACAATGGATTACACAAAATGATGTGAGAATGAGTTCGTTTTCTCACAAATGGACTAATCAGCGAAAATCAAGTTTAAAATGCGATCCGGTGGCCGTTTGATGCAAGGCCGGACACCACAGCGACTTGAGGACACCGAGGATGATAGTCGGTTGCTTGGAATCGCCGGAGGAGGTCGCCGGAAGGCCGGATCAGCCGGTTGTAGCAGCTGATCACATCACCGGCGGCAATGCCGGTGATGCTGCCGAGAAGAAGAACTCGCCGGAGGGGGCCGCTCCGGCCACCAGGAAAGGCGGCTGCTGTTGCGACGGGCCTTAGGCCACCGTGGGGGACGCTGGTGGAGGAGGAGCTCGCCGGAAATCAGCCGGCAAGTACCGAAAAAAGCTGCTGCCGTGAGAGAGAGCTTGAGAGAGAGATGAACGTGAAAGGGGAAGAGAGGGATGAACGTGAGAGGGAGAGAGAGGGAGAGAGAGAGAGAGAGGAGAGAGAAAACCAGATCTGAAATGAACCCCCCCCAAATTTTGGAGGGAAAAAACCTTATATATCCCCCTTTAATTTTGGAATTTTACCCTTGCATTAATCTAATAGCCCAAAATGCATTTTTTAATGATTAAAAATCTTCTTTAAGGGCTAAAGATTAATGACATGGCATCATGTATGGACATGATCAATTCTAAATGAATGGCCATGATTGATTTGCTAATCCCCTAATTAATTTGCTTAATCTTTGAATGAGGGCATTTTTGTCATTCTTAATTAAGGGCATTTTTTGTCATTTTTGATTAAGGGCATTTTTTGTCATTTTTGCACTCAAGAGGATGTGACTGACCTTGATTGGTCCGACCAGATCATCGATCGTCAAAATTTTCAACCGGAAAATGATTAATCCGATCGGACTAGTTTAATTTGAATTAAACCAATTTGAGTCAATTAGCCCTGAATTCGGGTAATTGCATGATCAAGCTAGACTAACAAATTTAATTGAAGTCTAATTGACCAAATTGAGTCTCAATTCATCAAATTGATTATTAGTCTAGAGTGGGTCAAGTTGAATTGCACTAATTAGACCAATTACTCTTAGACTTCATAATCATTGGATCACTAAATTGATCAAATTGACCCAAATTCATGTGATTCTTCCAAAATTTATTTTGAATTTGGATTTCATATAAGAAATTAGGCTCATTCGTGCCTCAATTGCGCACCTCATGAGGAATTGATCAAAATCACTGATTAGGGTTAAAATTGGGGGTTTTTGTGTTTGGCTTGGAATTGCAAAATTGATTCAAGAATTGGATATAAAATGACCTCTAGATCAAATGTCGTGAAGAAAACTAATCTAAAAAATGACTAGAAATGAAGTAATTTCATTTTTGGCCGATTTGAATCAATTTCCGCAATTTGGGGAAAAGTTGATTCTAAATCGATTTTTGCAAAATTTCTAATGCCAAAAGAAAATTGAATGTAAAATAGGATGATTTTTGGATTTTTGAATTTTTTCAAATTTTTTGGTCAAAGGTTTGACCAAAAGTCAAACCCTAGTTGACTTTTCACTAGGAGCTTGATTTTATGATCGAATCTTTGAATTTTTCTAAAATTTCAACTTCTAAAGTGAAATTGGACTTGAAATGAACCTTTTTATGCGAAAAGCCCCAATTTGACATGGGGTTGACTTTTGGTCAAAGGGTTGACCAAAAAGTCAACGCCAAAGTCAACCGTTTGACTTTTCGGGTTTTTGTATGAAATGAATAGAAAATCGCTTGTAAAAGCTAAGCCAACAGACAGAATTAAAAAACGGCATTTTTTTGCTCGAGAAACAGGCTCCGTCGCGATCGGAAACCATAATCTCGAATTTTTATTTTTA
Source organism: Syzygium syzygioides (assembly GCA_031216285.1). NCBI lineage: Eukaryota > Viridiplantae > Streptophyta > Magnoliopsida > Myrtales > Myrtaceae > Syzygium > Syzygium syzygioides. The sequence goes on along the minus strand of CM062244.1, from coordinate 15,878,245 downwards.
ATGACGCATCGGCTAAAATTAGGTGTCAACAGGCAATTCACAAACAAATCACATATTAGCTGTACGGGGTCCAATTAATCCTATAATGGACAGCCACTAATCAGTCTACTCTAGGTTACTAATTCACTTCCAAATCATCACTTTAGGCTCCCAAATTCACCATACAATCAGCCACTATACGGCCTGCACATTGTACCCATTTTAATTTGCATAATTGCCCAAACCAAGTCCATAATGAACAACCAACTACCAGCCCATTCTAAGCCACCAAATCACATTTAAATCATCACATTTATCCATCAAGACAACCACAAGATCAGCCCTAATCATCTGCCGCTAATTAACCCCTAAACCTATCTAGAAATGTATAATAGCCTAATTAGGATTTAGGGTTTGTACTCATAAGGTCTCCTAAGCTTTAAAGGTGGCTGGATAGGTAGGAAAATGGGCTGGACGGTGCTGGTCCTGGCCGATTTAGCGGCAGCACCAGCGGCGGACGGCGGCGAATGTCGGCGACCGGCGACGGCTTGAGGGTTCTCGGCTGGTCAAGCGGCTGAGGGAGGAGAGGAAATGGAGAGAGAGTGACGAGAGGGGCGGATGAGTTGTGGTGGTGATGGGCTCGAGCGGACGGCGGCGGCTTAAGCGTTGGTTCCGGCGGGTGGCGACATGAGCGGCGGTGGTGCTCCGGCATAGCTCTCACGTGGCCAAGAAAGAGAGAATGGGGAGAGAGTGAGCTACCAAAAATGAGAGGGTGAGGGGGAGAGAATGACCGGCCAATGTGAGAAGTGAGGGGTGAGAGAGAGATTGCAAGAGTTTTTAGCAAAATTGGTGAGTGGGGGTGGTTCAACTAATCCACCAAAAATGACCATCATGTCCAATAATCAAGGGCTCGGATTGAATCTTGACAAAATATCTAGGGGCAAATTGGTCCATCAATTTTGGCAATAATAGAGGCTGATTAGTCCAAACTAAATCCCAAAATTCGAAATCAAGGCTTATGGGTCCTAAGGCAAAACGGTAATATTCCGGTCCCGTGCCGAAATTTCATTTTTCAACCGTACCGATCCCAAACATGATTGGCCATACTAATACGACGCTGTCCTTGCAAAACAGCCGCGTTCGTCCTTGAAATTCGACATTCAAGTCCGGATTCAATTCAACGATCAATTTCGCTCAAATGCGATTTTAGCATCTCTCATTAACGGACGGCTATTTAGGGGTTACGCATATTGATTTAAAATTACTCGAGTCGTGACGGTCTCGATTTCCAAGAGGACGCGAGGATTTATCATTAGTTCCGGGGGTCGCAATCGTTCGGAATAAGTTCGGGATTGTTCGCCACGTATACTCTCGATCGTGTAGAATCACCCGCTATCCGGTCTCACATCGTTGGCCAAACCAAATCCGTCACCTTCCTTGAATCGGCCCATATTGGCCCAAGATATTCCCCCGTCATTCCTCGGAATCGAACTCGATTCACGATTGAGTTCTTGGGTCCACATACCGTTTTCCTAGTTAGCCATTCCCTATTTATCAGTATCCCGAGAATAATTAGTTTCGGGCAAGATTACTAAAACGAAATAAGAAACAACCATCCATTTCATTGATCTCGAAAGTGGGTCGAATTCAGGATGTTACAACTCTTCCCCCCTTACAAAAATTTCATCCTCGAAATTTACAACTCAAACCCGACTACTCAAACAAATGGGAGTGTTGACGTCACATCATTTCTTCACTCTCCCAAGTGGCACCTTTAGTTCTATGGTGTTCCCATACAACTTTGACCATTGGGATCGTCTTGTTTCGAAGCACCCGATCTTTTCTATCCTCAATCCTCACTGGTTTCCCCATGTATGACATTCTGTCGTCCACGTCTTCAATCGGCGTAACTTTTCTGGTGACTTTGTGTGGTCCTTGATCTTTCTCGAATAGTCTCGACTGTCTCAACTGTTTATTGTACCAATTTTAGGCCCATTATGCTCCGTTCTCCAACTTTATCCCAACACACTGGCATCCTGCATGCTTTTCCATACAACGCCTCAAACGGCACCATCTGAATCATCTGTTGATAGCTATTATTGTAGGCGAACTCGATCAGATGTAACTGCTCTTTCCATTTACCTTGGAAGTCCAACACACAAGCACACAATATGTCCTCCAAGGTCCAGATAGTCCTTTCCAACTGGCCATCCGTCTGTGGATGATAGGCCGTACTGAACTGAAGCTTTGTCCCAAAGGCCGTTTGTAAACTTTTTCAAAAATTGGTAGTAAATCTTGGATCACTGTATGATGTGATCATCACCGGTGCTTCATGTAGTCAGACAATCCGTCGTACGTATAAATCTGCATACCTTCCTAACTCAAAATCCTTTCGCAATGCTAGGAAGTGCACTGACTTGGTCAGTCTGTCTATAATCACCCAAATTGAATCGTGCCCCTCTAGCTCCTTGGTAACCCCGTAACAAAATCCATTGTGATATGCTCCTATTTCCATTCGGGGATTTCCAATGGTCACAGCAGTCCTCTAGGCTTACAATACTGCGCCTTTACCTGCTGATAGGTTAGACATTTCGCCACATGCTTAGCCACGTCCATTTTCATACCGTTCCACCAGTGATGTTAACGCAAATTTTGGTACATCTTTGTGCTACCCGGATGAATGTTGTAGTTGCTACGGTGAGCTTCTGCCAAGATCTCCTCCTTAAATTCCAAATCATCGGACACGCGTAATTATCTACGGAACTTTAAAATCCCTTCCTCGGATATTTGAAAGTCCTGTTTTCTCTTGGCGGCATCCATTTCCACAATTTTCTGAATTTCTTGGTCCATAGACTACAATGCCTTAATCTTGGTTTGGATCTCCAGTTCGATCCTCAATGCAGCAATTAGATTCGACACATGGCTTACCTCAAATTTAAACTCCAAATCTCTTAAACTTTTCAATAAGGTCCACTCCTTGACCATCATGTGCGACATACTTGACTTCCGACTTAACGCATCTACTACTCGATTAGCCTTTCCAGGGTGACATATCCTTGAGAAGTTCCATCCAACGACACTGCCTCATATTTAATTCCTTCTGCGAAAATAAATACTTGAGACTCTAATGATCCGTATAAATCTACATGTTTTCACCGCACAAATAGTGCCTCCAAATTTTGAGGGCGAAGATGATTACAGCTAATTCCAGGTCATGAGACGGATAATTCATCTGGTGCAGTCTTAACTGACGCGATGCATATGCAACTACCCTTACGTATTGCATCAATACACATCCAAATCCTCTCAACGAAGCATTACTGTAGACCTCAAATCCTCCTGGTCCGGACGGAATAGTAAATACTAGAGCAGTCGTCAGCCTATGCTTCAACTCCTGAAAACTCCTTTTGCACTTATCGTTCCATTCGAACTTTGCCTCCTTTTTGAGCAACAGTGTCAACGGCGTGGCTATTGACGAGAACCCTTTTACAAAGCGTCGATAATACTCGGCTAATCCCAAGAAACTCCGAATCTCAATCACTGATGTTGACCTTGGCTACTTAGTCACTGTCTCAATCTTAGTCGGGTCCATGGAAATTCCATCTATGGATATTATATATCCCAGAAATGCCACTCGGTTGAGCCAGAACTCACACTTACTGAACTTGACATAAAATGCGTGTTCTCTTAAAGTCCGTAGTACTTCAGTCAGATGTACCTCATGTTCTTCTGGGCTCTTCGAGTATACAACTATATCGTCAATGAAGACTATGACGAATCAATCCAAAAACTCCTTAAATACCCGATTCATTAAGTCTATGAATGCAGCAGGGGCATTCGTTAATCCAAAAGGCATCACTGTGAATTCATAATGTCCATATCTCGTATGAAAAGCCGTCTTAGAAATATCCTCTTTTCAAATCCTCAACTAATGATATCCCGTCTGTAGATCAATCTTAGAAAATACTGAGGCTCCTTACAATTGATCAAGTCGTCAATCCTCGGCAGTGGGTACTTATTCTTGATGGTCACCTGATTCAACTGCCGGTAGTCGATACATAACCTTAATGTTCCATCCTTCTTCCTTACAACTAGCACCGGCGCCCCCATGGAGACGCCCTTAGGTGGATGAATCCCTTGTCTAACAATTGTTGTATCTAGACTTTTAATTCCTTCAGTTCTGACAGGGATATCCGATACGGTGCCTTCGAGATTAGATCAGTTTCTGGGGTCAACTCAATTACAAATTCCACTTCTCTTTTCGGTGGCAAGCCCAGCAATTCTTGAGGAAAGACTTTGAGAAAATTGCACGCCACGGGTATCTCTTCCAATTTCGGCTCCGCAACTGTCGGATCAACCACATTCACTAAATACCCTTCACATCCCTCATCTAATAGCTTGGTGACCTCTAGGGATGAAATCTAAGGGATCGAGGTTTCTCCTCGGTTTCCCTAAAACTCAAATCTAGGATATCCAATCGGATTGAATTGGATTACCCTGCTACTACAGTCCAATATGGCTTTCTGCTTAACCAGCCAATCCATTCCGATAATTACGTCAAAATCAAACATGGTTAGAACTACCAAATCTATCTTTTCCTTTATACTCCCAAAAACTATCTTATATTTAAGACACCCGAACAAAACTAACACTTTATCATTCAACGGTGTCGTCACACAAAGCATAATCTCAAGCATAACTGATTCAATTTCAATCAGTCTAACAAATTGCTCTGATATAAATGAGTGGGTAGCCCTCGGGTCAAACAAGGCATACGCAGCATGATCATAGAGAGAGACCGTACCTGTGACCACGCCTGGCGTGTCCTCAGCCTCCCTTCTCGCCATTACATATACCCTTCCTTGTGCTAGCGGTTTACCTTAAATAGCCGACGGGGGATTCCCAGTCTAATTTCCAACCCGGGGCTACTGTGGTTACATGAATGGCCCTACTGGGCGTTGTTGAGGGCAGTTTTTTATATAGTGGTCCAGACTTCTACACTTTAAACATGCTCCAAACCGGTTCTGCCGGTGGTTTAGCTTCCAAATATTCTTTCTGACGGGAGGGACAAATCATCTATTTCCCACCATCGGCTTCTTCCCAAAGCGGCGGTTATCCTTAGCCGGGGCAAATCGTGATCCAGAAGTGGCGGCCCTGTCCATCCGATCGCACTCAATAGCTTGAGCTCACTCATACATTTCCTCATAGCCCTTAATGTTCAGCGAAATCATTTAGCTTTGAAGATCTGGCTTCAGCCCATCCCGGAATCTTCGAACTTTATCTTGAGGATCCTTAACCATTATAGGCGCGAACTTCGACAGCCTTGCGAATTCTGCCTCATATTGGTCCATGGTCATCGATCCTTGGCGGAGCCTCATGAACTCCGCTAGCTTCCTCTCTCTAGCACTCTCGGAGAAATACTTCCCATAAAAGTTCTCAGTAAACACGACCCAAGTTTGAGTGGTACCCTTGGGAAATACTCTTCCCCTGGAGGCTTTCCACCAGTTATTAGCATCTCTTGCAACTGATACACCGCCAATGTCACTTTCTCAGACTCGGTGCACCCCAATACCTCAAAGGCCTTCTCCAGCTCTTCTACCCAACGCAGCGCGGTCTCGAGGTCACCTCTTCCATTGAACTTTGGTGGCTTCAACTTTAGGAATTGTTCCACCAGTTGGTGCATTTGCCTATTCACTACTACCTGGGCCTGGCCTTGATTGGCCTGATTACCATTAATAGCAGCAGTTGCTATGGCCTCGGCAGCTTGGGCAATATTAGTAGTCCTCTCTTACGCCTGCCTTCCCATCAAATTCCCTATTTCCCACAACGTCTAAATAACTGCATCAAGCCCTAGGTCTCTTGCTTCTTGGCCCATGGAACTCGACTGTCCTCTTGTTCTCCTTTCTCTTCTCATCCTCACAGGTTATCCTCACTACTCGCCTACCTGCTTTAATTCCATTCAGGAATCAGAGACCTAGGCCAAACTATACCAGTCTATGATCCTAGGCAAAATCACTACAATCAATCACTCAGCAGGCAGTCAAACACGAGCAGCGTAAATTCTCAACCAAGGAGATATGCGTGCTTATCTCGGGTCCAGCCGTACCTGCACTTTATGGTCAATTCAACAGTCACTCAATCAAGCAAGACAAACAGTCTGGAGGTACACTTAGCACACAAGTCTCCCTATTGGCTACCTATGGTCATCGTTCCTTATCACTTGAGGCTTCGACTGAATTGGATCGAGTTGACCTAGCTCTAATACCAAATCAACATGAGATGTCACGCCCCGAAACCTATGGCACGCAATACCTCTCAATCGGTCGTGTTGAGTGCGATATCCCAAGATGCGTCGCCGACCAAAAATCTAAAATAGAGAACAAGGCACATACGGAAGCAACATCACCCGTACATAATAAAACACACATGACCAAAGATAACAACAATTACGATAAATACAACTTACATTAATAACAGGGATTTACAATATCCAATGACAGGCATATACACTAACCAAAAATGGGTTAATAGCCACTAACTTCAAAAAGGGGTATGTAGCCTGGGCGGTCAGAAGCTAGCTAAGAAAGGCTCCAGTCAAAAAGTGTCAGCCCTGCTCTAACTATGGTCAAAGGCTAAACCCTGAGGTACCCAATCCAGGTCGGATCCGGAAGACTTAGATGAGTCATCAGACAACTCGAACTCGGAGTCCATAGACCTGGCTCAAACTCGACATCCACTAGCTCTTTGTCAGGGTCGCTCTTCGATTTTGGCTCTACCTCTATCGGCTTCAGCTTGGGATTGGACTCCCACTCCATCGGCTCCTCCTCGGGGTCAGAATCCATCTAAAAAATGATGGATCGGAGGTCGGAATACTCCTCGAACATGGCCTCAGGGCTAGCTACCTCTCCATCAATATCCTGTGGGTCCCATTGGCTTACTCCGACAATCGGGACATCAAAGGTCCAAAGGGGCCCATAAACTCTAAATGGGTCCGGGAAGCACCAACCCAGATACTAGTGAGCTTGAAATTGTAGTTCGCCTACGTTGACCTAAACAGTGGTAAAATGTCTAACATAAGTCTCCCCGTTCCCTACGGGGTATTCAATCACCGACCGCTTTATGCGGTACGGGATCCCAAAACAAACTGGTACTCTTGCCATCTCAAGGTTGGGGTTTTGAAAAGTTGGGATTTAAACAACAATGAGAATAAATCTCAGCGAGTAGGCCCCCTAAACCTAAACTAGGCTAACATGCACCTCCGAACAAGTACTAAGGAAACACATAGTCCAGAACACAAACAACTTAGGCCTTTGGGCCCAAATCCAATACATAATTGACCCTGCAAGTTAGGCATGTAATAATAACGATAATGACACAAAACCCAACCATGGCACGCACGCACAATCAATTGGCCACAACACCTGCATGCACATGCTCATGCTCATTCTTGCACACATGCACACATGCCAATGCCGTATTCATACTTGCATAAACCAATGCACACCTGCACACGTGCCAATTTCTCAATTCACTTCCAACCCGCGTAAAACGCATCAGATCCGATACTATTGGATCGATCTTCGGCCTGAGTAAAACACATCAGGCTCATGACACAACCCATGTAAAACGCATCTGGTTGGCCATCTTCCAGTAGTCCGGGCATCGTTCCGCGTAACACTCATTAGGATGGGTTCAATACCCTGCATAAAATGCATTAGGATTTTATGTGATCACACGTACTCATACCACCAATTATTATCTGAACCCTGCGTAAAACGCATCAGGGCATTTAGGTGATCACATGCTTATGTCATACGTGCACACTTGTATATGCACATGTTATGCCAATGCTCAATATGCACTTTCAAGGCCATAACATCCACACTCGGCATTTGTAAAATTCACACCGGGCACTCAATTTAACTTGGCCACATACTCAATTAATGCCACACATGCTCAATGAACCAATTAATCCAAATCAGCCACAACACATGATTGGCACCCGAATTCATGTGATTAAATCAATATAATTACGCATACTCAAGGCCCGCCATGCTCCTTAATTCTCGACCACATCAAGCACGCAATATGGCATCACATAATCAACTTCAAATCATGCACAATTTGGCCACCACATAGGCAATTCAAGGTACATTTGGCAATTCACAAACAAATCACATATTAGCCGTCGGGATCCAATTAATCCTATAATGGACAGCCACTAATCAATCCACTCTAGGTCACTAATTGACTTCCAAATCATCACTTTAGGCTCCCAAATTCATCACACAATCAGCCACTACACGGCCACACTTTGTACCCACTTTAATCCGCATAATTGCCTAAACCAAGTCCACTATGAACAACCAACTACCAGTCCATTCTAGGCCACCAAATCACATTTAAATCATCACATTAATCCATCAAAATAGCCACAAGATCAGCCCTAATTATACGCTGCTAATTAACCCCTAAAATACCATAATTAACCCCTAAACCTATCTAAAAATGCATAATAACACAATTAGGGTTTAAGGTTTGTACTCACAAGGTCTCCTAAGCTCTAAAGGTGGCTGGACAGGTGGGAAAATAGGCTGGACGGTGTTGGTCCTGGTTGGTTTAGCAGCGGACAGCAGCGAACGTCAGCGAGCGACGGCGGTTTGGGGGTTCTCGGTTGGTCATGCAGTTGAGGGAGGAGAGGAAATGGAGAGAGAGTGACGAGAAGGGTGGACAAGTGGTGGTGGTAATGGGCTTGAGCGGACGGCGGTGGCTTGAGAGGCGGTTCCGGCGGGCGGCGGCATGAGCGACGGTGGTGCTCTGACATGGCTCTCACGTGGCCAAGGAAGAGAGAATGGGGAGAGAGTGAGCTGTCGAGAATGAGAGGGTGAGGGGGAGAGAATGACCGGCCAATGTGAAAAGTGAGGGGAGAGAGAGAAATTGCAAGAGTTTTTAGCAAAATTTGTGAGTGGGGGTGGTTCAACTAATCCACCAAAAATGACCATCATGTCCAATAATCAAGGGCTCTGATTGAATCATGTCAAATAACTAGGGGAAAATTAGTCCATCAATTTTGGCAATAATAGAGGCTGATTAGTCCAAACTAAATCCCAAAATTCGAAATCAAGGCTTATGGGTGCAAGGGCAAAACAGTAATTTTTTGATCTTGGGCCGAAATTCCATTTTTCGACCATACCGATCCTAACCATGATTAGCCACACTAATACGATGCCGTCCTTGCAAAACAATCACGTTCGTCCGTGAAATTCGACACTCAAGTCCGAATTCAATTCAACGATTAATTTCGCTCAAATGCGATTTTAGCGTCTCTCATTAACGGGCGGTTGTTTAGGGGTTACGCATATCGACTTAGGATTACTCGAGTCGTGATGGTCTCGATTTCTAAGAGAATGCGAGGATTTATCGCTAGTTCTGGGGGTCGCGATCGTTCGGAATAAGTTCGGGATTGTTCGCCACGTGTACTCTTGGTTGTGCGGAATCACCCGCTATCCGGTCTCACGTCGTTAGCCAAACCAAATCCATCACCCTCTTTGGATTGGCCTATATTGGCCCAAGATATTCCCCCGTCGTTCCTCAGAATCGGACTCGATTCACGGTCGAGTTTTTGGGTCCACGTACTGTTTTCCTAGTTAGCCATTTCCTATAAGCCAGTATCCCGAGAATGATCTGTTCCGGGCGAGACTTACTAAAACGAAATGAGAAATAACCATCCATTTCATTGATCTCAAAAGTAGGTTGAATTCAGGATGTTGCACATATTGAAGCTTAGTGGTGGTCGAATAGCTCATACGAGCTCGATGAGTTCATCACACAAGGTCTGTATCCTTAAACCGAGTTTGTGATGGAATGATTGAGTGAGTTAGTTGAATGCATGTTTAAAGTGGATCAAGGCTAAACATGATGATATGCTTGCTGTTTGAGTGTTTAGAATGTTTTCTGTTAAGCAATCTATGCATAGAAATCATTAATGAATGCTAGGAGCATTATTATCTTATTATGCAATTTTCGTGTCATATTGAGTCAGTATTCTTCCACTACTGATTTGAGTTCGAAGATATTGAAATCTGGAAAAACGTTCAACTAGAGATTTGAAATAGACATTTTGAGCTTTGATTTGATAAGTTGTGTGTAAAAAGTGAACATCGTTTTCTAGGTGAAAACCTCTTTGTGATTGTAATTCAGAATCTGGCAAAAATGATTTCTGTTCTGATATGGTTTTGTTCCTGACTGACCTCGTCCGGTTCAATGATTTTTCTATTTTTTTTGTTCTTCATTTGAAAATCTTCCTTCATGAAAGTTGTAGAAAACATTTTGATCTGTGAAACCTCAAAATTTCATGCAATTTAATGATGATTAGAGTGGCCTAATCCATGTGTGAAAAAGACGTCACAATCTGTGATTTGATCCAAAAATTTTCAGTTTCAGTGATCAATTTGGTTTTGAAATTTTCATAAGGTTCGAGTCCTTTTTGCAAAAATTCAAAACACCAAAGTTTTTTTTTAGGCTATTAATTTAAAAACTGGAAAGTTTGAGGACCTAATGACAACATTTATGGGGTCAATTTGTCAAAAATTTTAGATAAGGTCACTCAGGCCATAAAAACTGTTTCCAACTGAGTCTGGGATGAAAATCGATTTACTGGGAAAAATCATGGGTTTTTTAACGAAAAATCAAAACATGGAAGTTGTTCATCATACATTTCCCTAACTGTATGTAAAATTCGATGTGGATTCAATGTCGTTTGATATTTTTCCCATCTTTGTTTAAATCGCTGGTCAATATCGGGTTGAGTCTGGAGCATCCGTGTGGATTCTCACTTTCGTGTAAACCGGGTGAAAATCAGTCAAAATGGTCCAAATGAACTTTGATCTATACATCTTAATGATTCTAAGGGTCCTTGAATCATGTCATTTGAACATCATTTAGTGGATTAATCACTTTTAACCAGATTAGACCCGAATTTGACAATTTCAATTGAATAAGTGATCCTCATAAGATTCACTTCCCATTGCTTGTTTGATTGAGAAATAAGGTCATTTGATCTAAATGCATACTGTGACATTCCGAATTTTTGCCCATTTTTAGGATTTATAAAACGTGTATTTTGTTAGTGCGCTTATAATAAAATCTCGCCTCGAACTAATTACTCTTGGGTTTTTTTAAAATTAGAGATTTCGCTAGAATCACACTCAATCGAATTTGGCCATTATTTAGAGCCCTAACTTTGATGTCGAATTTCTCGAAATTTCGTGACAAATTTAATTGGACGGTGTCGATATTATTGTGGCCAACCTCGATATTGCCCGGGATAAGTGAAAAGTGAAATTTGGACCGGGTGCAGAATTAGACTAGTAGACCTCTTTCTGGGTTTATTTTAGTTAGTGTTTTGGCCCTTTTTCCTAATTTATTAATTAGGGTTTTCGTGGGCCGTTAGATCGATTTCGGATTTGAACGCGGGCCGTCGGATCGCACTCGAGTTTAAAATTTTGACTTTTGTCTTTCTCTCTCTCTCTCTCTCTTTCCCCTGGTTACTTCCCCCTCTTATGCTCATGTCCACTCCCCTTTCTCCATGCAACTCCCTATCTCCTCCGTTTCTTCTTCTTCTTCTCTTCCGCTACGCCTGCTCCTACTCCCCTCTACTGACCGATGCTTGTCGACACTTGCCCAGCCGTCGCGCCGTCCATCTTGCGCCATTGCCCGCCCGTCACCGCCGATAGCCCAGCTCACTGCCCGCAGCTCGTTGGGCCGAGCACGTCCCTGCCCAGCTCACTGCCCGTAGCTTGTTGGTCCGAGCATGTCCCTGCCCAGCTCAGCTTGCTGCAGCGCACTGCCATCTCGGACGCTATCGTCCTCTTAGCTCGCCACCACCATCCAGCTTTCCCCTTCAAATCGCTGTCGCCCCTGCCGCTCCGGCAACGACGTGGCTACCTCTACTTTGCCACCCCTCGGCTCCCCGCCTCTCACCTTTATCCCAACCGCTATCGCGGCTACCTTGGCCGAGCCAATCGCCGTCACTCGCCGCCGCGGTGCCGACCAACTCGCCGGCTAGCCCGGCTACTTGCCCAGCCGAGTGCCTGGCCATGGCCGAGCTCGTTGCCATGCCCCCAGCTACTGCCCCGGCCGTGGCCAAATAGCCTAGGCCGCTGCCTAGCCTGTGGTCGAGTTGCCCAACTTGCCTGGCTACTGCCCCGGGCCATGCTCGCCGTTGTTCAACCGCTTGTCAAGTAGCCCAGCTGTCGCTCGTTCGCCTGTGGCTGAGCGCCGTGCCGAATGCCCCGGCCGTGGCCATGCGCCTTTTCGGCCACCGTACCCATCGCGCCCTTGCCCGCACCTAGCTATTACTATTCACCCGAGCCATTTTGGCCCCTTGCCAATTTTTCTCAAGCCAAATTTAGGTAAGTGACTCCCTAAACCCTACCTAGTACTTTAGGTATTTTTAGACTTGTTTGGGGATTAATTAGTATCGGTTTAGTAGATAAGCTTGGAATAGGATTGATATGTGAATGTGATTAATTGGTAGATTAAATTGTGGTAATCATGTGGCTTAATTAGTGGCTGAATTATGTGGGTTCAATGATCGGATTGTCGTGGCGTTTGTGGGTGAAATTGATGTTTGAGTGTGCCGACTTAAATGTCATATTGGTGGGTTAGTATGGTGAGTTCATGAATTGAATTTGAATAGTACGATGTGTTAGAATAGCGAATTGTGTTGTGGTGTATGTACATGAGGAATGTCCTAAGGTGTGATTATGCGGGACTGAGCCCGGATTAATTGGAGGGCTGCCAACCTAAGGCGTAGTTACGTGGGTGTGGCTAGAAGGGCAGGAAATGACCTGAGGCGTGGTTACGCGAGTCGAGAGAAATGTCCCGAGGCGTAGTTACGCGGTATTGAGCCCGGATTGATTGGAAGGCTGCCAACCTGAGGCGTGGTTACGCGGGTGTGGCTAGAAAGGCAAGAAATGACCCGAGGCATGATTACGCGGGTTGAAAGAAATGTCTTGAGGTGTGGTCACGTGGGATTGAGCCAGGATTGATCGGAAGGCTAAGCTTGACGCGTATTGACACGGGCTATGAGAATGGACCTGAGGCTTGTTGATGCGATTTGTGGATAGTTGCTCGGCCACGCATGCAAAATGTGTGTGGTTGAATTGAGTGAATATACTTGGTTATGGCGTTTGAGTGGTGATGTTATGTTCTTGAATTATTATTGCTTCATGGTGATTTAATTGACATGCAGGGTTGGCACTTGATTTAAGGCGAGGTAAGTATGTTTGTGTGGAATTTAATGTGTTGGCTGTTAGATCTCGTGTTAGACTCATCTGGGTATGCATTGGCCCAGGTGGGGCTTAGGTTGTCTGCTTATTGAGATTTATTCTCATTGTTGTAGTACAAATCTTTTCAGATCCCCGACCTTGAGCATGCCGCTAGCTAGGCATTTTTGGGTCTCCATGCACACGGTGCATGAGGAGACCGAATATCCGGTAGGCCCAGATCAATTTTACATTAGGCACCTTACCACAATTTGGGTAGATGAGGGTTTAGAGGACCTGCAGTGCCATACTTATTTAGCATGGTCTCATCGTGTCGGGTTGGAGACTATTGGGCCAATCCATGATTTTAAGGGTCTACAGTATGGTAGTGAAGATACAGTGAACTAGGAGCCTTAGGATAATTATACTCCTGATGGTGAGGTGACGGATCTCAATGATCCACCGGAGAACCCTATCCCAGGACTTGAGCTCGTACCAGAACCTAAGCCCGAGCTCGAGGAGGAGCCTATGGAGCTTGAGCCCGAGGAGGAGCCGATGGTGTCTGAGCATGAAGACGAACCAATCAAGATCAACTCTGATACTGAACCAGAGTCTTCAGGGTTCGATTCGGATTGGGTACCGTAGGAGGATTTGGATGCTAGGGGTTAAGAAGCGTTTTTGGTAGAGCTCTTTTTGGTGTATTTCGTAGTCTACCCTGCCACCTGTCCCTTTTTTTATGATAAAGGTAGACATTAACCCTAGAAGCCTAATGCCTTACAAAAAAAAAACCCTAGAAGCCTAATGTATGAATTTTATGGTCTCAAGCTAATGATATGGGTTTATTGATTTTGTGCAAGTACTACCCTTTGGTCATTATTATTGTTTGGGTTGTTTGATTTTTACTTCTGATTGCATTCATCTTCGTGTGTTTCGTCTGGGTCAGCAACGCGTCCTCGGACGTCATGTTTGTTACGACCTTCGAGGGGTGTTGCGAGCCCGTCGAGGTTCGAGGTGTGACATCCCCAGTTGATTTGGTATCAGAGCAAGGTTAGCTCGATCCGAGTTGATCGAAACCTGGAGTGATAAGGAGCGATGACTTTGGGGTAGTCAATTAGGGAGACTTGTGTGCCATGTGTACCACAGACTGTGTGATTGTGGTTGCTAAGTGATTCTATGCAATATTATGTGAGGTGCATGTATATCAGGACTGGAGGTAAATGCACGAACTTTGTTGGTTGTGATTGGGTGTTGTTTGTGATTGGCTACCTGCTTAGTGAATTGTTGTTGTGATTCACTGCCTAGGGGTTTAGACTGGTATAGTTGTCCTAGGTCTCTAATTCCTACGTAGAATTATAGTAGGTAGGCGAGAATGAGATCTCGTGAGGATGAGTAGCTGAGGAAGAGGTAGAGGTCGAGATCGAGGTCAAGGTCACATGGCCCCCCAAGCTGGAGTTATGGAGGATCCCTGGGTGGATGGAATTTTGAGGGCACTATAAGAAGTTGAGATTTTAATGGGTAGAAAGACTGAAGAGTGAAATGATACTATCGCTGCTACTGCTAAGGCTGCTCTTGCCATTTCCAATGAAGCCAATGGGAATAATGGAAACCATGGAAGCAATGGGAACCACGGGAGTGGTGGGCACCCCGCTCAGGGCCAAGTATAGGCAAATAGGCCAATGTCTAAGCTAGTTGAGCAATTTTTGAAGCTGAAACCTCCGAGGTTTGATGGAAGAGGTAATACTGAGGCTGCACCTCGATGGTTAAAAGAGTTGGAGAACTTTTCGAGGTGGTAGGATGCAGTAAAGAGGAGAAAGTAACCCTGGCAGTCTACCAACATCAGGAAAATATAAGTGATTGGTAGAGAGTCACCAGAGGTCAAGTGTTCCCCGCTGGAATTGCCCCGAATTGGACTATTTTTACCGAGACCTTCAATGGCAAGTATTTCTTGGAAAGTGCCCGAAAGCAGAAATTGGCTAAATTCATGAGATTTCGCCATGGTCAAATGTCAATAGATCAGTATGAGGCCGAGTTCGCAAGGCTGTCCAAGTTTGCCTTGAGGATGGTAGAGGACTCAGTGGACAAAGCTAGGAGGTTCCGAGACGAGTTGAAGCCAGACCTTTGTAGTCAAATGATATCGCTAAACCTGAGGGGTTATCATAAGATATATGATCGAGCTTAGGCAATTGAGCGTGATATGATAGAGAGGGCTGCCGCCTCTAGATTGCGGCAAGCTCCAGCTTGGGACAACCGTCGTTTCGGGAAGAGACCTATGATAGGGACTAATCATTTTGTTCCCCTTGTACAGAAAAATATTGAGAAGCCGAACCGCTTTCAGAACACTCCGTGTTGATTATGTAGGGGAAGACAAGGAAATGGACCTTATCCAAATAGGGGCGGATCGTGTTTTAGATATGATAGAAGGGGCCATTAGATGAAGGAGTGCCCTAATAATAGGGAGGCTAGGTCGCTTACACTACTGCTACCGCCGCCCCGGAATGAAAATCAATTTAGAGCTATCTAGCCGGCCAATCAGAATAGGCCACCAGCCCAAGGATAAGTGTATGCAATAGCAAGGAAGGAAGTTGAGGATGCGCCTAGCGTGGTCACAGGTACGGTCTTTGTCTGTGATCATGATGCATATGCTTTATTTGATTCGAGAGCGTCACATTCATTTATATTTGAGCAATTCGTTAGATTGTCTGGAATTGAGCCGAAATCGCTTGAAGTTATGCTGTATGTGACTGCTCTGTTGAATGATAAAGTGTTGATTTCGTTTGGATGCCTTGATTGTAAGATAGTGATTGGTGATATGGAAAGAAGGATAGATTTGGCGATTTTAACTATGTATGACTTTGATGTAATTATTGGTATGGAGTGGTTAGTTAAACAGAAAGCCATAATGGACTATAGTAATAGGGTGATCCAATTCAATCTGGTTGGACATCCTATATTCGAGTTTGTGGGAAACCGAGGAAGAACCTCGATCTCTTGGATTTTGTCACTTGAGGTGACTAAGCTGTTAGACGAAGGCTGCTAAGGATTTCTAGTGAATGTAGTTGATTCGATGGCTGGAGAGCTGAGGCTAGAAGACATAGCCGTGGTGCACAATACATTTGGAAAAAGGTTCTACGGAGATTCAAAAGGTTCTGAAAATAGATGTCATAAAAAGGAAATCGAACTTTCAAGTACCCAAGGATGAGATTTTGAAATTCAGTGGACGGTTGTGTATGCCCAATGATACAGAACTTAAGGAAGAGATTTTGTCTAAAGCACATCGTAGCAATAATAGTATTCACTTGAGTAGTACGAAGATATATCAGAACTTGTGACATCATTATTGGTGGAACGACATGAAAGTAGATATAGCCAAGCACGTCGCCAAATGTTTAACATGTCAACAAGTGAAGGCGCACCATTGCATGCTGGGTAGATGTTATAGCCATTGGAAATCTCTGAGTGGAAATAGGAACACATCACAATAGACTTTGTAATGGGATTACTAAAGAGTCAGAGGGGTCATGATTCGATTTGGGTGATAGTCGATTGATTGACAAAGTCAGCACATTTTCTATTGGTGCGAAAGGATTTCACCATGGAAAGGTATGTCGAGATTTATGTGCGACAAATAGTCCGTCTGCACGGAGTGCCAGTGACGATTACTTCAGGCTGTGACCTTAAGTTTACTATCGCTTTTTGGAAAAGTCTTCACTCGACATTAGAAACGAAGTTACAATTTAGCATGGCCTATCACCCTCAAACGGATGGCCAGTCTGAAAGGACAATTCAGACTTTGAAAGATATGCTGCGGGCATGTGTATTGAATTTTAAAGGTGGTTGGGAGGAAGAGTTGCATTTGGTTGAATTTATCTACAACAATAGCTATTAGCAGAGTATCAAAATGGCATCGTTTGAGGCGCTATATGATAGAGCTTGCAGAACACCAGTTTGTTGGGATGAAGTTGGTGAGAGGAGCATCAAGGGTCCTGAGTTGGTTCAGTAGTCATTCGAAACAGTCAAGGTGATTCAGGACAGGCTTAAGACCGCTTAGAGCCGTTAAAAGAATTATGCAAATCGGAGACGTAGGCCTGTGGAATTTCAAGTGGGGGACTACGTATTCCTCAAAGTATCGTTGATGAGAGGATTGTCAAGATTTGGCAAGAAATGGAAGTTGAGCCCGAGGTACGTGGGCCTATTCGAAGTCTTAGAGAGAATTGGCACCTTGGCCTATCGTCTCGCACTACTACCGAATTTGTCCCAAGTTCACAATGTGTTTTATGCGTCTATATTAAAGAAGTATGAACCGGATCCGACCCACGTGCTAAATTATGAAAAAATAGATGTGGACGATAGAGTGTCGTACGTGGAAAGGCTAGTACGAATCGAGGACAGAAAGTATTACGGAACAAGACAATTTCGATGGTCAAAGTAATTTGGGAGCATTATGGAACCGAAGGTGCAACATGGGAAAGTGAAGAGCTGATGCGACACTAATACACCCATTTGTTCGAATAATTTGGGTTGGGTTGTAAATTTCGAGGATGAAATTTTTGTACGGGGGGAAGAGTTATGACATTCAGAATTTTGGCCCATTTTTGGGATTTATAAAATGTGTATTTCGTCAGTGCACTTATAATAAAATCTCGCCCAGAACTGATCACTCTTAGGTTATTTTTAAATTAGAGATTTCGCTAGAATCACACTCAATCGAATTTGGCCATTATTTAGAGCCCGAACTTTGGTGTCGAATTTCTCGGAGTTTCGTGACAAATTTAATTGGACAGTGTCGATATTATTGTGGCCAGCCTCGATATTGCCCTGGATAAGTGAAAAGTGAAATTCGAATCAAGTGCGGATTTGAACTAGTAGACCTCCCTCTGGGTTTATTTTAGTTGGTGTTTTGGCCCTTTTTCTTAGTTTATTAATTAGGGTTTTCGTGGGCTATTGGATCGATTTAGGGTTTGAACGTGGGCCGTTAGATCGCACTCAAGTGCAAAAGTTTAACTTTTGTCTCTCTCTCTCTCTTTCCCTCGGTCACTTTCCTCTCTCACACTCACATCCACTACCCCTTCCCATGCAACTTTCTCTCTCCTCATTTTTCTTTTCTTTTCTTTTCTTCTTCTTTCTTCTTCTTCTTCTTCTTCTTCTTTTTCTTCTTCTCTTCCACCCCACCTGCTCTTACTCCCCTATGCTGACCAACGCTCGCCGCCACTCGCCTAGCCGCCGTGCCATCTGTCTTGCACTGCCGCCCGCCAGTCGTCATCGCGAGCCTAGCTTGTTGCCCGCAGCTCGTCAAGCCGAGCTCGTCCCTGCCTAGCTCAGCTTGCCACTGCGCACTGCCGTCCTGGATGCCATCGCCCCCTTCTCAGTTCGCTACCACCACCGAGCTTTCCCCCCCAAGTAGCCATCGCCCCTACCACTCCGGTGATGACGCGGCTACCTTGGCTTCGCCACCTCCTGCTCCCCGCCGCTCACCTCTGTCCCAACTGCCATCACTGCTACCTTAGATTAGCTAGTCACTGTCGCTCGCTGCTGTTATTATCATTGCCGCCGTCGCTCGTCGCCACCGCTGTGTCGACCAACTCGCTGGCTAGCCAAGCTATCTGCCCAGCTAAGTACCCGGCTATGGTCGAGCCCTTTACCGCTTGCCTAGCTGCTGTCCAGCTTGTGGCCGAGTTACCCAGCTTGCCTGGCCACTACTCCGAGCCGTGCCTATCGTTACCCAGTCATTGCCCGTTCGCCTGTGGTCGAGCACCGTGCCAAGCACCCCGGTCATGGCCTAGCACCTTGCCGGCCACCGTGCTCATTGTACCCTCTCCCACGCCGAGCCGTTACTGTTCACCCAGGCCATTTTGGCCCCTTACTGGCTTTTCCCGAGCCAAATTTAGGTAAGTGACTCCCTCAACCCTACTTAGTACTTTAAGTATTATTAGACTTGTTTAAGGATTAATTAGTATCGGTTTAGTGGCTAAGCTTGGAATAGGATTGATATGTGAATGTGATTAATTGGTAGATTAAATTGTGGTGATCGTGTGGCTTAATTAGTGGCTGAATTATACGGGTTCAATGACCGAATTGTCGTGATGTTTGTGGGTGAAATTGATGTTTGAGTGTGCCGACTTGAATGTCAGATTGGTGGGTTAATGTGGTGAGTTCGTGACTTGAATTTGAATCGCATGATATGTTAGAATGGCGAATTGTGTTGTGGTGTATGTGTATGAGGAATATTCTGAAGCGTGGTTATACGGGACTAAGCTCGGATTAATCGGAAGGCTGCCAATCTGAGGCGTGGTTTTGCGGACATGACTAGAAAGGCAAGAAATGACCTGAGATGTGGTTATGTAGGTCGAGAGAAATGTCCTGAGTCGTGGTTACGCGGGACTGATCCTGGATTGATCGAAGGGCTGAGCTTGATGCATGTTGACGCGGGCTGTGAGAGTGGGTCTGAGGTGTGTTGATGCGGGTTGTGGATAGTTGCTTGGCCATGCATGCGAAATGTGTGTGGTTGAATTGGCACATGCAATTTTTAGTCGACTCCATTTGGGAAAAGAAAATAAAGACAAAGACATTTGATCAGAGTCTTACCTGAAGTACTTACCATTGGATTGTCAGATCATTCACGTATTTTTCTCTCACTCATGGGGTGGAACGAAAGAAGAAAAGAAAGAGAAATGATTTTGTAGGAAATCTATGGTTTAAGGAAGACTAAGAACCAAAGGACAAGGTTTAAGGATAATCAGGAACCTAAAGTAAGGTTTAAGAATGAATAGGAACCTAAGACAAGGTTTAAGGATGACTTAGAACCAAAGAAAAGGTTTAAGGATGACCAGGAACCTAAGACAAGGTTTAAAGATGACCTAGAACCAAAGAAAAGGTTTATGGATGACCAGGAACCTAAGACAAGGTTTAAGGATGACCTAGAACCAAAGGTAAGGTTTAAGGATAACCAGGAACCTAAGACAATGTTTAAGGATGGCCAGGAACCAAAGGTAAGGTTTAAGGATGATCAGGAATCTAAGGTAAGGTTTAAAGATAACCAGGAACCTAAGACAAGGTTTAAGGATGACCAGGAACCAAAGACAAGAATTAAGGATGACCAGGAACCAAAGGTAAGGTTTAAAGATGACCAGGAACCTAAGGCAAGGTTTAAGGATGACCTAGAACCAAATGTAAGGTTTAAGGATGACCAGGAACCTAAGGCAAGGTTTAAGGATAACCAGGAACCAAAGGTAAGGTTTAAGGATAATCAGGAACCTACGACAAGGTTTAAGGATGACCTAGAACCTAAGGTATGGTTTAAGGATGACCAGGAACCTAAGGCAAGGTTTAAGGATGACTTAGAACCTAAGGTAAGGTTTAAGGATGACCAGGAACCTAAGGTAAGGTTTAAGCATAACCAGGAACCTAAGGTCAGGTTTAAGGATAACTAGGAGCCTACGACAAGGTTTAAGGATGACCTAGAACCTAAGGTAAATTTTAAGGATGACTAGGAACCTAAGGCAAGGTTTAAGGATGACTTAGAACCTAAGGTAAGGTTTAAGGATGACCAGGAACCTAAGGTAAGGTTTAAGGATAACCAGGAACCTAAGGTTAGGTTTAAGGATAACCAGGAACCTACGACAAGATTTAAGGATGACCTAGAACCTAAGGTAAGGTTTAAGGATGACCAGGAACTTAAGGCAAGGTTTAAGGATAACCTAGAATCAAAGGTAAGGTTTAAGGATGACCAGGAACCTAAGATAAGGTGGGGTTATGGTTTAGGCCGACCAAAAACCGAAAATGGGGGATATGGTTTAGGCTGACCAAAAACCGATCCATTAGGGAAAGATATTTTGAAAGAAATTCCGAGATTGTTCAACGACAAATCAAATGGAATTATTCACATTTTGGTAAAGGACACTGATTATCAAAATCCTTAAAAGGAAATTTTAACAAAATGATCTTTGAATAACCATCTAAAGAGGTTATTGTTCATTCACGACAAACAACATATGAAGGAATAACCAAAGAAGAACAATGATGCAAACAATTCACTAATTAAGCATGGGCCTCGGGATCGGCCTTTGTTTTTCATGCGTTTCGATTGGTCACCCACCTAATCATCTAATATTATTTGATTAATGGTTAATGATAATGGGCTACTATTTGTATTCACAAAACGGTAACTCATATCAATTAACCCCTAAAGTCGGGTTCTAAATGACCATAATGGGCTACTCACCGAACATGCACCAGGCCTAACATTCATCTAACAAACACATGCATAGCAATGAAATAAGTATGCATACAAGCCCATGGGCCTTATTTCGAAGTCAATCAAGCAATGAGAAGTGAGCTTTATAAAAAGACCACTTATCCAGTTATTATCTAATTCGTATTGCTTCTGTTCAGATGTGATTGACTACCCTAATGATGTCCAAATGAAATGATTCAGGTGTTATTAGAAAGCTTATGAAATGAGGATCAAGAGTCAAGAAGACCATTTTTTCTAAATCCCCACTGATTTTTCCGAAAATATCAAATTTGATCTCAGTGATAGGCTGGACTCGGTTCTATTATGGATTTTAAAATAATGGCGTGAAAAATAACTAACCTTATCAAAACCACGTGAAAATATTTGTACAGTTAGGATTCCCCGTGTGTAACAACTTTTACGTTTTGAGTTTTTGCTAAAAAGCCGTCCAAATTTTTATAAAATTCGATTTTCGTGAAGGACTCAATTGCAAATGAAATTTTAACCCGTGCAGACCTTTTATGAAATTTTAAGCAAATTGACCCTCTAAAAATTGCTATTAGGCCCTCAAAATTTCCAGTGAACATAATGAGACCCTAATGAACAACTTTGTAATTTTGATTTTTCGCAAAAAAGGACTCTAACTTTATCAAACTCAGAGAAACATCTTTTGAACTCCAAAGGAATGAAAATCAGATCTGGACACAGATACTGATCAGATTATGAAAATTCCTTTTGAAAACTCAAATGACCTTCAATTTTGATGAAATTAGTATCAATAGAAAGATCTTGATCTCAATGTGAACTTTTGTGAAGAAAACGTTTTCATAGTTCAAACACACGAATTTATGAAAATCGAAGAACACACGAAGGTCAATCTGAAACTTAGATAACAATCAATTAAGTTTAGTGGTGCCGAAAGGGTGTTAATAGAAATGTTAACATAACGTAGTCCCCGTGCCTAGACATCTCTAGTTTTGTAGAAATCGAAACGAAATCCCTGCATTTTGATTATGTATCCTAGCCAACCCCCGACAAAAGGCTAGTGACGACTCCTAATTGATAAAAACATAAAAATGATCTCGTGTCATGCAAGATATGGATTAAGGGAGAATCTACGTTCACGGTAGACGGTGCGACATTCTGAAATCTGACCCACTTTGGAGTTATGAAATGGATGATTTTATGAACGTACTTATAGTTAGATCTCGCCCGGAATTGATCTTTTTGATATCAGTGGTGCATAGTTTAGAGGTTCTGTGTGCATGTATATTATATGGATTGTATATGGTGGATATTGTATAAGTTTGGATAAGTAATGGATGTTTATTCTCCCTTGTACCCCTAACCAATTATTGTCTGGGTGTTTATGGCTTTTGCTGATTGCTTTAAATCTTTGATAAATTGATTTGGGTAGGTGATATCCTGGGACGTCATGATATTCGACCATAAAGGTGTGTCGCATGCTCGATGGGGTTCGGGGCATGACATCACGGTTTGATTTAGTATCAGAGCGAGGACAACTAGATCTAAGTTGATCAAAGTCTGGAGTGATAAGGAGCAGAGACCCTGGGGTAGTAATCTAGGGAGACCTTAGCGAGTCATAGGGTGGACTGAGCTATACGTACCTCGAGATTGTTGTTGTGATTGCTGAGTGAATTAAGTGTTATAACAATTGAAATGTAGGTGCATCTGGACCTGAGGTAAGTGCACAGACCTTATTGATTATGGCCTTGTGCTGTGATGATTGATTACCTACTGAGTGAATTATTGTGTTAATTCACTGCCTAGGACTAGACTAGTATAGTTGGCCTAGGTTTCTAATTCCTAAGTAGAATTATAGCAGGTAGGTGAGTGATAGAAATCGTGAGGATGAGTTCGCTAGGTAAAGGAACTAGGGGTCCATCCAGCTCACGAGCCCGACCTGTAGGAGATCCGAGAATGGATACGGTCATGAGGACCCTAGAAGAGATTGGTAACCTAATAGGACGGCAGACTCAGGAAAGAGCTGCCACTATTGCCCAAGCTGTCGAGGCTGCTATGGCGCTGCTGCTAATAATAATAATGGGAATCAAGGGCAGGGGCAAGTGAATGTGAATAGGCAGATGCACCAACTAGTCGATTAGTTTTTGAAATTAAAGCCCCCTAAGTTTGAAGGTAAGGGCGATCTTGAGGTTGCATTGCTATGGGTGGAGGAATGAGAAAAGGCTTTTGAGGTATTAAGGTGTATAGATGAGAAGAAAGTGACATTAGCAGTATATCAAATGCAAGGAAATGCAAATGATTAGTGGAAAGTCACTAGAGGAAGGGTATTCTCAGCTGGTACAGCCCAGACTTGGGCGATGTTTATGGAAACCTTTAATGATAAATACTTTTCTAATAGTGCCCGAGAACAAAAGTTAGCCGAGTTTATGAGGTTTCGTCAGGGATAGAGGACAATGGATCAGTAAAAGGTTGAATTCGCTCGGTTATCTAAGTTCGCCATAAAGATGGTGGAGGACCCTTTGGATAGGGCTCGGAGGTTCTCAGACGGCTTGAAGTCGAACCTTCATAGCCAAATGATTTCGTTGAATTTGAGAGAGTATAACAAGATCTATGATGGGGCTCAAGCGATTGAGCGAGACTTGGTGGATAGGGCTGCCGCTTCTAGGTTAAGATTTGCCCAAGGTAGGGACAACCGTCACTTAGGGAAGAGGCCAATGATGGGTAATCGATGTTTTGTTCCTTTTATTAGAAGGAATATCGGGAAACCGACCCGTTTTCAGAATGGTCCATGTCGGGTCTATGGGGAAAGACATGAAAATGGACCTTATCCAAATAGGGGTGGAGCATGTTTCGGATGTGGCGGATTTGGTCATCATATAAGGTTTTACCCCAATATCAGGCAGAATAGATCACCTGTGTTGCCGCCACCCCGGAACGGGAGCCAAGTTGGAGTTACCCAGACAGCTAATCAGAATAGGTCACAGGCCCAAGGACAGATGTACGCCATGGTCAGAAAAGAGATTGAGAACGCGCCAGGGGTAGTCACAGGTACGGTTTCTATATGCGATCATGCTGCGTATGCTTTATTTGACCCTGGGGTATCAAATTCATTTATATCTGAGCAATTTTGTTAAGTTGATTGGTATGGAACCGCAGTTGCTTGATGTTATATTGTGTGTTACTACTCCCTTGAATGATGAGGTGCTAGTCTCGTTGGGGTGCCCGAATTGTAAGATTGTGATTGGTGATAGGGAGGAAATGATAGATTTGGCGGTTCTAGCCAAGTATGATTTTGATATGATAGTAGGTATGGATTGGCTGACTAAGCAGAGGGCCATAATGGATTGTAGTAGTAGGGTGATCTAATTTAATCCTGTTGGATATCCGGAATTCAAATTTGTAGGAAATCGAGGGGGAACCTCGATCCCATGGATTTCGTTACTAGAAATGACTAAGTTGTTGAACGAAGGGTGTCAAGGATTTCTAGTGGTTGTGGTTGATTCGATGGCTGTGGAGCCGAGGCTAGAGGACATAGTAGTGGTGTACGATTATCCCGATATTTTTCCTTAGAAATTGCCGGGATTGCTACCAAAAAGAAAGGTAGAGTTTGTAATCGAGTTGGCCCCTGGGACTGAGCCAATCTTGAAGGCACCTTATAGAATGTCGTTGTCAGAATTAAAAGAGTTAAAGGTGCAAATGCATGAGTTATTGGACAAAGGATTTATTCGTCCAAGTGCGTCTCCATGGGAAGCGCCAATTTTATTTGTGAGGAAGAAAGATAGATCGTTGAGGTTATGTATCGATTACAGGCAGTTAAATCAAGTGACAATAAAAAATAAGTATCCCTTACTAAGGATAGATGATTTGTTTGATCAATTACAAGGGGCATCGGTGTTTTCTAAAATTGATTTGAGAACGGAATATCATTAATTGAGAATTAGGAATGAGGATATACCGAAAACGACATTCAGGACGAGATATAGACACTATGAATTTATGGTGATGCCGTTTGGATTGACTAACGCCCCTACTGCCTTTATGGACTTAATGGATCGAGTGTTTAAGGAGTTCTTAGATTAATTTGTGATCATTTTCATAGACGACATATTGGTGTGCTCGAAGAGCCCGGAGGAGCATGAGTTTCATCTGAGCAAAGTTTTGTAGACTTTAAGAGAGAACACACTATATGCTAAGTTTAGTAAGTGCGAATTCTGGCTCAATTGAGTAGCATTTCTTGGGCACGTCATCTCTGGAGAAGGAATCTCAATAGATCCAACAAAG
This sequence comes from Syzygium syzygioides, assembly GCA_031216285.1. Lineage (NCBI taxonomy): Eukaryota > Viridiplantae > Streptophyta > Magnoliopsida > Myrtales > Myrtaceae > Syzygium > Syzygium syzygioides. Next base: position 15,852,502 of record CM062244.1, on the reverse strand, counting down.
ATTGAGGGGGTAATGAAGTGGCCAGAACCATCGACGGTAATAGAGGTTCGAAGCTTTATGGGTTTGGCAGGATATTACCGACGCTTTGTCGAAGGGTTTTTGGTAATAGCAACACCGTTGACACATTTGTTGAAAAAGGAAATAAGGTTTGAATGAACCGACAAATGTGAAAGGAGTTTTTAAGAATTAAAACGTAGATTGATAATGGCACCGGTATTAACTGTTCCATCAGGACCCGGAGGATATGAAATTTTTAGTGATGCGTCATTAAAAGGACTGGGGTGTGTACTCATGCAAAATGGACGAGTAGTGGCCTACGCATCAAGGCAGTTAAGACCGCACGAGTTGAACTACCCGACGCATGATTTGGAATTAGCCGCTATAGTATTCGCCCTTAAGATTTGGCGACATTATTTATATGGAGAGAAATTTCAGATATATACATATCATCAGAGCCTTAAATATCTATTTTCTTAAAAGGAGTTAAATATGAGATAGTGTCGGTGGATGAAATTGCCAAAGGATTACAATTGTGATATTTATATCACCTCGAGAAGGCCAACCGGGTAGCCGATGCATTGAGTCGGAAGTCAAGCATCGCACACTTGATAGTCAAAGAATGGGCTTTGTTGGAAAAAGTACGAGACTCGAAATTTAGATTTGAAGTAAATCAAATCTCGAGTTTGCTAGCCACACTAAGGATTGAACCAGAGATCCAAGCTAATATTATGACTTTACAGTCTACGGATCAAGAAATCCAAAAGATTCTAGAAATGGATGATACCAAAAGAAAATCGGACTTCCAGATATTCGAAGACGGGATATTGAAGTTCCATGGACGATTGTGTGTGCCTGACGATGCAAAACTTAAGGAAGAAATTTTGTCAGAAGCGCATAGTAGTAGTTATAGCATCCATCCTGGTAATACGAAAATGTATCAGAATTTGAGATAGTATTATTGATGGAATGACATGAAGGTGGACATAGCTAAGCACGTGGCCAAGTGTCTGACGTACCAGCAAGTGAAGGCACAACATTGTAAGCCGGGAGGATTGTTGCGACCTTTGAAAATCCCAGAATGAAAATGGGAACAAATTACTATGGATTTTGTGATGGGATTACCAAGGAACCAAAGAGGCCATGATTCAATTTGGGTAATTATCGATAGATTGACAAAGTCAGCACACTTTTTGGTAGTGTGAAAGGACTTTGTATTATATCGGTATGCTGAGTTGTACGTACAACAGATAGTTCATATGCATAAGGTACTAGTGACGATTACTTCAGATCGTGATCCTAGGTTTATCGCAAATTTTTGAAAAAGTGTGCAGATGGCATTCGGATCAAAACTGCAGTTTAGTACAGCTTACCATCCATAAACGGATGGCCAGTATGAGAGGACAATTCAGACTTTAGAGTATATGCTTCGGGCATGTGTATTGAATTTTCAGGGTAAGTGGGAAGAGCAATTGCCCTTAGCAGAATTCGCGTACAATAATAGTTTTCAGCAGAGTATCGGAATGGCGCCATTTTAGGAGCTGTATGGCAAGGCTTGTAGAACGCCTGTGTGTTGAGATGAAGTAGGAGAAAGGAGTATAACTGGGCCAAAATTAGTTCAACAGTCGGTTGAGGCTGTTAATATAATTCGCGAAAGGCTGAAAACAGCTCAAAGCCGTTAGAAGAGTTATGCAGACAGAAGGCGAAGACCTTTGGAATTTCAAGTAGAGGATCACGTATTCCTTAAGGTATCACCCATGAGAGAATTATCTCGATTCGGTAAGAAAGAAAAGTTGAGTCCGAGGTACATAGGACCGTTTGAGATTTTAGAAAAGATTAGAGACTTAGCTTATCGCCTTGCACTCCCGCCAAATTTGTCATAAGTGCATAATGTGTTCCACATATTGATGTTGAGAAAATATGAACTGGACCCAACTCACGTGTTGAATTACGAAGAGATAGAAGTTGACGATAGGGTGTCGTATGTCGAAAGATCAATAAGAATTGAAGATCGGAAAGAACGAGTTTTAAGGAACATGATGATCCCGATGGCCAAGGTTGTTTGGGAGCATCACGGGACAGAAGGCACGACGTGGGAAAGTGAAGAGCAAATGCAACGTCAATACCCCCACTTGTTTGAGTAGCTAGTTTGATTTGTAAATTTTGAGGACGAAATTTTTACAAGAGGGGAAGAGTTGTGACATTCTGAAATCCGACCCACTTAAGAGTATGAAATGGATGATTTTATGAACGTACTTGTAATTAGATCTCGCCCAGAACTGATCATTCCTAGGATACTAACCGTTAGGGAAAGGCTAATTAGGGATTTAAATTCGCGCGACTAAAGAAACTCGATCGCGAATCGACTTTCGACCATAAAAATTATCGAAGTGACATTTTAAGCCAATGTAGGACGATCCAAGGATAGTTAGGGATCAATTCGCCGTTGTCATATTAGTGGATCGCAGGTGATTCCGCTTGACCACGAAATGAACTGACGATGACCTTAAACCTATGCCAAACGATTGCGCCCGTCGGAACTAGCGATCGATCCTCGTGATTAAGTGACAACCGAGGTCATCACGACCCGAGTGAACTTGAACGTAGCTTGATTCAGTATCGGCCATGGGTCAAAAGTGCGAATTTCCCCAAAAGCCACCCGTTAGTCTGAGATATGCTCAAGTTGCGTTATTTAAAATTTAGTCATTAATTAGAGACCAAGTTGGGCATTGGAAATTAGAAAGTCACGACAGAACATTTGGACAACATTGTTATTAGCATGATCAGCCTTAGAATTGTCCGAATCCTTCATAAAAATCAAATTTCGGCGAGAAATGGAAAATGATCGTTTTACCCTTGAGAATTTGTTAAGGCTAAGTGTAAATGGGAAAGGGCATTTTGATCATTTCACCCTCACTTTAGAAATAGAAATTTTTGGACAATTTTTCTCTTGGGAATTTTGTGAAATTCCAATTATGCCCCTGGACATTTTTTACAAGAATTAATCCGGACCGTCGATCTTAGAATAAGATCGAATCTTGACTGTTGATTGGAAATGTGAGAGAGGGGTATGATGGTCATTTAGGCTTGGGCTAGACACTAATTATTGGTGTTCTTCATATTTATTTCCCAATTTTCTCTCTCTCTCCTCACTCTCTCACCTCTCTCGGCTTCTCTCTCCCTCTCTCCCTCCTGACCGAACCTCCTTCACCTCCCATCAATCATGTGGCCAGCCGGCCGTCACCACCACCTTCCCGCCAAGCCGGAGCCACCACCGCGATCGTGGCCACTTGCCATCACCATCACCGCCGCTCACATCACCATCTCTCTCTCCCCTGTTCTATCCTCACCAAAACACCAACCCCGTTCGATCCTATCCTTTCTTCTACTGACCCGCGTAAACACGACTCAGGCCATTTCAAATGATCACATACGCCACATCACACATTCATTTCAAGCGGCGTTTACACGACAATCTGGCCAACCAACCAATTTCACATTCAAGCATTAAATCACGCTTAGGCCATCACAAGTCAACCCACCATTCAAACACACCAAAATGATCCTTAGACCGCCATAACTCAACCCACATTGCCTCATCATTTCAGTCTAAATCAACAAGCGCAAACGATCGTCAATTGAGTATTAAATCACACGCGAGCAAACACCCATCTTAACATAAGTTCCAGCACACATACTATCTCAAATTTAGCCATATGGTCAGCCATGAATCACTCACCACGGTCACCATTCCAACACGTTTAATCCATACTTCGATCTATCAAACTTTACCGACGATAGTCCAACAACATGACAACTAGCCCGGCCATTAGCAACCCCTACACCGGCCTATAAGTCAACACAAATTAGCCCACCATCAGCACACAAAACAGCCCTTAAACCGCCTCGGTTCAGCCCACGATTCAACCCCTAATCAAGTCTAGCATTACCCAAGGTCCTAAGAAAGGTTTAAGGAGTCGCTTACCTAGGGCCTAAGCGAGAACGGTCAAGCATGGAGGGTACTAAGACCGTCGGAATGGAGCAGTAGCGGCATTGAGCACAGCAGCTGTTGGTTTTCTACGGAACATGCATAGTTAAAAATTATAAACGCAGCGGAAAGATATAACCATACATGTATCTCCAAAGGCGCTGTTCGTGCATTTCAATCAAAAATCGGAAAACCATAAGGGGTTAAACGAATTACCTTCCGCTAAGTGCCCAAGACGATTTCAGTTCGGATGTTTTTTGGTTTTCTTTCGCTGAGTGCCCAGGACGATTTCGGTTCGGATGTTCTTCAATTTGAGCCCCACAAGCGTCGGACCTCTAGTTCAGACACACCACCAATCGCACGACGAACAGAAGGAAGAACTTGCGGATAATCACCAATAGAATTGTGCTAACAATCTTGTGGCAACAATTTCCCGCACTCTTGATATTTCAGTCACGGCGTCAAAAGAGAGAAAACGTATTTTCTTGATTCTCACGAACACATGATAATTGCATATGCATTTTCTTCATTATTTTGCAACTGTTGCTGATCGCGCTTTTAATTTAGCGATCAGCAAGGTTGCTGATCGTGCGTGTGCACATGATTAGCAACCGTTGCTGATCGTGCATGTATGCACATGTGCACTTGATCAACAACGGTTGCTGATCATGTGTATGCACACGGTCAGCAAAAGTTTGTTGACCGTGTGAACCCCTTTTTTTTTTAATAAAATTAAAACGCACATGGACAGCAACTATTGCTGTCCGTATGCACTTTTAAATTATATATAAATATATATACAAACATAGAAGTGCATGATCATCATATGTGTATTTTGTGAGCATAATATGCACACACGCCCATGACAAAATTGAATTAAATTAAATCCCATTTAATTTAATTTCAGTCCGACTCAATTCGATTGCAAACATATTTGCAACATTGCATCCTCCGTACAACGTCATTCTAAATTGATTATGGTGTGTGACATCCTTAGGTTCATCACTGATCTAGTAGTAGGACTTGCACTAACACGTTAGTACTCCCAAGAGAATTGATTGTCCCGATCAACCTCTAGGTCCTACAAGCTATGATTGACATCTAACAATATGTCATGGCTACCCAGACAGTGTGAATGTTTTAAGAACATAATGAACCTGTCAGCTTTGGTTACAGTGTAATTCAATCCCTCTGCCTTACTATGTCCCGATCGAACAAAGACCATGGAACATTTGTCAAGTCACCAATTCGATCATATGCATAAATCTAATTGACATGCATTTTACATGAGACATGAACAGTTCATTTTCGGTTATAACCCCGGCCGAGGATTTTAATGCAATGTCAAGATTAGATTGCATAGGACATCATTATTGTACCTTGTGTATAACAAGGAGACAGATTCCATTTTGCGCACACGTGTAACTTCGTATGTGAACGAACTATGGCCAACAAGTACAGAGACGGATCAACGAACCAGCAATATGTGCACCTGTGAACCATAGCCATCCAACACACAAGTTAACACTATGCCTCAGGTCTAAAGATTATTTACACAAGACCAGAGCATGAATGATTAGGCATTGACCACACTAAAAGCTTCCATGTTACTAATCATTATATGCGTGTCACGTTCAGTGAACTTGTCTGATACAAACACCTGTGTTCTAGCTCGGGTATCACAATACCCAATGACTCATGACTTGTCATTCCCTTAAATATCCAATACTTAATGATGAAGCTAAGAACACACCGGTCTCAACAGGATTATTGATATCTACTCAATGATCTATCGACCGAAAACAATTTAAAAATTCAGTCTAAAGGTGAACCTGTCACACATATTCTTAACGTCTTAAAAATAGGTCCAGTCACAACTGATCTTATGGAATCATTCATATATTTATATAATTGGAAAAATGAATGAACACGTCATTGCCATTAAATCAATAATGAATTTGAAAATACAACTTAAATCCCTAAAATGTAACTATTACATGACAACTTTAGGGCATACATCCAACAATCTCTCACTTGCACTAAAGCCAGTTTGTTTGGTACCTCAAACCCATCTTGTCAATGTGTCTTTCAAAAGAAGACTAAGGTAAGGCCTTAGTGAAGGGATCTGTCACGTTTTCCGCTGAGGCAATTTTCTGCAAGGCTATATCACCTCTCCCAACAATTTCTCTAATGAGATGGAAGCGTCTCTCAATGTGCTTAGACTTCTGGTGAGACCTTGGTTCCTTCGCTTGAGCTATTGCCCCATTGTTATTATAAAAAAATGTTATTGGTTGTTCAATGGAAGGAATGACTCCAAGTTCAAAAATGAACTTCTTCATCCAAACGGCTTCCTTTGCTACTTCTGAAGCGGCTACATACTTTGCCTCAGTGGTGGAATCAAAAGTTATGCTCTGTTTGGAACTCTTCCAACTAACTGCGCCACCATTAAGTGTAAAGACAAACCCAGATGTAGACTTATAATCATTAGGATCCGATTGAAAATTGGAATCAGTATAAGCTTCAACTTTAAACTCTCCTTCTCCATATATCAAGAATAAATCCTTAGTCCTTTGTACGTACTTAAGGATATTCTTGACTGCTATCCAGTGCTCTTCCCCTGGATCAGATTGATATCTGCTAGTAATGCTTACAGCATGTGCAATATCAGGTCTTGTACATAACATAGCATACATTATGCTTCCAATAGCAGATGCGTAAGGTATCTTTGCCATCCGCTCTCTTTCTTCAAGAGTGTTGGGACACATCTCCTTGGAAAGATGGATTCCATGCCTAAAAGGCAATAATCCTCTTTTGGAACATTGCATGTTAAAACGTGTTAACACTTTGTCTATGTACGTAAACTGTGAGAGGCCAATTAATCGTCTCAATCTATCTCTATAGATCTTGATACCTAAAATATAGGTTGCCTCTCCTAAATCTTTCATGGAGAATTTCTGTGACAAGAATAGTTTGATCAATGATATCATCAGTACATCGTTCCCAATCAAAAGTATACCATCGACGTACAAAACTAGAAATGCAATTGCACTCCCACTGACCTTCTTGTATACACAAGGTTCATCCGGGTTTTTGATGAAACTAAACGATTTGACTACTTCATCAAAACAAATGTTCCAACTTCTGGAGGCTTGTTTGAGTCCATAAATGGATTTCTTAAGCTTACACACCTTCTGACGTTCACCATTGGATCCAAAACCCCGTAGTTGTTCCATATAGATGTCATCCTCAAGAAAACCATTTAGAAAAGCCGTTTTGACATCCATTTGGAATATCTCATAATCTAGGTGTGCAGCTATAGCCAACATAATCCGAATGGTTTTTAGCATGGCTACAGGTGAGAAAGTTTCGTCATAGTCGATTCCTTCGTTTTGACGATATCCTTTCGCCACGAGCCGTGCTTTGTAAGTTCCAACTTGACCCTCAGCATTCATCTTCCTCTTGAAGATCCATTTACAACCAACTGGTATAATACCATCAGGCAGGTCAACTAAGGTCCAAACTTCATTGGAATACATTGAATCCATTTCGGATTTCATGGCTTCTAGCCATTTACCAGAATCGACGTCCGACATCGCCTCCTCATAAGTATTTAGATCACCAGGTTGATCACCATCATTCACAATGAATAATGGTTCAATATGTTCAACCAAGTGTCTATAACGAGTAGGTGGACGAGATGTTCTCGCACTCCTCCTAAGAGGTTGTGTATCAGAAGCTCCCACTGAATCAGAGATTGGTGTTTGAACTTGGTTATTTGGTACTTCATTGTTCTCTTCTTGTAAGACTATTTTTCGCCCGGCACCACCTTCTTGGATGAACTAATTTTCCAGAAAAGAAGCATGCCTGCTGATCGAAATTCTTAGGTCAGAGTGAAAATAGAAATAGTATCCAAGAGACTCCTTTGGATATCCAATGAAGCGACTTTGTTTAGACCTAGCCTCCAATTTTTCCATTTTCAGCTTTTTGACGAAAGCTGGACAACCCCAAATCTTAATATGATTAAGACTTGGTTTCCTACTATGCCATATCTCATAAGGCGTAGTTGGAACAGATTTGGATGGCACTCTGTTCAGTACATATGCGGCTGTCTTGAGGGCATATCCCTAAAGGGATATAGGCAAATCAGTATAACTCATAATAGATCGCACCATATCTAATAAAGTGTGATTTCTTCTTTCAGATACACCATTGTGTTCTGGAGTTCCAGGAGGTGTCCACTGTGATACAATGCCATTATCCTTAAGATAGTCCAGGAATTCAATACTAAGGTATTCACCTCCTCGATTAGATCGAAGAGCCTTAATACATTTTCCTGTTTGTTTCTCAACTTCAGCCCTGAATTCCTTGAACTTTTCAAAACATTCGGATTTATACTTCATTAAGTACAAATAACCATATCGTGACTGATCATCGGTGAATGTAATGAAGTAAGAATAGCCACCTCTAGCATTTTCATTTATTGGTCCACATACATCTATATGTATCAATCCTAGTATGTCAGTAGCTTGCGCACTATGTCCTACAAAGGGCGCTTTGGTCATTTTTCCTAGAAGACATGCCTCACAAGCCGAGTATGGCTCAAACATTGATGGATCTATATACCCATCATTACTCAACTTGTTGATTCTATCTTCTCCAATATGACCTAATCGAAGATGCCAAACATACTTTGGGTTTGGACTATCTCTAGAGCGTTTATTAGTTATGGCATTTATATAATTATTTTGTTGCTTATTGGCATTGGTAATCGCATTACCGAACATTGTAATGGTATAAAGATTATTGGTTAATAAGCCAGAACCAACACATCTCCTATTATGATAAATAGAACATACATCATCAGCAAAAGAAAATTCATAATTCTCTTTACTTAAACGAGGTATAGAGATGATGTTCCTAATAGCATTCTCATAATGCAAGCAATTTTTCAATACCAATACATGTCCAGAAGGCAAACATAAATGAAAAGTCCCTATAGCTAACGCAGCAACTCTTGCTCCATTTGCAAATGTTAGGACAATTTCATTTCGCCCCAGCATCCTGCTTATTTCCAGATTCTGCAAAGACATACAAATATGTGAGGTTGCAGTAGAATCTAGAACCCATAAGTTGGATTCAGTACTAACCATAAGATTAGTTTCAATAAGCATAGACACCATACCTTCGCAAGGTTGGTCCTTAGGCTTGACCTTCAAGCTCCCGAGGTACTTCCTGCAGTTCCTCCTCCAGTGCCCTTTGACATCACAGTAGTGATAATTCCCTTTTTCAACCTTGGGCTTTGATTGCACAGCATGTTTCATAGGCCTCTTCCATTTCTTTTTCTTCAAAACAGTCTTACTCTTTGAAGAAGAAGCCTTAGCCATAGCCACCATATTGGGCCTCGTGTTGTGCATTTCCTTCTCATAAACTACTAGCATGCTATGTAACTCAGCAAGAGTTTTCTCCATCTTATGCATGTGGAAGTTTTGGATAAAGCCAGAGAATGAATCAGGGCAGAGATTGGAGGATCAAATTCATAGCTAACTCATTATCCATAACAAGATTGAGACTAGCCAACTCTTCAATGTGCCATATCATTTTCAAAGCATGATCATTAACCGATGATCCTTCAGCCATTCTCATACGGTACGATGCTTTAGATATCTCATATCTAGAGGTTCGACCATTCTCATCAAAATATTCTTTTAAGTGCAAGATGATCGACCTAGCATCTTCCATAGTTTCATACTTCTTCTACAATTCATTGTTCATTGACGCAAGCATGTATGACCTAATTTTTAGGTCATCATCACGCCACTTATCATAAGTAATGCACTCCTCATGGGTCCCACCCTCAGGAAAGGAGTTTGGCATCTTTTGATCAAGCATATACCCGATTTTCTTCGAATTGAGAACAATTCTCAAATTCCTCAGCCAGTCAATGAAATTGGGTCCAGTCAAACAATTCTTGTCAAGTATAGAAGCGAGTGGGTTTGTGGTCACCATTTTAGAGTAATAATATATCTGTGCAGAAAATAAATTATTAGACGTTGTCTTTCAAAATAACCATTTCATTTTGGCCTTCAAATGAAATAGTGCCTCCCACTAAATTTTTCGAATCCCATACTCCTTAAAATGAGAAAACGGTAATCTTTGTTGGGTAAAGATTACTAATAGGGATCGGAGTCCCACTAGCCCATAGCCCGCCTCACCTGACAGTTATTGGTGTTCTATGAACTTAGTGAGTGAACCAACTTGTTCAACGCATCATATGCGAGTCCTAATCATAACTTCGACCTCTAGATCATGAAAGTCTCACCTGACAGTTATTGACATCATGATCATAGTTAAGTCTAACCCATCATCTCATGCAAGTATTGAGAACACAAACGATCCCCTCACTTGACAGTTATTGGAAATCGTTCGGCTTCAACCCCACAACATCATATGCATAATGGAGTGATCCAATATTATAAATGGTAATTAACCCCTATGTATCCATAGCCGGTCAATCAACTACTATAATGTTGAACCAAACCACGATGATGGAAGGCCACGAGTCCGAAACCCGTTTCAACTTAATATAATTAATAAGGAGGTTTGGGTCATTATTAATGGTCTCACTTTGCACATTAATCGGTTTAACATGCATAACAAATGAATAAATAAATAGATGTCATATGCATAAAAATCTATCCTACGTGGTGATCATGGAATTATGGTTCAATGGGTCTCGAGCCAATGAGCCCCATTTAGCCATTTTAATGTTTTAATAATATAGTCCCGCTCTTCACTTCTTCTTGGATCCTTGAACTCTTCACGGACCGGGCCCATAGAGCTCTCCGGCTTAATGGCTCCTCCTCGTGTAATGTTTACATCAACAATTGATAATACTAAACTATACTAAAAATATATATATTACATGGAAATAAAAAGAAGGACGCAGCCTCCATTTAATAATTACAACCCCAAAAATACCTGTAATCATCGTACATTCATCCATACATCAATTATATTGATTAGGGGTTTTTCCATGATCACCACCCTTCCTTGCGAGCCATAAATTCTAAATTTAAAGCTTTGGAAGGCGCAAAAAAAAAATCTGCACTAAATCAAATTCATGGCCGAGCAATGTAAGCCACGTTAAGAAATCAAAATCGGTGAAACAAATTTCACGTGCGTGATACCAAGTGACGGTAGCGTTGTCGCCTCTAGATTCATAGTTGCGAATCATTTTGCAGAAGACAAAAAATAAAAGAAAATAAGGTACGGATTTTTTATTCAAAATTGATTTAGTTCTGATTTTTGCTCAGTTGATCAAATTTATCATATAAATTAATCAACTTCTATAGGCCACTTATGAGCAAGCAATTCTCTCAACAAAGTAAATTGGCCATTGGATCGCAAAAATATATATGAACCAAAATCAATTAAACGCACGAGAACGCCTAAGGATTGGCTCTGATACCACTGTTGGTTTTCTACAGAACATGCATAGTTAAAAATTATAAAAGCAGCGGAAAGATATAACCATACATGTATCTCCAAAGGCATTGTTCGTGCATTTCAATCAAAAATCGGAAAACCATAGGGGGTTAAACGAATTACCTTTCGCTGAGTGCCTAGGACGATTTCGGTTCGGATGTTTGTTGGTTTTCTTTCGCTGAGTGCCCAGGACGATTTCGGTTGGGATGTTCTTCAATTCGAGCCCCACAAGCGTTGGACCTTTAGTTCAGACACACCACCAATCGTACGACGAATGGAAGGAAGAACTTGCGAATAATCACCAATAGAATTGTGCTAGCAATCTTATGGCAACAATTTCCCGCACTCTTGATATTTCAGTCACGGCTTCAGAAGAGAGAAAACGTATTTTCTTGATTCTCACGAACACATGATAATTGCATATGCATTTTCTTCATTCTTTTGCAACTGTTGCTGATCGCGTTTTTAATTTAGCGACCAGCAACGGTTGTTGATCGCATGCACAATCAGCAACGGTTGCTGATTGTGCGTGCGCACACTATCAGCAACCGTTGCTGATCGTGCATGTATGCACATGTGCACATGATCAGCAACGGTTGCTGATCATGTGTATGCACATGGTCAGCAAAAGTTTATTGACCATGTGACCCCTTTTTTTTTAATAAAATTAAAACGCACACGGACAGCAAGGACAGCAACTATTGCTGTCCGTATGCACTTTTAAATTATATATATAAATATATATACAAACATAGAAGTGCATGATCATCATATGTGTATTTTGTGAGCATAATATGCACACACGCCCATGACAAAAATTCAATTAAATTAAATCCCATTTAATTTAATTTCAGTCCGACTCAATTCGATTGCAAACATATTTGCAATATTGCATCCTCCGTACAACGTCATTCTAAATTGGTTATGGTGTGTGACATCCCTAGGTTCATCACGGATTTAGTACTAAGACTTGCACTAACACGTTAGTACTCCCAAGAGAATTGATTGTCCCGATCAAACTCTAGGTCCTACAAGCCATGATTGACATCTAGCAATATGTCATGGCTACCCAAACAGTGTAAATGTTTTAAGAACATAATGAACCTGTCAGCTTTGGTTACAGTGTAATTCAATCCCTCTGCCTTACTATGTCCAAATCGAACAAAGACCATGGAATATTTGTCAAGTCACCAATTCGATCATATGCACAAATCTAATTGACATGCATTTTACACGAGACATGAACTGTTCATTTTCGGTTACAACTCCGACCGAGGATTTGAATGCAATGTCAAGATTAGATTGCATAGGACATCATTATTGTACCTTGTGTATAACAAGGAGACAGATTCCATTTTGCGCACACATGTAACTTCGTATGTGAACGAACTATGGAAATCAAGTACAGAGACGGATCAACGAACCAGCAATATGTGCACTTGTGAACCATAGCCATCCAACACACAAGTCAACACTGTGCCTCAGGTCTAAGGATTATTTACATAAGACCAGAGCATGAACGATTAGGCATTGACCACGCTAAAAGCTTCCATATTGCTAATCATTATATGCGTGTCACGTTTAGTGAACTTGTCTGATACAAACACCTGTGTTCTAGCTCGGGTATCACAATACCCAATGACTCATGACTTGTCATTCCCTTAAATATCCAATACTTAATGATGAAGCTAAGAACACACCAGTCTCAATAGGATTATTGATATCCACTCAATGATCCATCGACCGAGAATAATTTAAAGATTCAATCTAACTGTGAACCTGTCACACATATTCTTAACGTCTTAAGAATAGGTCTAGTCACAACTGATCTTATGGAATCATTCATATATTTAAATAATTGGACAAATGAATGAATACGTCATTGCCATTAAATAAATAATGAATTTGAAAATACAACTTAAATCCCTAACATGTAACTATTACATGACAACTTTAGGGCATACATCCAACAGTAGCAACTTGGCAGGCATTTGGTGGTTCAAGGCCGTGACGGTAAGGTGGCGGCTCGTGTGGCTGGCATCTTAGCTAGACTGGCTGAGCAGCGATGATGAGCTGCTGACAAGGGCGGTGACGGCGAGCCAGCGATTGGGACAGAGGTAGCAACAGCTGCGTCCTCGCCGGAAGGACGGCAGGGGCGATGGGAACAGGACAAAGGAGGGGCGAAACAGGGGATAGAGCAGTAGAGGGAGGTCTCACCGGAACAGCAGCGGTGATGGCAGCTAAGGAGGGGAGCTAGGTGGCGGTGGCAAGGGTGGCGGTGGCTAGTAGTGACGGCGACGATCGGTTGATCGAGCGCGACGATGGCTAAAGAGCGAAATAGGGGAAGATGAGTAGGGTGGCGGAAGCAGTGGGATCGGCGACGGTCAGAGGCGGCACGGCGAGGCAGGATAGACCGGCTCGCGGTTGGGCAGTGCCGGGCCACGGCAGACACGACGGTGAGCTTGCTACTGATGCAAAGAGGAGGGGAGGATAGCCGGGTCAGGGAGTTAGCTGGACAGATGGCGCCACTGGGGCGGACGGTTGTAGCGATTAGGCGAGCGGCGATGCAAGGCGGATGGCATACGATGGGCGGGCTGGGTGAATGAAGGTCGGGTAGAGAGGGAGCAGGAGCAGCGGTGAGAGGAAGAGACAAGAAGAAGAAGAAAAGAAGAAAGAAGGAAAAGAAAGAAAGAGAAGAGAGAGAAAGAAAGGGGAGTAGGTCTGCATGGCTAATGGGGCGCGCGCGGCAGAGGGAGGTGACCAGATAGGGGGAGAGAGAGAGAGAGACAAAAGTCAAACACGTACTCAAGTGCGATCCAACGGCTCACGTTTAAACCCGAAGTCGATCCAGCAGTCTACTAAAAATCCTAATTATAACTTAGGAAAAGGCCAAAAGACACTAAATAAAATAAACCTAGAGAGAGGTTTACTGATCAAAATCCACACCTCATTCAAATTTCACTTTTTGATAATTCCGGGCAATATCGATGCTGGTCACAATAATATCGACACCGTCCAATTAAATTCATCACGAAACTCCGAGAAATTTGATACCAAAGTTCGGGCTCTAAATAACGGTCAAATTCGATCGAGTGCGATTTTAACGAAATCTCAAATTTAAAATAACTCGAGAGTGATCAGTTCTGGGCGAGATTCGACTATAAGCGCACTGACGAAATACACATTTTATAAATCCTGAAAATAGGCCAAATTTCCGAATGTCATACTAACAGAGTAAAGGAACCAAGATAAATATTTTTCTTGGACAATACGAATCTTTCAAGATGAAGCCAGACAAATCTGTGTCTGAAATGTTTAGTAGATTTACTAATATTGTCAATGGATTGGCATATCATGGGAATTCAGTTTCAGGTTTGTTACGGCTAGTGCTATCACCTAGAGGGGGTGAATAGGTGATTTTATCAAATTGGATAATTTAAACTTGTGGAATGAATATGGTCGAAGTCAACAACATGTATGATCAACATCGTATGGATGCATATGACAAAATTGTATATAAGTTGTCGTTAGATAATTGCGTCTGATGATTATGATGATGTTTTAATGAACTCGTTTGACGGATATGTATGCAGTATATTGTAAATAATAATAAATGAAAATTTAGGGATAAAGAATACTGTACACAGATCTTTACAGTGGTTCAGCTTTATTAAGCTTACGCCTACTCTCCACGCTAGCAGCCTATTGGCTGTGTTTCACTATTGAATCGCCAAGAGATTACAAGAGCAGTGCTTCTCAGATGATAGATTACACTATCACGTACACTCTTCACTCAAGTAATTTTCTTTCTAAAGTAACAACGTGGAATATAGTAATCACAAGTGTGTAAGATCGAAACTCTATTCGGACTTTAGAATTCTCGATATTGGCTATTTTTCTTGTACGACATTTGCACTCTTTTTATACTCCTCTATTTCCAATCAATCTGCTGGACAATCGTCAGAGGATTGATCTGCAAATCAACCTGTTGGAGAATCTTTCCAAAAGAATATGCATAGCCATTAGAAGAAGAACCATTATCTTCAGGTGATTTGATCTCCCATACAATCAAATCAAAGTTTCCATAAGCGTAGTTCTTCGTATTTAAGGAACAATCTTGTGATTGCCAATTAGGATATCTTGAGATATCAATTTGATTGTCCTACGTAAAATTACCAAAACTAACACTTATTGAATCTGACAAGGTATTTTGAGTCTGATAACAAAGTCCTTTCATCGACTAAATCTAATGACTCATTATTTACCTACATCAAATTACTTGAGTGCAATTATGGTCAGAAATGATTATTTTGTCTTTCTTCAAAACTAATTAGGGATTTTCGTCAACATTCTCTCCCTTTTTGATGATGACAAAAATATCTATATGCTTTAAAAATATTTATGTGAACAAAAAACTCTATTAAGAGGATTGGACATTCAAAGCACATAAAGCAGTATTAATATTTGATATCAGCATAATATTTCAGCATAACAGTTCATCTTGCCAGTTATTTGCATTCATAATCTGTATAATACTTCTCCCCCTTTTTGACCTCAACAGAAAAGATTAGTATCAAATAATAGCATAATTATTAAGAGTTCAATATAAGAGTTCAACAACCAGTTTCGAATCACAGTTCAACATCTAAATGTCAAAGTGCACACCAAATCACAACGCATCAGAAACAAATATCAAATGCGAAAACTTTTCCCAAATTATCTCAAAGAGATTATCTCTCTCTTTTTAATGGTGACAAACCTTTCCATGCAGATATAAAGATTTTGAGAAATATGATCAAACATATAATCTAGCAGCTATTCAAGGTATTCTATATGAGCATATATGAGATTTTTAAACTCTGTTCATGAATAAGATAAGGCACAAAATATGATTTGCATTTAAGCAAAGCGCAAAATCTGAACCATAAAACTCTGAATCACAGTCTGTCTTTTTTCCTTTGCATCCAATAATCTGCATATCAAAACATATCATATCTACATATTTGAGCATATCAAAGCATATCATATCTGCATATTTCTCCCCCTTTTTGTCAACATCACAAAAAGATATAATCACAGCTCAATATTATGCATCAAGTAAATAAAATTAACCAATAAGCACGTATGCATATTTACATTTTGTCCCCCTTTTTATCATAATCAAGAAGCAATAATAATGAAGGGTATCACGTAGAGAATATACAATAAGATCATATTCACATACTATCTTCAAAATATATTTGGCATATATTCATCATCTTTCACATATAGTCAATATAGCTCATGTTCTGTAGAATCAAATATCATATATATCAATGAACACGTATGCACATAATAAATTTCACAATCTTTTTGTCATAATAAAACGATAATATAAATAAGAGATTTGTATATGACAAAAACAAGGGAAATATAAGAAATACTAACTTTGATTTTGCAAAACTTAGCAAGTTTTAATGTGCATTACCTTTTCTTCCATAGTAATCAAGAGCGATAGAAATTAAATCAACTTTATTAGGGTTTTCCTATACTTGATCTATCCTCCCCCTCAATTTGATGCCATTTTGAGATGATTCCCATTTCTTTTGCATTTTTCACTTTTTGCTCTTCATACCTTTTTGCTTTTCTCCCCCTGTCGTCAAGACAGTTTTTGCAAATAGCTTTCATTGCGGCTTGTGCACGTTGAAGAGAATATTTCCTTTATTTTTTTTGTAGTAGCAACATCCGCAACATAGCTTTTTGAATTTCAAGAAAGAGATTTATTTTCTTCAATCAAGCTCGTCTCGAATTCAATCTGCATAAACTCAACAAACCTTTCATACTATGGATGAAGCGTTTGCTCAAAGTATTTTCACATGCCCCCCATAATTTGTCAAAATATTGTGCAAAGGAGAAATTTTCGATCCTTCTGGAATATAGCAGAATTTCCACGATTTTGGGATCAAGCTTTTCAAACTTCATATGGAAAGATTCCTTTACAACCTGCAGATTCTTTTGGAAAAGACAATAATCTTTGCAAAAATAAGGAGTATATTACGTACATACCTTCCTCTGATTTACGGATCAAACTTGCTAATTATAATAATACTTCCAAGAATATAGCAAGTGTATAGAAGTATGTAATAATATCTTTCAATATTGTAGGAATTTTCCTTAAGCATGAATCTCATATGCATAAAGATAATATTAACTAATTTCACAAAAAGAATAGTATATAATTCTACCACGTGCCAAGTCATGTAATAAATATGCACCATGCCTTATGACAAGAGATGTTTTCAATATAAATCATATGTAAGTCATAAGCAATCATCAGATTCGTGTAGAAATTTGCAAGGCAAGATGATAAATATAAATTTTTTATTCTCTTACCCAAGATATATGTTTGAAATATACCGTTGATTTAAAGATGATCCTTCTCAATTTTCGCCTAAGATAATCCTCTAATTGCATCATGATTTGTGTAGACTTGCGATCATTCTTCCTTTGTAGAATTTTCTGCAATAAACTCACTTCCTTCTAGTATCCATGTATTTGGATCCTTTCCTTTGGTTAGGCGCAAAATAGGAAACTTTGGTAGAAGCTCAAGGATACTTTCCCAACAATCTCAATATAATATTTAAGGGAAATATATCATGCATAATAAAACAATATCTCGTAAAAAAATTCTTTCTTTGTAAGGCATGACAAGATTGGAGAGCATGCAACGAGTCCATAAATCTGAATTATTTCTTTCCCAAAACGAAATAAGATATTAATCAATCTTTTTTATAAAATTTCATCTCAAGATTCTTCAAAATAAAATTGACTTTTATTTCAAAAAGACATTTCCAACGCAATTATAGAACATGCCAAAGAATATCGAATACAATGGGAATTTGTAGATATGTAAAGTATGTTCCCAAAACAAATTTAGGATTTGGAAAATATACCTTTACTTACCAAATTCTCTTTCCTTTATTCCCTGCAAGAAAAGTAATCTCATCTTTTCTTTGGTACCCATATTTTCTTGAGTCCATTTTGGTTATGATCAATCATTCTCAGAATGTCTCTCTGAACAGGTCTCCAAACCTTAGGAGAATCATTCTTAAAGTGATTTGTATAACTGCAATTTGAGCACTTAAAGGAAGTTTGATCATTGAATTTCACAAATTGCTTTTGAAAGTGATTTTGATACACAAATCCAGGGGTCTTTTCTTTAGTCTTTCTTTGTCATTAGGAAAAACATTTTTCAATTCAGTATTTTTCTCAAAACCCAAACCTGATTTATTATAATATGGAACTTGAATTTGTGACATTCTGAAATTTGTCCACTTGGGATTTATGAAATGAGTGGTTTTATGATCGTACTTGTAGTTAGGTCTCATTCGGAACTGATCATTCCTAGGATACTAACCGTTAGGGAAAAGCTAATTAGGGATTTAAATTGGTGTGACTAAAAAAATTCGGTCGTGAACTGACGTTCGACCATAGAATCGTCGAGGTGACATTTTGAGCCAATGTAGGCCGATCTTAGGATAGTTATGGGCCGATTCGTCATTGTCATACGAGTGGATCACGTGTGATTCCGTTTGACCACGAGGTGAGTTGGCGAACGATCCAGAACCTATACCGAACGATCGCGCCCGTTGGAACTAGCGATCGTTCCTTGCGATTACATTAACAATCGAGGTCGTCACGATCCAAATGAACTTGCACGTGACTTGATTTAGTATCAATCGCGGGTTGATTATTCGAATTTCCCCAAAAGCCGCCCGCTAGTCCGAGACACGCTCAATTTACGTTATATAAAATTCAGTTATTAATTAGAGAACAAATTGGGCATCATAAAATTTAGGAAGTCATTACAGGACATTTGGACGATGTCGTTATTGGAATGTTCAGTCTTGGAATTGTCCGAATTCTTTAGAAAAATTGGATTTCGGCGAAGGATGGAAAATGACCATTTTACCCCTGGAATTTTATTAAGGCCAAGTGTTATTGGGGAAGGGCATTTTGGTCATTTCGCCCTAACTTTAGAAATGACAATTTTTGGACAATTTTACCCTCGGAATTTTATGAAATTTCCAAACTGCCCTTGGATATTTTTGAAAAAGATTCGATCTCGGCCGTCGATCTCAAGATAAGAACGAATTTCGGCCGTCGATTGAAATGTAGAGAGAGGGGCAAGATGGACATTTTGCAATTAGGGGCACAAATTATTGGTTTTTAAACCCATTTTCCTCTCTCTCTCCCCCATTTTCTCTCCCTCTCTCTCGGCAACTCCCTCTCTTCCCTTTCATCGTCGATCACCCCTCTCCCCTTGGCCACGCTGCCGCCATCCGCCACGCCACCGCCATCCCGCCGCCAAGCCTCACCCTCATTACCCTCACGCCACCGCCGGTTCCCTCTCTCTCTCTCTCTCTCCCGTGGTCGTGGACAAGCCTGCCCAAGCCGAGCCACCGCCGCCATTACCAATCGTCGCCACTCCAAGGTCACCGCCATAGCCGCCGCGTTCCAACCGCCAAGTCAACCTTGGATAGGTTGATTTTGCTGAGAAATTTCCAAGTAAGTCGCAATCTAACCCTTGCGTAAGACATCGGTATTTATCAGACTCGTTTAGATGCGGTTTAGGGTAATTTAGGGACTGATTTGATTGCGGGCCTTAGGGATGAGATTGAGGTGTTTTGGTGATAATTTAAAGGCCAATTAAGGGATGGAAATTGTTGATTTAGGTGCTGGAAAATCCTGTTTGGATTGACGAGTGGATAATTTGATTCGATTCGTAAATGCGTGAAATTGTCGTGTGGTGCCGGGAATTGTCGTGCTATGAATTGCTGAGAGAATGATGTGATTTGTGATGGTTGTATGTGTGTATGTGGGCTGAATTGAAATGGTTGGAATTGATGCATTGATGTGCATTTAATTGACGCCCGAGTGTGTGTACGTGTGAGATTTGAGGCGTGCGATGTGCGTGTGATCACAAAAAGGCCCTGAGGCGTGTTTACGCGGGGTACTGATAAAATACAGTGTGTTGTTATGTTTGTGTGATCACTAAATCCCTGAAGCATGTTTACGCGGGGAATTGAACTGGCTTAAGGCGTGTTTACACAGGTCATGATACGACTGTGGGATCGGACCGAGGTGTGTTAAGCTCGGGTCGCGATCATGTAGGCCTGATGCGTGTTTACGTAGGCTGAGGAAAGAAAGTGAGAATGGGATTGGACCGAGGCGTGTTTACGCGGGTCCCGATCATGTAGGCCTGATGCATGTCTACGCAAGCTAAAAAAAGTGATTGAGCACGAGATGGTGCGATGTGGCAAGTTAAATGAAAATGATGTGGTGATGCATGAACGAGTGTCAATTGTGGAGTTCGGGAACGTGGTGTGTTTGACATGTGCCTTCGAGCATGAAATTGGGTTGGAAAGTGCATGCGATTTGTAAATGTGAGTGTAAGACTAACGTGCAAGTTGCGTGTAATGAGAACTAGGTAAGTACGATTGTATGTATGTTGTTTGTGTGTTGTTTGATTTGGTGTCTGGACTTGTCTGGAATACGTAATAGCCTAGGTAAGGTTTAGGTTGTGTACTTATTGAGAAGTGTCTCATGATTGTATAAACCAAACCATTTCAGAGCATCTGCCCGAGCCATGAACCTTCCGCTGCCGTCGCCGCAGTGTTTTGGGATTATTATGCACATTGATCATGATGTTGTAGAATACCTGATCGAGATTGAGGCCGATTCGAAGTTGTCAGATGAGCATGTGCTTGATGAGGATTCGGATAAGGATTCCAAAGAGAGTAAGTTAGAGTGGACGCCATCTAGAGAGCATAGGAATTAGTTTTGGAGATGAGGAAGTGTTTGGAAGTGTCCCATTTTTTATGTAGTGCTTACCCAGGCTACTGATCTTTTTGTGATATTGGTGGTTTGCAGTTTAGTAGTTTAGTGTGCATATTTTATTTTGTGGTTTGTAAATGGCGGTTGTGGCATAAGTTTACATTGTAAATGGATATTGTACTTAAATCAAGGTATAGTATAAGATTTGGTGGTAAATCATTGTCTGGGTGTTTGTTGTTTCCGCCGCGATTAAACTCTGATGGGTTCGTTTGGGTCGGCGACATTTTCTGGGACGTCGCACTAATTCGACCGAAGAGGGATGTCGCGTGCTCAATGGGGTTCGAGGCATGACAGAATTGACAAAATATGTTGAAGATTTTTTGAACCCATTGAGAATTTCTTGGTTATATTTGAAATTTCATTTTTTAGAAGTTCTTTTTCTTTAGAGATACGATCAAAACTTTCCTTATCATGAGAAATGTCTTTCAGATTAGAAATTTCCTTTTTCAATAAATGATTTTTCCTTTCAAGGAATTATTTATTCTTCTTGATAAGATTAAATTCTTTTTGCAAAAAATCAATCTTATTCTTTTGCGAAATATCTTGTTGTTTTGAGAGATTGTTTTCCTTTTTAAACATTCATTTTCATATGCAATTGACTCATCAATTTCCTTGTTTTGAGCGGTACTTTTTAAAGTCAAAATCTCCTTTTTCAATACATAATTCTTTTTTAAAGTAGTTTTCTTAACAAAGACTAACTCATCAATGTAATTTGTAATTGCTTTAGGAATTTTGGAATTACTTACTTCGTCTTTTTCATCAGAACTTGATTCTAAGTTTGAATTTGCCATCAAACAGATATTGGCATACTCTTGTTCACATTCATCATCATCTGAGTCACTCCACGTTTCAGCTTTGAAAGCCTTCTTATATCATTCATACTTTCTTTTGTTCTTTTTGAGAAGATGACATTTAGGCTTTATGTGTTCGTTCTTTTTGCGGTGGAAACATATCACATCCTTGTTTTCTTCATCTTTGACACTCGATTTCTTCTCAAGGTTTAGCTTCTTGGCTTTTGATGGCTCAGAATTCTTGAATTGCTTTTATGACTTATTCATCTTCACTTTCTTTGCCATCTTTCTCAGTTTCTTGACCATTAGAGCCAACTCTTCAACTTTATCCTCATCTTCATCTGAATTTGTGTCATCAAAATCAATGTTAGTTTTTAAAGCTATGGATTTTTTACCTTTGGGTTCTTCAGTTTCTAAGAACTTTTCAATTTCATAGGATTGAAGAGTTCCGATAAGTTCTGTCACACTGTGAACCCTAACGGGCTCGCGACACCCCTCGAGGGTCATAGCGAACGTGACGTCCCAGGATGCATCGCCGACCCAAACAAAATACCCACATGAATGCGCAAGCGAAAGCGAAATATAACAACCTAAACAATAGACAATGATAGAGGGATAATAACAGCATAAAACAATAATTTTATAGTAATGGAAAACAGTCACTTACAACATTCGGCCAGACAACAAGGCATTAGGCTCTTAGGGTAAACATCTACCATTATCATAAAAAAGGGACAGGTGGTAAGGTAGACTAGCTGGTTACACAGAAAGGGCTCTACCAAAAGCTTCTAAGCCCAGTACCCAAATACTCCTACGGTGCCCAATCTGAATCAAACCCTGAAGACTTTGACTTTGTGTCAGAGTTGATCTCGATCGGCTCTTCCTCGTTACTCGGCTCCTCCTTGGGCTTGGACTCCAGGGCTCTAGCATAGGCTCGGGCTCTTCATCAGGTTCGGACTTCTCAAATTCCTCTTCGAACTTGAGATCCACAAGCATTACAAGTTCTGGTACGGGCTCGAGTTTGAGACTAGGGTTCTTCAGGGGATCTTCAGGGTCTAGAATCTTACCATTAGGAGCATACACGTCCCCAGGCTCCTAATCCACATCATCCTCTTTGTCGTGCGATTGTCCCTCAAAACCTCGGATTAGGCCCACTAACTCCAGCCCGTCAAGATAAAACCAGGCCAAGTAAGTGTGACGCTACAAGTCATCTAGGCCTACATCTTCCCGGACCATAGTGAGGTGCCTAATATAAGTCTAATGTAAACCTATTGGATACTCGGTCTCCTCATGCACCGTATGCATAAGGACTCCAAAACGCCGAGGTGGTAGCATGATCATGGTCGGGGTTGAGGATCTGAAATGATTTGCATTACAGCAATGAGAATAAAACTTAATAAACAAACAGCCTAAACCCCATCTAGGCCAATACGTACCCAAACGAGTCCCAACATGCAATCTAGCAATCAACATAATAGAATTCTCATGCACACTTACCTTGCCTCAAATCATACGCCAACTCCGCACATTAGTTAAATCACAATAATGCAATAATAGCTCAAGAACATAACATAAACAGTCAAGCACCATAACTACGTACATTCACCCAATTCAACCAAATACATTTCGCATAAGTGTCCAATCAACTAATCACGATCCACGTCAACACACCTCAGGTCTAGCCCTCCAATCAATCCGAGGTCAATCCCGCGTAACCAAAGCTCAGGACATTTCTCTCGACCCGTATAACCATGCCTTAAGTTATTTCTTGCCTTTCTAGCCACACCCGTGTAACTATGCCTCAAGTTGGCAGTCCTCTGATCAATCCAGGCTTAGTCCCATGTGACCACGCCTCAAGACCAATCAATCCCTGCGTAAACACGCATCAGGGCCTTTCAAATCACACACACCACATGACCCAACAATTTCATGTCATTCACGTATTCAAACCACACTCAAACTTACTCATTCACCAATCACTCAATCAATCCGTTCAAACATCCAATCCACCATAATTTCCACAAAATACACCATACTAAATCGAGCGCACAAAGGCCTCGATAGGCCATCGAACCCGGCCCCCAACACAGCACATCCAACGCAATTTAGGCATAAAATCACACATGGGGAAAATCACAAGTCAAACCGCCACTCAAACACACTCGCTTCAACAACGAACAACCAATGCAAATTGCCACTAATTGAACATTAATTCACACACGAACTATCACACATTTAAGCCCCACTTCGAGCACCAATCGGTTCTACAAATCATCACACAAAACGGCCCTTGAACCGCCACAATTTAGCCCACGTTTACACCACAAATCAGCCACCACAATCAGCCACAAACAGCCACATTTGCGCCATAATTCAACCACTACATTTGGCCATAAATAGCCACACTTAGCCCGCATTCAGCCACATTATCAGCCACTAAATTAGCATATAACAGCCCCTAAATTCTACACTAATCAACCCCTAAACAAGTCTAATAATACCCGCTTGTCCTAGGTAGGGTTTAAAGAGTCGCTTACCCGAGTCTAAAGTCGAGAGCAAGCCGAGCGAGGCAGCGTGTCACCGGACTAGGGTTGCGGCGATTGGAATAGGGGCAGCAGCAGCGGCACTGGAATAGGGCAGCAGCGGTGGCCTCAGCTGAGTCGCAAGAATGGCCGATAAGGCAGCGGCAGTGGCTTAGCGGTAGCATGGGCGAGTGACCAGCTCACGGGCGGCGACAACGAGCAAGAAAAGAAGCAAAAAACAGCCGTGTCATCACCAGAACAAGGGAAGCGATGCAGAACAAGGGCGAAAGCAACAAGGGATCGTCGCTGAAACAGTGACCGTGACAATGGAGCTACTGAAAGCTCAGCTGGCATGCCGTGACTCACAGCAGCGTTGGACAAGGCGGAGGCAAAGCAGAAGTAGCTGCATTGTCGCCCAAGTAACAAGGATGAACGATGGTCGGAATAAGGGAAGCAGTATAGGAGGGCTTTGCCAAAACAGTAGCAGCGATGGCGGAGCTACGGGGGGCTCGACCGAGGTATAGTGTCCCATGGCGGCGATCGGGCAAGTGGACGATGGACGGAGTAGCAGCTGCTCAACCAAGGGGAGGGTCGGTTGGGTCGGACTGAAACAGGGGAAAAGAGAGCAAGGGAGCTAGCAAGAAAGCAGCAGCGATGCCAGTGGCTGGGCACGTGATGACGAGCAACTCCGATAGTCAAGTGGACTGTGGAATGTAGCGGGGCTCTAGACTGTAGGCATGCGTGCAGAGGGAGGGAAAAAGAGAGAGCTTGGTCGGAGGAGAGAGGGGAGAGAGAGAGAGAGAGAGAGAGATTATGACAACCCTACCTATCCTACTCAAGTTTGATCCAATGGCCACCAATGCATCTTGATGGACAAGCTAGGATCCAAGGGCTCATAAAATTCTACACTTTCCAATTAATAGAAAAGGCTAAATGGCACAAAAGTAAATAAGCAAAGAGGAAGAGGTAAAATGGTCAATTTCTGCACCCGATCCAAATTTCATTTTTCCTATAAAATGAACAATCCCGAGGTTAGCCACATTTAATACGACGTCATCCAATTAATTTCGTCACAAAACTCCGAAAAATTCGACACCAAAGTCCGAGCTCTAAATAACGGCTAAATTCGATCGAGTGCGATTCTAACAAAATCT
This sequence comes from Syzygium syzygioides, assembly GCA_031216285.1. Taxonomy (NCBI): domain Eukaryota; kingdom Viridiplantae; phylum Streptophyta; class Magnoliopsida; order Myrtales; family Myrtaceae; genus Syzygium; species Syzygium syzygioides. Next base: position 15,826,689 of record CM062244.1, on the reverse strand, counting down.
CTAATTTAAAAAAAAAATAACCCAAGAGTGATCAGTTCCGGGTGAGATTTTGCCATAAGCACACTAATGAATTACACGCTTTATAAATCTCAAAAATGGGTCGAAATTCGTAATGTCACAAGTTCGTCCGCTGTGAGTGGTCTGATCCCTTGAGTTTCTCGAATAGAAACTTTGATGTCGTTCCACTTTTTTGAGAGAGCTCTCAACAACTTGTTCACCTTCATAGGTCATGAGATGGGATTGTTTTGGAATTCAAGCCCATTTCCAATCTTAGTGAATCTGCTCTGCATCTCGAAAATTGTTTCATTTGGTTTCTAAGCGAAGGACTCGTACTACCCAAGGAGAATATGTTGAGATTTGTCTTCTTGACTCTCTTTGTTCCTTCATGAACAACTTGAGACGATCCCAAATTTCTTTTACAGTTTTAAGATTTGCAATTCGTTTATATTCAACATGTGCTAGACCATTGTATATAGCCGTTCTGATCTTTGCATCGAGATAGATCCTTTTGGAAATTTCCTTAGTCGAGAGAGGTAGAGTTTGAGGTTTGATTTGCTCTCTATTTCCTTTGTTAGAATTTGTCTCATTTTGTCCTTTTGAAGTTTTTGGAGGTTTTGTTTCGGTTGAAACGTTTGGAATGATTCCATGTTCAACGATGTCCTATATATCCTGATTTATTCCCAAGATGAATGTCTTCATCTTGTTTTCCCAAACACCATACTCAGTTCCATTGAAATAAAGCAGTCTATTATTATGACCTGACTCAGCATTACTAGCCACCAAGAATCGTTAGCTCAGAAGTAAAATAACACTTCAAAGAAAAATGAGCACCTTGCTTTAATACCACTTATTACGGCTAGTGCTATCACCTAGAGGGTGGTGAATAGGTGATTTTATGAAATTGGATAATTTAAACGTGTGGAATGAATATAGTCAAGATCAACAACATGTATGATCAATATCAGATGGATGCGTATGACAAACTTGTATATAAGTTGTCATCAGATGTTTGCATTTGATGACTATGATGATGTTTTAACGAACTCGTTTGACGGATATGCATACAGTATAATGTTAATAATAATAAATGAAAGTTTAGGAATAGAGAATACTACACACAGATCTTTATAGTGGTTCGGCTTTATTAGGCCTATATCCATCCTCCACGTTGGCAGCCTGTTAGCTGTATTTCACTATGAATCATCAAGAGATTACAAGAGTAGTGCTTCTTAGGTGATAGATTGCACTATCACATACACTCTTCACTCAAGTAATTTTCTTTCTAAAGTAACAACGTGGAACATAGTAATCACAAGTGTGTAAGATCGAAGCTCTATTCAGACTTTGAAATTCTCGATACTAGTTATTCTTCTTGTACGATGTTTGCACTCCTTTTATACTCCTCTATTTCCAATCTATCCGTTAGATAATCTTTAGAGGATTGATCTCCAAATCAACCCGTTAGAGAATCTTCCCAAAAGAAGATGCATAACCGTTAGAAGAAGAATCATTATCTCTAGGTGATTTGATCTCCCATATAATCAAATCAAGATTTCCATAAGTGTAGTTCTTCGTGTTTAAGAAATGATCTTGTGATTATCAATTAGGATATCTTGAGATATCAATTTGATTGTCTTGCACAAACTTGCCAAAAATAACACTTATTGAATCTGATGAGGTATTTTGAGTCTGATAACAAAGTCATTTCATCGACTACGTCTGATGACTCAGTATTTACCTGCATCAAATAATTTAAGTGTAATTGTGGTCAGAAAAGGATTGTTTTGTCTTTCTTCAAAACTAATTAGGGATTTTCCTCAAAAAGGTCCAATGAAAGTCAACAAATTATTATGAGGACTCTCAAAGGACTGGAATCATGTCAAAACAATCATTTAAGAAACTCAAAGAATCATGCCATTAACTGTGGATGAACTTATGGGAACTTTTCAATCATATGAAGTCGAACGACTCAATGAAGAGGAAAATTAAGAAGGTAAGAAGTCAATTGCTTTAAAATCTAACATTGATTCTGATGAGATAGATTCTGAAGATGAAGAAGATGACGATGAAGAGATGGAGTTGTCACCCCCCGCACCCTATGGCACGCCACATCCCTCACAAAGGTCGACTTTAAGGGCGACGTCCCAGGACGCGACCTAACACCCAACACAGAGAAACAAGAACATGCGGAAGTAATAAAACACCCTAACAATGAAATAACACATGACCAAGGATAGTCGCACAACAACCAACTTGAACAAATATACACTTGCATTAATACTGGGAATCATATACAATATCCATTTACACCAAAATATATACCACTAATCATCAATGGGTCAACGACCGCAACTGACAAAAAAAAGGGGTACGCGGCTTGGCGGTCAAGCACTATATCTAGCCGGGGCTTCTCCCAAAACGTATCAATACGCCTGCAATCCTCAAGGTTGAGGGTCTGAAAAATTAGGTTTCAACAACAGTGAGAATAAATCTCAGTAAGTAGGTTCCCTAAACCTAAGCTAGGCTAACATGCACCTCCTGACGAGCACTAAGCAACAAACAGATCAAACATAATTGACTCAGGCCCTCGGGCCTAAATCTATTACTTACTTGACCCTGCAGGTTAGGCACATTATAAACAATCGCAATATTGCCATAGAATTCAATCACGGCACATATACGCATATCACTTAGCCACGATGCATGTCATGCATATGGTCGTGCTCACACTCGTGCTCATGCCTCATCAATGCATTGTCGCACACTTGCATTCTTGCACACTTTCCATTTATCAATTTGTCCTCCGACCCGAATCAGGTCTCGCGTAAAACACATCAGGTCTATCACTTCGAAACCGATCTCCAGCCCGCATAAAACGCATCAGGCTTATGGCACAACACCCGCGTAAAATGCATCAGGTTTGGCCATCTTCGAGTAGTCCGGGCGTCGTCCCACATAACACGTCTCAGGACGGGTTCAATACCCCGCGTTAAACACATCAGGGTTTTATGTGATCACTCATTCACAAACACCAATTATTATCTGAACCTCGCGTAAAATGCATTAAGTCATTTTAGGTGATCACATGCTCATCACAATCGTATATGCACATGCCGTGCCAATGCTTGAGATGCACACTCATGACCATAACGTTCACACTTGGGCATTCAAGAAATTCACAATGAGCATTCAATTACACAACACCACTTATTTAATTCACAATGCAATATGCCCAACGTACACCACACATATTCAATTTAATGAATTTATATGCCCAATCAGTCAATTAATTCAACTCAGCCATGGTACATCATCGGCACACGGAAATCACGAAATTAAGCCATTAAACTCGCACATGTCTAAGGTCCACCAAGTCTAACCTTTCTCGGCCATATAAGTACTCAAAAAGGCATCGCAAATTGATCACAACCAAAGACAATTCAGCTAGTTAATCCGCCAATCCAAACATTCCCGATAATCACACAATTAACCCCCAAATTGATGGCTAATAGTCCAATTCAAACCCGGTATGGGCAGCCACCAAACAGATCACCCTAGGCCAACAAATGTCCTCAAAACACTCCATTTGGTTCCCCAAAATATCACCCAAATCAGCCACTACGAGGACCAAACTAGGCGCGCACTATAATCCACAATTGAACCCGAACTTACCCCAAACTTGGGCCGATTCAATCCAATATGTCCAGTCATTGCACAACCCATTCTAAGCCTCTAAACCTCAATTAAAATTATCATACTAATCCACGAATTAGCCATAACAACAGCCACCATACGGTCCACAAATTTCATTCGCCAAGTCCACAATTTCTCCCAAATCGAGGCATCTATGCTTCACCACATCACAGAACTCTATAGACAACTAAACCTCGATTAAATCATCTCTCGATCACCAAATGCGCCAAAAAATCAGCCTCTAACAGCCTCCACATGCTAACCCCTAAATTACCCTAATTAACCCCTAAAACCCATCTAGAAATGTAAGTTAGCCTAATTAAGGTTTAGGGTTGTACTCACATGAAATCTTAAGCTCCAAACAAAGCTGAACAAGTGGCAAGGGCGGCTGGATAGTGGCGGCAAGTGGCAGTTCCCGACGGCGCTAACGGTGACGGCGTGCGGCTCCCCGACGGACGGCAATCCAATGCGGCGAAGGGGAGGGGGGTTCTGGTCGTGGCAAACGGGAGAGAGAGAGGGGAGTGGGATGGCTAGATGGTGCTAGGCAAGGTGGTGGTGGCGGTGGCGAATCGGCTCGGGTGGCGGCAGAGCTCCTCCGGTGAGCTTGGCCTTTCACTGCCAAATGAAGAGGAAAATGAAGGAGAGGAGTTGGTGTGGGAGAAGGGGCTGGTCTACTGATGATGGGAGGAAATGGGAAGAGAGAGAGTCAAAGGGGAGTGTATAGAGAGAGTGAGATAGTGGGGTGGTTGACCAGCCATGCAACAAAGACAATCTTACCCCATAACTAAATGCTAGGATCAATTCTAATAAAAATATCTAGGGGCACTAGGGACCAAAATTTCCAGCATTATTGGGCTGAAACAACTAATATAAAAATCCCAAAATATGACCCAAATAATCCCAAAATTGGGCACCCTATAATTAGGCCTAGGAGCAAAACGGTAATTTTCCGGTCCCGGGTCAAATTTTCAATTTTTGACTCTATTGATCCCAAATATGTGTGGCGACACAAAAATGACGTCGTCCTCACAAAATAGTCGCGTACTACCATGAAACTCGACACCAAAGTCCGGACTCAATTCCACGATCGATTTCGCTCAATTTGCGATTTTAGCGTCTCTCACTAACGGGCGACTGTTTAGGGGTTACGCGTATCGACCTAGGGCTACTCAAGACATGACGATCCTGATTTTTCAGAGAATACAAGGATTTATCGCTAGTCCCAGGGGTCGCGGTCGTCCGGAATAAGTTCGGGATCGTTCGCCGCGCGTACTCTCGGTCGCGCGGAATCACCCGCTATCCGATCGTACGTCGTCGGTCAAACCAAATCCGTCACTCTCCTTGGACCGGCCCATGTCGGCATAAAATATTCCCTCGTCGTTTCTCGAAATCGGACTCGATTCACGGTCGAGCTCTTGGGTCCACGTACCATTTTTCCTAGTTAGCCTTTCCCCTATCGGTCAGTATCCCAAGAATGATCAGTTTCGAGCAAGACTCACTTAAATGAAATGAGAAATAATCATCTGTTTTATTAATCCCGAAAGTGGGCGAATTCAGGACGTTGCAACTCTTCCCCTCTTACAAAAATTTCGTTCTCGAAATTTACAATCCAAAACGGACTACTCAAACAAATGGGGGTACTGACGTCGCATCGCTTCCTCACTTTCCCTTGTGGCGCCTTCTGCCCTGTGATGTTTCCAGATAACTTTGACCAACGGAATCGTCTTGTTTCTCAAAACTTGTTCCTTTTTGTCCTCGATTCGCACCGGCTTCCCCACGTATGACACACTGTTGTCCACGTCTATTACCTCATGATTCAATACATGGGTCGGATCCGGTTTGTATTTCCTCAACATCGACACGTGGAAGACGTTATGGACCTGCGACAAATTTGTCGGCAAGGCGAGGCGATAAGCCAACGTTCCAATTCTTTCCAAAATGTCAAACGGGCCTATATACCTAGGAATCAGTTTCCCTTTCTTTCCAAACCGAGATAGACCTCTCATCGGCAAGACATTAAGAAATACATGGTCGCCAACCCGAAACTCCAACGGCCTATGCCTTCGATCCGCGTAACTTTTCTGACAGCTCTAATGTAACGCCCCATACCTCGAGGCCATTAACGTGACGTCCCGTTCATTATTATCTTTATTTACACACGCGCAGAAGCATATCTTGGGACAATCACATTCAGAATAATAGCGGAAATAAGACAAAAAGTATCATGAGCAAACCTTATGTTTATAATTCATGCAAACATGTTTTACAAACCCTTCGGGCCATGGCAAACAACACATATTTCATTGCCGACTATAATTAGCAAATTTTGATTTGGGTTAACCTATACCCACAACGGCTTCTCATTTCTCGCTTCTTCAACTTCACGCCGGTCCCGTCCGCCTAGCCATCTCACATCCCACCCGTGGCTCTATCCCGGAGCCGGCCTGCCCACACCGCCAAAGAACCGTTGAACCTATGCTCGGATGAGGCACCAAGTCCGTTAGGCCCTCATCGAACATCACAAGTATCGTGATTTGACGGTAGGCGCGATCTTTCAGACATTTACCATAGTGAGCATTTCAGCTCTCAGCTTCACGGGATTGCCAACGCGGGCTGGGGGAGATGCCATTGCTCCGGATCTGAAAAAGGGGAAAACAACGGGGGATGAGTCGGGGAGACTCAGCAAGTAAAATTTTACTAACAGGCGATGACATATCAATCGTCATTACACGAAACATTTCTTACCGCACCGGCCTCCGTGGCCGATCAAACAACGACGGACATAGCAAGCATAAAACAAGGATTCCAGGCATGACTAAGTCACGGTTTATCTTATGTGTCGCGCTTCGGTTTCTAATTCGTGTTAGGTAACATGCAAAAACATGAAACAAGGCAAACTTGTTATAGATAACACAACATCGGGACACCAAGAACCGAGAACGGGAAAAGCTCGTGATACAACGTATTTCAACGTTATTTCCCGGTAGTAAAATCTTACTTACTCTAATAAAACAAGAACTAGAGGAGAGAATGGGTGGGAAAGGCAACGGTCTCGAGTCTCGGACAATTTACGGCGTCGGGTTTTCTTTCTCTTTCTCTCGGGTTTTTCTCTTTCTCGGCATGAACAAGAAGTAAAGAAGCAAGAGAGAAGGTTGTTGGTGTGTGTGAGAATGGAGAGAGAGGCGTGAGAATGGCGTGAGAGAGAGGGGAGGGTGTCTTGCTATTTAAAGAAGGCTTAGAAAACCCTAGAATAAGCAATAATTGAGAGGCCTCTAAAGTCAAGACTCATGATGGCCTTCGTTAATGACATTAATGGCCTATAATGATGAAGAGGCCAATCTTATCTTCTTCCCATTGGCACTCTTTCTCTCTCTCTCTCTCTCCGTTTCTTTCTCTTCCTCTCGGCTTCTTTCTCTCTCTCTCTCTTTTCTTGGCCGAATGGCCTTCTTCCAATTTATCAAACCCCAATCTTGCTCCTCACTCAAGACTATTAATGCTTGTCATGATGAAGGGCCTCCAAAGTCTAAGGTCATGATGGATAGCATTAAAGTTCATTATGAACTATAGCTAAGGGATCACGATGAAGAGAGTAAAATGAATCCAAGCCACTAATGATTTCTCTCTTCCTTTCCCTTTCTCGGCTCTCTCTTGGCTCACTCTCGTTTTCCCCCTCGGACGACCTCCAATAAAAGCACAAAATATCTCATTTGAAAGCTCAGAACGTGTACTTTAAATCACCAGAAGACACTAAGTCCAAATTCTAACATTCTCGTATAGGAATTACTGAATCTTTGAAATCTGACAAAACCGGATAGTTTTACACTGTTCACGAAATCGGACTTGAAAATATAGTAAATGACCTCAGAAAATTCTCAAATTCGAACATGTCATAAACAAGCCCTTAGTAAACATTTTTCATGAGAATACAAAATCTAATTTTCTCTGTAATCACCATTTTCAGTCACTCAAATACAGACTAAAAACAGCTTGCTAGAACAGAATATTTACTTTTCAAAATAAGCTCTGTTTAGAATCCAAATCATCTCAGCAAATTCCCACATTTACACACATTATAGAAAAGGAAGTTCTCAACAACTTTCGTGAAGGAAACTTTTCCAAAATCGGCCTAGAAAAGCTTGTAGAAAATAAGGAGGGTGTGAACATCACCGAAAAACCCATTCTGGGCAATTTCACACGGTCCAAAAATCAGGCCATCGTACCACTCATATTAACTCCAAATATTCTGAAATTAAAGTATATAAAACTTCATGATGTTTGGAACAACTTTAAAGAAGAAAGTGTTTAGAAATTCGGATCACAAAAGTCTCCCAAAAAATAACAAATCGAAGTAGTACCAAGGATCCGAAATACGGTTTTCCAAAACAAGAGTAGAAATTTTTGTTCCAATTGGAAAACCATCATAGCCATTTCCCAGGGACTGAAATTGAGGATGTGACAATTCTTCCCCTCTAAAAGAATTTCATCCTTGAAATTTAAAACGTACCTGGGATTTAGTGACACCTTCAGAAAGATATAGTCGCCTACCTGAAACTTAAGTGGTTTCTGGCGCTTGTCAGCCTAATTCTCTTATCGACTTGTGCCGTCCTAAGTTTTTCTCTACTTATCTGGATAGCATCTATGGTGAGTTGGACTAGCTCGAGACCCATGACCTTCTTTTCCCGACCTCGTTCCTATAGACCGGAGTTCTGCAAGCTCGACCGTATAATACCTCGAATGGTGCCATCTTGATGCTTTGCTGATAACTGTCATTACAGTTGGATTTTACCTTCCTTTCTAAAGGTAGTCCTGCTTAGCTCTTTTGGATAATGCCAAAAATTTCTTTTGGTGAATGTCTTCAAACTTTGGCTTTCCCATGCTTTCGCTGCGCCACTCTGATTTATCTTTTACCATCATAAAATATTTCTTATGCTTGCTTGCTTGGATCTTTCGGTACATTAAAACGGCGTATATAAATATTATGATAAAACAGTACAAGTACAGTTCCAGTCTCAAGTCTCCGTAATAACATTGGAGTTTTCTGCTTCTTCTTGAGTAATGGCATAAATCCGTCCTTGAGCTGGAGGACGATTATCATGCGGTGGAACTTCATTTTGTTGCATCACTAGTGGTTGCTGTGACTGCTTCACTTGCTGTCGTTGCGGGCAATCCTTTATGCGGTGGCCTTGTTGACCACAGCCGAAATATGCTCCCGTTTGTTTTGGACACGGAGCATCTCCATGAAACCTTTCGCAAGTATGGCAAGCATCACCTGCAGTGGAAATTGGCTTTTGATTTTTTATCTTCTTGTTGGGAGTGGAGAAACGGTCTTCTCCCGACATCGGCCTCTTGTCATGATGCTGGTTGGATTGAGAAGCCAGATGACAGGGCTTTCCTTAGTTAGTCGCCGTGGCAGCTCGTTCTAGGGACTCTTTCTCCACCAGCTGGGCTCGTTCATACAGCTCGTTGTAATTCTTGAGGTTCAGCGGCACCAACTGTCTCCGGATGTCTGGATTTAAACCGTCTCGGAATCTTTTTACCCTTTCCACTGGATCTTCAATAAATTTAAGGGCATACCTCGATAGTTGAGCGAACCTTGCTTCGTACTGGTCCACCGTCATGTTGTTCTGCTAAAGTTGCAAGAATTCCTTCATCTTTCGGTCATGAGCACATTCGGAAAAATACTTTCCGTTGAATGCTTCAACAAAAGCATTCCAGTTGACAGCAACATTTTCTGGGAACACGATTTCCTTGGTCGTTTTCCACCAATAGCTGGTATTACCTTGCAGTTGATAGGCTACTAAAGTGACTTTATCTTCCTCAGAACATCGCAGAAGCTCAAATGCTTTCTGGAGTTCATTGATCCAGGATTCCGCTTTTTCGGGGTCTCCAGTTCCGATAAACTTCGGGGGTTGGAGCTTCAGGAATTGTTCGACCAATCCATACATCGTACGGCCACCATTTCCATTTCCATTTGTTGCCACATTCTCAGCATTAGGCATTCGTTGTTGGGCCTGCTGTCCTAACAGTTCTCCCACGATCGCTAGAGCCTGCAGAATTCCATCTATTCGGGGGTCTTGAGTTGACTTCCCCTTAAAGGTCGAGGTCGCAGCCGGGGTCTGAGCTATCACATCCTCAATTTCAGTCCCTGGAAAATGTCTATGGTTTAGGTTTCATGGTTTTCCAATCGGAACAAAAATTTCTACTCTTGTTTTGGAAAATCGTATTTCGAATCTTTGGTACTCCTTCGTTTTGTTATTTTTGGGGAGACTTTTATGATCCGAATTTCCAAACACTTTCTTCTTGAAAGTTGTTCTAAACATCTTGAAATTTTACATACTTTAATTTCAGAATTTTTGGAGTTGATATGAGTGGTACGATGGCCTGATTTTTGGACCGTGTGAAACTGCCCAGAATGGATATTTCGGTGATGTTCACACCGTATTTATTTTTTTCAAGCTTTTCTGGGCCGATTTTGGAAAGGTTTCCTTCATAAAAGTTGTTGAAAACTTCCTTTTCTATAATGTGTATAAATTTGGGAATTGTCTGAGATCATTTGGATTCTAGATAGAGCTTAATTTGAGAAACTAGAATCTTGTTCTAGCGAACTATTTTTTGTCTGTATTTGAGCTACTAAAAGTGGTGTTTACAGAACGATTCCGAATTTGTGTTCTGCATGAGAAATGTTTGTTAAGGTCTTGTTTATGACATATCCGAATTTGAGAATTTTTGGAGTTCATTTACTATATTTTCAAGTCCGAATTCGTGAACAGTGCAAAGCTGTCCGGTTTTGTCAGATTTCAAAGATTTATCAAATTATTATATGAAAAACGTTGGAATTTCGACTTGAGGTCTTTTGGTAATATTTAAGGACATTCCCATGCCGAACCTCGGATTGAATGAGATTTTTATACATGATTTGTCGTGGAAAACTCTCGGAAATCATGGAATTGATTATGATGTGGGTTTACGACTTAAGTGTTGATTAGTTTTTATTGTGTAAACCGATGGTGCTGAGTCATTGTGAGCCGAACCGACATTTTTAGAAGACTAAAATAGGCTCCGTGTTTGTTTCATTGGGAAGGAACTAGAAGATAAGGCTTTGACATGGTCAAAGCTTCTCCTTCAAGCTTCCATCATTAAGTTTCATTAATGCCATTAAATGGCCCTTGACTTAGAAACCCTATTTCCTGATGACAAGTATTAATTACATTAGACTTTGGAGGTCCTATCATTATGGAACCAAGGCAAGGCCAAGCCAAGGAAACCAACGTGAAGGCCATTCGGCCGTGAGGAAGGAAGAGAAAGGGAAGGAAGAGAGAGAGAGAGAGAGAACCAATAGAGAAAAGATGCGTATTAGCCTTCATCAGTTAACCCATAAATGCTCATAAATGGTCTTATCTTTTGTGACCTAAGCCATGACCTCATGCTTGGATGACATATGCCATGACTCAAGCAAGGCTATCATGACTATTGACCAAGGGACTCTATTTATTGGTGCATGTTAAGACTTCTAGAGTTCTTGGAACTCTTTAAGAATCTAGACCACCCTTCCTTTTTCCTTCTTGTCACGCCAACTTCATCTTCTTCTTCTTTTGTTCTTATTTTTCAAGCCTAAGAAGCCCACGTGCAAATCAAAACTCGAACCGACCCGTGTCTCTTCTCGTTCCCATCCAAGAGCCACAGTTTGGCCTTGGTAGGCCTCGTCTTGGTTGGCCAAACAAGGAGAAAGCAAGGAGGAAGCCCGAGGCCCCGTCTCACCCGAACTCAAGCATATTCCGTGCTCAAGCCAAGCCACCAATCACTTCTTCTTCTAGTCTTTTGTGTTCTAGTGGCTTGTTGAGTAAGTGGGATTTTAATACCGGGAAATAACATTGAAATACGTTGTATCACGAGTTTTCCCCGTTCTCGGTTCTTGGTGTTCCGATGTTGTGTTATATATAACAAGTTTGCCTTGTTTCGTGTTTTTGCATATTATCTAACACGAATTAGAAATTGAGACGCGACACACGAGGTAAACCGTGACTTAGCCATGTTTGGAATCCTTGTTTTATGCTTGCTATGCCTGTCGTTGTTTGATCGGCCATGGAGGCCGGTACGGTAAGAAATGTTTCGTGTAATGACGATTGATATGTCCTCGCCTGTTAGTAAAATTTCACTTGCTGAGTCTCCCCGACTCATCCCCCGTTGTTTCCCCTTTTTCAGGTCCGTAGGATGGCATCTCTCCCGACCCGCGTTGGCAGTCCCGTGGAGCAGAGAGTCGAAGTACTCACCGTGATAAATGTCAGAGAAGATCGCGTCTACCGCCAAATCATAACGCTTGTGATGTCAATGAGGGCCTAACGAACTTGGTTCCTTAGGGCGGGCCGGCTCCAGGATAAAGCCACGGGTGGGATGTGAGATGGCCAGGCGGACGGGACCGGGGTGGAGGTGAAGAAGCGAGGAGTGAGAAGCCATAGTGGGGTTAGGAAAGCCCAAGCCACGTCGGCTTGTAATTAAAAAAGCCTTTGGAATAGGCTTGTAGAATATGTCTGATGTTTGCTATGAACCAGGAAAAGAGCTTGTTTAAATATGTTCGCATGTTTCATAAACGTAAAGTTGCTCATAATGTTTGTCTTATTTCTGTTGGTTGTTCTTTTTTTGTTGTGATCATCCCGGGAATGCTTCCGCGTGTGTGTAAATAAAGATATTAATGAACGGGACGTCACGTTAATGACTCCGAGGTCGGGGCGTTACACGAGCACTCATATTGGTGTTCTAAGGGGTCTTTCTACAATACAAGAATAGGTCAATGGTCTCAAACAAGTATTGGCACACAACCTATTCAATCACAATCAGTCATTCACATGCGCAGGGGTGTTTCCTAGCTAACTACCCCAACTTCAGCGCACCTTATCACTCTAGGTGTTTATTTTCGCTTGGATTTTAGAATCGTTCTCCCTTATTCAGTGCATAGTTCGGTTTCTTCCTCTCTTACCCATCATCCTAGAAGCCTGCCAGGAGCCGCATTTTGTTCAGGTCTTCAACCCCGGCGACACTCTTGCTAGAAGCCGTACCTTGATCAGGCCTCATGTCCCGGCGACCACTTCATAGTCAAGATCCGCTCTTTGATCAGGTTCTACCTCGGCGATCACTCCCCGCCCTTATCGGATTGGGTCCTTTCAAGATTCCACAGCCTCTTCTTAGCTCAACACCGAACTTGCACTTACTGAAGGGGAACCTGCTCTGATACCAAATTAATCTGTAACACCCCCTACCTCGGGGGCATTAACGTGACGTCCCGTTCATTATTATCTTTATTTACACACATGCGGAAGTATATCTTGGGACAATCACATTCAGAATAACAGCAGAAATAAGACAAAAAACATCATGAGCAAACCTTATGTTTATAATTCATGCAAACATGTTTTACAAACCCTTCGAGCCATGGCAAACAACACATATTTCATTGCCGACTATAATTAGCAAATTTTGATTTGGGTTAACCTATACCCACTACGGCTTCTCGTTTCTCGCTTCTTCACCTTCACCCCTGTCCCGTCCGCCTAGCCATCTCACATCCCACCTGTGGCTTTATCCCGGAGTCGGCCTGCCCACACTGCCAAAGCACCGTTGAACCTATGCTTGGATGAGGCACCAAGTCCGTTAGGCCCTCATCGAACATCACAAGTATCGTGATTTGACGGTAGGTGCGGTCTTTCTGACATTTACCACAGTGAGCATTTCAGCTCTCGGCTTCACGGGATTGCCAACGCGGGCTGGGGGAGATGCCATTGCTCCGGACCTGAAAAAGGGGAAAACAACGGGGGATGAGTCGGGGAGACTCAGCAAGTAAAATTTTACTAACAGGCGATGACATATCAATCGTCATTACACGAAACATTTCTTACCGCACCGGCCTCCGTGGCCGATCAAACAACGACGGACATAGCAAGCATAAAACAAGGATTCCAGGCATGACTAAGTCACGGTTTACCTTATGTGTCGCGCCTCGATTTCTAATTTGTGTTAGATAACATGCAAAAACACGAAACAAGGCAAACTAGTTATAGATAACACAACATCGGGACACCAAGAACCGAGAATGGGAAAAGCTCGTGATACAACGTATTTCAACATCATTTTCCGGTAGTAAAATCTCACTTACTCTAATAAAACAAGAACTAGAGGAGAGAATGGGTGGGAAAGGCAACGGTCTCGAGTCTCGGACAATTTACGGCGTCGGGTTTTCTTTCTCTTTCTCTCGGGTTTTTCTCTTTCTCGACATGAACAAGAAGTAAAGAAGCAAGAGAGAAGGTTGTTGGTGTGTGTGAGAATGGAGAGAGAGGCGTGAGAATGGCGTGAGAGAGAGGGGAGGGTGTCTTGCTATTTAAAGAGGGCTTAGAAAACCCTAGAATAAGCAATAATTGAGAGGCCTCTAAAGTCAAGACTCATGATGGCCTTCCTTAATGACATGAATGGCCTATAATGATGAAGAGGCCAATCTTACCTTCTTCCCATTGGCCCTCTTTCTTTCTCTCTCTCTCTCCATTTCTCTCTCTTCCTATCGGCTTCTTTCTCTCTCTCTCTCTCTTTTCTTGGCCGAATGGCCTTCTTCCAATTTATCAAACCCCAATCTTGCTCCTCACTCAAGACTATTAATGCTTGTCATGATGAAGAGGCCTCCAAAGTCTAAGGTCATGATGGATAGCATTAAAGTTCATTAATGAACTATAGCTAAGGGATCACAATGAAGAGAGTAAAATGAATCCAAGTCACTAATGATTTCTCTCTTTCTTTCCCTTTCTCGGCTCTCTCTCGGCTCACTCTCGTTTTCCCCCTAGGACGACCTCCAATAAAAGCACAAAATATCTCATTTGAAAGCTCAGAACGTGTATTTTAAATCACCAGAAGACACCAAGTCCAAATTCCAACATTCTCGTATAGGAATTACAGAATCTTTGAAATCTGACAAAACCAAACAGTTTTACACAGTTTAAGAAATCGGACTTGAAAATATAGTAAATGAACTCATAAAATTCTTAAATTCGGATATGTCATAAACAAGCCCTTAATAAACATTTTTCATGAAGAATATAAAATCTAATTCTCTCTGTAAACACCATTTTCAGTCACTCAAAAACAGACTAAAAACAGTTCGCTAGAACAGAATATTACTTCTCAAAATAAGCTCTGTCCAGAATCCAAATAATGTCAGAAAATTCCCAAATTTATACACGTTATAGAAAAGGAAGTTCTCAACAACGTTCGTGAAAGAAACTTTTCCAAAATCGGCCTAAAAAAGCTTGTAGAAAATAAGGAGTGTGTGAACATCACCGAAAAACCCATTCTGGGCAGTTTCGCACGGTCCAAAAATTAGGCCATCGTACCACTTATATTAACTCCAAAAATTCTGAAATTAAAGTATGTAAAACTTTATGATATTTGGAACAACTTTCACGAAGAAAGTGTTTAACAATTCGGATCACAAAAGTCTCCCCAAAAATAACAAATCGAAGGAGTACCAAAGATCCGAAATACGGTTTTCCAAAACAAGAGTAAAAATTTTTGTTCCGATTGGAAAACCATCATAGCCATTTCCCAGGGACTGAAATTGAGGATGTGACATCTAAGCTGTTCTCAACCTTTCTCGGATAATGTTTACTATTTTCACTGACTGCTGAACCAACTCTGGACCCGTTATACTTCTTTCCCCCACTTTATCCCAACACAACGGTATTCTGCACGCCTTGCCATAAAGTGCCTCAAATGGTGCCATCCCGATACTCTGCTGAAAACTGTTATTGTAGGCGAACTCAACAAGGTGCAACTGTTCTTCCCACTTGCCCTGAAAATCTAATACGCAAGCTCTCAGCATATCCTCTATGGTCTAAATAGTCTTCTCAGATTGGCCATCCGTCCGAGGATGATAGGTCGCACTGAATTGCAACTTAGTCCCCATGGCCGATTGCAGACCTTTCCAAAAATTTGCAGTAAATCGGGGATCACGGTCCAATGTGATTGATACCAGTACTCCATGAAGACAAACTATCTGACGCACATATAATTCTGCCAGCCTTTCTAGCTCGAAGTCCTTTCGCACCGCCAGGAAGTGCGCTGACTTGGTCAGTCTGTCCACTATCACCCAAATAGAGTCGTGTCCCCTCTAGCTTATTGGCAATCCCGTTACAAAATCCATTATAATATGCTTCCATTTCCATTCTGGGATTTCCAACGGTTGCAACATTCCACCAGGTTTACAATGCTATGCCTTCACTTGTTGGCACGTCAAGCACTTGGTCATATGTTTGGCCACGTCTACTTTCATTCCATTCCATCAATAGTACTGATGAAGGTTCTGGTATATCTTAGTGTTGCCCGGGTGAATGCTATAATTGCTCCTACAAGCCTCCGACAAAATCTTTTCCTTAAGTCCCAAATCATCGGGCATGCACAACCGTCCTCGAAACTTAAGAATTCCGTCCTTGGACACTTGGAAGTCCGGTTTCCTCTTAGTGCCATCCATCTCTAGGATCTTCTGAATCTCAGGGTCCGTTGATTGCAATGCCTTAATCTTGGCTTGCACTTCCGATTCAATCCTTAGTGTCGCCATTAGACTAGAGAGGTGTCCTACCTCGAACTTAAATTCTGAGTCCCGCGCTCCTTTCAATAACATCCACTCTTTGACCAATAAATGCGCGATGCTCGATTTCCGACTTAAGGCATCCGCTACCCTGTTGGCTTTATCGGGATGATACAATATGTCACAATTGTAGTCCTTTAGCAACTCCATCCAACGTCTTTGCCTCATATTCAATTCATTTTACGAAAACAAATACTTGAGGCTCTGATGGTCTATATAGATCTGGAACCTTTCTCCACATAAGTAGTGCCTCAAAATCTTAAGCGCGAAAATAATTGCTGCCAGTTCCAAGTCGTGGGTCGGGTAGTTCATCTCATGAGGCCTTAACAGTCGCAATGCATAAGCAACCACTCTCCATGTTGCATTAGCACGCATCCCAATCCTTTGAGTGAAGCATCGCTATAAATTTCATGCCCGCCTGGTCCTGAAGGAATCATCAACACTGGCGCCGTCGTCAATCTCTATTTCAATTCTTGAAAACTCTCTTCGCACTTTTCCGTCCACTCAAACTTCTTTTCCTTCTTAAGTAATCTTGTCAATGGGGTGGTTATCGTTGAGAATCTTTCTACAAATCTCCGATAATAACCTACTAGTCCTAAGAAACTCCGGACCTCAGTAACTATTGTCGGTCTCGACCAATCCATTACTACTTCAATCTTTGTCGGATCCACGGAGATTCCTTCTCCGAAAATTATATGCCTAAGAAATGCTACACGGTTCAGCCAAAACTCGCACTTGCTAAACTTCGCATACAGTGTATGCTCCCTTAATGTCTATAGAACCTTTTTCAAGTGTGTCTCATGTTCCTCGGGACTTTTTGAATACACTAGAATATCATCGATGAAGATAATGACTAACTGGTCTAAGAATTCCTTGAATACTCGATTCATTAAGTCCATGAAAGCAGCATGGGCATTCGTTAGTCCAAACGGCATTACTGTGAACTCATATTGTCCATACCTCGTTCTAAATGCCGTCTTTGGAATATCCTCTTTTTGGATTCTTAACTGGTGATACCCTGTCCTTAGGTTAATCTTAGAAAATACCGAGGCTCCTTGCAACTGGTCGAATAGGTAGTCAATCCTTGGGAAGGGATACTTATTCTTGACTGTCACTTGATTCAACTGACGGTAATCGATACACAGTCTTAATGACCCATCCTTTTTCCTGACGAACAATACCGGCGCTCCCCATGGAGATGCACTCGGTCGGATAAAACCTTTGTCTAGTAGTTCCTACATCTGAACCTTTAATTCTTTCAATTCTTATAACGACATCCTATAAGGCGGCTTCGAGATTGGCTCAGTCCTAGGGGCCAACCCGATAACGAACTCTACTTCTCTTTCTAGTGGCAATCCCGGCAATTCCTGGGGAAAGACATCGGGAAAATTGCACACTACTGCTATATCCTCTAGCCGCACTTCTCCTGCCGTCGAATCGACTACACTTGCGAAATAACCTTGACAGCCCTCATCTAACAACTTAGTTACCTCTACCGAAGAAACCTAAGGAATCGAGGTTCCTCCCCGACTCCCTACAAACTCGAATCTAGGGTGTCCAGCCAGGCTAAACTGGATCACCCTACTACTATAGTCCATTACGGCATTCTGCTTAACTAACCAATCCATGCCCACAATCAAATCAATATCATACATCGGCAAAACCGCTAGGTCTATCCTACTTTCTACACCACCAATTACTATCTCACAATCCGGGCATCCTAATAATTGGTGTAGTCACACACAATTGCACTTCTAACAAAATAGGATTTAATCTAGCCAATTCAACGAACTAAGCAGATATAAACGAATGCGATGCTTCCAGATCAAATAATGCATATGCGACATGACCGCACAGAGAAACCGTACCTGTGACCACGCCTGGCACATTCTCAACTTCTCTCTGCGCCATGGCGTACACCTGTCCTTGTGCTGGCAGCTTGTTCACATTAGCCGGCAGTGGATTCCCAGCCTAATTCCCAATTCGGGGTTGATGTTGCATCGAGGGTCCTGCGGGGAGCTGCTGGGGGCAATTCCTAAACTGATGGTCCATACTCCCGCATTTGAAGCAAGCCCCAAACCTATTCTGCTGATGATTCATCTTTCCAATGTTTTTCCTGATCGGTGGGACAAATCGCCTATTTCCCGCCATTGGTTTCTTCCTAAGACGGCGGTTGTCCTTAGTCGGGGCGAACTGCAATCCAGATGCAGCTACCCTATCTACTTGATCTCTCTCAATAGCCTGAGCTCTTTCATACAAATCCTCATAGGTTCTCAAATTCACTGGTATTAGCTGACTGCGAATATTGGCTTTCAGTCCATCTCGAAACCTTCGCGCCTTATCCTCAAGGTGTTCCACCATCCTCGGTGCGAACTTCGATAGTCTCGCAAATTCTGCCTCGTATTAATCCACAGACATTGACCTTTGACAGAGTCTCATGAATTCTGCCAGTTTTCTTTCCTTGACGCTCTTGGAAAAGAATTTTCCTACGAAGTTCTCAGAAAACACGGCCCAAGTCTGGGCGGTTCCTTTGGGAAATACACTTCCTTTGGTAGCCTTCCACCAATCATTGGCGTTGTCCTGTAGCTGATATACCGCCAATGTCACCTTTTCGGCCTCGGTGCATCCTAACACCTTGAAGGCCTTTTTCCAGTTCCTCAACCCAACGGGGTGCAGCCTCGGGATCACCTTTGCCGTTGAACTTTGGTGGCTTTAACTTTAAGAACTGCTCAACCAATTTAGACATCGGCCTGACCACATTTACCGGTTCCGGGATTGGATTCTCAACTTTCCCCTGATTCCCATTATTCCCATTGGCCCCATTGGCAGCAGCAATGGCGGCCTCAACAACAGCAGCAATAGTGACATCTCTCTCTTAGGCTAGCCTACCTCCCAGAATTCCAGTTTCCTCGAGGGCCCTTAAGATTCCATCCACCCTTAAATCCTCGGCAACCCTTACTTGTGGTCCTATAGGGTCCTGCTCACGAATTCTACCTTTGCCCTTACCACGGCCTCGACCTTTACCTCTTCCTTGGCTACTCATTTTCCCAACTCGCACGCTCACCTACCTGCTATAGTTCCCGCACAGGAATTAGAGACCTAAACCAAGCTAATCCAGTCTAGGTCCTAGGTAGGGAACTTAACACAATAGCAATCAATCACTCAGCATGGGATTAGGCATAAATAGCACGAAACTTCAATCAAGAGAATACGCATATTGACCTCGAGTCCTGCCGCACCTGCACTTTGCGGGTCAATTCATACTACCAATCAATCAATACACAAACAGTCAGGAGGTACACATAGCACACGAGGTCTCTCTACTGGCTACCCAAGGTCATCGTTCCTTATCACTCCAAGCTTCAACCGAATTGGATCGAGCTGACCTTGCTTTAATACAAAATCAAATGGGGATATCACGCTCCGCACCCTACGGCGCGCCACATCCCTCGCAAAGGTCGACTTTAAGAGCGACGTCCCAGGACGCGTCGCCGACCCAATGCCCAACACAGAGAAATAATCACATGCGGAAGTAATAAAACACCCGAACAATGAAATAACACATGACCAAGGATAGCCACACAACAACCAACTTGAACAAATATACACTTGCATTAATACTGGGAACCATATACAATATCCATTTACACCAAAATATACACCACTAATCATTAAGGGGTCAACGACCGCAACTGATAAAAAAAAGGGGTACGCAGCTTGGCGGTCAAGCACTATGTCTAGCCGGGGCTCCTCCCAAAACGTATGATACGCCTGCCATCCTCAAGGTTGAGGGTCTGAAAAATTGGGTTTTAACAACAAAGAGAATAAATCTCAGCGAGTAGGTTCCCTAAACCTAAACTAGGCTAACATGCACATTCTGACGAGCACTAAGCAACAAACAAATCAAACATAATCGACTCAGGCCCTCGGGCCTAAATCTATTACTTACTTGACCCTGCAGGTTAGGCACATTATAAACAATCGCAATATTGCCACATAATTCAATCACGGCACATATACGCATATCACTTAGCCATGACGCATGTCATGCATATGCTCGTGTTCATACTCGTGCTCATGCCTCATCAATGCATTGTCGCACACTTGCATTATTGCACACTTGCCATTTATCAATTTCTCCTCCGACCCGCGTTAAACGCATCAGGTCTGACCCGCGTAAAATACATCAGGTCCATCACTTCAAGATCGATCTCTAACCCTCGTAAAACGCATTAGGGTCATGGCACAACACCAATGTAAAACTCATCAGGTTTGGCCATCTTCCGGTAGTCCGGGCATCGTCCTGCGTAACACGTCTCAGGACGGGTTCAATACCCCGCGTTAAACGCATCAGGGCTTTATGTGATCACTCATTCACAAACACCAATTATTATCTGAACCCCGCGTAAAACGCATCAAGGCATTTTAGGTGATCACATGCTCATGTCATTCGTGCACACTCGTATATGCACATGTCGTGCCAATGCTTGAGATGCGCACTCATGGCCATAACGTTCACACTTGGGCATTCAAGAAATTCACAATGAGCATTCAATTGCACAACACCACTTGTTCAATTCACAATGCAATATGCCCAACGTACACCACACATATTCAATTTAATGAATTTATATGCCCAATTAGTCAATCAATTCAACTCAGCCATGGTACATCATTGGCACACGGAAATCACGCAAATTAAGCCAATAACTCGCACATGTCTAAGGTCCACCAAGTCTAACCTTTCTCGGCCATATAAGTACTCAACAAGGCATCGTAAATTGATCACAACCAAAGACAATTGAGCCAATTAATCCGCCAATCTAAACATTCTCGATAATCACACAATTAACTGCCAAATTGATCGCTAATAGTCCAATTCAAACCCGGTATGGGCAGCCACCAAACAGATCGCCCTAGGCCAACAAATGTCCTCAAAACACTCCATCTAGTTCCCCAAAATATTACCCAAATCAGCCACCATGAGATCCAAACTAGGCGCGCACTATAATCCACAATTGAACCCGAACTTACCCCAAACTTGGGCCGATTCAATCCAATATGTCCAGCCATCGCACAACCCATTCTAAGCCTCTAAACCTCAATTAAAATTATCACACTAAGCCACGAAATAGCCACAACAACAACCACCATACGGTCCACAAATTTCATCCGCCAAGTCTACAATTTCGCCCAAATCGAGGCATCTATGCTTCGCCACATCACAACACTCTATAGACCACTAAACCTCGATTAAATCATCTCTTGGTCACCAAATGCACCACAAAATCAGCCTGTAGCAGCCTCCACATGTTAACCCATAAATTGCCCTAATGAACCCCTAAACCCATCTAGAAATGTAAATTAGCCTAATTAGGGTTTAAGGTTGTACTCGCATGAAATCCTAAGCTCCAAACAAAGCTGAACAAGTGGCGAGGGCGGCTGGGTAGTGGCGGCATGCGGCTCCCCGACGGACGGCGATCCAATGCGGCGAAGGGGAGGGGGGTTCTAGTCGCAGCGAACGGGAGAGAGAGAGGGGAGTGGGATGGCTGGATAGTGCTAGGTGAGGTGGTGGTGGCGGCGGCAAATCGGCTCCAGCGACGGTGGAACTCCTCCGGCGAGCTTGGCCTTTCACAGCCAAATGAAGAGGAAAATGGAGGAGAGGAGTTGGCGTGGGAGGAGGGGCTGGTCTACTGATGATGGGAGGAAATGGGAAGGGAGATAGTCAAAGGGGAGTGTATAGAGAGAGTGAGATAGTGAGGTGGTTGACCAACCATGCAACAAAGACAATCTTACCCCCTAACTAAGGGCTAGGATCAATTCTAATAAAAATATCTAGGGGCATTAGGGACCAAAATTTCCAGCATTATTGGGCTGAAACAACTAATATAAAAATCCCAAAATATGACCCAAATAATCCCAAAATTCGGAACCCTATAATTAGGTCTAGGAGCAAAATGGTAATTTTCCGATCCCGGTTCAAATTTCCAATTTTTGACTCTATTGATCCCAAATATGCGTGGCCACACAAAAATAATGTCGTCCTCGCAAAATAATCGCATACGCCCACGAAACTTGACACTAAAGTCCGGACTCAATTTCACGATCGATTTCGCTCAATTTGCGATTTTATCGTCTCTCACTAACGGGCGGCTGTTTATGGGTTACACGTATGACCCAGGGCTACTCGAGTCATGAAGGTCCTGATTTCCTAGAGAACACGAGGATTTATTGCTAGTCCTAGGGATCGCGGTCATCCGGTATAAGTTTGGGATCATTCGCCGCGCGTACTCTCGGTCGCGCGGAATCACCCGCTATCCGATTATACGTCGTCGGTCAAACCAAATCCGTCACTCTCCTTGGACCGGCCCATGTTGGCATAAAATATTCTTTCGTCGCTTCTCGAAATTGGACTCGATTGACGGTCGAGTTCTTGGGTTCATGTACCATTTTTCCTAGTTAGCCTTTCCCCTATCGGTCAGTATCCCGAGAATGATCAGTTCTGAGCGAGACTCACTAAAACGAAATGATAAATAATCATCTGTTTTATTAATCACGGAAGTGGGCGAATTCAGGACGTTACAAGAGTTGTTGACTAAAAGATTTCAACACCTTGTGAGAAAAAGAAGAAACTCTAAAGGGAAGAAGCCAATAAAAAAATCTGAAGAAAAGAGATCTTACAAGAGCAAAAGCGACATTGAATGTAAGGATATAATATTTTTTGAGAGCAGGAAATGGGTCACATAAAACCCGACTTTCCTTTATTCAAGAAAAGGAAAGGAAAATTTGAAAAGAAGACGAAAGCTCTAAAGGCTAAGACGTGGAGCGACATGGAGTTTGAATCCAGCGATGATGATATCAATAAGCAAGGAAATCTATGTTTGATGGGGGGGCATTCATTTTGAGGAAGATGAGATGATTTGCTCAGATCCTATTCTCAATGATCAAGATCTTTTTAAAGAGTTGTGTGCGGAGCATGAAAATATGTTGAAGAAAATCTCCGAGTTGAAAAAGGAAGTGTGTAAATTGAGACAACAAAATGCTACAAATGAGAAAAGAATCATTGAGCTAGAAAAGGAGAATTCCTCGGTCAACAAAGAGAAGGATATTTTGCAAAAAGAAGTTGATTCCTATAAGGGTCTGCATAGCAACGTTTCTGTTCCCAGAAATAATTTTTGATCAGAAATAGTTTTTTCTATTTCTATTTCTTGGAACAGTTTCTGACAAAAAAATAGCGTTTAGTAACTACACAAAATTTCTATTTCTGAAATAGAAAAAGAATAGAAACGCGTTTAGGGTGCGAATGATCTATTTCTATTCCGTGGACGAGTTTCTTCCTTTCTAGGCTACCGGCGGAGGACGGCGGGTGGAGGTGGAGGGCGGAGGACGATGGTTGGCTGCGACAGAGGATGGCGGCCGGCGGTGGGAGGCAATGGAGCACAGCGGTCAGCGGTGGAGCACGGTGGCATCGGGCATTGGTGATGGCAGCGGGGGGCGACGGCGGGAGGTGGCTGGCGGCGGAGGGTGGCCATCGTCGGTTGATGGAGCATGACGGTCGATGGCGAAAGATGGCGGCCGATGATGGGTGACCACCGGCGTCGGGTGGCCAGAGGCGGGGGTGGTCAGCGGCCGAGGGCAGCCAGCGCTTGGTGGTGGCCGGAGTCAGGCGGTGGAGCACAATCGCCGGCGGCGGAGGATGGCGGCTGGTGGTGGGTAGCCGGCGGCAGCCAAGGACGGCGACTGGTGGTGGGTGATCGCCGACATCTAGTGGTTGGCGGGGGGAGGCGGCCAACGCCGGGTGGTGGCCGGCGTCGGGCGATAGAGCACGACGGCCAGCGGTGGAGGACGGTGGTCGGTGGTCGGTGGCAACAAGCGTCGAGCGATGGAGAATGATGGTCGACGACAAGAGGCAACCAGCGGACGGGAGGCGGCCGACGAGTGTTAGCCGGCGGGCGGGAGGCGGCCGGCGAGCGTTGGCCGGCGGACGGCGGCGGCGGCGGCGGGAGGCGGGCGGTAGGTGGCGGCGAAGGACGGTGAGAGGCGGCGGTGGGCGGGTTGCGGCCGATGGATTGTTTCTTATTTTTAGAGAATTCTAGAAAAAAAAATCGTTTCTTTTTTCTTGTTCCAGAAACAAGAAGCAGATTTTTTTTGCTTCTTGTTTCTGTTCCAAATCTATTTCTGGAACACTTTTTTGTAACAGAAACAAAAAAATAGATTTTTTTTACTAAACGGATTTCTGTTCTTTTTCTGTTCCGGGGAACAAAAGAACAGAAAAACAAAGAAACAGAAACATTACTAAACAAACCCTAAGGAAGAAATTCCAAAGATTTGCAAGAAATTTCTCTTAGCTCGAAGACATCAGAGCATAGACTTTCCATACAAATGCCGCATTACAATAGATCCGACCTCAACTACGAGAAGGTTAGTGAGATCAAGAATGATTTTCCGAAGGTCAAGGAAAGATTAAAGTGCAGGCCTTCAATCGAGCATTATAGAAATCATTTTGGTAAGCAATTTGTCAAACCTAATAGATTTTGATATTATAATTACTCGAATTGTGGTGATCCCAATCACTATAAGCAAGAATGTCCACATGATTGGACGAAATCCAAGTCAATCAATTGGAGATTTGATGCTTCCTCTAACAAGAAAAGACCCCAACTCTTTTGGGTACCAAAGAAAAAATGAAATTGAATTGGTAAGGAAATGTATGTCTTTAAATTCATATATTATTGGGTTAATACCACGAAAAGCCTCAAATTGATACATCTATTACAAATTTACCTCAAACTAATTTTTTAACCATAAAAAATTACAAGCTAGTACATCTGTGGTAAATTTACCTTAAACTAATTTTTTACTATAAAAAATCCCAAACTGGTATAGTTATGACAAATTTACCCTCTGCTATATTGGATTAATACCACAAAATATCACAAATTGGTAGACCTATGACAAACGGAGGAGTAAAACCCCAAACTGGTATATCCGTCAATTGCCATATGTCATCCAACTCAGAACTTTGACAGTAAAATTTAACGGAAAGTAACGAAGGGTAAATTTATCGTAAGTGTACCAGTTTGGGGTTTGGGGTGTCAAAAAATTAGTTTAGGGTAAATTTATCATAGGTGTACCAATTTGGAGTTTTTCATGATATTAACCCTATATTATTTCTCCCTTTTGTGCTTTACTCAAACTTTATATGACGTGCTCTATAATGTAAAATTGATTGTGCCGTAATATCATTTTTTGAGTAAGAGTTTTATGCAAATTTGCGGGTCGTGAAATGAAATCTTGTTTAGAGATAATTCGGTTAATTGGATAGGTACTCAAGGATATTATACTATCAGATTTTTTCATGCTTTGCGAAGTGGGAATTCATTTTACGAGATATTATTTTATTTTGCATAATATTCTTTCCTTCACCTCTTTGTTTTTCTCCCCTTATCACCATGATAGATTTTGCGAATAGATTTCATTGCGGCTTGTGCACATTGAACATAATATTTCCTTTATTTTCTTTGTAGCAGCAACATCTGCAACATTCGTTTGCTTTTTGAAATTCGAGAAAGAAATTTATTGTTTAAAATCAAGCTCGTCTTGAATTTAATCTACATAAACTCAACAAACTTTTTGCACAAATTCACTATTAAAGATATAATATCTCACGTAATTTATAATGCCCTTTCTTTTGAATAAATAAATTGAATAGCATATATAAGAGTATCAAATATTTCAATCCAAAACTACTCAACCTTTTGAACGATGCATTAAGGGGTTCCTCAATATATTTTGAGATGCCTTCAATATTATGCGATAATTTTTCACAAAGAGGATAATGTTCATTCCTTCGTAATAGTGTATAATCTCCACGATTTTCGGATCAAGCTTTCCAAACTTCATATGGAAAGATTCTTTTACCACCTGCAAATTCTTGTAGAAGAGACGATAATATTTGCAAAAATAAGGAGTATATTGCGGATCAAACTTGCCAAAAATAAGATGTACTTCCAAGAATAGCAAGTGTATCAAAAAATATAAAGATATGCAAAACTGTTTTTCAAGATTAAAAAGATTCTTCCTTCAGCATAAATCTCAAATGCATATTGTTAATATAATATTAATGCATTTCACAAAAGAAATGTAGATGATATAAGCATTAAATCTGTGCAAAATCGAGGGAGAGCATAAATCAAGTATGGGAAAATCCTAAGATGAGTTAATTTCTACCCGATCTTGACTGCTATTTTGACTATGGAAGAAAAGGTAAATGTGTGTTAGAACTTGATAAGTTCTACCTAACTGGGTTTGTCCATCTTCTATTTCCCTTACTTTTTTTCATTAACAAATCTTTTATTTATATTATCGTTTTATTATGACAAAAAGGTTGTGAAATTTATGCATTCGTGTTACTTGATATATATTTGTTGATGTATATGATTTGATTATGCTAAACATGAGCTACATTGAATGTCACGCCCTGAACCACAACGGGCTCACGACACACTTACGACATTCGTATTGAATGCGATGTCCCAAGACGCATCGCTGACCTAAACGACCCACGTGAAGACATATGCAAGCGGAAGCGGAAATCAAACAACCTAGACAATAAACAATGACAAAAGGGTAGTACTTGTATAAATCAATAAACCTATATCATCATCAAGAGGCCAAAAATTCATACATTAGGCTCCCAAGGTTAGCATCCACCTTCATCATAAAAAAGGGACAGGTGGTAGGGAAGACTACAGAATACACAAAAAGGGCTCTACCAAAAAGGCTTCTAGGCCCAGCACCCAAGCCTTCCTATGGTGCCCAATTTGAATCTGACCCTGAAGACTCCAATTCCATGTCCGAGTTGATCTCGATCGGCTCTTCCTCGTGCTCGAACTCCAAGGGCTCTGGCACGGGCTCTAGCTCAGGCTTGGGCTCTTCAAATTTCTCCTCGAGCTCGGGACCCATGGGCGCTATGGGTTCTGGTATGGGTCGGGTTTAGGACCAGGGTCCTCCGAGGGATCTTCGGCATCCAGAACCTCTCCGTCAGGAGCAAACGCATCCTCGAGCTCCCAATCCACAACGTTCTTGTTGCTGTGTTGTTGTCCCTCAAAACCCCAGATTGGGCCCACTAGCTCCAACCTATCACGATAGAACCAGGCCAGGTAAGTGTGGCGTTGCAAGGCCTCTAAGCCTATATCTACCTAGACTGAAGTAAGGTGCCTAATGTAAGTCTAATTTGGACCTACCAAGTAATCGGTCTCCTCGTGCACCGTGTGCATAGGGACCCCAAAATGCCGAGGCAGCGGCATGATCAAGGACGGGGTCGGGGATTTGAAATAGTTTGCACTATAGCAATGAGAATAAATCTCAATGAGCAGATAACCTATACCCCACTTAGGCCAATACGTACCCAGACGAGTCTAACATGTGATCTAATAGCCAACACATTCTAATCCACACAAACATACTTACCTCGACTTAAAATCAGATGCCAACTCTACATATTAGTTAAATCACTGTGAAGCAATAATAACTCAAGAACATAACATCAACACTCAAACACCATAATCACGTACATTCACTCAATTGAATCAAACACATTTTGCATGCATAGCCGAGCAACTATCCACGACCCGCGTCAACACGCCTCAGGTCCATTCTCACAGCTCATGTCAACATGCCTCAGGTTGAGCTCTCATATCAATCCGAACTCAGCCCTGCGTAACCACGCCTCAGGACATTTCTCTCGAACTACGTAACTATGCCTCAGGTCATTTCTTGCCTTTCTAGCTATACCCACGTAACCACGCCTGTAACATCCTCAATTTCTGTCCCTAGGAAATGGCTATGGTTTAAGTTTGGTGGTTTTTCAATAAGAACTAAATTGTTTTCTCTTATTTTGGAAAACCCAGTTTTGGATCCTTTGTATCTCTTCATTTTGTTATTTTTATGGAGACTTTTGTGGTCCGAATTTCCAAATACTTCCTTCTTAAAGGTTTCTCCAAACATCTTGAAGTTTAAAGTACTTTAATTTCAGAATTTTTGGAGTTGATATGAGTGGTATGATATCCTGATTTTCGGACCATGTAAAACTGCCCAGAATTGGTATTTCGGTGATGTTCACCCTTCCTTTATTTTCTACAAGCTTTTTTGGGATGATTTTGGTAAAGTTTCCTTCACAAAAGTTGTTGAGAACTTCCTTTTTTATAACATATATAAATTTGGGAATTTTTTGAGATGATTTGAACTCTGGACAGAGCTTATTTTGAGAAACAAGAATGCTGTTCCAGCGAACTATTTTTAGTCTGTCTTTGAGCTACTAAAAATGGTGTTTATAGTGAGATTCAGATTTTGTGTTCTTCATACATTTTTTAAGGCCTTATTTATGACATGTTCAAATTTGAGAATTTTCAGAGTTCATTTACTATGTTTTCAAGTCCGATTTCGTAAACAATACAAAACTGCCTGGTTTTGTCAGATTTCAAAGATTCAGCATTTTCTACGTGAATGTTGGAATTTCTACTTGAAGTCTTCTGATGAATTAAAGCATACATTCTGAGCTTTCAAATGAGATATTTTATGCTTTGATAGGAAGTCATCCCAGGGGGAAAACGAGAGTGAGCCAAGAGAGAGCCGAGAGAGGGAAAGGAAGAGAGAAATCTTAGTGGCTTGGATTCATTTTAATCTCTTCATCATAATCCCTTGGCTATAGTTCATTAATGAACGTCAATGCTATCCATCATGACCTTAGACTTTGGAGGCCTCTTCATCATGACAAGCATTAATAGTATTGAGTGAGGAGCAAGTTTGGGGTTTTGTAAATTGAAAGAAGGCCATTCGGCCAAGAAGAGAGAGAGAGAGAGTAGCTGAAGGGGAGAGAGAGAGAGAAAGAACCAATGAGATTGAGATAAGCATTGGCCTTCATCATTTTCGCTCATTAAGAGCAATTAATGGCATTAAACACAAGCCATCATGACACTTGACTAAGAAGCCTTCTCCTATTGGTTAGTTATAGGGTTTCTAGGGAGTTCTTTGAACTCTTAAAATAGCAAGACAATCCCCCCTCTCCCTCATCTCACACCAACATCTTCTTCTTCTTCCATTGTTCTTGTTTTTCTCACTTTTGATCGAGAAGCTCATGCCCAAAAAAATCCCAAACCAGCCCGTGTCTCTTCTCGTTCCTACCCAAGAGCCCACGGTTTAGCCTTCGTAGGCCTAGATTTGCTCGGCCAAGCAAGAAGGAAGCTCGAAATTTCCTGAGCTCACCCGTCTCGAACCCTGTTCTCTAATTTTGTTTGTCGTTGAGTAAGTGAACTCCCTAATATCGGGAAAGAAAGTTACGATATATTGTAACATGGGTTGGTTGGCCCGTGTAACGCCCCCACGTCGGGGTCATTAACGTGATGTGCCATTCATTATTATCTTTCTTTAAACACAAGCAGAAGCATAATTTCGGGACAATCACATCAAAAACAACGGCGGGATTATGACAAACAGCATCATGAGCAAACCTTATATTTACAGGATATACAAACATATTTTACAAGCCAATTTAGTCGATTTTAGTCATTTACACAACAATAACAAGTGGCTTGGGTGTCTTAAGCCCACTGCTTCAGATTCATAGCTCCTAGCTTTCTCAGAACTCCAACATGGCTCAAACTCCCCCTGTCGCTGCCGTCCGTTCGACCATCCTATGGACCTAAGGGTGGGAAAAATAGGGGATGAGTCGGGGAAACTCAGCAAGTGAAAACACTAATATCAAGTGAGGATATATCAATCGTCATTAACATAAGTCGGCCCTTACCGCACCCGCATCGATGGCAGATCAATAGCAAAGTTCAAACAAGAGAACATTACGCATGGCCACATCGTGCATACTTTACAAACTAAGGCTTAGTTCTATCTCAAAACAACATCAAACATGAAACATGATCAAATCAAGAAATGAACTAACTACGACCAACCAAACAACCGAGAAAAGGTCTAAGCAAACCACGTCACAATGCATCTCAACATCCTTTCCCGATATTAAGGAATTCACTTACACAACAATTAAACAAGAATTAGAGAAAACGAGGTGTGTGAAGGACACATGAGTCTCGGCTATTTTTGGACGATTCTTGGTGGTTCTCAGGCTTAAACACGAACACACGGCCTTGAAAATGGCTTCCTCACTCGATCAAACCACAAGAGAGACGCGGGCTAGCTGGTGAGCTTTTTCTCTCTTTCTCAATCATGAATATGAAGCAAGAAATAAGAAAGAAGGTTGGCCAGAGCTCTCGAGGCATGAACTAGGAAGCAAGAAGACCAAAGAAGAAGGGGATGGCGTGAGGGAGGAGAGGAAGGCGTGAGAAGGGAGAGAGAGAGGCATGAGAGAGGAGAAGGGGGGCTTTACGTGAGGCTCTCCCTCTCTCTCTCTCTCTCTCATTCTCTCTTCCTATTTATACATAGAAGCCTTACTTGGTCACCACTCAAGACATTTAATGTTGGTCATGATGACAGTGCCTCCAAAGTCCAACTTCCATCAATGCGAGTCATGATGAAGGGCCCTAAAGTCTTGATTCATTAATGTAAGACATCATGAAGGGCCACCAAAGTCCAAGCAATCAATACAAGCCATTATGATGATGGCCTCCAAAGTCAAGAACAATAATAGCCAATTAATAAAGCTTGGAGGATAAGCTTTGACTCGGTCAATGACTTATCCTTTAGATTCCTCTACAAAATTTCTGAACCGTGTACTCCCTAAAACCTTCTGACTTTGCTGAATTCTCACGCAAATGACTCGGGCCAATCGAGTCACACGAAATAGATCATTTGGCACAAAAACCATAACCCATATTATAAACATCTAACTTATTTTCCGAGGGTTTTCTGCAATAAACACGCATACTAATTCCATCCAACTCGAGGTTCGACGGAGATATGTCCTTAAATATCACCAAAAGACATCAAGTCGAGATTCCAACGTTCTCATATAGAAATTGTAAATCTTTGAAATCTGACAAAATCGAACAGCTTTTCACTGTTCACAAAATCGGACTTGAAAATATAGTAAATGGACTCCGAAAATTCTCAAATTCGGATATGTCATAAATAAGGCTTTAACAAACATTTCTTATGAAGAACATAAAATCGAAATCTCTCTATAAACACCATTTTTAGTAGCTCAAATACAGACTAAAAATAGTTCATTGGAATAGAATTCGTGTTTCTCAAATTAAGCTCTGTTCAGAATCCAAATCATCTCGAAAAATTCCCAAATTTGTACACGTTATAGAAAAAGAAGTTCTCAACAACTTTTGTGAAAGAAACTTTTCCAAAATCATCCCGGAAAAGCTTGTAGAAAATCAACACAGTGTGAACATCACCGAAATACCCATTCTGGGCAATTTCACACGGTCCAAAAATGAGGCCATTGTACCACTCGTATCAAGTCCAAAAATTATGAAATTAAAGTATGTAAAACTTTATGATGTTTGGAGAAACTTTTAAGAAGAAAGTGTTGGAAAATTCGGATCACAAAAGTCTCCCAAAAAATAACAAAACTAAGGGGTACAAGGGATCAAAAACTGGGTTTTCCAAAACAAAAGAAAACAATTTAGTTCTGATTGGAAAACCACTAAACTTAACCTATAGCCATTTTCCGGGGACTGAAATTTAGGATATTACAATTTACCTGCGGCTTTCCAGGCCCAAAAATTGGGATATGACAATTCTCCCCCTCTAATAAAATTTCGTCCTCGAAATTTAAACACGTACCTGGTTCCTCGAATAAATGCAGATATCAACTTTGCTCAATTCCTCACTTTCCCAGGTGGCTTCTTTTATGCCCCAGTAACACTATAGAATCTTAACTAAGAGAACGGCCTTACCTCTCAACACTTGCTCCTTATAATCCACGATCTGCACCTGCTCCTTAGCATCGGACACTCTGCTATCCACTTCGACCTCGTCGAAAAATTCAACACGCATGCTGAATCGGGCTCACACTTTCACAATATCAATACATAGAACACAACATGTACCTGAGCAAATTTTGATGGCAATGCCAACCGATAGGCCAATTCCCTTTTCGTTCTCGAATTTCAAAAAAAAATCCTACGTACCTAGGACTTATCTTACCTTAGTACCTTTATCGTATCCACTGTAATGTGGACTAGCTCTGGACCAGTGACCTTTCCTTCCCCGACCTCGATCCAACATACTAGAGTGCAGCAAGCTTGACCACGCTTCCGCTGTGCTACTCTAATAAAATCTTCCTCAAACATAGTTTACTTAATCACGAAGATCACACATATCATTTGAAGTAAGAGTTCCCGTCTCACTTTCAATTCAGTACCTAGTTCAATTTATTCTTTTTCTTACCCGCCATCTTAGAAGCCTGCCAGGAGTCGTACCTTGTTCAGGTCTTTAAACTCGGCGATCACTCTTGCTAGAAGCCGCACCTTGATCAGGCTTCTTGCCCCGACGTCTACTTCCTAGCCAAAAGCCACTCCTTGATTAGGTTCTGCCCCGGCGATCACTCCCCGTCCTCATCGGATCGGGTTATGTCAAATTTCAACAGCTTTCTCTTGGCT
The DNA here is from genome assembly GCA_031216285.1 of Syzygium syzygioides. NCBI lineage: Eukaryota > Viridiplantae > Streptophyta > Magnoliopsida > Myrtales > Myrtaceae > Syzygium > Syzygium syzygioides. The sequence continues at coordinate 15,793,791 of CM062244.1, read as the reverse complement.
CAACACCGAACTGCAACTTACTAGAAGGAAACTTGCTTGGACTTCTCTTTCGAGGTCGTGGCGTCCTAATGGGACTTTCCTTTTTCCTTAGCGGTCATAGCCTGGTCCTGAGCACTTATTTTGCTATCAATAGTCTAACAAGACTGTCTACAACACAAGGATAGGTCAATGATCACAAACAAACAGGAGCACTTAACCTATCCAACCATAATCAATCATTCACATGCATAGGGGTATTTCCTAGCTAACTACCCCAACTTCAGCGCACCTTATCACTCCAGGTCTTTATTCCTGCTTTGATTTTAGAATCGTTTTCCAATTCGATGCACAATTCGGTCGTTCCTGTCCTTAGCCATCTTAGAAGCCTACTAGGAGCCGCTCAATGATTAGACCCTTCATCCCGACACCACTTCTGCCCAGAGGCCGCTCAATGATCAGGCCTCTTACCCCGGCACCACCTCTGTCAAAAGCCGCTCAATGATCAGGTCGTATAGCCCCGGTGCCACTCCCTGCCTTCGTTGGATAGGCCAATTGTAAGCTGCCCCGAACTACACCTACTGGAGGGAAAACCTGCTTTGATACCAAATTAAACTGTAATGCCCCCACATCGGGGTCATTAACGTGACGTCCCGTTCATTATTATCTTTCCTTAAACACAAGTGGAAGCATAATTTTGGGACAATCACATTAAAAACAACAACAAGGTTAAGACAAGCAGCATCATAAGCAAACCTTATATTTACAGGACACGCAAACATATTTTACAAGCCAACTTAGTCGATCTTAGCCATTTACACAACAATAACAAGTGGCTTGGGTGTCCTAAGCCCACTACTTCGGATTCATAGCTCCCAGCTTTCCCGGAACTCCAACATGGCTCAAACTCCCCCTATTGCTACCGTCCGTTCGACCATATTATGGACCTAAGGGTGGGAAAAATGGGGAATGAGTTGGGGAGACTCAGCAAGTGAAAACACTAATATCAAGCGAGGATATATCAATCGCCGTTAACATAAGTCGACCCTTACCGCTCCCGCATTGATGGCAGATCAATAGCAAAGTTCAGAAAAGAAAACATCACACATGGCCACATCGTGCATACTTTACAAACTAAGGCTCGGTTCTATCTCAAAACAACATCAAACATGAAACATGATCAAATCGAGAAATGAACCAACTACGACCAACCAAACAACCGAAAAATGGTCCGAGCAAACCATATCACAATGCATCTCAACATTCTTTCCCGATATTAGGGAATTCACTTACACAACAATTAAACAATAACTAGAGAAAACGAGGCGTGTGAAGGACACGTGAGTCTCGGCGATTTTTGGACGATTCTTGGTGGTTCTCGGGCTTAAACACGAACACACGGCCTTGAACGTGGCTTCCTCACTCGATCAAACCACAAGAGAGACGCGGGCTAGCCGGTAAGCTTTTTCTTTCTTTCTTAATCATGAATACGAAGCAAGAAATAAGAAAGAAGGTTGGCCGGAGCTCTCGGGGCGTGAACTAGGAAACAAGAAGACCAAAGAAGAAGGGGATGGCGTGAGGGAGGAGAGGAAGGCGTGAGAAGGGAGAGAGAGAGGTGTGAGAGAGGAGAAGGGGGGCTTCACGTGAGGCTCTCCCTCTCTCTCTCTTTCTCTCTTCCTATTTATACATAGAAGCCTTACTTGGTCACCACTCAAGATATTTAATGTTGGTCATGATGACGGTGCCTCCAAAGTCCAACTTCCATTAATGCGAGTCATGATGAAGGGCCCTAAAGTCTTGATTCATTATTGTAAAACATCATGAAGGGCCATCAAATTCAAAGCAATCAATACAAGCCATTATGAGGGTGGCCTGCAAAGTCAAGAACAATAATGGCCAATCAATAAAGCTTGGAGGATAAGCTTTGACTCGGTCAATGCCTTATCCTCTAGATTCCTCTACAAATTTCCCGAACCGTGTACTCCTTAGAACCTTCTGACTTTGCTAAATTCTCACGCAAATGACTCGGGCCAATCGGGTCCCACGAAATAGATCATTTGGCACAAAAACCACAACCCACATCATAAACATCTAACTTATTTTCCGAGTGTTTTCTGCAATAAACACGCATACTAATTCCATTCAACCCGAGGTTTGGTGTAGATATGTCCTTAAATATCACCAAAAGACATCAAGTCGGGATTTCAACGTTCTCATATAGAAATTGATAAATCTTTGAAATCTGACAAAACCGAACAGCTTTGCACTTTTCATGAAACCGGACTTGAAAATATAGTAAATGGACTCCGAAAATTCTCAAATTTGGATATGTCATAAACAAGGCTTTAACAAACATTTCTTGTGAAGAACAGAAAATCGGAATCTCTCTGTAAATACCGTTTTTAGTAGCGTAAATTCAGACTAAAAACAATTCACTGGAACAGAATTCGTGTTTCTCAAATTAAGCTCTGTCCAGAATCCAAATCATCTGGAAAAATTTCCAAATTTGTACACGTTATAGAAAATGAAATTCTCAACAACTTTTGTGAGTGAAACTTTTCCAAAATCATTCCAGAAAAGCTTATAGAAAATCAACACAGTGTGAACATCACCGAAATACCCATTCTGGGCAGTTTTACACGGTTCGAAAATAAGGCCATCGTACCACTTATATCAAGTCCAAATATTATGAAATTAAAGTATGTAAAACTTTATGATGTTTGGAGAAACTTTCAAGAATAAAGTGTTTGGAAATTCGGATCACAAAAGTCTTCCCAAAAATAACAAAACTAAGGGGTACAAAGGATCCAAAACTGGGTTTTCCGAAACAAAAGAAAACAATTTAGTTCTGATTGGAAAACCACTAAACTTAACCCATAGCCATTTCTCAGGGACTGAAATTGAGGATATTACAATTTACCTGCGGCTTCTCAGGCCCAAAATTTGGGATGTGCCCGTTTCTTGTTTTCATGGTTGTTCGTTCTTTCTCATCTAATGATGTTCACGTGTGATACTCACGTTTGATGTTTGTTTTGTTGGTTTCGTAGCATGACTTTGCTATTTGAAATACCATTGATGCCGGTACGGTAAGAATTGATTTGTGTGAACGACGATTGTCTCAGCCTCACTTGATATTAATGTTTTCACTTGATGAGTCTCCTCGACTCATTCCCTGTTATTTCCCCTTTTCAAGTCCATAGGATGGCATCTCCCTTAGCTGCGTTGGCAATCCCATGGAGCAGAGAGCCAAAGTGCTCACCATAATAGATGTCAGAGAAGACCATGCCAACCGCCGAATCACGACACTTGTGATATTCGATGAGGGACTTGGCACCTCATCCGTACGTAGCGTGGTATCGCTATATGGGTTGGAACCCTATATAGGTTCAACGGTGTTTAGGCAGTACGGGCGGACTGGCTCAGGGATAAAGCCATGGGTGGGATGTGAGATGGCCAGGCGGACAGGACCGGGGTGGAGGTGAAGAAGCGATGAGCGAGAAGCCGTAGTGGGTATAGGATAACCCATGTCAAGTATTGCTATTTATAGTCGGCTATGAAAATATGTGTTATTTGCCATGGCTCGAAGGGCTTGATAAAACATGTTTGCATGCATTATAAACATAAGATTTGCTCATGATGCTTCTTGTCTTATTTCCGCTGTGTATATTGATTGTGATTGTCCCGAGATATGCTTCAGCTTATGTTTAAAGAAAGATAACAATGAACGGGATGTCACATGAATAACCCCGAGGTGGGGGCGTTACAACGCCTCAAGTTAGTAGCCCTCCGATCAATCTAAGCTTATTCCCCCATAACCACACCTCAGGACATTCCTCATGCACATATACCACAACATAATTAGCTAATACCAATTCAACACATCATACTATTCAAATTCAAATCACGAACTCACCGCACTAGCCCACCAATCCGACATTCAAGTCGGCCATATTCAAACACCAATCTCACCCATAAACGCCACTACAATTCAATCGTTGAACCCATCTCGATCGATCACTAATTTAGCACAAAATCACCATCACAATAAATGATAAAACAATTACATCCAACTAACTAAACCCTATCCAATTTAATCACTAAACCAACACTAATCATCCCTAAACAAGTCTAATAATATCCAAAGTACTAAGTAGGGTTTAGGGAGTCACTTACCTAAGTTTGGCCCGGGAAAAACCGGCTAGGGGCCAAAATGGCCTGGGAGAACAGTGGCGGGCTCGGCGCGGGGCGGGCGTAATGGGCACAGTGGCCGGCCATGGCTCGGCACGGCCCTCAGCCATGGCTTGGGACTCTTGGCCATGGCTAGGCGAGCGAATGGGCGACTGGACCACCGGCAAAGACAGTGGTTGATTGCTCAGCCACAACTCGGACAGTGGCTAGGCAAGCTAGGCAGGTGGCCGACAATGGCCAGGCGAGCGGCGAGCGGCTGGGCATGGCTAGGACGGTCCGGCTAAGGCCTGGGGCAGCAGTTAGGCGAGTTGGCTATGGCTTGGGCAGCAGCCAGGCGAGCTCGGTAAGCGACCGAATTGGCTCGCTATTGAGCCGGCCGGCTAGCTGGGCAGCAGGGTAGTGGCGATGAGCGACGGTCATGGAGACAGAGACTATAGTAGGGACGGGACAAGCAACTATTGGGTGATGATGGTGACAGGCTCGGCCAAAACGAAGCAGAGGCAGCCGTGTCGTCGTCAGAGCAACAGGGCGACGGCGATTGGAGGGGAAAGCTGGGGTGGTGGTGGCGAGCCAGTGGCAATCAAAGGCGGCACGATAGAGTCACACGTAGCTAGGCGAGGCCGGTCAGGCAACGGCTGGTGGCTCAGCAGCGTCAGACCACGGTGGACTCAGCGGCGAGCTAGTCGCCAGCGCATGAAGGGGAGAGAATGAAAGGGAACGGCAGTCGAGTCATAGGAGGTGACTAGATAGATGGCGCGGCGGCTGGGCGAGCGGCGGCACCAAGCGAACGGCCGGCGACAATCGGGCACGACGAGCGACGGTCAGCAAAAGGGGGCAAGAGCATTGGCGAGGGAAGAAAAAGAAGAAGGAAGAAGAAGAAAAGAAAAAAGAGGAGAGCGAGAGAGGGTTTGCATGGGGAAAGGAGAGAAAGGGACGTGAGCATGAGGGGGGAAAGGATGCGGTAGAGGGGAAAGGAGAGAGAGAGAGAGAGCGAGAGAGACCGGCCCACGTTTGAACCCAAAATCGATCCAACGGTCTACGAAAAATGCTAATTATAAATTAGAAAAATGGGCCAAAATACTAACCAAATATACTACGAGGGAGGTCTATTAGTCCAAATCTGCACCCGATCTAAATTTCACTTTTCACTAATCCCGTGCAATATCGACGCTAGCCACAATAATATCGACACCGTCTAATTAAATTCATTACATAACTTTGAAAAATTCGACACTAAAGTTCGGGCTCTAATTAACGGCCAAAATCGATCGAGTGCGATTTTAGCGAAATCTCTAATTTAAAAATAACCTAAGAGTGATTAGTTCTGGGCAAGATTTTACTATAAGCACACTAACGAAATACACGCTTTATAAATCACAAAAATGGGTCGAAATTTGGATTGTCACATTAAATATATAAGATGTTTATGAAAATTGTGTTTCATGCCAAATATGTTATGAAGATAGTATGTGACAATAAGCTCATTTGTACATTCTCTATATGATACCCTTTCCATTATTTGATTATATTTCCTCATTTATTTGATGCATATATTGAGCTAGGGTTACATTTCCATATATTATGCGCAACTTATTTGTTATCTCTTGTGTTATATTGAATATTTTAAATTTGGAGATTGTATCACGTGTTTATTATGCCTTGATGTTAATTCGTATTTTTTTTGCAAGATAAACATATATCTTTTCAATATCTTTTCACAAAATTCAATATCTTTGAAAGCGTGATTGCATATCTACATATTCAGAGATTGTTTTGTCATCATCAAAAAAGGGATATTATTAGGAAAATCCTGTATGATGTTTTAAAGAAGACAAAATAATCAAAGGCTACTAATATGTTTAATCGTTGAGTAACCAGGTGAAATATAAAGGCTATGAGTTATCTATCAAAGGTGAAACAAGCTTGGAAGTACCACGGATTAGTGAATAGTGAGGAAGTGTTTCTGAAGAGAAGTTTATTCAAACTGTATCTACTATTGATTCTAAATATTGCGTTTGAAGTTCTAATTATTTACTTTGTGGAAATCAAATATTTTATGGATATCATTAGAGTAATATGAAGATATCAGCAAAGCTTGCACGTGGATATTGTCAAGACATTTGGCATCTTTATACTCTATGCAAAGTCTATTTACACTCAGAGAGTATCATATGATCGAGAAGTCAATTCAAACTCTGAATACAACATGTGTATATTGTAATGGCTAGTGATATGGCTCGGATTTCTTTTATAGAAAGTGTTGATTGATCTTCGATCTTAACGATTGTTTTGCAACTAAATAATTCACGCAAAACATCTTTGATTGATTGACAATCACTTTATGGACAAGTGATCTTCCTTATTCGAAGAACTCCGCTTATGGAAACGGGAGATTTGTTTGTATGGGCGATCAATTCAACGGGGATTAGATCTTCGCTCTCATCGGCTACTAAATCTTCATTATGTAATCTCGTTTAACAGGTTGATTGGAGAGCAACCCTCTTAAGACTATCCAACGGTTAGTTTTGGAAGTGGAGGAATATCAAAGGAGACAAAAAGTATTGAAGAAGAGAGAGGTCTAGGATCATAAATTCCAAAGTCTAAGAGTACTTCCATTCTACACAATTGTCTTTCTTTATCTTACATTTGTAATTATTTTGAGAGGTGTGAACAGTATCATAAGTGTGTGCTTAGATGTGAGATAGTGAGATCTATTGGCTTGGGTATAAATAGCACCAGTTTTGGGCAGAAGCATTTAAATGTAAGCGGGACAACTTGACTATAATCTCTTGTTGATTATCTCGTGAAATTCAGCTAGTAGGCTGTTAGCGTGGGAAAATGGATGTAGGCTTGCTATAAGCCGAATCACTATAAATTTTCTATGAAACTTCTTCTATATCTAAACTCATGATAATTATCTTTGATAGTCTTATGCACACTTGTGAACTACATCTGATCTCTATTCAGACTCTGACCTTTGAGCTCTAGTGAATATCATTATAGCACTACAACTTTCCAGACTCAAATTTCGTTTGAATCTGGTATATTTCAACTTGACATTTTTACTTTCGCTTTAACTTGTCAAGTGTTTTTAAATCACACATCTACCCCTTTAGGTGATATTGCCAGCCTACAACATTGTTTACTCTGTACTGCGGAATGTACATTTCCATCTCCTTCTCCCATGAAGTGACATTCTGAATTTCGACTCATTTTCGGGATTTATGAAATGAATATTTCTTTAATGCGCTTTTAGTTAAATCTCGCTCATAATTGATCACTCTTGAGTAAACTAATCGTTATGGAATGGCTATCTAGGAATCAAGTACGTGGACCTAAGAACTTGGCCATGGATTGACACTCCGATCATAAGAATTGGCAAGGGAATATTTTGGGCTATTAAAGGCCGATCCAAGGATGGTTACGAAATGATTCGCAAATGTCGTGCAATTGGATCGCGGGTGATTCCGCTTGACCATTGTATGAATTTCAAACGATCCTAAACCTAATCCGAACGATCGCGCCATTCGAAACTAGTAATTGACCCTCGCAATTACATGACAACTGAGATTGCCATGGGTCGAGTAAACTTAGATGTGGCTCGTTAGCGAATCAACCATGAGTCGATACGCGCAATTCTTAAAAGCCGCCCATTAGTTCGAGATACACTAAAGTCCCATTCGATCGAATTTGGCCATTAATTATAATCCGAATTGGGTATCAAAGTTTCAAAAATTCCATGGCTAATTTTTCGGACGTCGTCTCATTAAACGTGGCCAATCGTCGGGTCGATCGAAATTTCGAAAAAGGGAAAATTACAAACAAAATATTTAGGTGGATAATGTTAAAAATCTCTCTCTCTCTCCTCCTCCTTCCCCGTCGAGCATCCCCACATTTCTATTTCTGCTTCTGTTTTGCTCACGTGCTTCTACTTTCCATTTGCCTTGCTGACTCCCAAGCTGCCCCCACATTGTTGACTCCTCTTTCCCCACTGATTTCCTTTGCACCCTCATGTTACTTTTGCCTTCGCGTGCTGTTTCTTCCTCTGCATGATTACTTCTACTGCTGACTTTGCTGCTGCCTCATGCCGACTGACCCTTCTTTCCTGTTGACTTCCTCTCTTCCTTCACGTCCACACCTGCAGCTTCCCTCGTTGCTACTTCTGCTTCATTGTTGACATCCCCATACTGCTGCCCATGATGGAATTCCCTACCGATTGACTTCTTTTCTCCATTTTCTTCTTCTTTTTCCACTTATGTTGCTTCTGCCCTTGCTATTTCACGTGCTGTGGACTTGTTGCTGTTTCATTGCTTCTTCTTCCTATTCTTCTTCTGCTTTGTGGCTTGCTGCTTTGTTTTTGCTTCTGTTTCCTGCTAGCTTCTCCATTTTTGCTGCCCATCCCACTAGAACCAGCCACCACCAAGAGCCGCTCTACCCCAGCCATCACCACCTCATCGTCCCTCAGCTGTGAACCGCTGTGGTCTGCTATTTGCCACCGAGGACGCCGGAATAGCTACAGTTTGCCTGGGCTGTTGGCTGCTCCCTTGGCTTGGCTTTGCTTAGGTTTCTTGTAAGTACTCTCTAAGCCTTGGTTAGGATAATGATTTACTAATGGACATGTTAGGGATGGTTTAAAGGCTATGGATAGTTGGTTTAGTGGCTGGCTATGCTTGGTTTTCTTGGTGGTGCTTGTTGATTGATTTTCGGTAGGGTTGCTGCTACATCGCTGGACTTTGGTATTTTCTCTGTGACTATTGTGGGCTGAATTTGTGAAAGTATTCTTCGTGAAAGTTGTTCATAACATCTTGAAGTAAGACATATATTAAATCTGAAATTTTTGGAGATCATTTAGGATCATTCGAAAGTCCATTTTCGGACCATCTCAAAACTGCCGCAGTTACTGTTCACCCGACCTTCTGGTCTTTCTGATTTTCTATAAATTTTTCCAAATCTTGTTTCAATAAACTTCCTTCACAACAATTGTTAAGAACATTCGTTTCTATGACATATAAAAATTTTAGAACTTTTCAAAGTGATTTGGGTACTGAATTAGTTGTATTTTGATGGTGTGAGGGGCTGTCCGAGTGAACCGGGTTCTGTCTGGATTTGAGTGTCAAAACGAGGCATTTACAGTCAGAACTGGATTTCGTGTCCTCATGAAAAATGTTTATCAAGATGTTTTGTACAACATATCCAAATTTTAGAATTTTTGGAGTTGATTTACTATTTATTTCAAACGGATTTCGGTCACTGCGCAACTACCTGGTTTGGACTCGGTTTTGTACACTCTCGATTTTTCTCTCTCTCGAGAATTATTTGGTATTATCATGGCGTTTTGATGGATTTAGTTGACATTGGGCTAATTTACAAAGATAAGAATTGGTAATAATTGCTGAGGTGTATGCATGGTCACGACACGTTCCGTCTAGGCGGGAGTTCTAAACGATGCTCGACAGGCGTTCGGATGTCGTCCAGTACTCGGGGTTTTCGAGGGGTGTTCGATCCTATACAATGCCGATCACAGTAGAGGCCGGATCGATGCTCCTAAGTGGAATACCGTTGGGTACTCGGCTTGCCGGGGGGTGTTCAATCCCCAACGTTGCCGTCACCGACGTAGCGGAACGATACCTGGTTATGCCAGAAGACCGGCGGGAGTTCGGTGGCCTGAGGGGTCATTAATAATTTAGACTTAATGAGTGCAATTTGCATTGGGGAATGCTTTGCCTGAGTTAATTGATGAGCATGTATAGATTATTAACCGTGTTATGCATGATTATTGTAACGCCCCCTACCTCGAGGCCATTAACGTGACGTCCTGTTCATTATTATCTTTCATAACACACACGCGGAAGCATACTCGGGACGATCACAATAAAAAGAACAACCAACGGAAATAAGACAAGCATTATGAGCAACTTTATGTTTATGAAACGTGCAAACATATTTAAACAAGCTCTTCTCTTGGGTCATAGCAAGCATCACACATATTCTACAAGCCTATTCCGAAGGCTGTTCTAATTGCAGGTCGACGTGGCTTGGGCTTTCCTATCCCCACTATGACTTCTCGCTCCTCGCTTCTTCACCTCCACCCCGATCCCGTTCGCCTGGCCATCTCACATCCCACCCGTGGCTTTATCCCGGAGCCGACCCCCCTTGAGGCACCAAGTTCGTTAGGCCCTCATTGAACATCACAAGCGTCGTGATTTGGCGATAGGCGCGGTCTTCTCTGACATCTATCACGGTGAGTACTTCGATTCTCTGCTCCACGGGATTGCCAACACGGGCCGGGAGAGATGCCATCCTACGGACCTGAAAAGGGGAAACAACGGGGAATGAGTCGGGGAGACACAGCAAGTGAAAACACTAATATCAAGCGAGGACGAGACAATCGTCGTTCACACAAGTCAATTCTTACCGTACTGGCATCAATGGCATTTCAAATAGCAAAATCATGCTACGAAACCAACAAAATAAACATCAAATGTGAGTATCACACGTGAACATCATTAGATGCGAAAGAACGAACAACCATGAAACGGGCCAACCAACCCATGTTACAACGTATCGTAACTTCCTTTCCCGATATTAGGGAATTCACTTACTCAACGGCAAACAAAACTAGAGAACGGGGTTCGAGACAGGTGAGCTCGGGAAATTTCGGGCTTTCTCCTTGCTTCTTCTTGCTTGGTCGACCAAGACAAGGCCTACCAAGGCCAAACCGTGGCTCTTGGATGGGAACAAGTAAGAACACGGGCCAGTTCGGGGTTGGTTCGGGCGTGAGTTTCTCGACCAAAGTGAGAAAACAAGAACAAGGGAAGAAGAAGAAGATGTTGGCGTGAGATTGGAGGATGGCGTGAGAGAGGAGGAGAGGGGGGGACTTCACGTAAGGTTTCTTGCTTCTTATAGACAAATAGGCTTAGAGAAGAAGCCAAGTATTAATGTGCACAATAGTCAAAAGTCATGATGGCTTGTATTTAATGCCATTAAAAGCTATTAATGGACTAAAATGATGAGAGGTCAATGTCTATCTCTTTCTCATTGGTCCTCTCTCTCTTTTTCTCTCTCTCTTTGGCCAAATGGCCATTCCCACGGCTCCCTATTTATCCTACTCCAAACTTGGTCATCACTCAAGGCCATTAATGCTTGTCATCATGATGAGGCTTATGTCATGGCTTAGGTCATTGCTTACCTCACATGGCCATTAAGAACATAAGCCAAAAGTCATGATGAAGGGGATAAGCTTGGACCAATAAATGTGACTTCCACAAGAAGATTTAACCCTTGACTTGGTTAATTTCGTTTTCCCCTTGGATGACCTCCAATCAAAGCATAAAATATCTCATTTGAAAGCTTGGAACGTGTACTTTAAATCACCAGAAGACACCAAGTCCAAATTCCAACGAAGAAAACAAGATTTGAATAGATAAATAAGTGCGAGAGTAGTTTTCAGGAGCTTAAGCACAAGTTGACTACTGCACCCGTGTTGACAATACTATCAGGTCCCGGAGAGTATGAAATCTACAGTGATGCGTCGCTAAAGGGATTAGGATGCGTGTTAATGCAACATGGAATAGTGGTTGCATACACATCGCGACAATTGAGGCTTCACGAGCTAATTACCCAACGCACGATTTAGAACTTGCGGCTATTATCTTCGCGTTCAAGATTTGGAGGCATTATTTTTATGGAGAAAGATTTCAAATCTACACGGACTATCAGAACTTAAAATACCTATTTTCTCAAAAGGAATTGAACATAAGACAACATCATTGGATGGAGCTTCTGAAGGATTATGATTGCGATATTCTGTACCATCCCAGAAAAGCCAATAAAGTGGCGGATACACTTAGTTGGAAGTCAAGCATTGCGCAAATGATGGTTAAAACGTGGATCCTACTCGAACGGGTGCGAGATTCGAAATTCAAGTTTGAGGTAAGTCGCCTTTCCAGTCTGTTAGCTACCTTGAGGATTGAACCGAAGATTCAAGTAAGGATTAAGGTATTACAATCTATGGATCATGAGATTCAAAAGATTTTGAGCATGGATGCAACTAAGAGGAAAATGGACTTTCTAGTGTTCGAGGATGGAATCTTAAAGTTTCGTGGATGTTTGTGCGTGCTCGATGATGCGGATCTTAAAGAGGAACTCTTGGCAGAAGCTCACTGTAGCAACTACAACATTCATCCGGGCAGTATGAAAATATATTAGAACTTGCGTCAGCACTATTGATGGAATGGAATGAAAGTGGATGTAGCTAAGCAGGTGGCCAAATGTTTAATGTGCCAACAAGTGAAGGCACAACATTGTAAGCCTGGTGGATTGTTGCGACCATTGGAAATTCCCGAATGGAAATAGGAACACATTATTATGGATTTCGTTATAAGATTACCAAGGAGCTAGAGATGCCACGATTCAATTTGGGTTATCATCGACAAATTGACTAAGTCGGCATATTTTCTGGCAGTGCAAAAAGATTTCACAATGGATAAGTATGCCAAGCTGTATATGCGATAAATAGTCCGTCTTCATGGAGTGCCAGTTACGATTACGTCAAACAAAGATCCTAAGTTTATCGCAATCTTTTGAAAAAGTCTTCAGACGGCTATAGAGACGAAGCTATAGTATAGCACGACCTATCATCCACAGACGGATAGTCAGTTTGAAATGACGATTTAGACACTCGAGGACATGTTACAAGCTTGTGTAATAGACTTTAAAGGAGGATGAGAAGAATAGTTATACCTTGTCGAGTTCGCCTATAATAACAGTTATCAGTAGAGTATCAGAATGACACCTTTTGAGGTGTTATATGGCAGAGCTTGCAGAACACCGGTTTGTTAGGATGAAGTCAAGGAATGAAGTATAACGGGTCCAGAGTTGGTTCAACGATCCGTCAAAGCAGTTAAGATCATTCAAGATAGGCTTAAGACCGCCCAGAGTCGTTAGAAGAGTTATGCGGATCAAAGACATAGGCCTTTGAATTTCAAGTGGGAGATCATGTCTTCCTTAAGGTGTCGCCAATGCGAGGAACGTCCCAATTTGGCAAGAAAGGAAAGTTGAGTCTAAGGTCTGTAGGTCCATTTGAGATATTAGAAAAGATCAGAACTTTAGCCTATTGACTAGCCTTGCCACCAAATTTGTCTCAAGTTCATAACGTTTTCCACGTGTCCATGTTGAGGAAGTACGGACTGGATCCAACCTACATGTTAAATTATGAAGAAATAGACGTGGACGATAGGGTGTCATACGTGAAAAGATCTATCGGGATTGAGGATAGAAAGGAGCAGGTTTTGAGAAACAAGACAATCCCGTTAGTTTAAGTCGTATGGTAGCATCACGAAACGGAAGAAGCCACGTAGGAAAGTGAAAAAATCATATGGCGCCAGTACCCCTATTTGTCTGAGTAGTGTAGTTTGATTGTAAATTTCGAGGACGAAAGTTTTGTAAGGGAAGAAGAGTTGTGACATTCTGAATTTCGACCTATTTTCGGGATTTATGAAATGAATATTTCTTCAATGCGCTTTCAGTTAAATCTCGCTCGGAATTAATCACTCTCGAGTTGACTAACCGTTAGGGAATGGCCAGCTAAGAATCAAGTACGTGGACCTAAGAACTTGACCATGGATTGACATTCCGATCATAAGAATTGACAAGGAAATATTTTGGGCCATTAAAGGCCGATCCAAGAATGGTTATGAAACGATTCGCAAATGTCATGCAATTGGATCGTGGGTGATTCCGTTTGGCCATTGTATGAATTTTGAACGATCCTAAACTTAATCTGAATGATCGCGTCATTCGAAACTAGTGATTGACTCTCGTAATTATATGACAACCGAGGTCGCCATGGCTCGAGTAAACTTAGATGTGGCTCGATATCGAATCGACCACAAGTCGATATGCGTAATTCTTAAAAGCTGCCTATTAGTTCGAAATACACTAAAGTTGCGTTCGATCGAATTTGGCCATTAATTATAATTCGAATTGGGTATCGAAGTTTCAAGAATTCCACGATTAATTTTTCGGACGTCATTCATTAAACGTGGCCAATCGTTGGGTCGATCGGAATTTCAAAAAAGGGAAAATTACAGACAAAATATTTAGGTGGATAATGTTGAAAATCTCTCTCTCCTCTCTCTCTCCCCCTCCTTCCCCGACAAGCATCCCCATGTTTCTATTTCTGATTTTGTGTTGCTCATGTGCTTCTGCTTTCCTTCTGCCTTGCTAACTCCCAAGCTGTCCGCATGTTGTTAACTTCTCTTTCCCCATTCATTTCCTTTGCACCCTCACGTTACTTCTGCCCTCACATGTTATTTCTTCCTATGCATGATTGCTTCTGCTGCTGACTTTACTGCTGCCCCACGCTGGCTGACCCTTCTTTCCCGCTGACTTCCTCTCTTCCTTCACGCCCACACCTGCTGCTTCCCTCCCTACTACTTCTACTTCATTGCCAACATCCCTATGCTGCTGCCCATGATGGACTTCCCTGCTGATTGACTTCTATTCTCCATTTTCTTCTTCTTTTTCCACTTATGTTGCTTCTGCCTTTGTTGCTCACGTGTTGCAGACTTGTTGCTACTTCATTGCTTCTTCTTCCCATTCTTCTTTTGCTTTGCGGCTTGCTGCTTTGTTTCTTGTTCTGTTTCTCTTTAGCTTCTCCATTTTTGCTGCCCATCTCACTAGAACTAACCACCGCTAAGAGCCACTCCACCCCAGCCATCACTACCTCACCATCCTTTAGCTATGAACTGCCATGGTTCGTTGTTTGCCACTGAGGATGCCGGAACAGCTGTTGTTTGCCGGGGCTGTTGGCTGCTCCTTTGGCTTGGCTTTGCTTAGGTTTCTTGTAAATACTCCCTAAGTCTTGGTTAGGATAATGGGTTACTAATGAATATGTTAAGGATGGTTTAAAGGTTGTGGATAGTTGATTTAGTGGCTGGTTGTACTTGGTTTACTTGGTGGTGCTTGTTGGTTGATTTCTGGTAGGGTTGCTGCTGCGTCGCTGCACTTCGCTATTTTCTCTGTGATTGTAGTAGGCCGAATTTGTGAAAGTGTTCCTCATAAAGGTTATTCATAACATCTTGAAGTAAGACATATATTAAATCTGAAATTTTTGGAGATCATTCGAGGTCATTCGAAAGTCCATTTTCGGACCGTCTCAAAATTGCCACAGTTCCTGTTCACCCAACCTTTCGGTCTTTCCGATTTTCTATAAATTTTTCCAGACCTTGTTTCAATAACTTCCTTCATAAAAATTGTTAAGAACATTCGTGTCTATGACATATAAACATTTCAGAGCTTTTCGAAGTGATTTGCGTACTGAATGAGTTGTATTTTAATGGTGTGAGGGGCTATCCAAGCGAACCGAGTTCTGTTCGGTTTTGAGTTTCAAAACGAGGCATTTACAGTCAGAACTGGATTTTGTGTCCTCGTGAAAAATGCTTATCAATATGTTTTGTACAGCATATCCAAATTTCAGAATTTTTGGAGTTGACTTACTATTTATTTCAAACGGATTTCGGTCACTACGCAACTGCCCAGTTTGGATCCGGTTTTTTACATTCTCAATTTTTCTCTCTCTTGAGAATTATTCGGTGTTATCGTGGCATTTTGACTGATTTAGTTGACATTGGGCTAATTTATAAAAATAAGAATTGATAATGATTGCTGAGATGTGTGCATGGTCAAGACACGTTCTGTCTAGGCGGGAGTTATGGACAATGCTCGGTGGGAGTTCAGATGTCGTCTGGTACTCGGGTTTGCCGAGGGGTGTTCGATCCCAAACGATGCTAATCAAGGTGGAGGCTAGATCAATGCTCCTAAGTGGAATGCC
Organism: Syzygium syzygioides; assembly: GCA_031216285.1. Classification (NCBI taxonomy): domain Eukaryota; kingdom Viridiplantae; phylum Streptophyta; class Magnoliopsida; order Myrtales; family Myrtaceae; genus Syzygium; species Syzygium syzygioides. Next base: position 15,777,794 of record CM062244.1, on the reverse strand, counting down.
GTTGGGTACCCGGCTTGCCGAGGGGTGTTCGATCCCCAACGTTGCCGTCGCTGACGTAGCGGGACGATACCTGGTTATGCCAGAAGATCGGCGGAAGTTCGGTGGCCCGAGGGGTCATTAATAATCTGGACTTAATGAGTGCGATTTACATTGGAGAATGCTTTGCCTAAGTGAATTGATGAGCACGTATAGATTATTAACCGTGTTATGCATGATTATGCCTTGAATTGCGTTGTACAAGCTTGATGAGCAATTGGTCGTGTTATGGTGGGATTCTAACGTGCAGGGCTGGCGTATATGTTGAGCCGAGGTAAGGGCACCTGTGATTGTTATGACATGTTGGATGTCGGTATTGCATGATTAGGATTGCTCGAAGGTACGCGTTAGCCTAAGCAAGGCTTAGGTAATTACTTATTGAGATTTATCTCATCCCCCATTGTTAAACATTTTCAGGCTAGGAATGATGAGTAGTTGTCGCGTGCAGTTCGGAGTTCTGGGGTGATGTTGGGCATTAGATGTATCATCCTTTTGGATGCTCTATTATAGAGGAGTTTAAGTCAACCTCCCTTTTGTATCCATGGCCGTTAGAAAGTGGCTTCATGTGATGCTTGTAATTGTGTAAACCTCCTCGAGTTATCTTTGTGAGCTTATATTGACTTGCTGATTTTTATGGGAAGTGTTTTCCTTACTGCCCCGTTTGTTTGAATGTTATATGGAGTGTTCGTATTCACTTCCACATGCATTTAATCGCTAATGTTTCAATTGCGTCGGCGACAGGTCCTGGGATGTCACATACTTGATGACCTCGGAGGGATGTTGCGTGTTGGATGGGGTTCAGGGCGTGACACATGACCATGAGCTTCATTAGCGAAGAGGAAGAAGAAGAATGAAAGTGAGAGGAGAGAGATAATAGCGGCAGCGGTGAGAGCATAAATGGAATATTGGCAACTGATTTAATAGGAAGGCCAAAGCCTAGCTCGTGTCCTCTCAATAGCTATCACCTGCTATTCGAACACGAGGTAGCAATTCTTTGCGGTAATTGGTTAGTAGACCTAATGCGTGCTCAATTGAGTTGATGACAACAGTTGGAGTTTCAAAGGATTTGATAGAAGGGACATAACTTAGAAGGGATAAGGACACCATAAGTGGTATAACTTTAGTCTTCCGTACTGTGCTCACTTGACTACATGACTTTTTTTTTGGACCACTTGAGTACTACAACCTTTAAATAATTTTGACTTGAGTGACATACCGTCTCAAGTGATCGATTGAAAATATATGGCACTCAAGTGATTAGAAAAAAAAGTTATTGCACTCAAGTGAGCGTCATACATAAATTATAGTACTAAAGTGATAAAAAAAAGGTTATGGTACTCAAGTGAGTAAGGTACGAAAGTTATGTCACTTGTTATATCCTTTTCCCAACTAAGAAATGATAGAGCTTAGCTAGTGTCCTAGTCAACAGCCGTTGGCTGCTATCTGAACGCGAGGTAGCCATTCATTGCATTTTTATTTTTTGTTAGACCTAACGCAAATTGGTTTATCATATAGTAGACTTAACGCATGTTGGATTGAGCCGATGACGCCAATAGAAGTTTCAACCGATGAACAATTCCCTCTTCAAAAAGAAGCAAAGCACATGTTCATTTTTTTCTTTGACAATTGACTAGCTATATTTAGATAGTGCGTAGTGGCAGGTAATGATGGGTATTCAATTTTAAAACTAAGAAGCACCATGACTCCTTGACAATGTGACTGTATTTTTGTTCGGAGTCAATCTAGCTTTATTGCATAAAACGTTAATGTGACATTCCGAATTTTGGCCCATTTTTTGGATTTATAAAACGTGTAATTCGTCAGGGTACTAATAATAAAATCCTGCCCGGAACTGATCACTCTTGGGTTATTATTTTTAAATTAGAGATTTCGCTAGAATCGCACTCGATCGAATTTAGCCGTTATTTAGAGCTTAAACTTTGGTGTCAAATTTCTCGGAGTTTCGGGACGAATTTAATTAGACGGTATCGATATTATTGTGGCCAGCATTGAGATTGCCAGGAATAGTGGATTTTTGACCAGGTGTGGATTTGGACTAGTATGCCTCCCTCGTAGTGTGTTTTGGATTAATTTCTTTTGGCCCCTTTTCCTATATTATTAATTAGAATTTTTATGGACCGTTAGATTGTTTTTGGGTTTGAACCGTGGTTGTTAGATTGCGATTATTGCTTAAGATAATTTCTCTCTCTCTCTCTCTATTTCTCCTCTGCCACACCCCTCCCCTACGCGCGACATCCCCTCCCCCTGCCCGCGCGTCCCCTCTCCCTCTGCCCTATGCACGTCCATTCCTCCATCTCTCTTCTTTCTCTTTCTTTCTTTTTTCTTTTTCTTTTCTTCTTATCTTCTTCTCCTTCCTTTCCCCTTCACTGCGATTACTCCAGCTTCTACGTTTGCTTCTGTTCCTATTCCTGCTCGATCGCCCCAACTCACCTGATCGCCACGCACCGCTGCCATCGCCAGCCAGCTCGACCGCCACGCCGCACCGTCTACCAGCCATCGCCCCGACCGGCTGGTCTCTCCCTCTCCTTCGTGCCTAGCTTGCTGCTCAAGCTCACCGCACCTGTGTCACATCCTCAATTTCAGTCCCTCGGAAATGTCTATGGTTTAAGTTTGATGGTTTTCCAATCGAAACTAAATTTTTTACTCTTGTTTTGGAAAACCGTATTTCGGATCCTTGGTACCCCTTCGTCTTGTTATTTTTTGGGAGACTTTTGTGATCCGAATTTCCAAACACTTTCTTCTTGAAAGTTGTTCAAAACATCATGAAGTTTTACATACTTTAATTTCAGAAATTTTGGAGTTGATATGAGTGGTACAATGGCCTGATTTTTGGACCGTGTGAAACTGCCCAGAATAGATATTTCAATGATATTCACATCGTATTTATTTTCTACAAGCTTTTCTAGGCCGATTTTGGAAAAGTTTCCTTCACAAAAGTTGTTGAGAACATCTTTTTCTATAATGCATATAAATTTGAGAATTTTCTGAGATGATTTAAATTCTGGACAGAGCTTACTTTGAAAAACAAGAATTCTATTCCAACGAACTGTTTTTAGTTTGTCTTTAAGCTACTAAAAATGGTATTTACAGAGAGATTCAGATTTCGTACTCTTCATGAAAAATGTTTGTTAAGGCCTTATTTATGACATATTCAAATTTGAGAAATTTTGAAGTCCATTTACTATGTTTTCAAGTCCGATTTCGTGAACAGTGCAAAGTTGTCCGGTTTTATAAGATTTCAAAGGTTTATCAATTTCTATTTGAGAACGTTGGAATCTCGACTTATTATCTTTTGGTGATATTTGAGGACATTCCTGCGTTGAAACTCGGGTTGGATGGAATTATTATGCGTGTTTATCACGGAAAACCCTCAGAAAATCTTGTGATTAAGTACGGCGCGGGTTGTAGTTTTTGTGCCAATTAATTTATTTCGTGTGACCCGGTTGGCCCGAGTCATTTGCTTGAGAATTTAGTAAATCTAGAAGACTCTAGGGAGTCCATGGTCTGGAAATTGGTAGAAAAATCCTAGAAAGTTTGACAAAGTCAAACCTTATCCAGTTCATCATTTCACGTAATTAATGCTTGGTCTTCTTTTTTAACAAGCCATCATGAAGCCATTAATTGAAGTCTTGGCCATCAAGTATTGACCAAGAAAGGGAGAGGAAGCCACGGCAAGGAGGGGGAGAGAGAAAGAGACCCATGACCAAGCTTGAGGAGAGAGAGAGAGAGAGATTTTTGGGCCATTATAAATTTTGACCTATGCTATTAATGCTTGGATGATGTGTGTGCTTACCTCATACTCCGATGATGCGCGCGCTTACCTCACACTCCCAAGTGACACGTGCGCTTATCTCATCCAAACCCTAGCCTTGCTTCCTTTATAAATAGAAGCCATTAGGGAGTTTTGGCTCACTTTTCCCACATACACAAACCGGCCAAGAAAGAGAGAGAGAGAGAATACCGAGATAGAGAGAGAAAGAGAAAATCAAGAGAGAAAACCCGAGAGAGAGAAAAGAAAGGCCGACACCGTGAGTTGTCCGAGACCCGAGGCCGTTGCCTTTCCCGCTCATTCTCTACCCTTTAGTTCATGTTTTATTAGTGTAAGTGAGATTTTACTATCGGGAAATGACGTTAAATACGTTGTATCACGAGCTTTCCCCGTTCTCGGTTCTTGGTGTTCCGATATTGTGTTCTCTATAACAAATTTGCCTTGTTTCGTGTTTTTGCATGTTATCTAACATAAATTAGAAACTGAGGCGCGACACATAAGGTAAACTGTGACTTAGCCATGCCTGAAATCCTTGTTTTATGCTTGCTATGCCCGTCGTTGTTTGATCGGCCACAGAGGCCGGTACGATAAGAAATGTTTCGTGTAATGACGATTGATATGTCCTCACCTGTTAGTAAAATTTCACTTGCTGAGTCTCCCCGACTCATCCCCCGTTGTTTCCCTTTTTTTAGGTCCGTAGGGATGGCATCTCTCCCAGTCCGCGTTGGCATTTCCGTGAAGCCGAGACCTGAAATGCTCACCGTGATAAATGTCAGAAAGACCACGCCTACCGTCAAATCACGATGCTTGTGACGATTCGATGAGGGCTTAACGGACTTGGTGCCTCATCTGAGCATAGGTTCAACGGTGCTTTGGCGGTGCGGGCGGGCCGGCTTCGGGATAAAGCCACGGGTGGGATGTGAGATGGCCAGGCGGACCGGACTGAGGTGAAGGTGAAGAAGCGAGGAGCGAGAAGCCGTAGTGGGTATAGGTTAACCCAAGTCAAAATTTGCTATTTATAGTCGACGATGAAATATGTATTGTTTGCCATGGCCCAAAGGGCTTGTAAAACATGTTCGCATGAATTATAAACATAAGATTTGCTCATGATGCTTCTTGTCTTATTTTTGCTGTGTGTGTATTGATTGTGATTGTCCCGAGAAATGCTTCCGCTTGTGTTTAAAGAAAGATAATAATGAACGGGACGTCATGTTAAGGACCCCGAGGTGGGGGTGTTACAGCCTATCTCAGCCCGTCGCTACCCAGCTAGCGTCTTGCTCCATTCCACCATCCAGCTTGCCACCACGGGTCTTGCCCAGCTAAGCTCATCGCCGTTGCCGCTCGCTTATCTGCGCACCTGGTAGCTCGCCGAACCGAGCTCGTCCGTCCCGTGCCATTCGTAGCTGCTACCGTGAGTCGTCGCCGTGACGCCTAGCCATCCCTATCGTCGCCAGCTCGCCCGACCAGCTCACCACCGTCGCCTCTCCCTCAGCCCCCATCTCTCTCTCTCTTTCTCGCCATCACCACCCCCGCAGACCTCCCCCTCCCCTTCAGCTCGTCGCCGCCGTGTCGCCGTCATCACAGTGTCACCATCATTGTTGCCGCTCGTTCGCCCCATCCGGCTAGCCAGCCAACTAGCCGACCAACCGGCCTAGGCCGTGGCCGAGCAACCCAAGCCAGCCCAGGTTGTCACACCCCGAACCCCTTCGAGCTCGCGACACACTTCTCTAGTCGATTGATGCGACATCTTAGGGTATCGCCGACCCAATTTAAATTTATAAGAGATTAAAACGATTAGCAAAAGTCATCTATACTCGGAAAATCATAACTGGGGTAACAAAGGAGAATATATATTCATTTCTCTTCCAAACTTATAAAATATTCACAATTTACAAAACCACCATATATTTACACCAACTCACCTGACTTATAATTATAAAACACCAACATCAAAAGGATCGATAGCCTGGATACCCTAACTTCCAAAAATGGTACACCTCAAAAAGTCTACTTCCAACCTCTACTCTAACCCCTACGCCCTCTACTTGGCATCCATTTTGAGTCTGATTCTTCATCCTCTAAATCTGAATGCCCCTGAACCGGTTGCTCCTCCAAGGACTCCAGCTCGACTCCGATCTCAATTGGTAATTGATGTCGCTCGATTCCGCTGAGACTTCTATCTGCTCCTTCTCCACTGACTCCTTATCGGACCCGTACTCTGGCACGAACTCAAGGTCAATCCACTGCTCATACGGGGGTATATACTCCAGTTCTTCCTCAGGCTCAATAAGCTCATTCTCAGGTTCTGCCTCAGGTTCTACCTCTTCCGATTCTTCCTCTGGGATCGCCTCAAGATCTACGTCCATTGGGTCATACCTTGCCTAAGATTCTTGAGGTTCCGATTCCTGCTTAGCCCCCGAAGGCTAAGCTGCTACAGGCGCCGACTGTAGTCCTGACTGTGCCACACTTGTCATGCCCCGTACCCCACGAAGCATGAACATCTGCATAGGTCGAAATAAGATGCAACGCTCCTAGGTTACGCCACCGACCCGAAAACCCAAATCAGAGAAAACACGCCACATACGGAAACGACATATATATAATATATATATACACCCAGACAATTTAAAAGCAACCATGAATAGCAACGAACAACAAATTTCAAACGATTAAAAACAACATATACATTCATTAAAAATGCTTATATACAATATCCATTATAAACAAGAGATACAACAAAAAGGCCACTAAAACAAAAAGGGACTAGTGGCCTAGAGAGATCGGACTAACAACCGGAGGGCTATAGTCAAAAAGCATCGGCCCTCGCTCCTAAAACTGAGGTCTGCCCTAGGGTATCCAATTGGGGTAAGATCCAGACGTCTCGGAAGAACCCTCGGACTGCTCTGGCTCCTCCTCTGAATTCATGGCCGGGGATCTGAAATGTCGGTTTTACCACAACCCTGAGAAACCTCAGCAAGTACAAACCACTAATCCTAAACTAGGCTAACGTGCACCTCTAGAAGGGTAAATAAAACGCATAAAATAATGAACCAGTATAACATTAAGACATTCCCGGCTCACAGCCTAATTTACTATCTCAACCCTGCAGATTAGGCATTTGACATCAATGCAAATCATGTGCAATTATACCGACCCGAAGGCCCACAATTAGATATACCGACCCGTAGACCCGATCCGAAGGTCACAAGAGATTATAACGACCTGTAGGCCTGACCCGAAGGCCACAGTTCGAATATATCGATCCGTAGGCCCGACTCGAAGGTCACAGTTCGAATATATTGACCCGTAGGCCCGACCCGAAGGTCACAGTTTGAATATATCGACCCGTAGGCCCGACCCGAAGGCCACAGTTGGATATAACGACCCGTAAGCCCGACTCGAAGGTCACAAGAGATTATAATAACCCGTAAGCCCGACCCGAAGGCCACAATTTGAATATATCTCAAGCATGTACATCGTTTCACTCAATTTCAACCAATCACCACTTGATATGCAAAACATATGTTCGAGAATTCAAGCCAAATACTGATATCAAATTTACCAAGCATAATTATGATCAAATTAGACTTATGCCACTCATTCCCGACATTCCCAAACAATTTCATTCTAGTTCAAGAACTCCATATTTTATCCGCGTAATCCTTTCCAAGGTAATTCAATACGCCTAAGGCCCGCCTTGGGCACTTCGGTCTCGATAACCATTCTCACCAATTCAGATCGTTCAATAGGATTATACAAGTCCTAATCAACCCCTAAAATGCCTAGGTTCTTGTCATCAAATAATCATCCATTAAATACTCAACTTGGACAATTTGCACAAATTCGGTACTGAATGAACAGTACCAGGGGAGGACACATTTTGTCCACTAAACCACAATTAAACACCCTCATTAGGCTCTAGTCTCAAACCCTAATCACCCAATAACCAAATACACTCAATTAAGCTTATAATAAGCCTAATTAGTCCCCAAAATGTCCAAATCCAAATCATTAGCACTTGAACTCAATTAGTGAAACACTTAGACAAAATTACACAAATTCGGTACTGTATGAACAGTACCAGACCAGAGCACCATTTGGACATTAAACCACCTTTAATCCATCTCATTAAGCCCTAATCACCTACCCTAAACATCCAACCACCAAATACACATAATTAAGTCTCAAATGAGCTTAATTAACACTTGAATTGTCTAATTCCAAGCCTTGAATCATTGAATTCAATTAGTGCAAAACTTAGACAAATTTATGCAATTTCGGTACTGATGAATAGTACCCGGGAAAATCACAAATTAGTCCATTAAACCACACTTAAACATTCCCATTAAGCCCTAATGACCTATCCTAATCATCCTACACCCAAATAAACCTAATTAGGTCCTAAATAAGCTTAATTAACCCCTAATTACCCCCTAAGAAACACAATTAGACTAATTAAGAGTTTAGGGGTTTATACTCGTCTATTAACGACTCGGGACGACAGGAATGGGCGGTCGGTCACCGACGCGCAGTAAGGATCGACGGTGGCGTTCCGAGTGCAAGCCGGCGGTCCACGGCGACACCGGCGAAGGCGAGTTGCTGCTGTTCACTTCTGTTTAGGGCTGGAACTAGGGTTATGGTGGCTGGTCTTGGGCGAAACGGGTTGCTGGTGGTGCGGGATGGTGGCTAAGGACGGCCAGCAGCTCCGGCTGGTACTGTTCCAGCGTGAACAGTACCAGACCCAGCAGAAATGTGTCCACAGGAGGATGAAACGTGAGGAAGAAGAGGAAGGGAGGGGGAGTCTCGGCAGATCAGGGGAAAATGAGAAAGATGGAGAGGAAATTCTGGTCAAATGAGTCAAATATAACTTAATGGAATCCAAGTGTTAAAATCTTGGGCCATTGGACAATTTTGCCCTTGATCCAAGGCCCATATTTGATCTAATCCAATTAAGCAAGGGCTAAATGGTCATTTGTCCTTAACCATGGTTGACCAGACCTGAGTTAAGCCTAACTAATCTTGGTTAACCCCCAAAAATTAACTAAATTTCGGAATTAGTGAAAAATGGCCTAGGGGCATTTTCGTAATTTTCTGATCCGAACCGAAATTCCAATTTTTTGTCCATATCGGTCCTATATATGCGTGGCCAGCATAATATGGTGTCGGATCCCTAAAAATTATTATTTAAGCCCTCGAAAATCGACTGCGAAGTTTCGGGAATAAAATAATGTTATTTTCCAATTTTTGTCGAAATTCCAATTTTTGGCCATAACGATTCCTGGTATGCGTGGCCACCCAAAAATGACGTCGGCCGTAAAAAATAACCTCATTTATCCTCGAAAAGCAACGCTGGCGTCCCGAGAGGCAAAATCATAATTTTTCACCCCCGGACCGAAATTCCAATTTTTACTCGTACTAACTCCAAACGTATGTGGCCAGCGTAATATGACATCAGATTCCCAAAAATAGTCTCTTAAGCCTTCGAAAATCGACATCGAAATTCGGGCTATTACAATTCTTCCCCCCTTACAAAAATTTCGTCCTCGAAATTTGCAATCTATCCTTATCTACTTAAATAACTGGGGGTGCTAACATCTCATAGCTTCTTCACTTTCCCACGTGGCACATTCTGTTCCATGGTGCTCCCAGACAACTTTGACCATCGGGATCATCTTGTTCCCCAGCACACGCTCTTTTCTATCCTCAATCCTGACTGGTCTTTCCACGTACGACACTTTATCGTCCATTTCTATCTCCTCATACCTTAAGACATGAGTCGGGTTTGGTTCATACTTTCTCAACATCGATACGTAGAAGACATTGTGTACCTGAGACAAGTTAGGTGGCAGGGCGAGCCTATATGCCATATCGCCAATCTTTTCCAGAATTTTGAACGGTCCGACGAACCTCAGACTCAATTTTCCCTTTTTACCGAATCAGGATAACCTTTTCATAGGCGACACCTTAAGGAATACATGATCTCCGACTTGGAATTCCAAAGGTCGTCGTCTTCGTTCAGCATAGTTTTTGTCACATCCTCAATTTCAGTCCCTAGGAAATGTCTATGGTTTAAGCTTGATGGTTTTCCAATCGGAATAAAAATTTCTACTCTTGTTTTGTAAAATCGTATTTCGGATCCTTGGTACCCCTTTGTTTTGTTATTTTTTGTGAGACTTTTATGATCCGAATTTCCTAACACTTTCTTCTAGAAAGTTGTTCCAAACATCTTGAAGTTTTACATGATTTAATTTCAGAATTTTTGGAGTTGATATGAGTAGTACGACGGCCTAATTTTCGGATCGTGTGAAACTGCCCAGAATGGGTATTTCGGTGATGTTTACACCATCTTTATTTTCTACAAGCTTTTCTGGGCCGATTTTGGAAACAATTCCTTCATGAAAGTTGTTAAGAACTTCCTTTTCTATATCGTGTGTAAATTTGGGAATTTTCTAAGATCATTTGGATTCTAGATAGAGCTTAAATTGAGAAACCAGAATCTTGTTTCAGCAAACTATTTTTAGTCTGTATTTGAGTGACTGAAAATGGTGTTTACAGAAAGATTCCGAATTTGTGTTCTTCATGAGAAATGTTTGTTAAGGTCTTGTTTATGACATATCCAAATTTGAGAATTTTCGGAGTTCATTTACTATATTTTCAAATTCGAATTCGTGAACAGTGCAAAGCTATCCGGTTTTGGCAGATTTCAAAGATTTATCAAATTGTTATATGAAAAAGTGGGAATCTCGACTTGTTGTCTTTTGGTGATATTTAAGGACATTCCCGTGCCGAATCTCGGGTTGAATGAGATTTTTAGACGTATTTTGTTATGGAAAACTCTCGAGAAAAGTTTGAGATTTATTATGGTGTGGGGTTCGATTTGAGCGCTACGAGCGTAGTTTCGCGAGATCCGTTTGGTCCGAACTAATTGGGATCAAATTCAGCCAATTTGAGAGTGTCCTAGAAGGTTTGACCTAGTCAAACCTTATCTTCATCATCATTTCCTTCATTAATGGCATAGGTCTTCTTTTTCCACAAGTCATAATGGCCATTTATGGAACCATTATGACTTGCCTCTTCAATTATTGACCCAAGGAAAGGGAGAAGGACCCACGGCCAGCCAAGGGGAGAGGGGAGAGGCCACGGCAAGCTAGGACAGGAGAGAGAAAAGAGAGTCATTATGGCCATTTCATCATTATTTGGACTTTTGGACTTGAATCATTAATGAAGGGGATGAGGTATGCGCTTACCTCATCGTTTTGATGACACGTGCGCATACCTCATGGCCTCCGATGACATAAGCGCACGCATCACCTAAGCCCACTTTACCCCTCTATAAATAGATGCCATTAGGAAGTTTGGCTCATTTTTTTTTCACAAGACACAATCGGCCAAGAGAAAGAGAAAGAGAGAGAGAGAACCATGAGGGAGAGGGAGAGAACCGTGAGAGGGAGAAAAAGAAAACCAGAGAGAGAGAAAGAAAAGCCATTCTCGAGAATATTCAAAACCGAGACCGCCGCCTTCCCGCCATTCTCTACTCTTTAAGTTCTTGTTTTAAGTTCTTGCCTTGTTTCGTGTTTTCTATGCATGTTATCTAATTCAAAATAGAAACCGAGGCGCGATACGTGAGGTAAACCGTGACTTAGCCATGCTTGGGCTCCTTGTTTTGTACTTTCTATGCCCGTTGTTGTTTGATCGGCCACGGAGGCCGGTACAGTAAGAATGTTTCGTGAAAACGATGATTGATACGTCATCGCCTGTTAGTAACGTTTTACTTACTGGGTCTCCTCGACTCACTCCCCGTTGTTTTCCCCTTTTTCAGGTCCGGAGCAATGGCATCTCACTCAGCCCGCGTTGGCAATCCCGTGAAGCCGAGAGCTGACATGCTCACCGTGGTAAATGTCAGAAAGACCGCGCCTACCGTCAAATCACGGTACTTGTGACGTTCGATGAGGGCCTAACGGACTTGGTGTCTCATCCGAGTGTAGGATTAATGGTGCGTTGGCGGTGTGGGTGGGCCGGCTCTAGGATAGAGCCACGGGTGGGATGTGAGATGGCTAGGCGGACGGGACCGGGGTGAAGGTGGAGAAGCGAGAAATGAGAAGCCGTAGTGGGTATAGGTTAACCCAAATCAAATTTTGCTAATTATAGTCGGCAATGAAATATGTGTTGTTTGCCATGGCCTAAAAGGGCTTGTAAAACATGTTTGCATGTTTCATAAACATAAGGTTGCTCATAATGCTTGTCTTATTTCCGTTGGTTGTTCTTTTTATTGTGATCGTCCCGAGTATGCTTCCGCGTGTGTGTTATGAAAGATAATAATGAACGGGATGTCACACATATATGACCCCGAGGTCGAGGCGTTACAGTTTTTCTGACGGCTTTGTGCTGTCTTCAGCCTTTCTCGAATAATCTCGACAACTTCCACTGTCTGCTGTATCAACTCTGGACCAGTAATACTTCGTTCACCTACTTCATCCCAACATACGGGAGTCCTGCATGCTTTGCTATATAAGGCTTCAAATGGGGCCATTTGAATACTCTGCTGGTAGCTGTTATTATATGTAAACTCTACCAAGTGTAGCTGCTCTTCCCATTTACCTTGGAAATCCAGCACGCAAGCCCTCAACATATCCTCGAGGGTTTGAATGGTCCTTTCAGACTGGCCATCTATCTATTGATGGTATTCTGTACTGAACTGTAGCTTTATTCCTAAGGCAATTTGCAAACTTTTTCAGAAGTTGGTCATAAATCGTGGATCACAGTCCGAAGTGATCATTACTGGTACCCCATGCAACCTCACAATTTGCCTCACATACAAGTCTTCATATCTTTCCAACTCAAAGTCCTTTCGCACAGCCAGAAAGTGCGCTGACTTAGTCAGTCTATCCACTATCACCCAAATTGAATCATGTCCTCTCTGGCTTCTTGGTAGTCTCGTTACAAAATCCATGGTGATATGTTCCCATTTCCACTCTGGGATTTCTAACGGTCTCAATAATCCTCCAGGCTTACAATGTTGTGTCTTTACTTGTTGGCACGTCAAACACTTAGCTACATGCCTGGCCATATCCACCTTCATCCCATTCCACTAATAATGTTACCTCAAATTCTGATACATCTTCGTACTTTCCGGGTGGATACTGTAATTGCTCCTATGAGCTTCTAATAATATTTCTTCTTTAAGTTTCATATCATCCGGTACACACAATCGCCCTCGGAACTTCAGAACTCTATCCTCGGACACTTGAAAGTCTGGTTTCCTCTTTCCTATATCCATCTCAATAATCTTTTGGATTTCTAGGTCCGTAAACTGTAGTTCCTTAATCTTGTTCTAAATCTCTGGCTCAATCCTCAAGGCGGCTAGTAAATTCGATACGTGACTCATCTCCAACTTAAACTCTGAATTCCTGAGTCTATACAATAAGGTTCACCCTCTAATATTTATACGTGCCTTAATCAATTCACGACTTGGCGCACCTGCTACTCAGTTCGCCTTTCTATGGTGATACAGGATACCGCATTTAGTTTTCCATCGTGCGTCAGATAGATCATCTCGTACGGCCTCTACTAGCATGATGCATATGCTACATTCACCGTGTCGCATCAATACACACTTAAGTTTTCTTACTGAGTGTGACGCCCCGTACCTCGGGGCCATTAACGTGACGTCCCGTTCATTATTATCTTTATTTACACACACGCGGAAGCATACTCGGGACGATCACAACAAAAAGCACAACCAGCGGGATATAAGACAAAAAGCATCATGAGCAAACCTTATTATTACAATGCATGCAAATATGTTTTAACAAGCCCTTCGGGCCATGGAAAATAACACATTTTTTTACACGCACTAGGAATAGCAACACTCGACTTGGGTTGTCCTATGCCCACTACTGCTTCTCGCTCCTCGCTTTCTTCGAGCTCTAACACGGCTCGAACTCCTCCTGTCTCTGCCGTCCGTTCGACCATCCTATGGACCTGAGGGTGGGAAAAGGGGGGGTGAGTCGGGGAGACCCAGCAAGTAAACCTACTAATATCAAGCGAGGATGAGGCGATCGCTGTTAGCACAAGCCGGCCCTTACCGCACCCGCATCAATGGCAGATCAATAGCAAAGTTCATACAAGAGAACATTAAGCATGGCTATAACATGCGCACCTTGCCTTTCAAGTCTCGATTCTACCACCAAAATAAACTTCAAACACGAAACATGATTAAATCAAGAAATGAACCAACCACAATCAACCAAATGACCGAGAAACAGTCCAAGCAAACCGTGTCACAATGCATCACAACTTCCTTTCCCGATATTAGGAAGTTTACTTACACAACGTCAAACAAAACTTTGAGAACGGGGATCGAGACGAGTGAGCTTGGGAAATTTCGGGCTTTCTCCTTGCTTTCTTCTTGCTTGGCCGACCAAGACGAGGCCTACCAAGGCCAAATCGTGGCTCTTAGATGGGAACGAGTAGGAACACGGGCCGGTTCGGGGTTGGTTCGGGCATGGGTTTCTCGGCCAAAGTGAGAAAATAAGAACAAGGGAAGAAGAAGAAGATGTTGGTGTGAGATTGGAGGATGGCGTGAGAGAGGAGGAGAGGGGGGGACTTCATGTGAGGCTTCTAGCTTTCTTACAGACAAATAAGCTTGGAAAAGAAGCCAAGTATAATAGTCAAAAGTCATCATAGCATGCATTTAATGTCATTAAATGCTCTTAATGAACTAAAATGATGAAGGTCAACTTTGGTCCTCTCTTTCTCTCTCTCTCTCTCTCCCTCACGGCTCCTCTCTCCCTCTCCTTCTCTCTCCCTTGGCCGAATGGCCCTTCCCTCTATTTATAGAGACAAAACTTGGGGCCAAAGAAAAGGATGATGTAAGCGCGCGTGTCATCGGGTGCGTGAGGTAAGCGCGCGTGTCATGCGAGGCGATGAGGTCATCGCTTACCTCACAAACCATCATGAAGAGCCACCAAAGTCAAGAATAATAATGACCAATTAATGCTTGTGGAAAAGAAGACCAAGCATTAATGCAAGCCATTAATTAAGCTTCTTGAACAAGCTTCACTCTTGGCTATTTATTTCCAAATTTCGTTTTCCCATGGTCCGACCTCCGATCAAGGCATACAATATCTCATTTGAAAGCTTGGAACGTGTACTTTAAATCACCAGAAGACACCAAGTCCAAATTCCAACTTTCTCATATAGAAAATGCTAAATCTTTGAAATCTGGAAAAACCAAACAGTTTTACACTGTTCACGAAATCAGACTTGAAATCATAGTAAATGAACTCCAAAAATTCTCAAATTTGGATATGTCATAAACAAGACCTTAATAAACATTTTTTGTGAAGAACAAAAAATCTAATTCTCTTTGTAAACACTGTTTGCAGTCACTCAAAGCCAGACTAAAAATAGTTCACTGGAACAGCATTTTTGTTTCTCAAAATAAGCTCTGTCCAGCATGCAAATAAACTCAGAAAATTCCTACATTTACACACATTATAGAAAAGGAAGTTCTCAACAACTTTTGTGAAGAAAACATTTCCAAAATTAGCCCAGAAAAGCTCGTAGAAAATCAAGACAGTGTAAACATCACCGAAATTCTTATTCCGGGCAGTTTCACACAGTCCGAAAATTAGGCCATCGTACTACTCATCTCAACTCCAAAAATTTTGAAATTAAATCACGTAAAATTTCAAAATGTTTGGAACAACTTTCTAGAAGAAAGCACTTGGAAATTCAAATCACAAAAGTTTTCCCAAAAATAACAAGATGAAAGGGTACAAATTATCCGAAAACTAGGTTTTCCAAAACAAGAGAAAATAATTTACTTCTGATTGGAAAACCGCCAAACTTAAACTATAGCCATTTTCCAGGGACTGAAATTAAGAATATTACAATTTACCTGCGGCTTTCCAGTCCCGAAAATCGGGATGTAACACCGAGCGTCACTATAACCCTCAAATTCTCCCGGTCCGATTTGGAATACATTCGATACCGGGACAATTTTCAACCTACGTTTCGGCTGTTGGGAACTTCGTTCACGCTGATCATTCCGTTCAGGCTTGGCTTCTTTCTTACATAGCAGTGTCAATGGCCCTGCTATCGACGAGATTTCTCCCCGCAAAATATCGATAATTGTCAGCCACATCTAAGACATTGCAATCCTCAGTTATTGATTGTAGTTTTGGCCACTTAGCTATCACTTCGACTTTAGTCTAGTCCACGAAAGTTTCATTCTCCGAAATTATATATTCAGAGGACACAACTTTATCGAGCCAAAGTTCATACTTACCATACTTGGCGTGGAGTGCATGTTTCCTTGAGGTCCGTAGCATCTCTATCGGTTGTATCTTACGCTCCTCAGAGCTTGTCGAATACACTAAACTGTCATCAATGACTACCCTGACGGACTGATCCACAAGTTCTTTGAATACCCAGTTCCTTGGGTCCACCTGAACAACGGGGTATTCCTTAGACCGAAGGACATCGTTACGCACTCATAGTGCCCATATCTTATCTATTAAACCGTCGTGATTATACTCTCTTTCCGTATTATGAATGGATGATAT
Organism: Syzygium syzygioides; assembly: GCA_031216285.1. Lineage (NCBI taxonomy): Eukaryota > Viridiplantae > Streptophyta > Magnoliopsida > Myrtales > Myrtaceae > Syzygium > Syzygium syzygioides. The sequence goes on along the minus strand of CM062244.1, from coordinate 15,761,399 downwards.
CTGATCCATAATTCGATCTCGAAGTACACTGAGGTTCTCTAATATTGATCGGATCGACCATCGATTCTCGACAACGGTCACTTACTCTTTCTCGTTGTCTAGTTCCGCTACCAGTAAATCATATACAGCCTTGACGTACTGCCCCTTTTTTTTCATAATAATACAGGAACTCCCCACGGAGGCACACTCGGGCGGATAAAATTTTACCCACAAGTCCTTACCTCTGGAATTTCAATTCCCTTAATTTCCAACAAGAACATTCAATATCACGCCCTCAAAATCAACTCCATTCCGGGACCAATTCTTTCACAATTCTACTTCCCTTTTCAGTGACAACCTGACGATTTCTAGGGAAAGAACTTTGGAGTTTGTACTCCTCATTTATTCTTCAAACTTTAATTCCATCATGGTCGGGTCAACCACATTCATCCCGTATCCTTCACAACCCTCGTCTGACATCTAGTCACTCCAAGCGAGGGCATTCCAGGAATCAAGATTCCTACTCGACTTTCCTAAAATCCGCATCTAGGACGTCCCTTCGGACTAGACAGAATCGTCTCACTACTACAACCCGTAATGGTTTTCTGCCTACTAGCCAATTCATTCGAATTCTTAAACCAAAAGCGTACCCAACCAACATTGTCCAGTTGATACTCATTTCTCTACTCCCTATTGTTATCTCACAGTTAAGACGTCCCAACGATCTCAACACTTTACTATTAAAAAGGGGGGTCGTCACACTAAGCATGGGTGCAAGTGCTACAGACTTGATCCCAATTGGCCGAACAATATCTCCAAGTTCCTACACTTACCGCAAACCTCGAAACGGTTTGGCTAATGGTTCGACTTTCTAACGCCCTTCCGAGCCGGTGGGACAAATCACCTGTTTCTAGCCCTTTGCTTCTTCTCGAGCGGCTATTATTTTGATTATGAGCATACCACGATTCGGAAGTGGCTACTCGCTCCGATTGATCTTACTCAATCACTTGAGCTCATTCAAACGTTTTCCCATCATTCCCGATGTCGAATGGAATCAACCAACTTCGAAGATTCGGCTTTAGACCATCTCAAAGTCTCCGAACTTCGGACAGTGGATTCTCAACAAATTTAGCGAATTCTATTTCACCTCGGTCCACAATCATCTACCCTTGGCGAAGTCGCATAAACTTCGCCCATTTCCTTTCTTGGGTATTCTCCAGGAAACACTTTCCAAGGAAACTCTTAATAAACATGGCCCAAATCTTGGCGATGCTCACTGGGGATATCCTATCCCTAGCAGTCTTCCACCGATTTTCTCTCCTGGGCACATTCCAAGAGTTACTTTCTTCAAAAGCTCTCAACAAACATAGCCCCAATAATTCAAAGGCTTTCTTAAATTTCGCCGTCAATCTCGATACAGCCTCGGGGTCACCTTATCATTAAACTTGAGAAATTTCCACTTGATTAGTCATTCTACCAATTGATACCCTTGCCTATTGGCTACTACATGCACCTAGCCTAACTGGCATGATTCCCATTCATAGCAACAATTGCTGCAGCCTCAGTAACTCGAGCAAAAACGGTGCTCCTTTCCTCAGCTTGCCTGCCATACATTCCCTATTTCTTATACAGTCTGAGTCGTAACCTCTAATCTTAAGTCTCGACCTCATGGCCCACGGTACTCGACTGCTCTTCGGTTTCCTTACCCCTTATACTGCCATTCTCGCAATCTCACTGTCACACTTGCTGCCTCACTAATCAGCTATCTGCTACAATTCCCCTAAAGGATCAGAGACTTAAACTAATCTAACCGGTTTAAGGTCCTAGGTAGGTATCAAAATAGCAGTAAAGCAATCAGCATGCGACTTAACACAAACAGCACAAGACCCCTATCAAAGAGGTACACTCACTTACCTCGAGTCCTGCCGCACCTACATTTTACTGGTTCAATTAATCACTAAAACACTCAAACACAAGCAGTCCGGAGGTACACTTAGCACACAAGGTCACCCTATGGCTATCCATGGTCATCGATTCTTATCACTCCAGGTTTCGACCTTATTGGATCGAGCTGACCTTGCTCTGATACCAATTTAAACGGGGATGTCACGCCCCGTACCCTACGAAGCATGAACATCTGCATAGGTCGAAATAAGATGCGACGCTCCCAGGTTACGCCACCGACCCGAAAACCCAAATCAGAGAAAACACGCCACATGCGGAAACGACGTATATATAATCTATATATACACCCAGACAATTTAAAAGCAACCATGAATAGCAACGAACAAAAAATTTCAAACAATTAAAAATAACATATACATTCATTAAAAATGCTTATATACAATATCCATTATAAACAAGAGATACAACAAAAAGGCCACTAAAACAAAAAGGGACTAGTGGCCTAGGGAGATCGGACTAACAACCGGAGGGCTACAGTCAAAAAGTATCGGCCCTCGCTCCTAAAACTGAGGTCTGCCCTAGGGTATCCAATTGGTGTAAGATCCAGACGTCTCAGAAGAACCCTCGGACTGCTCTGGCTCCTCCTCTGAACTCATAGCCTCACAATTCATAGCCGGGGATCTGAAATGTCGGTTTTACCACAACCGTGAGAAATCTCAGCAAGTACAAACCACTAATCCTAAACTATGCTAACGTGCACCTCCAGAAGGGTAAATAAAACGCATCAAACAATGAACTAGTATAACATTAAAACATTCCCGGCTCACAGCCTAATTTACTATCTCAACCCTACAGGTTAGACATTTGACATCAATGCAAATCATGTGCAATTATATCGATCCGAAGGCCCACAATTAGATATACCGACCCGTAGGCCCGACCCGAAGGTCATAAGAGATTATAACGACCCGTAGGCCCGACCCGAAGGTCACAGTTCAAATATATTGACCCGTAGGCCCGACCCGAAGGTCATAGTTCGAATATATCGACCTGTAGGCTCGACCCAAAGGTCACAGTTTGAATATATCGATCCGTAAGCCCGACCCGAAGGCCATAGATTGAATATATCAACCCGTAGGCCCGACTCGAAGGCCATAGTTGGATATAACAACCCGTAGGCCGGACCCGAACGTCACAAGAGATTATAACGACCCGTAGGCCCGACCCGAAGGCTACAGTTTGAATATATCTCAAGCATGTACATCGTTTCACTCAATTTCAACCAATCACCACTAGATATGCAAAACATATGTTCGGGAATTCAAGCCAAATACTGATATCAAATTTATCAAGCATAATTATGATCAAATTAGACTTATGCCACTCATTCCTAGCATTCCCAAACAATTTCATTCGAGTTCAAGAACTCCACATTTTATCCGCGCAATCCTTTCCAAGGTAATTCAATGCGCCTAAGGCCCGCCTTGGGCACTTCGGTCTCGATAACCATTCTCACCAATTCGGGTCATTCAATAGGATTATACAAGTCCTAATCAACCCGTAAAATGCCTAGGTTCTTGTCATCAAATAATCATCCATTAAATACTCAACTTGGACAATTTGCACAAATTCGGTACTGTATGAACAGTACCAGACCAGAGCACCATTTGGACATTAAACCACCTTTAATCCATCTCATTAAGCCCTAATCACCTACCCTAAACATCCAACCACCAAATACACATAATTAAGTCTCAAATGAGCCTAATTAACACATGAATTGTCTAATTCCAAGCCTTGAATCATTGAATTCAATTAGTGCAAAACTTAGTCAAATTTGTGCAATTTCGGTACTGATGAACAGTACCAGGGCAGATCACAAATTAGGCCATTAAACCACACTTAAACATTCCCATTAAGCCCTAATGACCTATCCTAATCATCCTACACCCAAATAAACCTAATTAGGTCCTAAATAAGCTTAATTAACCCCTAATTACCCCCTAAGAAATACAATTAGACTAATTAAGGGTTTAGGGGTTTATACTCGCCTATTAACGACTCGGGACGACAGGAATGGGCGGTCGATCACCGACGCGTGGTAAGGATCGACGGCGGCGTTCCGAGTGCAAGCCGGCGGTTCGCGGTGACACCGGCGAAGGCAAGTTGCTGCTGTTCACTTCTGTTCAGGGCTGGAACTAGGGCTGTGGTGGCTGGTCTTGGGCGAAATGGGTTGCTGGTGGTGCGGGATGGTGGCTGAGGACGGCTAGCAGCTTCGGCTGGTACTGTTCCGGCGTGAACAGTACCAAACCTAGCCGAAATGTGTCCACGGGAGGATGAAACGTGAGGAAGAAGAGGAAGGGAGGGGGAGTCTCGACAGATCAGGGGAAAATGAGAAAGATGGAGAGGAAATTCTGGTCAAATGAGTCAAATATAACTTAATGGAACCCAAGTGTCAAAATCTTAGGCCATTAGACAATTTTGCCATTGATCCAAGGGCACATATTTGATCTAATCCAATTAAGCAAGGGCTAAATGGTCAGTTGTCCTTAACCATGGTTGACCAGACCTGAGTTAAGCCTAACTATTCTTGGTTAACCCCCAAAAATTAACTAAATTTCGGAATTAGTGAAAAATGGCCTAGGGGCATTTTCGTAATTTTCTGATCCCGAACCGAAATTTCAATTATTTGTCCATACCGATCCTATATATGCGTGGTCAGCATAATAAAATAAGGTGTCGGATCCCTAAAAATCATTCTTTAAGCCCTCGAAAATCGACTGCGAAGTTTCGGGAATAATATAATATTATTTTTCAATTTTTGTCGAAATTCCAATTTTTTGCCATAACGACTCCTGGTATGCGTGGCCACCCAAAAATGATGTTGGCCATGAAAAATAACCTCATTTATCCTCGAAAAGCAACGCTGGCGTCCCGAGGTGCAAAATCGTAATTTTTCACCCCCGGACTGAAATTTCAATTTTTACTCATACTAACTCCAAACGTATATGGCCAGCGTAATATGACATCAGATTCCCAAAAATAGCCTTTTAAGCCTTCGAAAATGGACATCGAAATTCGGGCTGTTACAAGACTAATCTCCCAACTAGTCAACTCACCGTCAGGAGGTGGTATAGCAAACGGGTCCCAATCCCCGACTCCATCAAAGGGGACATCAAATCCACAAACGAGACCGAACTCATCTACCGCGTCCCTAAAGAACTAAGCAGTATATGTATGGGCTTGCAAAAGGGATAATTCTATATCTACCCAAACTACTGTGGTATACTTTATTCAGGTCATATTTTCATCAATCGAAAACTCTACAACATTATGGTCGGTGTGCACTAGTAAACCAAAATGCTCTGGCAGCAATGGCGGCGGTGGATTCATTGCTTAGGCCAGGGTTCTGAAATTATTGGTTGAGACAACCATGAGAATACATCTCAGCAAGTACACACCCTAAACCCCACCTAGACTATCACGTACCTCCAGACAATCACAACCACACACATCTAACACATAGCAAGCACACAATTATGCTTACTTGGATCTTTTCAGTGTATAACCTGAACGTTAATTACAACAACACCACATTCAATCACATGAACGTTTTAAATTCCTTTCATGCATTCATTCCGGCCTCGTCACACTCTTTCCACCCAACTCGCCAGTGACCCGCGTAATGGTATCGCCTCAGGTTCATTGCGACTAACTCATACTCATCTCGCCAGTTACCCGCGTAGTAGTACCGCCTCAGGTTCACTGTGACTAACTCATAACAACACTTCATGGCCTGCATAATGATATCGCCTCAGGCCATGTATCTTGCTCGCGTAGTGATACCGCCTCAGGCTCAACACCTATCACCTATGACACAACTCACGTAATGGTACCGCCTCAGGTTGGCTGTCCTACGATAATACCGGGCATCGTCCCGCGTAGTCTTACCGCCTCAGGACGGATCATACCGCCTTAGGGATTTCCATTATCATACGTACTGCCTCACATTTGCTTTCTCACTCATTCGCATACTCAACACTCACATGCCAACATATTGGTCATTCACACTTGGCCCGTGCACGCATCAAACCACACATTTTCTCATGCTCAATCAACACTCAAACATGACTATTTGACAATCAATTCAATTCGGCCCGAGTGTGCACGTAACAAAGCACATTTCAATCCATCAAATCACGGTACAACAAACACACAAGGCCACTGACAGGCCCACAAACACAGCCATGTTACAAACACACAATCAACATACAAATTGCCATTTTTCCACATCCAAACTTTGGCAAATCAATTCCAGCCCTTCACGACATTCTCACGCAATTAATTGCCGAATCTAAATACCAAATTTACATACCGGATAACACATCACAGCACACATTTCAGCCAATCCCAGCCCGCTTTTAGCCTCTAATTTCCCACCAAGATCTCCCAAATTCATTCCTAAGGCCCGCTAATCAATTCCGCCCCTAAAACCATACTAATCCGCGTCTAATTAAACCCGATTCTACCTCAAAATTGTTCGTCGATACCTAAAATCCTAAATTAAGTTTAGGGTGCGACTTACCCGAACTCTAGACTAACTCGTTTAGAGTGGAAAAGGGGGCGCGGCGGCTGGTGGTCTCATGACGGCAACGGTGAGCGGCTCCAGCAACTTGCTGTACAGCGGGCGGTGATCGATGGCTTCCTTGCGGCGGTTCACGGCCGTGGGAGAGGGAGAGAGAGAAAGAGAGGGACGACGGCATGAGGGTGGTGGTGGTGTCACGGTTCGGTGGTGGGACAACGTGGCACGGCGGATGGGTGGTAGCTGACGAGCGGTGGCGCGGCAAGGGGGAAGGCGGCCGGTTCGATGAGGGAGGGGAGGGAGCCGAGAGAGGAGAGAGAATGAAGAGAGAGAGAAAGGGAGTTAGACTTAAATAGTCCAAACCAATAATTGAAGGGCTAAATGACCATCATGCCTCTCTCTCACATTTCCCATCGTCAATCCAGATTCGATCTTATCTTGAGATCGACAGCCCGAATTGAATCTTTTTTAAAATATCCAAGGTCAATTTAGGAATTTCTCAAAAAGTCCAAGGGTAAAATTGTCCAACTCAAAAATTAGGGCAAAATGACCAAAATGCCATTCCCCTCTAATACTTGCCCTTTATAAACTTCCAAGGGTAAAATGGTCATTTTTCCATTTTCTTGTCGAAATTGGATTTTTCTGAAGGATTCAGGAAAACCCAAAGCTATACGTTCCAACCACAACGTCGTCCTAACGTCCCATTGTGACTTCCTAATTTTCCGGTGCCCAATTTAGGCTCTAATTAATAATTGAATTTCATTTAACATAACTCGAGCGTTTCTCAAACTAATGGGCGGCTTTTAGGAAAATTCTTATATTTGATCCGTGACTGATACTAAATCGAGTCACGTGCAAGTTCACTCGGTTCGTGATAACTTCGGTTATCATGTAATCATGAGGTTCAATCGCTAGTTTCGTCGAGCACGATTGGTAGGTATAGCTTCTGGACCATTTGTCAATTCATTTGATGATCAAACGGAATCACCTGTGATCCACTAGTATGATAGTGACGAATCGGCCCATAACTACCCTAAGATCGGCCTACATTGGTTCAAAATGTCACCTCGACGATTCTATAATCGAAAGTCAATTCACGATTGAGTTCTTTGGTCGAGCGAAATTAAATCCCTAATTAGCCTTTCCTTAATGGTTAGTATCCCATAAATGATCAGTTCCGGGCGAAAACTACTACAAGTACGTTCATAAAACCAAGCATTTCATAAATCTTAAATGGGCAATTTCAGGATGTCACAACTCTTCCCCCCTTACAAAAATTTCATCATCGAAATTTACAATTCCATCTAACTACCCAAACAAGTGGGGGTATTGACGTTGCATTTATCCTTCACTTTCCCATGTCGCGCCTTCTATCCCGTGATATTCCCAAACAACCTTGACCATCAGGATTATTTGTTCCTTAGAACCCACTCTTTTCGATCTTCAATCCTCATCGGTCTCTCTACATATGACACCCTATCATCGACTTCTATCTCCTCATAATTTAACATATGAGTTGGGTCCGGTTCATATTTCCTCAATATTGATACGTGGAACACATTATGCACTTGCGATAAATTGGGCAAAAGTGCAAGGCGATACGCTAAATCCCCAATTCTTTCTAAAACCTCAAAAGGTCCCACGTACCTCGGACTGAACTTCCCTTTCTTTCAGAACCTGGATAGTCCTTTCATGGGCGATACTTTGAGAAATACGTGATCCCCTACTTGAAATTCCGAAGGTCGTCGCCTTCTGTCTACATAACTTTTCTGACGGCTTTGAGCTGTTTTCAGCTTTTCACGAATCACTTTAACAGCCTCAATTGACTGTTGAACTAACTCTGGCCTGGTTATACTTCTTTTTCCTACTTTGTCCCAACACACGGGCGTCCTATAAGCCCTGCCATATAGCACTTCAAAGGGCGCTATTCCAATGCTCTACTGAAAACTATTGTTATATGCAAATTCTACTAAAGGCAATTGCTCTTCCCATTTACCCTGGAAATCCAACACACATGTCTTGAGCATATCCTCTAAAGTCTGAATCGTCCTCTCAGACTGGCCATCCGTTTATGGATGATAAGCTGTACTAAATTGCACCTTGAATCCTAATGCTGTCTGCAGACTTTTTCAAAAATTGGCAGTAAACTTAGGATCACGATATGAGGTAATTATCACTAGTACCCTATGCAAATGAACTATCTATTGTACATACAACTCAGCATATCGATGTAATGCGAAGTCCTTTCGCGCAGCCAAAAAGTGTGCCGACTTTGTCAATTTGTCGACAATCACCCAAATCGTATCATGGCCTTTTTGACTCCTTGGTAATCCCGTCACAAAATCTATAGCTATATGCTCCCATTTCCATTCTGGGATTTCTAAAGGTCGCAATAACCCTTCAGGCTTACAATGTTGTGCTTTCACTTGTTGGCACGTTAGATATTTGGCCACGTGTCTAGCTATGTCTACCTTCATACCATTCCACCAATAATATTGCCTCAAATTCTGATACATTTTAGTACTACCTGGATAGATGCTATAACTACTATGATGTGCCTCTGACAAAATTACTTCCTTAAGCTCCACATCGTCAGGTACACATAATCATCCGCGGAACTTCAGTATCCCGTCCTCGGATATCTAAAAGTTCAATTTTCTCTTGGCATCATCCATCTCCAAAATCCTTTGGATTTCTTGATCCATAGACTGCAAGGTTTTAATCTTAGCCTAGATCTCCGGTTCGATCCTCAGTGTGGCCAGCAAACTCGAGACTTGGCTTACTTTGAATCTAAACCCCGAGTCTCATACTTTTTCTAACAATTTCCACTCCTTGACCATCAAATGTGCTATGCTCGACTTCCGACTCAATGCATCGGCTACCCGATTGGCTTTCCTGGGATGATATAATATATCACAATCATAATTCTCTAACAACTCCATCCACCGATGATGCCTTATATTCAACTCTTTTTGAGAAAACAAATACTTCAAGCTCCGATGATCTGTATAAATCTAAAATTTCTCTCCGCACAAATGGTGTCGCCAAATCTTCCGGGCGAACACTATTGTGGCTAATTTTAAATCGTGCGTCGGGTAATTTAACTCATGCGGCCTTAACTGCCTTGACGTGTAGGCCACTACTTGTCCATTTTGCATGAATACACACCCCAATCCTTTCAACGGCGCATCGCTATAAATTTCATATCCTTCGGATCCTGACGAAATAGTCAACACCGGTACCATTGTCAATCTATGTTTCAATTCCTGAAAACTCCTTTCACATTTATCGGTCCATTCAAATCTCGTTTCCTTTTTCAACAAGTCTGTCAATGGCATCGCAATTGCCGAAAACCCTTCCATGAAATGACGATAATATCCTGCCAGATCCAGAAAGCTTCGAACCTCTATTACCGTCGTTGGTCTCAGCCACTTCATTACAGCCTCAAGCTTTGATGGATCCACTGAGATTCCTTTCCAAGAGATCATGTGTCCAAGAAATGCTACCCGATTCAGCTAAAATTCGCACTTGCTAAACTTAGCATACATTACGTTCTCTCTCAAAGTTTGCAACACCTTACTTAAATGAAACTCATGCTCGTCTAGGCTCTTCGAGTATACCAATATATCATCTGTAAAAACAATCACAAATTGATCTAAGAACTCCTTAAACACCTGATTCATTAGGTCCATAAAGGTAGCAGGGGCGTTCGTCAATCCGAACGGCATTACTGTAAATTCATAATATCCATATCTCGTCCTAAATGCCGTCTTCGGTATATCTTCCTTCCTCATCCTCAACTGATGATATCCCATTCTCAAATCAATTTTAAAGAACACCGAAGCCCCTTGTAATTGATCAAACAAATCATCAATCCTTGGCAAGGGATAGTTATTTTTTATCGTCACATGATTTAGCTACCTTTAGTCAATACATAACCTTAACGATCCATCTTTCTTTCTCACAAATAAAACTGGCGCTCCTCACGGGGACGCACTCGGACGAATAAATCCCTTGTCTAACAATTCTTGCATTTGCACCTTTAATTACTTTAACTCCGACAGCGACATTCTATAAAACGCCTTCAAGATTGGCTCAGTTTCAGGCGCCAACTTAATCACAAATTCTAATTCTCTTTCTGGTGGCAATCCCGGCAATTCCTGAGAGAAAACATTGGGATATTCGCACACCACGGCTATGTCCTCTAGCTTCGGCTCCTCAGCCGTTGAATCAACTATAGTCGCTAGAAATCCTTGACACCCTTCACTCAAGAACTTTGTCATTTTTAGCGACAAAATCCATGGAATCGAGAGTCCTCCTTGAATTCCCACAAATTTGAATTCCGGATGTCCAACGGGATTAAATTGGATCACCCTGCTATTACAATCCATTACGGCTCTCTGCTTAGACAGCCAGTCCATGCCCACTATCACATCGAAATCATACATGGCTATAACCACTAAATCAATCATTTCCTCCCTATCCCCAATCACAATCTTACAATTTGGACACCCCAATGAAACTAGCATCTTGTTATTCAAAGGAGTCGTCACGCATAACACAACGTCAAGCAGCTGCGGTTTTATTCCAATCAACTCAACAAATTGCTTAGATATAAAGGAATATAACGCCCCAGGGTCAAATAAAGCATACGCAGCATGGTTACACAGAGAAATCGTACCTATGACAACCCCTGGCGCATTCTCAGCCTCTCTTTTGGCCATAGCGTACACTCGTCCTTGCGCCTATGGCCTATTCTAGTTTACTATTTGGACCGTTCCAGTCTGGTTCCCGTTCCGAGGTGGCGGCAACGCAGGCGACCTATTCTACCTGAGATTGGGGCAAAACCTTATGTGATGAACAAATCCATCACATCCGAAACACACTCCGCCTCTGGTTGGACAAGGTCCATTTCCATGCCTTTCCTTACATGACCAACATGGACCACTCTAGTTACGATCCGACTTTCATATATTCCTTCTAGCAGAAGGAACAAAACGTCTATTACCTGTCATTGATCTCTTCCTGATATTATGATTGTCCCTACCTTGGACAAACCTCGACCTAGAAGCAGCGGCCCTATCCACCAAATCTCGTTCAATTGCTTGAGCCCTGTCGTAAATCTTATTATACCCTCTTAGATTCAACAAAATCATTTGGCTGCGAAGGTTCGGTTTCAAGCCATCACAGAACCTCCAAGCCCTATCTAGCGAGTCCTCAACCATCTTCGGGGCGAACTTAGACAACCAAGCAAATTCGGCCTCGTATTGATCCACCGTTCTCTGCCCTTGTCATAACCTCATAAACTTAGACAATTTTTATTCCCGGGTACTCTCAGAAAAATATTTGCCATTAAAGGCTTCCACGAACATCGCCCAAGTCTGGGCTGTGCCAGCCTGAAATATCATTCCTCTGGTGGCTTTCCACCAATCATTTGCATTTCCTTGCAGTTGATATATTGCCAATGTCACTTTCTCTTCGTTAGTACATCCCAATACCTCAAAAGCCTTTTCTAACTCCTCCACTCATAGCGATGCACTATCAAGATCGCCTCTACCATCAAACTTTGGAGGCTTTAATTTCAAAAACTGTTTAACTAACTGATGTATTTGCCTATTCGCATTCACTTGCCCCTGCCCTTGATTTCCATTATTATTATTAACAGCAGCAGCCACAGCGGCCTCGGCAGCTTGGGCAATCGTGGCAGCTCGTTCCTGAGTCTACTATCCTATCAGATTACTGATCTGTTCTAGGGTCCTCATAACCGCTTCCATTCTAGGATCTTCTATAGGTCGGGCTCGTGCTCGCGAGCTGGACGGACCCCTAGTTCCTCTACCTCGTGTACTCATCCTCACGATTTCTACCACTCAACTACCTACTACAATTCCATTCAGGAATTAGTAACCTAGGCCAACTAGGTCAATCTAGTCCTAGGCAATGAATTAATACAATAATTCACTTAGCAAAAAATTTAATCACTACAGCACAAGGCCACAACCAATAGGGTCTATGCACTTACCTCAGGTTTAGACGCACCTACATTTCATTTGTCACAACAATCAATTCACCCAATCAGTCACAACAAACAGTTTGGAGGCACGCGTAGCTTATTCCATCCTATAACTCACTAAGGTCTCCCTAAATCACTACCCAGGGTCTTTGCTCCTTATCACTCCAAACTTCGACCAGTTTAGATCGAGCTGTCCTTGCTCTAATACTAAACCAAACAGTGATGTCATGCCCCGAACCCCTTTGAGCTCGCGACACACTTCTCTGGTCGATTGATGCGATATCCTAGGGTATCGCCGACCTAATTTAAATTTATTAGAGATTAAAACGAGCAGCAAAAGTCATCGATACCCGGACTATCATAACTGGGGTAACAAAGGAGAATATATATTTATTTCTCTTCCAAACTTATACAATATTCACGATTTACAAAACCACCATATATATACACCAGCACACTGGACTTATAACTATTAACCACCGACATCAAAAGGATTGATAGCCTGGATACCCTAACTTCAAAAAATGGTACACCTCAAAAAGTCTACTTCCAACCCCTACTCTAATCCCTAGGCCCTCTACTTGGCATCCCTTCTGAGTTTGATTCTTTATCCTCTGAATCTGAATCCCCCTGGACTGACTGCTCCTCCGAGGACTCCGACTCGGCTCCGATCTCGATTGGGTTATTGATCTCGTCCAATTCCGCTGGGACTTCTATCTGCTCCTCCTCCACTGACTCCTCATCGGACCCGTACTCTGGCACGAACTCAGGGTCAATCCACTACTCATACGGGGGTATATACTTCGGTTCTTTCTCAGGCTCAATAGGCTCATTCTCAGGTTTTGTCTTAGGTTCTGCCTCTTCCAGTTCTTCCTTTGGGATCACCTCAAGATCCATGTCCAATGGGTCGTACCCTACGTGAGATTCTTTAGGTTTCGGTTCTTACTTGGCCCCCGAAGGCTTAGCTGCTGTAGGCGCCAACTATAGTCTTAACTGTGCCAGACTAGTCTCCAAACTAATCAATTCACCGTCGGGAGGTGGTATAGCAGATGGGTCCCAATCCCTGACTCCATCAAAGGGGACATCAAATCCACAGACGAGACCAAACTCATCTACCCTGTCCCTTAAGAACCAAGCAATATATGTATGGGCCAAAAAATGGGCTAATCCTATATCTACCAAAACTACTATGGTATGCTTTATTCATGTCATATTTTCATCGATCGGAAACTCTACAACATTGTGGTCGGTGTGCACTGGTAAACCAAAATGCTTTGGTGGCAATGGCGGCGGCGGATTCATTGCTCAGGTTGGGGTTATGAAATTGTTAGTTGAGACAACCATGAGAATACATCTCAGCAAGTATATACCCTAAACCCCACCTAGGCTATCACGTACCTCCAGACAATCACAACCACACACATCTAACATATAGCAGGCACACAATTATGCTTACCTAGACCTTTCCAGTGTGCAACTAGCACGTTAATTACAACAACACCACATTCAGTCATATGCACGTTTTAAATTCCTTTCATGCATTCGTTCCAGCCTCATCACACTCTTTTCACCCAACTCGCCAGTGACCCGCGTAATGGTACCGTCTTAGGTTCACTGCGACTAACGCATACTCATCTCACCAGTGACTCACGTAGTAGTACTGCCTCATGTTCACTGCGACTAACTCATAACAACATTTCAGGGCCCGCGTAATAGTACCGCCTTAGGCCGTGTATCTTGCCCGCATAGTGGTACCTCCTTAGGCTCAACACCTACTACCTACGACACAACCCACGTAATGGTACCGCCTCAAGTTAATCGTCCTCCGGTAATACTAGGCATCATCCCGTGTAACATCTTGAATTCGACCCACTTTCGTGATCCATGAAACAGAAGTTTATTTCCGATTTCATTTTAGTAAGTCTCACTCGAAATGGATCCTTCTCAGGATACTGACCAATAGGGAATGGCTAACTAGGAAAACGGTACATGGACCTAAGAATTCGATTGCAAATCGAGTCTAATTCCGAGAAACGACGAGGGAATATTTTGTGCCAATGTGGGCCGATCCAAGGAGAGTAAAGGTTTTAGTTTGGCCAATGATATATGATCAGATCACGGGTAATTCCGCACGATCGAGAATACGCATGGCGAACAATCTCGAACTTGTTCCGAACGACCGCGACCCCCGGAACTAGCAATAATCCTTGCGTTCTCTTGGAAGTCGAGACCATCACAACTCGGGTAATCCTAAGTCGATACGCGTAATACCTAAACAACTGCCCATTAGTAAGAGACGCTAAAATCGCATTTGAGGGAAATTGATCGTGGAATTGAGTCCGGACTTGAGTGTCGAATTTCATAGACGTACACGATTATTTAGCAAGTACAACGTCGTATTAGTGTGGCCAATTATATTTGGGATCGGTAGAGTCAAAAATTGAAAATTCGGCCCGAGAATAGAAAATTACAGATTTTCCCCTATACCCGAAGTGTAAATTCTGAATTTTGGGATTTTAAATTGGATTAATCAATCCCAATAATGCTAGAAATTAGTGGACCAAAGTGGCCCAAGATATTTTGGCATGGATTAATCCTAGCCCTTCAATGGAGGAAAAGATGGTCATTTTGGGGGGAGATGGTTCAACCACCCCACTCACCAAATTGCACTATAACTCTCTCAATCTCTCTCTCTCCCTTCATTTCCCCACCATTCCACCGACCACTCCCCCCCTCCATTCTCTCCCCTTGCTGCATGAGAGCCTCCGCTGGAGCAAGCCGCCGCCGTGCACCGTCGCGGAACTAGCTTGTCCTAGCCACGATCCAGCCCATTTCTCCTCCTTGTTCGGCCTCGTTTGAAGCCTAAGACCTAGTGAGTGGAAACCCTAACTCTTATTTAGACTTATGTGCACTTTATACAAGTTTTAGGGGTTATTAGGGTATTTTAGGGGTTAATTAGTGTGGGCTGATTAGGGCTCATGTTATGGTGATTTTAATGGTCTAATGTGATGATTTAGGGATAGCTTAAGGGCTGTGGATAATTGGTTTAGTGGCTGGTTGTGATTGGTTTGCTTGGTGGTGTATGTTGGTTGATTTCCGGTAAGGTTGCTGCTGCATTGCTGGATTTTACTATTTTTGGTGTGACCTATGTGGGCCGAATTTGAGGAAGTGTTCTTCATGAGAGTTGTTTACAACATCTTGAAGTTTGACATAATTTATTTTGGGAATTTTTGGAAATCAATTGAGGGCATTCGGAGTCCATATTTGGACCGAAATAAGTCTGCCGAAAACACTATTCCTCCTACCTTTGGGTCTGTTTGAATTTTTATAAATTTTTATAGGCCTATTTTCAAAATACTTCCTTCACAGAACTTGTTAGGGACATTTATGGCTATGGTATATAAAAATTTCAAATCGTTCTATGGAGATTTGGTTACTGTTTGAAATGCATTTTGAAAGTCGGATGACCAGTCCGAATGAAATATTTTATGTCCGACTTTGGATAACAAAAAGAGGTGGTTGTAGACAGAAATAGATTTTGTGTTCTTCATGAAAAATGTTCATCGAGATGTTTTGTACAACATATCCAAATTTCATAATTTTTGGAATTTATTTACTATTTATTTCAAATGGATTTCTGTCACTGTGCAGCTGCCCAGTTTGGACTCGATTTTGTATATTCTCAGTTTTTCTCTCTCTCGGACTGAATAGTGGCTGTCCATTGAGGATTTAATTGGGCCTTGTATGGCTAATGCATGGTTTGTTCGTGAATTGCCATGTGTGATTGGTTGGGCCATGTGATGGCTGATTTGAGTGTGAATTATACTTGATTATGCAATGCCATGTTCAGTAATGTGACTGAAAATTGAGGGGCATGGCGGGCCTTGAGTGTGCTCAATTATATTGATTAATTATATGAATTCGGGTGCCAAATATGTGTTGTGGCCAATTTAAATTGAGTGCTGAGTATGATTGTTATGACCATGAGTGTGCATATTGAGCATTGGCATAACATGTGCATTATGTGAGTATGCACGACTGGCATGAGCATGTGATCACCTAAATTGCCCTGATGCGTTTACGCGGGGTTCAGATAATAGCTGGTGGATGTGTACGTGTGATCACATAAAGCCCTGATGCGTTTACGCGGGGTATTGAATCTGTCCTGATGCGTTTACGCGGGACGATGCCCGGATTGCCCGAAGACGGCTAACCTGATGCATTTACACGGGTGTGGTCCGTATATGGAGATCGGTATTATGCCTGATGCGTTTACGCGAGCTAGAGATACTGGGCCTGATGCGTTTATGCGGGTAAGGAAGTGTTGGATATTGATGGACCTGATGCATTTACGCGGGTCGGACCTGATGTGTTTTACGCGGGTCGGAAGTGAATAATTGGAAAGTTGGCATATGTGCAAGTGTGCAAGTATGCATTGAATTATGCAAGCATGAGCATGACATTGGCAAGTGTGCAAAGAATGCATAACGAGTATAAGCATATACGTGACATCTAATCATGGCCAATTGAATTGTATGCGTATGTGCATTGTGGGGCATAGTATTATTTTATTATGTACCTAACCTGCAGGGTCACTATATGTTTGATTTGGGCCCGAGGGCCTAAGTCGTGTGATTGATCAACTGTGTGTTTAGTCAATACTTGTCCGGAAGGTGCATGTTAGCCTAGTTTCGGATTAGGGGGCTTACTTACTGAGATTTATTCTCATTATTGTTTAAACCCCACTTTTCAGACCCCCGATCCTGATGATGGTAGATGCGCCATTTGGTTTTGGGATCCTGGACCGGATAGACCGTTCGGTGACCGGGTACCCCGGTTGGAATGGGGAAGTATATGTTAGTGGCCGTTGACCCACATTTTGGTTGGTGTATATTGCCTAACAATGGATTTTGTAAATCCCGGCTATTAATGCAAGTTGTATTTATTTACTTATTGCTACCCTTGGTCATGTTGCTTTAATTTGTACGGGTGTATGTTGCTTTCGCATGTGTCTTGTTCTCCGTTTGGGTTTTGGGTCGGCGACGCGTCCTGGGACATCGCACTTGAATAAACCCCGGAGGGATGATTGCGCGCTCATAGGGTTCAGGGCGTGACATCCCCCGTTGATTTGGTATCAGAGCAAGGTCAACTCGATCCAATTCGATTGAAACTTAGAGTGATAAGGAGCGATGACCCTGGGTAGCTAATAGGGTGACTCATGCGCTATGTGTACCTCCGGACTGCTTGGTTTCTTGATTGATAGAGTGATTATGTGAATGACCCGTAAAGTGCAGGTGTGGCAGGACCCGAGGTAAGTACGCATATCTCATTGGTTGTGGCTTCGAGTTGCTTGTGTTTGTTTATTGGCTGTGTAATTATAGTTATAATATTGCCTAGGGCTTGAGACTGTTATAGTTTGGCCTAGGTCTCTAATTCCTGAGTTGAATTATAGCAGGTAGGTGAGTAGTGATAGAAACCTGTAAGGATAAGCTTGAGAGGTAGGGGTATAAGGGGCCAACCAAGTTTTGTGGGCCAAGCAGCAATGGACCCGCGAGTGGATAGGGTCGTGAAGACACTTGAGGAATTTGGTAATCTTATAGATAGGCAGACTCAGGAGCGAGCTGCCACTAAAGCTCAAGCTGTTGAGGCCGCTGCAGCTGCTACTAATAGTAATAATGAAAATCCTGATTAAGGTTAAGGAAATGCGAATAGACAGATGTATCAATTGGTTGAACAGGTTTTAAAAATTGAAGCCCCGTAAGTTTGATGGAAAAAGGTGATCCTGAGGTTGCGTCACTTTCGGTAGAGGAATTAGAAAAGACTTTTGAGGTATTAAGGTACATGGATGAGGAAAATGGGACTCTAACAGTATACCAACTACAAGGAAATGCAAGTGATTGGTAGAAGCCACTAGAGGAAGAGTATCTCTTGCTAGTAACGCTCAGATTTGGATTGTGTTTGTTGAGGCCTTTAAAGGCAAGTACTTCCCCGAGAAGGCACGAGAACGGAAGTTGGCTGAATTTATGAGGTTCCATCAATGACAGATGACAGTGGACCACTATGAAGCTAAGTTTTCTAGGTTATCCAAGTTTGCCCCAAAAATAGTGAAGGACCATTGGATAGGGTCCAGAGGTTCCATGATGGATTGAAACTGGACCTCCATAGTCAGACGATATCATTGAATTTGAGGGGCTATAATGAGATTTATGGACGGGCCTAAGCAATTGAGCATGATATAATAGAAAGGGCTACCGCTTTTGTGATTGGTGATAGAGAAGAAAGGATAGATCTAGCAGTTCTGGCTATTTATGATTTTGATGTAATTGTAGGCATAGATTGGTTAGTTAAATAGAATGTTGTGATGGATTGCAGTGGCAGAGAGATTCAGTTTAGTCCGGCTAGATACCCTAGATCCGAGTTGGTAGAGAGTCGAGGAGGAACCTTGATCTCTTGACTTTTACCGGTAGAAGCAACCAAGTTGTTGGATGAGGGGTGCTAAGGTTACCTAGCTAGTGTGGTTGATTCAATGGCATAAGAAGTGTGGCTAGAGGATATAGCAGTGGCGTGCAACTTTCCCGATGTCTTTCCCCATGAATTGCCGGGATTGCCGCCAGAAAGACAAATTGAGTTTATTATCGAGTTGGCCCATGAGATTGAACCAATCTCGAAGCCGCCTTATAGGATATCGTTGTCAGAGTTGAAAGAATTAAAGGTTCAAATGCAGGAACTCCTGGACAAGGGTTTTATTCGATCAAGTGCGTCTCCATAGGGAGCACCAGTATTGTTCGTAAGGAAGAAAGATGAGTCGTTGAGGCTATGTATCGACTACCGCCAGCTAAATCAAGTGACAATCAAGAATAAGTATCCCCTCCCAAGAATTGAGGACCTGTTCAATCAGTTACAAGGAGCCTCGGTATTCTCTAAGATTGACCTCAGGACTGAGTATCATCAGTTGAGGATCCAAAAGGAGGATATCCCTAAAACGGCATTCAGGACGAGGTATAAGCACTATGAGTTCACAGTGATGCCGTTTGGGCTGACTAATGCTCCTGCTGCTTTCATGGACTTAATGAATCGAGTATTCAAGGAGTTTTTGGATCAGTTCGTCATTGTCTTCATAGATGATATTTTGGTGTATTCAAGGAGTCCCGAGGAACATGAGGTGCACTTGGAAAATGTTCTATGAATGTTAAGAGAGCAGGCACTGTATGCTAAGTTTAGCAAGTGCGAGTTTTGGCTTAACCGAGTAGTATTTCTTGGACATATAATTTTCGGAGAAGGAATCTCTGTGGATCCAGCGAAAATTGAGGTAGTGATGGATTGGTTGAGACCGATGACAGTTACTGAGATTCGAAGCTTCTTAGGTTTGGCGGTTACTATAGGCGATTCGTGGAAAGATTCTCAGCGATAGCCACTCCATTGACACGGTTGCTTAAAAAGGAGACGAAGTTTCAATGGACGAAAAAGTGTGAAGAGAGCTTTTAGGAGTTGAAGCAGAGATTGACAACTGCGCCAGCGCTAACGATCCCTTCAGGACTGGGAGGATATGAGATTTATAGCGATGCTTCACTTAAGGGATTGAGATGCGTGCTAATGTAGCATGGAAGGGTGGTTGCTTATGCATCACGTCAGTTAAGACCTCATGAGATGAACTACCCGACTCATGATTTGGAATTGGCAACGATCATTTTCGCACTCAAGATTTAGAGGTGCTGTTTGTATGGAGAAAAGTTCCAAATTTTTACGGACCACCATAGTTTTAAGTACTTATTTTCGCAAAAGGAGCTAAATATGAGACAGCATCGTTGGATGGAGTTGCTGAAGGACTATGACTGCGACATTTTGTATCATTCTGGAAAAGCCAACCGAGTAGCAGATGCCCTAAGTCGGAAGTCAAGCATCGCGCAGTTAATGGTCAAAGAGTGGATCTTATTGGAAGAAGCGCGAGACTCAGAGTTTAAGTTCGAGGTAGGACACCTGTCTAGTTTGATGGCAACATTAATGATTGAATCGGAAGTGCAAATCAAGATTAAGGCATTGCAGTCGACGGACCCTGAGATTCAGAAGATTCTAGAGATGGATGACACTGAGACAAAACCGGACTTCCAAGTGTCCGAGGATGGAATTATCAAGTTTTAAGGACGTTTATATATGCTCGACGATTTGGAGCTTAAGGAAGAGATTTTATCGGAAGCTTATAGGAGCAATTATAGCATTCACCCAGGCAGCACGAAGATGTACCAGAACCTTCGACAGCATTATTAGTGGAATGGAATGAAGGTGGATGTGGCCAAGTGTTTGACGTGCCAATAAGTGAAGTCATAACATTGTAAACCTAGTGGGATGTTGCAGCCGTTGGAAATCCCATAATGGAAATAGGAGTATATTACGATAGATTTTGTAACGGGATTACCAAGAAGCCAGAGGGGATACGATTCTATTTGGGTGATAGCGGATAGACTAACCAAGTCTGCACATTTCCTGGCAGTGCGAAAAGACCTCGAGTTGGAAAGATATGCAGAATTATATGTGCGGCAGATAGTCCGTCTTCATGGAGTACCGATAACGATCACTTCGGACCGTGATCTCCGGTTTATCGCTAATTTTTAAAAAATTCTACAAGCGGCCCTAAGAATAAAGTTGCAATTCAGTACGACCTATCATCCGCAGACGGATGGCCAGTCAAAGAGGACTATTCAAACTTTAGAGGATATGCTGAGGGCTAATGTATTAGATTTTCAAGGCAAGTGGGAAGAGCAGTTGCATTTGGTTGAATTTTCCTACAATAACAGCTTTCAGCAGAGTATTAGAATGACACCGTTTGAAGTACTTTATGGTAGAGCGTGTAGAACACCATTGTGCTGGGATGAAGTGGGAGAAAGAAGTGTAGCGGGTCCAGAGTTGGTTCAACAATCGGTGGAAACGGTAAAGATTATCTAGGAAAGGCTAAAGACAGCTCAGAGTCGTCAGAAGAGTTATGCAAACTGAAAGTGTAGGCTGTTGGAGTTTCAGGTTGGTGACCACGTATTCCTTAAGGTCTCACCGATGAAAGGACTATCTCGGTTTGGCAAGAAAGGAAAAGTGAGTCCAAGGTATATAGGCTCATTCAAGATTTGGAGAGGATTGGGACATGGGCTTACCGGCTCGCCTTGCTGCCAAATTTGTCACAAGTTCATAACGTCTTTCACGTGTCAATACTAAGGAAGTACGAACCGGATCCGACGCACGTGCTGAATCATGAAGTAATAGACGTGGACAACAAGGTGTCGTACGTAGAGAGCCAGTGCGAATAGAGGACAAGAAGGAGCAGGTTTTGAGGAATAAGACGATCCCGATGGTCAAGGTTATTTAGGAGTATCACGGGACAGAAGGTGCCACCTGGGAAAGCAAAGAAGTAATGCAACGTCAGCACCCCTATTTATTTGAGTAGTAGGGTTTGAATTGTAAATTTTGAGGACGAAATTTTTGTAAGGGGGAAGAGTTGTAACATCCTGAATTCGACCCACTTTCGTGATCCATGAAATAGATGTTTATTTCTCATTTCATTTTAGTAAGTCTCGCCCGGAACGGATCCTTCTCGGGATACTGACAAATAGGGAATGGCTAACTAGGAAAACGGTACGTGGACCTAAGAACTCGATCGCGAATCGAGTCCAATTCCGAGAAATGATAAGGGAATATTTTGTGCCAACGTGGGCTGATCCAAGGAGAGTGACAGGTTTAGTTTGGCCAACGACGTATGATCGGATCACGGGTGATTCCGCAGGACTGAGAGTACGCATGGCGAACAATCCCGAACTTGTTCCGAATAATCGTGACCCCCGGAACTAGCGATAATCCTCGCGTTTTCTTCGAAGTTGAGACCGTCATGACTCGAGTAATCCTAAGTCGATACGCGTAACCCCTAAACAGCCGCCCGTTAGTAAGAGACGCTAAAATCACATTTGAGGGAAATTGATCGTGGAATTGAGTCCGGACTTGAGTGTCGAATTTCATAGACGTACACGACTATTTTGCAAGGAAAGTGTCATATTAGTGTGGCCAATTATATTTGAGATTAGTAGAGTCAAAAATTAAAAATTCAACCTAAGAATGGAAAATTACGGTTTTGCCCCTATGCCTCATGTGTTAATTCCAAATTTTGGGGTTTTAAATTGGATTAATCAATCCCAATAATGCTAGAAATTAGTGGACCAAAGTGCCCCGAGATATTTTGGCATGGATTAATCCTAGCCCTTCAATGGAGGACAAGATGGTCATTTTGGGGAGAGGTGGTTCAACCACACCACTCACCAAATTGCACTATAACTCTCTCAATCTCTCTCTCTCTCCCCTCATTTCCCCACCATTCCACCGGCCAATCCCCCCTTCCATTCTCTCCCCTTGCCGCATGAGAGCCTCCGCTGGAGCAAGCCGCCGCCGTTCACGCCACCGCCGCCGAGCACCACCGAGGAACCAGCATGTCCTACCCACGATCTAGCCCATTTCTCCTCCTTGTTCAGCCTCGTTTGAAGCCTAAGACCTAGTGAGTGGAAACCCTAACCCTTATTTAGGCTTATGTGCACTTTAGAAAAGTTTTAAGGATTATTAGGGTATTTTAGGGGTTAATTAGTGTGGGCTGATTAGGGCTGATGTTGTGGTGATTTTAATGGCCTAATGTGATGATTTAGGGATGGTTTAGTGGCTGGTTGTGCTTGGTTTACTTGGTGGTGCATGTTGGTTGATTTCTGGTAAGGTTGCTGCTGCATCGCTAGATTTTTCTATTTTTGATGTGACTTGTGTGGGCCGAATTTGAGGAAGTGTTCTTCATGAGAGTTGTTCACAACATCTTGAAGTTTGATATAATTTAATTTGGGAATTTTTAGAAATCATTTGAGGCCGTTCGGAAGTTCATCTTTGGACCGAAATAAGTTTGCTAGAAACACTGTTCCTCCGACCTACGAGTCTGTTCGAATTTTTATAAATTTTTATAAACCTATTTTCAAAATACTTCTTTCACAAAACTTATTGGGAACATTTGTGGCTATAGCGTATAAAATTTCAAATCTTTCTATGGAGATTTGGTTACTGCTTGAAATGCATTTTGAAGCTGGATGGCCAGTCCGAATGAAATATTTTATGTCCAACTTTGGATGACAAAAAGAGGTGGTTCTAGACAGAAATGGATTTTGTGTTCTCATGAAAAATGTTCATCGAGATGTTTTGTACAACATATCCAAATTTCATAATTTTTGGAATTGATTTACTATTTATTTCAAATGGATTTCTGTCAGTGTGCAGCTGCCCAGTTTGGACCCGATTTTGTATATTCTCGATTTTTCTCTCTCTCTCGGACTGATTGGTGGCTGTCCATTGAGGATTTAATTGGGCCTTGTATGGCTAATGCGTGGTTTGTTCGTGAATTGCCATGTGTGAATGGTTAGGCCATGTGATGGCTGATTTGGGTGTGAATTATACTTGATTATGCAATGCCATGTTGAGTAGTGTGACCGAAAATTGAGGGGCTCGCACAGGAATGGCTTGAGCGACTCCCTCCGAGGAGCTATAATGAGGAGTATATGTTGAAGAGGAACTCGAGAGCTATGGTTTTGAACAAGCACTCGAGGTTGGGGTGTCAGGTGGTGCTCACGAAGGATCTTCAAGGTATGGTCATCCCTCTTCCCGAGCCTAAGCCTTGGGATATCCCATAAATTAGGGTTTTTTTTTTATTATGGGTCCTTTGTGATTTGGTGGTGGTTGGTGTTTTGGGTGAATAATGAGAACAATATTCCAGAAGAAACAATCCGTTTCGTATTTTTCTTGTCAATTTGGGATTTGCCAAAATCGGAATTGAATTTACCCACCAGGAACCGAATTGGATCGGTCGGTCCGGTTCTAGGACCAGATGGTCCGATTCCCGGTACCAAAGAATAGGGAATTGGTCCCATTGGTCTAGTTTTTGGATCTTGGGTGGGAAATGGACAGCCCAGGAATCGATCACCCCTAGTGAGCATGGTTAGCCGTTATATAAGGCATCCTAGTAAAGTTTATTGGAAGTTGTGGAGTAGATCCTCAAATATTTAAAAGGGACAACAAATGTTGATATAGAGGGACAGCAATGGTGAGACCACAGGGTATGTAGGTCTTTAACAGGGTACGTGTTTATGCTAACTGGTGGTGCAGTGAGTTGGAAGGTATCCTAACGAGACCACATTGCTTTATTTTCGACTGAGATAGAGTACATGACACTGACCTTTATAGCGAAGGAGGCCATATGGCTAAGAAGTTTGTTCTTGGACTTTGGGTTGGAGCATAAAAGTGTTAATATACACTCGACGACCAAGGTGTGACAAATCTGGCTTATAATATGGTTTATCATGAGAGAACATATCGACAATAGGTACCATTTTATCTAAGATGTCTTAGCAAAATGCAAAGTTGTTGTGAAGAAGATTGCAATAGCATAGAACTGAGCAAACATGATGACGAAGCTTGTTCTTTTGGAAAAACTTAAGCTTTGCTTGAGCTCAATTGACGTTTGTAGAGAGTTAACGCCCATCAGGGCATTGGGAGAGCTAGTATGATTGATGAGTATTATGACTTGATTTCAAAAGTTAAGCCAAGTGGAAAAACTTAAGCTTTGCTTGAGCTCAATTGACGTTTGTAGAGAGTTAGCGCCCATCAGGGCATTGGGAGAGCTAGTATGATTGATGAGTATTATGACTTGATTTCAAAAGTTAAGCCAAGTGGAGAATGGTTAAATTATGTCTTAAGTTTAAACCGTGTATGAAACCAGTCCCGAACTAGAGGATGTAAATCAACTTTAATTTACTAGGGGATATATTGTCAAGGAATGACTGCAACAGGACATCTCTCGGATTAACCACCCAATGGGGCTCCAATATATATTCTGAACAATGTGTTGCTTCAGTTGAAAATATTAAGGAGCCGCCGCTTGAAGGAGAAAAATAAAGAAAGTACAGGACGTTCTTGAGTAAGCCATGCAAAGAGTTTTGTTTTGGTCGTGAACACGAGCTTGAACTCACGTACATTTATGTTGTGAGTTTTGCATTCAGTTGAGTTGTTTTATTTGTAAATACTGTAGGTTTTGGCTTAATCTAAGGTGCGAAGCACGCTTACTTTGATTCTTCAATTATTACCGGATTATTTATAGCTTGCTCTTCCTGTGGGGTAAATATCGACAGTCAGATCGAATCATGTAAATATCTGGTGTTCTTTATTATACCTCGTTTATTTTTCTGGTGATTTCGCATTGATTTAATTGCAAGATTCAAAATTTTCCGCATTAATTTTGCAACAAGGACCATGGACTCCCTTTCACTCACTGTACTGAAACAAACATGCACTGTAGACTTTGCATCCGGTGAAGATGCTGCTATTCTTCTCGTCAGTTTCTGCTGGATCGATGTACACCCAATAAAGTTCTATCAAGTGAGTTAAAAGTACGCACTTTATGCTCCATACGATCATCAATGACAATTGATGTCACGCCCCGCACCCTCCGGCGCGCAAC
Organism: Syzygium syzygioides; assembly: GCA_031216285.1. Taxonomy (NCBI): domain Eukaryota; kingdom Viridiplantae; phylum Streptophyta; class Magnoliopsida; order Myrtales; family Myrtaceae; genus Syzygium; species Syzygium syzygioides. The sequence continues at coordinate 15,735,410 of CM062244.1, read as the reverse complement.
ATCCCTCGCAAAGGTCGAATTAAATAGCGCGACGTCCCAGGACACGTCGCCAACCCAACGCCCAGCACAGAGATTAAAGCACATGCGGAAGCAATCAAACGCCCATACAATACTATAACACATAATCAAGGATAGCCACTCAACCAATAACATAGACAAATATACACTTGCATTGAAATTGGGAACCATATACAATGTTCATGTACAGCCTGATCATCAAAAACCAAAAATGGGTCAAGGCCACTACTGACAAAAAAGGGTAAGTGGCCCGGGCGATCAGAACACTAAACCTAAGAAGGGCATCTATTCAAAAAGTGTCGGGCCTACCTAACTATGGTTAAGGGCGGTAAACTCTAAGGCAACCAGTTCGGGTCAGACCCTGAGGACTCGGACGAGTCATTCGAATACTCAGACTCAAAATCCATCAAATCTTGCTCGGATTTGGCATCCCCTGACTTCGCCCCGAAATCACCCTCCGGCTCGAGCTCCTGCTTCATAGGCTCCGGCTCGACGTCGGACTTCCAGTCCATCGGCTCCTCTCCCTCGGACTTGGTATCCATCTCGATGATGACTGATCGGGCACCGGGGCTCACGACCTCTTCGTCAGCGACCTGCGGATCTGGCTGGCCATATATAACGAACGGGATGTTGAAGGACCAAAAGGGTCCATGCGTACTAAACTGGTCCCGGAAACACCAAGCTAGGTAAGGATAGGCTTGGAAGTGTGGCCCGCCCTCATCGACCCATATTATACTGTAGTGCCTAACATATGACTCCCCGTTCCCTACGGGGTGTATCGTCACCGATCGCTCTATATGATATGGGATCCTAAAACAAAGTGGCGCATCCACCATCTCAAAGGTTGGGGGTCTGAAAAATTGGATTTATAGCACAGTGAGAATAATCTCAGTGAGTAGGCCCCCTAAACCTAAACTAAGCTAACATGCATCTCCTGACAAGTACTAAACAACACGCAAATCAAAACATAATTGACTCAGGCCCTCGGGCCCAAATCCAAAGTTTACTTGACCCTGCAGGTTAGGCACATTATACATAATCGCAATAATGTCACAGAATTCAATCATGGCACATATACGCGTATCACTTAGTCACGATGCATGTCATGCATATGCTCGTGCTCACACTCATGCTCATGCCTCATCAATGCATTGTTGCACACTTGCACTCTTGCACACTTGCCATTTATCAATTTCTCCTCCGACCCGCGTTAAACGCATCAGGTCCGACCCACGTAAAACGCATCAAGTTCATCACTTCGAGATCGATCTCTGGCCCGTGTAAAACGCATCAGGCTCATGACACATAACCCGCGTAAAACGCATTAGGTTGGTCATCTTCTGGTAGTCTGGGCATCGTCCCGCGTAACACGCCTCAGGACGGGTTCACTACCCTGAGTAAAACGCATCAAGACTTTATGTAATCACACATTCACATACACCAGTTATTATCTGAACCTCGCGTTAAACGCATCAGGGCATCTTAGGTGATCACATGCTTATATCACTGGTGCACACTCGATTATGCACATGCCGTGTCAATGCTTGAGATGCACACTCATGGTTGTAATATTCATACTTGGGCATTCATGAATTTCGCAATGAGCATTCAGTTGTACCATAACACTTGTTCAATTCACCACGCAACAAGCTCAGTTTAATGTATCGCAAGCCCAACTAATAAAATCACTCATTCCAGCCATGGCACAAACTTGACACACAAAAATCACGAAACTAGATTAATAAAAATCACAAGTCTATAACCCCCAAGTTTCCCCCAAGTCACGGCATATAAGTACTCGGCACGGCATCGAAACACTAACGTCAATTCACACTCAATTCAACCTCCTCATGGTCCGCTCACGAGACACTTGATGATTTCCACTAAGGCCATAATTACTCAAATATGGCCCGAATCCATACCACACTAAATCAGCCATGAACAGTCCGCTCTAGGCCTTTAATTCTCTTCCAAATCGCCACATTAAGCCACAAAATTCATCATGAAGATAGCCACCAATTGGTTTTAATTTACACCCGCCAAATTCACATTTTTGCCCGAATCAAGGCGTCTATGCTCCGCCACATCACAGTACCCCATAGTCCACTAAACCTCGATTAAATCATCACTCTCGGTCACCAAATACGCCATAAAATCAGCCTCTAATAGCCACCATGTGGTCCACAAGTTACGTTCGCCAAGTCCACAATTTCGTCCAAATCAATACGTCTAAGCTCAGCCACGACACAGCTCATTATGAACCACTAAACCTCGATTAAATCATCACACTAAGCCACAAAATCAGCCATAACATCAGCCCCTAAAATACCCTAATTAACCCCTAAAACCCATCTATAAATGTAAATTAGTCTAATTAGGGTTTAGGGTTGTACTCACTTGGATTCCTAAGCTTTAAACATGGCTGAACAAGTGGCGAGGGTGACTGGACAGCGGCGGCGAGCGGCAGTTCCCGGCGATGCTAACGGCAGCTGTCACATCCCGATTTTTAGGCCTGGGAAGCCGCAGGTAAATTGTAGTATCCTCAATTTCAGTCCCTAGGAAATGGCTGTGGTTTAAGTTTGGCGGTTTTCCAATCAGAACTAAATTTTTTTCTCTTGTTTTGGAAAACCTAGTTTTCGGATCATTTGTACCCTTTCGTCTTGTTATTTTTGGGGAGACTTTTGTGATCCGAATTTCCAAACGTTTCCTTCATGAAAGTTGTTGAGAACTTCCTTTTCTATAACGTGTATAAATTTGGGAATTTTCTGAGATGATTTGGATACTGGACAGAGCTTATTTTGAGAAATAAAAATGTTGTTCCAGTAAGCTATTTTTAGTCTGTCTTTGAGTGACTGAAAAATGTATTTACAGAGAGAATTAGAATTTGTGTTCTTCACGAAAAATGTTTATTGAGGTCTTTTTTATGACATATCCGAATTTGAGAATTTTCGGAGTTCATTTACTATGATTTCAAGTCCGATTTCGTGAACAGTACAAAACTGTCCGATTTTGTCAGATTTCAAAGATTTAGCATTTTCTATACGAAAACGTTGGAATTTGGACTTGGTGTCTTCTGGTGATTTAAAGTACACATTCTGATCTTTCAAATGACATATTTTAGCTCTGATCGGAGGTCGAACAAGGGGAAAACGAAATAGAAAAGTAAGCTTGAAAATGATTGGCTAAGAATGAAGCTTGTTCAAAAAGCCTAATTAATGGCTTGTATTAATGAGTGGTCTTCTTTTCCACAAGCATTTATTGGCCATTATTATTCTTGACTTTGATGGCCCTTCATGATGGCTTGTGAGGTAAGCGCTTACCTCACGCGCTCGATGACACGCGCGCTTGCATCATCCTTTTCTTTGGCCCCAAGTTTTGTCTCTATAAATAGAGAGAAGGGCCATTCGGCCAAGGGAGAGAGAAGGAGAAAGAGAGAGAAAACTGAGAGAGAAAAAATCAAGGGAAAAAAAAGAAAGGACTCGACACCGTGAGTTGCTAGAGAAAACCAAGAGAGAAAGAAAGCCGTGAGAGGGAAAAGAAAGGGCCACCGAGACCCCAAGGCCGTTGTTCTCACCATCCGTTCTTCTCTTTAGTTCTTGTTTCAGTTTTGTGTAAATAAACTTCCTAATATCGGAAAAGGAAGTTGTGATGCGTTGTGACACGGTTTGCTTGGACCGTTTCTCGGTCATTTGGTTGGTCGTGGTTGGTTCATTTCTTGATTTAATCATGTTTCGTGTTTGAAGTTTGTTTTGGAAGTAGAACCGAGACTTGAATGGCAAGGTGCACATGTTTTAGCCATGCTTGATGTTCTTTGGTATGAACTTTGCTATTGATCTGCCATTGATATGGGTGCGGTAAGGGCCGGCTTGTGCTAACGGCAATCCCCTCGTCCTCGCTTGATATTAGTCGGTTTACTTGCTGAGTCTCCCCAACTCATCCCCCGTTTTTCCCACCCTCAGGTACATAGGATGGTCGAACGGACGGCGGCGACAGGAGGAGTTCGAGCCATGTTGGAGTTCGAGAAAGCGAGGAGCGAGAAGCAGTAGTGGGCTTAGGACACCCAAGCCACATGTTTGTTGTGTAAATGGCTATGAAAATATGTGTTATTTGCCATGGCCCGAAGGGCTTGTTAAAACATATTTGCATGCACTGTAATAATAAGGTTTGCTCATGATGCTTGTCTTAATCCCGCTGTTGTTGTTATTGTGATTGTCCCGAGTATGCTTCCGCGTGTGTGTAACGAAAGATAATAACAAACGGGACGTCACGTTAATGACCTCGAGGTACGGGGCGTCACAGCAGCGGCGTGCGGCTCCTCGACGGACGGCGATCCAATGCGGCGAAGGGGAGGGGAGTGGTGGTCGCGGCGAATAGGAGAGGGAGAAGAGAGTGGGGCGGCTGGATGATGCTGGTGAGGCGAAGGGGGACGACGGCACACGGCGGCGGCGACACCGGCTCTGGCGAGCGGTGGCGGCATGAGGCCGAGAGGGATAGAGAGAGACTCACGGGAGGGGGAGAGAGGAGAGGGTGGCCGGCTGGCTTGGGGAGGAGGAAATGAAGGAGAGAGAGAGAGGCTAGAGAGTTATCACATTACTTAGTGGGGTAGTTAAACCACTATCCTAAGAATGACCAATTTGCCCCTAATCCAAGGGTAGAGATTAAATCTATCTAAAATATCTAGGGGCACAATTGACCAATATTTCTAGAATTATTGGGCTGAAATAACTAATATAAAACCTTAAAATATTTTCCCAAAATTCGGAGCACTAATTAGGCCTAGGGGCAAAATGGTAATTTTCCGATTCTGGGTCAAATTTTCCAATTTTGACTCTACCGATCCTAAATATAAGTGGCCACATAAAAATGACGTCGTCCTTTCAAAAATAGTCGCGTACGCCCACAAAATTCGACACGAAAGTCCGGACTAAATTGCACGATCGATTTGACTCAATTTGCAGTTTTAGCGTCTCTCACTAACGGGCGGCTGTTTAAGAGTTACGCGTATCGACCTGGGTTACTCAAGTCATGACGGTCCCCATTTCCTCGAGAACACGAGGATTTATCGCTAGTCCCGGGGGTCGCGATCGTTTGGAATAAGTTCGGGGCCATTTGCCACGTGTACTCTCGGTCGTGCGGTATCACCCGCAATCTGATCGTACGTCGTCGGCCAAACTGTACCCGTCACTCTCCTTGGATCGACCCACATTGGCATAAAATATTTCCTCGTCGTATCTCGGAATTGGACTCAATTCACGGTCGAGTTCTTGGGTCCACGTACCGTTTTCCTAGTTGTCTTTCCCTACTGGTCAGTATCTCGAGAATGATCAGTTCCGGGTGAGACTCACTAAAATGAAATGAGAAATAATCATCTATTTCATTAATCCCGGAAGTGGGCGAATTTCAGGATGTTACAACTCTTCCCCCCTTACAAAAATTTCGATAACGAAATTTATAATCCAAACCCGACTACTCAAACAAATAGGGGCATTGATGTCGCATTACTTTCTCGTTTTCCCATGTGGCGCCTTCTGTCCTGTGATGTTCCCATATAACTTTGACTAACGGGATCGTCTTGTTCCTCAAAACTTGCTCCTTCCTATCTTCGAGCCAGACCGGTCTCTCCACATACAACACCCTGTCGTCCACGTCTATTACCTCATGATTTAGCAAGTGAGTCGGATCCGATTCGTACTTTCTCAATATTGACACGTGGAAGACGTTATAAACTTGCAACAAATTCGGCGACAAGGCAAGACGATAAGCCAACGTTCCAATCCTTTTCAAAATTTCGAACGGGCCTATATACCTTGGACTCAGTTTTCCTTTCTTACCAAACCGAGACAGTCCTATCATCGGTGAGACCTTAAGAAATATATGGTCGCCAACCTGAAACTCCAACGGCCTACGCCTTCGGTCCGCATAACTTTTCTGACGGCTCTGAGCTGTTCTTAGCCTTTCCTAAATAATCTTTACTGTTTCCACCGACTGCTGAACTAGCTCTGGACCCGTTATACTTCTTTCCCCCACTTCATCCCAACACAATAGTGTTCTGCACGCTCTACCATAAAGTGCTTCAAACGGGGCCATTCCGATACTCTGCTGAAAGCTGTTATTGTAAACAAATTCCACCAAATACAACTACTCTTCCCACTTGCCCTGAAAATCTAATACACACACCCTGAGCATATCCTTTAAGGTCTGAATGGTCATCTCAGACTAGCCATCCGTCTGCGGATGATAGGCCGTACTGAATTGCAACTTTGTTCCCATGGCCAATTGCAGACTTTTCCAAAAACTCACAGTAAACCAGGGATCACAATCCGAAATGATTGATACCGGTACTCCATGAAAACGAACTATCTACCGCATATATAATTCTGCAAACCTTTCTAGCTCAAAGTCCTTTCGCACCGCCAGGAAGTGCGCTGACTTGGTCAATCTATCTACTATTACCCAAAAGGAGTCGTGTCCCCTCTGGCTTCTTGGCAATCCCGTTGCAAAATCCATTGTAATATGCTCTCATTTCCATTCTAGGATTTCCAACGGTTGCAACATTCCACCAAGCTTACAGTACTATGCCTTCACTTGTTGGCACGTCAAACACTTGGCCACATGCTTGGCCACATTCACTTTCATTCCGTTCCACCAATAATGCTGCCGAAGGTTCTGGTACATCTTCGTGCTGCCCGGGTGAATGCTATAATTGCTCCTATGAGTTTCCGACAAAATTTCTTCCCTGAGTTTCAAATCATTGGGCACGCACAAACGTCCTCGAAACTTAAGAATTCCGTCCTTGGCCACTTGAAAGTCCGATTTCTTCTTAGTGTTATCCATTTCCGGAATCTTCTTAATCTCAAGGTCCGTAGACTACAACGCCTTAATCTTGGCTTGCACTTCCGATTCAATTCTTAATGTCGCTATCAGACTGGAGAGGTGTCCTACCTCGAACTTAAATTCTGAGTCTCGTGCTCCTTCCAATAAAATCCACTCTTTGACTATTAATTGCGCGATGCTCGATTTCCTGCTCAAGGCATCCGCTACCCGGTTGGCCTTTCAGGGGAGATACAATATGTCATAATCATAGTCTTTCAGCAACTCCATCCAACGTCTTTGCCTCATATTCAATTTCTTCTGCGAAAACAAATACTTGAGGCTTTGATGGTCCGTATAGATCTAGAACCTTTCTCTACATAAGTAATGCCTCCAAATCTTGAGTGCAAAAATGATGGCTGCCAGTTCCAAGTTGTGGGTCAGGTAGTTCATCTCATAAGGCCTTAACTGCCGCGATACATAAGCAACCACCCTTCCATGTTGCATTAGCACGCATCCCAATCCTTTGAGCAAAGCATCACTATAAATCTCATACCCGCCCGATCCTGAAGGAATCGTCAACACTGGCGCCATCGTCAATCTCTGCTTCAATTCTTGGAAACTCTCTTCGCACTTTTCTGTCCATTCAAACTTTGTTTCCTTCTTAAGCAACCTTGTCAATGGGGTGGCTAACGCTGAGAATCTTTCTACAAATCTCCGATAATAACCTGCCAGTCCTAAGAAACTCCGAATCTCAGTAACTGTCGTCGATCTCGGCCAATCTATTACTGCTTCAATCTTTGCCAGATCCACGAAGATTCCTTCTCCGGAAATTATATGCCTGAGAAATGCAACTCAATTCAACCAAAATTCGCACTTGCTAAACTTAGCATACAGTGCGTGCTCTCTTAACGTCTGTAGAACCTTTTCCAAATGTACCTCATGTTCCTCGAGACTCTTTGAATACACTAGAATATCATCGATGAAGACAATAATTAACTGGTCTAAGAACTCCTTGAATACCCGGTTCATTAAATCCATGAAAGCAGCAGGGGCATTAGTCAGTCCAAATGGTATTACCATGAATTCATAGTGCCCACACCTCGTCCGGAAAGCCGTTTTTGGAATATCCTCCTTTTGGATTCTTAACTGGTGATACCCCGTCCTCATATCAATCTTAGAAAATACCGAAGCTCCTTGCAACTGATTGAATAGATCGTCAATCCTTGGGAGAGGATATTTATTCTTGACTGTCACTTGATTCAGATGACGGTAATCGATACATAGCCTTAACGACCTATCCTTTTTCTTGATGAATAATACCGGCGCTCCCCATGGAGACGTACTCGGTCGGATAAAACCTTTGTCTAGCAATTCCTACATTTGAATGGTTCTTTCAATTCTGATAATGACATCCTATAAGGCGGCTTCAAGATTGGCTTAGTCCCAGGTGCCAACTCAATAACAAATTCCACTTCTCTTTCTGGTGGCAATCCCGACAATTCCTGAGGAAAGACATTGGGAAAGTTACACACAACTACTATATTCTCAAGCCATACTTCTCCTGCCATCGAATCAACCACACTTGCTAGGTAACATTGACAATCCTCATTCAACAACTTGGTTGCTTCTACTGGTAAAACTCAAAGGATTGGTGTTCCTCCTCAACTCCCTACAAACTCGGATTTAGGGTGTCCAGCTAGACTAAACTAAATCACTCTGCCACTGCAGTCCATCATAGTATTCTGTTTAACTAACCAATCTATGCCCACAATTACATCAAGATCATACATAGCCAGAACTACTAGGTCTATCCTTTCCTTCTCTATCACCAATCACAAAAGTGGTAACCCTTTCTATCGCATCATGTTCAATTGATTAGGCCTATCCACAAATCTCATTATAGTCCCTCAGATTCAGTGATATCATTTAACTACGGAGGTCCGGCTTTAATTCATCTCGGAACCTCCGGGCCTTATCTAACGAGTCCTTCATTATTTTCGAGGCGAACTTGGATAACCTAGCAAACTCAGTTTTATACAGGTCTACTGTCATCTGTCCTTGATGGAACTTCATAAATTCAGCCAACTTCCGTCCTCGTGCCCTCTTGGGGAGGTACTTGCCTTTGAAGGCCTTAACCAACTCAATGCAAAATTGAGCAGTACCAGTAGGAAACACTCTTCCTCGAGTGGCTTTCTACCAATCACTTACATTTCTTTGTAGCTGGTATACTGCTAGAGTCCTATTTTTCCATCAACTTATGGGGCTTCAATTTTAAAAGCTGCTCAACCAACTAATACATCTGTCTATTCACATTTCCTTGTCCTTAATCATGATTTTCATTATTACTATTAGCAGTAGCTGCAATGGCCTCAACAGCCTAAGCTGTAGTGGCATCTTGCTCCTAAGCCTGCCTACCTATAAGACTACCAAATTTCCTCAAGTGTCCTCACGACCCTATCCACTTGCAGGTCCATTGCTGCTTAGCCCTCAGAACTTGATTGGCCCCTTTATACCCCTACCTCTCAAGCTCATTCTTACAGGTTTCTATCACTACTCACCTACCTCCTATAATTCCATTCAGGAATTAGAGACCTAGGCCAAACTACGCCATTCTAAGGGCATAGGCGAAATCACAACAATTAATCACTCAGCAAGTGGTCAATCACAAGCAGCATAAGTTTTTAATCCAAGAGATATGCATACTTACCTCAGGTCCTGTTACACCTGCATTTTACGGGTCATTCACATAATCACTCTATCAAGCAAGAAACCAAACAGTCCGGAGGTAGATGTAGCACACAAGGTCTCCCTACTAGCTACCCAATGTCTTCGCTCCTTATCACTCCAGGCTTCGACCGAATTGGACCGATCTGACCTTGCTCTGATACCAAATCAAACGGAGATGTCACGCTCCGCACCCTCCGGCATACAACATCCCTCGCAAAAGGTCGAATTAAATAGCGCGACGTCCCAAGACACGTCGCTGACCCAACGCCCAGCACAGAGATTAAAGCACGTGCGGAAGCAATCAAATGCCCGTACAATACTATAACACATAACCAAGGATAGCCACTCAACCAATAACATAGACAAATATACATTTGCATTGAAATTGGGAACCATATACAATGTTCATGTACAACCTGATCATCAAAAACCAAAAACGGGTCAAGGCCACTACTGAGAAAAAGGGGTAAGTGGCTCGGGCGATCATAACACTAAACCTAAGAAGGGCACCTATTCAAAAGTATCGGTCCTACCTAACTATGGTTAGAGGGTAAACTCTAAGGCAACCAGTCCGGGTCGGACCTCGAGGACTCGGACGAGTCATTCAACAACTCAGACTCAGAATCCATCAAATCCGGCTCGAATTCTGCATCCCCTGACTCCACCCCGAAATCACCCTCCGGCTCGAGCTCCTGCTTCATCGGCTCCGGCTCGACGTCGAACTCCCAGTCCATCGGCTCCTCTCCCTCGGACTCGATATCCATCTCGATGATGACTGGTTGGACACCAGAAACCTCTTCGGACATGGTAGCGGGGCTCACGACCTCTCCGTCAGTGGCCTGTGGATCTGGCTGGCCGTATAGGTCGAACGGGATGTCGAAGGACCAAAGGGGTCCATGTGTACCAAATTGGTCCTGGAAACACCAAGCTAGGTAAGGATGGGCCCGGAAGTGTGGACCGCCCTCATCGACCCATACTATACTATAGTGCCTAACATACGACTCCTCATTCCCTATAGGGTGTACCGTTACCGATTGCTCTATGCGATACGGGATCCCAAAACGAAGTGGCGTATCCACCATCTCAAGGTCGGGGATCTGAAAAATTGGGTTTATACAATAGTGGGAATAATCTCAGTGAGTAGGCCCCCTAAACTTAAACTAGGCTAATATGCATCTCCTGATGAGTACTAAACAATATGCAAATCAAAACATAATTGACTCGGGCCCTCGGGCCCAAATCCGAAGTTTACTTGACCCTGCAGGTTAGGCACATTATACACAATCGCAATAATGCCACAGAATTCAATCACGGCACATATACGTATATCACTTAGTCTCGACGCATGTCATGCATATGCTCGTGCTCACACTCATGCTTATGCCTCATCAATGCATTGTCGCACACTTGAACTCTTGCACACTTGCCATTTATCAATTTCTCCTCCGACCCGCGTTAAACATATCACGTTCGACCCGTGTAAAACGCATCAGGTCCATCACTTCAAGATCGATCTCTGGCCCGCGTAAAACATATCAGGCTCATGACACATAACTCGCATAAAACGCATCAGATTGATCATTTTCCGATAGTCCGGGCATCATCCCGCGTAACACGCCTCAGGACGGGTTCACTAGCCCACGTAAAACGCATCAAGGCTTTATGTGATCTCACATTCACATACACCAGTTATTATCTGAATCCCGTGTTAAACGTATCAGGGCATCTTAGGTGATCACATGCTCATGTCACTAGTGCACACTCGATTATGCACATGCCGTGTCAATGCTTGAGATGCACACTCATGGTTGTAATATTCATACTTGGGCATTCATGAATTTCGCAATAAGCATTCAATTGTACCACAACACTTGTTCAATTCACCACGCAACAAGCTCAGTTCAATGTATTGCAAGCCCCACTAATAAAATCACTCATTCCAGCCATGGCACAAACTTGACACACAAAAATCACGAAACTAGATTAATAAAAATCACAAGTCCATGACCCCCAAGTTTCCCCCAAGTCATGGCATATAAGTGCTCGGCACAGCATTGAAACACTAACATCAATTCACGCTCAATTCAACCTCCTCATGGTCCACTCACGAAACACTTGCCGATTTCCACTAAGGCCATAATTACTCAAATATGGCCCGAATCCACACCACACTAAATCAGCCATGAACAGTCCACTCTAGGCCTTTAATTCTCTTCCAAAGCGCCACATTAAGCCACAAAATTCATCACGAAGACAGCCACCAATTGGTCTTCAATTTACACCCGCCAAATTCACATTTTTTGCCAAATCAAGGCGTCTATGCTCCGCCACATCACAGCACCCCATAGTCCACTAAACCTCGATTAAATCATCACTCTCGGTCACCAAATACGCCACAAAATCAGCCCCTAACAGCCACCATGTGGTCCACAAGTTACGTTCGCCAAGTCCACAATTTCGTCCAAATCAATACATCTAAGATCAGCCACCACACAGCTCATTATGAACCACTAAACCTCGATCAAATCATCACACTAAGCCACAAAAATCAGCCCCTAACAATCTCCTCAATTTAACCCCTAAAATACCCTAATTAACCCCTAAAACCCATCTAGAAATATAAATTAGCCTAATTAGGGTTTAGAGTTGCACTCACTCGGATTCTTAAGCTTTAAACACGGCTGAACAAGTGGCGAGGTCGGCTGGACAGCGGTGGCGAGCGGCAGTTCCCGGCGACGCTAACGGCGGCGGGGCGCGGCTCCCCAACGGACGGCGATCCAATGCGGCGAAGGGGAGGGGGGTAGTGGTCGTGGCAGACAGGAGAGGGAGAAAAGAGTGGGGCGGCTGGATGGTGGTGGTGAGGCGAAGGGGACGGCGGCACGTGGCGGCGGTGGCGTGAGGCCAAGAGGGAGAGAGAGAGACTCACGGGAGGGGGAGAGAGGAGAGGGTGGCCGGCTGGCTTGGGGAGGAGGAAATGAAGGAGAGAGAGAGAGACTAGAGAGTTATCACATTACTTAGTGGGGTAGTTGAACCACTATCCCAAGAATGACCAATTTGCCTATAATCCAAGGGTAGAGATTAAATCTATTTAAAATATCTAGGGGCACAATTGACCAACATTTCTAGCATTATTGGGCTGAAACAACTAATATAAAACCTTAAAATATTTTCCCAAAATTCGGAACACTAATTAGGCTTAGGGTCAAAACGGTAATTTTCCAGTCCCGAATCCATTTCTTCGGGTGTCAAGATGGTTTCCCAACAAAGGCTGCTCCACAGATTCTTGTGAGCCATTATTAGATAGCTCTAAAAACTCCTATTCATGCTTAAATTTTTCATCAGCTCGATTCTCAATCTAATCTTCAAGAAACTCCACACGAAACAGAGACTTGATCGGTGGGTTCATCCATACTATTACTTCACTCAGACAAACGATCAAACTGGTGGTGGCTGTGGTCACAGCACTAAAAACATCTAATTTTTTCCATGATCGCATTTAGTTGTGGAATGGCAGTGTATACAATCTTGTCGCAGACTTGCAAGTTTCAGAAACTTGGCGATAATAGAATTTGAAAATTACCATCACGAACATTAATGAGGAAAATGCGGAAACCCGTGAGACACCTCTTTTCGAGCAAAGAAGAGGCACCCTCCTGATCCTGGTTCTTCATATGAAATTAGAAATCTCTCGGGCACAACAAATTGCAATTTGACAGTCGCTATTCACAATTCTCTAAATAGTGGGGTGCGAGTTTGTACCTTTCAGAGCTTGCATTTATGCAATTAAAACTAGTGATGAGGCGAGATCATGAATGGATAATGTGAAGAGATAGGAATTGATTATTCAATCGAGTGGATGTGTTGAATTGGGTGGTAACTTGATGAAAGAGTGGATAGTGAGTATTTTTAATTTTGACGAATGAGTAATTTTAAAAGATTAAAAGTGAGACAAATGATATCTTCGGCTTAAATATATGGATATCGCAATGACTAGCAAAACCCCATCCCGATGGTCATCATGCATGGGATACATCCCGTGGCAACAATATGTGAAGAGATAAATCGAATGGAAAGTCATTGACAGTGCAAATTATGCAAGATATGTGATTGACTGATTACACTACGTCACTCACATAATCGATAGATAAAACACTTTGCTGTGATAAGACTTTGGGTAAATATTATCAAAACCCCAAATTGGTACCCCTTGAACACATATACCCTAAATTATTTTATTCACTCATAATGCAGTGCTTGTACTTTTCTCATCTTTATGAAAACCTCTCTTCGATACACCCATTCATTTAAGCCAGACTGCGGAGTAACTTTGCAAACGCAATCTGGTCTACAATCACATGGATCTACCCGACACATAGGAAGAATAAGAGTACTGTAGTATGCAGCCACTTAGAACCAATCCAAGCCAAGGATACAAGATGTTGATATTCACAGACCCTGTCTATATGTCTTGCATGTGTTTTAAGATGAGACAAGTGCACATCCATCCATTACAAATATTCCCTTTTGGGGCTCAAAACCATGAGATAACGCCCAGTTGCATATGAGCAATCGACCAGTCATTAGCCAATCGAGTTTAAATGTTCCATCCGAATTTCTTTATTCATGCTGATAAATCTCAATAAATGTTAACCATTGTTAAATAACTATTGGTAAATAAAATGATCGGTGACTTTTTTTTTTATGGTAACTTGTTCGTAAATTACCAACCTTTTTTTATGAAATTAACAACTTTTTGGATAGTTTGTAAATTGGCAATTTTTTACATACTAACTTACTAACTTTTATTTGCATAATTTACCATCTTTTCAAACTTATTAACTCTTATATGAAATTACCAATCTAAATTAGAGCAACTTACCAACTTTTGTCATATCAAATTACCAACTAGTTTTGGGTTGCAAAATTTCACTTAAGTTACTTATAGTTCAATTGTTTTTCTCAATTTTTCAACATTTTACTAACTTAACAATTTTCATTAGGCTTGATTATTAACCTTTTTCACTTAACAGCTCTTTTTAGAAATTCACAATCTAAATTAGTATCACTCATCACTAATTTTTCTCCTATTAAATTACCACATAGTATTATGTTAACAAATCTCGTTTGAATTTATTACCAACAATTATTTAATTATTAAAACCTGCCAACGTTGAATTTTGTTTACAGAAATTCATTTGCCTTTCTTAGCAACACCAGACGGCAAATTACTAGTCGAGGTTGATTTTCACCTTACTGAATTTTGACCCGTTACCGGGATCAATAAAGTGTGTATTAATTCTCGTTTGATTTTAGTAAGTCTCGCCCGGACTTGATCAATCACGGGATACTAACCAAATGGGAAAGGCTAAATAGGAATAGGTACATGGACCGAGGACCCGATCGCGATTGAAAGCCGAGTTCGAGAAACGTCGAGGGAATATTTTGAGCCAATATAGGCCAATCTTAGGAGAATGATGGATTTGATGTATTCAGTGACGTACGATCAAATCGCGGGTGATTCCGCACGACCGAAAGTATGCCTGACCAATGAATCCCGATTTTAATCCGAACGATCGCGACCCCCGATACTAGCGATAATTCCTCTCGTTCTCTCAAAATTTGAGACCATCACGACTCGGACAATCCTAGGTCAATACGCGTAATACCAAAACAGCCGCCCGTTAGTGAGAGGCCCTAAGACTTCAAAACGAGCTATTTTGATCGCGATATTGAGCCCGAACTTCGATATCAAAATTTCAAGGGTAATTACGACTATTTTGCAAGACGAAATTCATTTTATAGTGGCCAAATAAGTTTGGGACAAATAGAAATTTCGACAGAAATTGGAGAAAATTACAATTTTGCCCCTGGGGACCTCAATGTCCGTTTCCGAGGCCAAATGAAATTATTTTTCGAAATCGATGCCATTTTGGGGCAACCACGCACGTCTGGAGTCCATACGGTCAAAAATTGGAATTTCGACCCCGGAATGAAAAATTACGGTTTTGCCCCTCTAAACTTTTGGACTGATTTTCGAGAGCTTAAAGAATGAATTTTAAGGATCCGACACAGTATTATGTCTACCATGAATATATAGGACCGGTATGAACAAAAATTGGAATTTCAGTTTGGGATCGGAAAATTACGAAAATGCCCTTAGGCCATTTTTCACTAATTCCGAAATTTGGTTAATTTTTAGGGGTTAACCAAGGTTAGTTAGGCTTAACTCAGGTCTGGTCAACCATGGTTAAGGACAAATGACCATTTAGCCCTTGCTTAATTGGATTAGAACAAATCCTAGCCATTGGATCAAGGGAAAAATTGTCCAATGGCCCAAGATTTTGACACTTGGATTCCATTAAGTTATACTTGACTCATTTGGCCAGTACTTCTTCTCTCTCATTCGCATTTTCCTGATCTGCCGAGACCATTTCCCCTCTTCCTCTTCTTCCTCAACGTTTTCTCTCTACTGTGGGCACGTTTCTGTCCATTCTGGTACTATTCACGTCGGAACAGTACCAGCTGGAGCTGTTGGCCGCCATCAGCCACCATCCAGCACCACCAACAACCATTTTCGCCTCTGTACAGCCCCATTTCCAGCGCCAATCAGTAATTCTAGCAGCGAATCGTCGTTCTCGTCGTCGTCGTGATCGCCGGCTTGCACCCGGAACGCCGCCGTCGATCCTTACCACACGTCGGTGATCGATCGCTCGTTCTCGTCGTCCCGAGTCATTAATAGGCGAGTATAAACCCCTAAACCCTTAATTAGTCTAATTATACATTTTAGAGGGTAATTAGGGGTTAATTAAGCTTATTTAGGCTCTAATTAGGTTTATTTGGGTGTAGGATGATTAGGATAGGTCATTTGGGCTTAATGGGAATGTTTAAGTGTGGTTTAATGGCCTAATTTGTGATCTGCCCTGGTACTATTCATCAGTACAGAAATTACATAATTTTGTCTTAGTTTTGCACTAATTGAATTCAATGATTCAAGGCTTGGACTTAGACAATTCAAGTGTTAATTAGGCTCATTTGAGGATTAATTATGTGTATTTGGTGGTTGGATGTTTAGGGTAGGTGATTAGGCCTTAATGAGATGGTTTAAAGGTGGTTTAATGTCCAAATGGTGCTCTGGTTTGGTACTGTTCATACAGTACCGAATTTGTGTTATTTGCCTAAGTTTTGCACTAATTGGGTTCAATTGCTAATGACTTAGAATTGGACATTTTGGGGACTAATTAGGCTTATTTGAAGCTTAATTAAGTGTATTTGGTTATTGGGTGATTAGGGTTTGAGACTAGAGCCTAATGAGGGTGTTTAATTGTGGTTTAGTGGACAAAATGTGTCCTCCCCTGGTACTGTTCATTCAGTACCGAATTTGTGAAAATTGTCCAAGTTGAGTATTTAATGGATGATTATTTGATGACAAGAACTTAGGCATTTTAGGGGTTGATTAGGACTTGTATAATCCTATTGAACGACCCGAATTGGTGAGAATGGTTATCGATACCGAAGTGCCCAAGGCGGGCCTTAGGCGCATTGAATTACCTTGGAAAGGATTGCGCGGATAAAATGTGGAGTTCTTGAACTAGAATGAAATTGTTTGGGGATGCCGGGAATGAGTGGCATAAGTCTAATTTGATCATAATTATACTTGGTAAATTTAATATCGGTATTTGGCTTGAATTCCCGAACATATGTTTTGCATATCAAATGGTGATTGGTTGAAATTGAGTGAAACAATGTACTTGTCTGAGCCTTGCTCAAATGTTGGCCTTCGGGTCTGGCCTACGGGTTGATTTAGCAACTGTTGGCCTTCGAGTCGGGCCTACGAGTCGATTTAGCAACTGTTGGCCTTCGGGTCGAGCCTACAGGTCGATTTATCAAATGTGGCCTTCGGGTCGGGTCTACGGGTCGTTATATTCAACTGTGGGCCTTCGGATCGGTATAATTGCACTTGGCGTATATTAATATCAAATGCCTAACCTGTTGGGTTGAGATGGTAAATTGGGCTGTGAGCCGGGAATGTTTTAATGTTATACTGGTTTGTTGCCTGATGTGTTTTATTTACCCTTCTGGAGATGCACATTAGCCTAGTTTAGGATTAGTGGTTTGTACTTGCTGAGATTTCTCACGGTTGTAGTAAAACCGACATTTTCAAACCCCCGTCCATAGAATGCCGAGGACAGCCCCTCTTTTTGGGATACCTGTAACAGTCTGAATTTTCGATCCTTTTCCCGGGATTTAAGAAATGAAATTGATTAATGCACTATAGTGAGATCTCACCCGAGACCCGCGCATTCTCGGGATGCTAACCTTAGGGGTAAGGCTATCACGAGATTGAGTTCGCACGACCAAAGAACTTGACTCGGGTTTGATCTTCGACCATATGAATTGACGAGGGAATGTTTTGAGCCAACCGAGACCGATCTATTTGATTGATCGTGTCCGAAGGGCACTAGTAACATACCCTCGCAATCATATGACAATCGAGGTCACCTTGGTTCGAGCAAACTTAAACGTGATTTGACTTAGTGTCGGTCACAGGTCGAGAGCGCGTAATCCTAATGAGCCACCCGTTAGCCAGAGATAAGCTAAAGTCGCAATTGCTCAATTTTAGTTATTTCTTGGAATTCAGGCCCGGGAATCGAGAATTTTGAAAGTGACAATTTTGGGCAGCCGATGACGTTTTTGGCTTGGCTAACCTTGGGGCCACCCATTTCTGTAAAAAAATGGATTTCGGTTGGGGATCGGAAAAATTACGGTTTTGCCCCTGTGGGCACCGAGGCTGGATTCGGAGGCCGTTTGAGATTATTTTTCGAGGCTAGCGTCATTTTGGGGTGGCCACGCGCATTTGGAACAGTTTTGGACAAAAATTGGAAAAATAATATTATTTTATTCCCGTAACTTCGCAGTCGATTTTCGAGGACTTAGAAAGTGAATTTTGCGATTCGGACGCCATATTATGTTGGCCACGCATATATGGAACCCGTATGTGCGAAAATTGAAATTTCGCCCCGGGACCGGAAAATTACCATTTCGCCCCTGGACCCTGTATTAGGAATTCCGAATTTTGGAAAATTTTGGGCAATAATTGAGGACTAAAATAAGTGAAAAAGAAATTAAAATTATTGAATTACCACATTGCCCTTGAATTATTGGATAAAGACAAACGAGGACCGTCGGATCAAGGGTATTTTGGGAAAAATTGCGGATCGCCGACATGTGTCCCCTTTAGCCATCATCTTTGACCAGCATTGGACTATTTCTCTCTCTCCTTCCCCTCATTCAGCCCACTCTCCCGAACTCTCACTCTCTCTCTCTCTCTCTCTTTCTCACGTTGGACCCCTCTCTCTCTCCTTTTTCGTCTCCACGGCAACTTCCCCATTTCCTCTTTATTTTGTTGTTCCTTCGACTGAGCAAACAGAACAGCCCCCTTGCTGCTGTGTTGCTGCTGTGGAGCAACCAACAGCCACGCCGTGACTCCCCGCCGCCGTGTGCAACCCGTCCGTGCCGTTTTCCGTCGCCAAATCGCCTCACCGAAGCCAAACCGGTTCTATGGTTGCTGTTCCGCCGTTCCCGCCACCCATCCAGCTAGTTTGTCCCGCCTTTGTAGGGTAAGTGACCTCCCCAAATGTCGCCTAGGACCTCGGGTATTGTTAGGCTTGTTTAGGGCTCGGTTTAGGGTGAATTTAGTGGCTGGTTTGCTCGGTGGTGTGTGTTGGCTGATTTCCAGATAGGTTGCTGCTGCATCGCTGGTTTTTGTTATTTTTACTGTGACTTATGTGGTCCGAATTTGAGGAAGTGTTCTTCATGAAAGTTGTTTCCAACATCTTGACGTATAACATATTTTAATTTGGGAATTTTTCGAAATCATTTGATGCCATTCGGAAGTCCATCTTTGGACCGAAATAAAACTGCCCGATTTACTGTTCACCCGACCTTCGTGTCTATTCGAATTTTTATAAATTTTTCCAAACCTATTTTAAAAATACTTCCTTCACAAAAGTTGTTGGGGACATTCGTGGCTATAGCATATAAAAATTTCAAATATTTTCAAGGTGATTTGGGTGTTGAAATAAATATATTTTGAGGACAAAACATTCTGTTGGAGCGAGTTGATTTTCGTCTGACTTCAAGTGACCAAAAGAGGTGTTTCTAGTTGGAACTGAGTTTCAAGTTCTTCATGGAAAATCTGATTTTACATATTTTCGGTTTTTCTCTCTCGAAAATTATTCGGTGTTACCGTGGCATTTTGACGGGTAGTTTGATGCTTGAATGAGCTTGTATGTGTGATTGTGTGGCTGTGAGGTGTGGTAGTGTGATTTTGTAATGAGCGCGTGTGCTGGAAATTGCTATGGGCTGATTATGCATGACTGTGTGTACTATGTGAGTGGCTGTGAATTGTGGTGGGGTGTCTTGTGTATATGGCCGTGTAGTGTGGTGGTGTGGTAGTGTGATTGTGCGTTGAGTTCGCGTGCTAAGCATGGGTGTTCGTGTGGTGGTTGTGTAACGAGGTTGTGTAAATGGGAAATGTGTGTGAAGTGTGTATGTTTGGTAGTGTGTTTGTGTGGTGACGTGGTACGTGTGCAGAGTGTGGAACGAAGGTTCTTGTGTGTAAGATTGGTTAGAGAGGATCCGTCCTGAGGCGTGTACGTTTACGCGGGGCGATGCCGTCCCTGACGAGGTGACGATGCCCGGCCTGACGAGGTGTCGATGCCTGACGTGGTCAGAAAACCGTTGGCCTGATGCGTTTTACGCGGGCACGGTAGAAGGAAAGTATGTATAGGATTCCGTCCTGAGGCGTGTTCGTTTACGCGGGACGATGCCGTCCCGGACGAGGTGACGATGCCCGGCCCGACGGGGTGGCGATGCCTGACGAGGTCAGAAGACCGTTGGCCTGATACGTTTTACGCGGGCGCGGTAGTGGTGGAAAGGTTGAGAATGAGCAAGAATTGGCGGGACGAGTGAAATTAAGAAAGTGACGTATGGTGTGAGTTGGTGTGCGAGTGTGTTTGTATCGCGTGGTGTGATGCTCGATTATGGGACAAAAACTGCTAGGCATGGTATGGGACGTGCCCAAGTGGGTTTTGCTCTATAATCGGGGCACGCGCGCGGCCGTGATGTATTTCTGTGGTATACTGGCTGTGTGGTTGACTAACGTGCAGGGACGTGCATGAGGAATTCCAGGTAGGGTCGCGTGTGATTGTTAGTTTGGTTGACAGATTGTGTGTTATGCGTGTTTTTGTCTGGCGGTACGTGAGTGCCTACGTGGGGTTTGGGGTTGTACACTTATTGAGATTCATCTCACGGTTGTATAACTGCCACTTTCAGACCCCCAGCCTTAGACCCGGGAAGTCCGCCTCCTCTTTTTGAAGTTTGAGGAATCGCTTTTGGTGCCGGTGGAACTGCAGGTGAGTGTCCGGAGGCTCAAGCCCCAAGAATCAGGAACAGATTGGAAGAGGTCGATCCTTAGGTTTTTCCCTAGGGTATTTTAGGGGTTGTGTAAATCGGGTTGACCCATAGGGAATTTAAGTTAACCAGACCCTGATGTTTTGTTGTGATGGTGATTTCGGATGTTGGTTTGCTGTATATGTCTGTAATATGATGTTTGTATATTTGGTGTTGTATGAATACGTGGTTGCTGGATTGTTCTACTGTTCTACCCCGTTGTCGTCATTATTTGTCCAGGATTTTGTTGTTTGCTTCCGCATGTGGCTCTGATGTTTGGGTTGGGTTGGCGACGTTCCTGGGACGTCGCATCATTTCGACTGGAGCAGGGGATGTCGCGAGCTCGATGGGGGTTCGGGGCGTAACAATACTGCATCAAATCCAGCGGTCGTCTAGCGTACACCCCTGCGGGGATGGAACAGCATATGTAAGATATTATTCAGTCTTGTTGGTGAACATGGGAGAGGATTACTACCACACCCAAGAGTATGTAGCTTGGTGTTATAGGGGAGTGGATGGCGTGACCGGACCCCCGCTCAGAACTTTTGACGTCCCGGTGGATGTAAATGGTGTTATGATTTCCCAGATGGTAAGTGACGAAGTATCGGACCCTCCATCTTCCCTCAGTGTGAGCTTCTAGGACGAGACCGTGGATGGATCGGTAGCTATGGATGAGGAAGAGGAAAAGCAACAAGTGATAGCTGTAGATATAGGTCAGGCGGACGACGAAGAATTTGACCCTGAGGCAATGGACGTGGATGGCGAGGCAGCTGGAGAAGTTGCTGAGTTAGGATCAGATGTGGAGATAGGAGCTGAGGAAGATGGCGAGTTAGGTCTTTACCTGGATTCAGAATTAGAGCTCGATTCGGAGGATGAGAAGATAACGGCAGAGGCCATGGATTCAGAGGAGTCTGAGGTTCAGGAGGATTCTTCCGAGGAGTCTTCAGAGTCATCCGATCCAGACTGGGAGCCTTAGATTAGATATCAGTGTTAGGAGTAGAGGCCAACCCTTTTTTTTTTACTGTAGCCTCAAGTGGTTAATCCGATCTCTCTAGGCCACCGATCCCTTTTGTTTTAGTGGCCCTTTGTTGTATCTTGTTTATAATGGATATTGTATACAAGTGTTTTCAAATGAAAGTATATGTTGTTTTTAATCGTTTGTTAATGGTTAGTCCTTGCTATTCATGGTTGCTTTTAAATTGTCTGGTTGTATATATCTATTATATATATACGTCGTTTCCGCATGTGGCGTGTTTTTCTCTGATTTGGGTTTTCGGATCGGTGACGTAACCTGGGAGCGTCGCACCTCATTTCAACCTATACGCGGATATTCATGCTTCGTGGGGTACGGGGCGTGACATGAAGGGCCAGTTGCATGTGATAAATGCATGTGGAGCGTGGGCATGAGTGAGAAGGAAATTGTAGTGTGGCAAGTGATGGTGGGAAAGTATGTGAAAGTGCGAAAGTGCGAGTTTGGGATCGGGCCGAGTATCATAAACTCGGGCCACGATCATGTAGGTCCGTTGCATTTGGCACAGACCGAGGCTTGAAAAAGCAAGAATGAGAATTAGTCCGAGGCACGATCAATTCGGGTGAGATCGGGATTGGACCGAGGCATTATAAGCTCGGGTTCCAATCATGTAGGCCTGTCGCATTTGGCGCAGGCTGAGTTGGGATCGGGCCTGGGATGTGTGATGCTCAGGTCGCGATTGGGGCCTAAGGCGTGAATGGGTACGCGGGCCGGATGTGGTGAATGATCGCAGTATGCCTGAGGCATGTACTTCAACGCAAGTCACTGGCGAGTGATGTGGAAAGTGATTAGTGGTTGCAGTGTACCTGAGGCGTATACGTTTACGCGGGTCACTGGCGAGGAATGTGGAAAGTGATGATGAGAACGAAAGGAACGCACGACGTGGGAAATTGCATATGCGTGTGATTGTGTGTAATATGCCTGTTGTTTGAAGATTTGGTGCGTGTGAATGTGCTTTGTAATTATCTGGAGGTACGTGATAGCCTAGGTTGGGTTTAGGGGTGTACTTACTGAGATATATTCTCATGGTTGTGTAAACCAATAATTTTCAGAACCCCGACCTGAACAATGAACCCTCAACCACCGCCACCAGTATTTTTTGGAATATCAGTGCATACGGAGTATGAGGTAGCTGAGTTTCCGATGACTGATGGGATGACCTGGATAAGACGTAAGACGACCGTGTTTGTAGAAGTGGGAAAGCTTGCCTTGGATGAGAACCTTATTTGGGGTTGAACGTCAGGTCATCGACTCCTTTTTTATTTTGGTAGTTTCAGTAAAGTGTGCATTCGTAGATAGAGATTTGTTTTATTGTATATATGGTGGAACAAGTTGAACAAGAAATGGAAATGTATATTCTCCCAATTCTCCCCAGTTTAAGTTTGTCCGGGTGTTTTATGGTTTCCGTTTGTGCGATTAAATCTCTGATGTTTAGTTGAGGTTGGCGATAACCTGGGACGTCGCAACTGTTCAGCCGGAGGCGGGATGTCGTGGGCTCGACGAGGGTTCGGGGCGTGACAATGAAATGAGCAGGCTGGGGTGCAACGAGCACAACTTTGCGAGCAGGACAGAATGTTTCAGATGCAATGCACCAAGAGAATCTGGTGGAAAGTCTTGCTCTTCTTCGTAGCCTCATTCGACTTGATTAAGGTAATTACTAAGCAGAAGTGTCATGTACATGTGACCAAGTGTTTTTTGCTCTCTCTCTTTCTGACCTAACATGTTCCGGTCACTTAATTTCTCTATTATCGGTTAATTTCAGGAAAATCTCTTGAAGACCGATCGAGCCATGGCTAGTTTTTCGGCCCTTTTAACTTCAAAATTTTTCGGTTCGCATAAGATGTTCAGAGAAATTATTGGAGATGATGACTCAAATGAAAGGAGGACAAATAGTTGCGAGGGTTTTGGAGTTTGTTTGAGTTCTTGCTCGTACTTTTTTATTGTGCCTTTGACATATTATAAAGCTCCTAATAAGCAGCAGGATATAGTTTTTTTTTTTGGTCGAAGACAGGATATAGTTTACCAGCCTCTTTTTACCCAATGAAAGTGCCCATTGTTCTGGGTTTTGCCCCTTTCAATACCACAAAAAAAAAAGAAAGTGCCCATTGTCGTACACAGACTTACATTTCCATGGAAGTAGTCCAAACTAAAATTCTTAATGCAGTTTTGAGGTGATTCATGAAAAATCATGAGACCGTGTTTCGAAGTTAAATCAAATCCACTAAGATAATACGGTTGTTATGAGCTTAACAAATGGTCGAGATTCTCTTGATTTATATCGTGTTTTTGGTTTGAACTCTATACGAATTGGGTCTCGGGTTGGATCACACAAGAAAACCCTTCGTGTTTGGGTCGGATCGGATATTAATAAGGACCCGAATCGAACCGGTCTGTTGATGCTCATACCTTATATCTTGAGAAGGATGTCACGAAATAACATAAGTAATTAATAACCGATACCACACCCATATGAATTACATTTGTTCCTTTCTAATAGTTGAAAACCCTGACTTGCCTTTCCCTATTTTTCCCTAGCAATAAATCATCACCACCACTAGAAAAGTGTGGTCGTCGTGGGCCTCTAGGCACTGCAATTCCGAGCTAGAACTCTTTCGCCTGTCATCCACGTACGCATTGAAAAGAAGATGCACTCGCAAGTCTATTCAATATGTCAGTTTCACTCTTTAAATTGAAAGAGTCTTGAGTATATCTTAGTACAATATACATCTTTTGGTACTCGATCCATACCGATTAATGAAAGATCGACTCACGAATCACTTCACACTTCATGTTTATAATGCTAATCATACAAGCAAAAAATTGGATATCAACTTTCAAAAATATGTTTACATCCATCTATGATTTTTATAGAATGCACAGCATACATTCATTTGTTATCGAACTCATATTTATCAACATTGATTAGAGTAGCCATGATTTGAAATATTGACCAATCATCCAAATAAACGGGGATTAATATGGATTAATTAGTAAATGAGCAATATAGGCTGTACATTTGAAATGATCCATCTAACTATATCCCAATCAGGTGGATCAGCCATATATTAACGTTGGGATGTCACAATTTATATATTTCTTCTACTCCAATTGTTGAGGCGTTGACACCGTGGTGTGTCCACTGTGCACGGAGTGTCCCCACATTGATACGCGGCGCGTCCATTGCGTACCGAGTGTCATCGATCTTTATCCGCACTTTAAACACGCTTTGACGTACACATTCAACATGTATGTCAACTTTGACATGCATTTTTATGTGAATTACGCTTCTTGTGATATGCATTTTATAGTATGTTATATTTAGCCTTGAAATATTTTTACACATGTCTATTACTGAGAACTGCTATATATGAACATAAAAACTTCAAAAAATTAATAAAACCTTATATATTGAAGAGTCAAATACAATTTTGGTCTTCTAAGTTTCGATATTTGTGCAATTTGATCAGCTAATTTTTATTTTGTTCACCTAAACATTCTAACTTTTGGATTAGGGCCCTTTGGTCCTCCAAGTTTTATTTTGTGCAATCAAGTACTCTAACTTTCGTGAATTGTGCAATCAATCAACCACTTCAACTAAACAGTCAAAGTAAGAAACCGAACAATCGCTCTGTAGTGTGAGTTGCCATATAATAAAGTGAGGGCATGGTTGCTATTTATTAATTTTTAGGGATAATGACACAATCTTTGAACTTTGGCCTAATGTGTAATTTGATCCCAGAACTTTTAACTTATTCAATGTAGTCCTTAAACTTTAGCCTAATGTTCAATGTGGTGCCTAAATTTTTAATTTATTCAATATGGTCCTTAAACTTTTGGTGCATATTCAATTTAGTCCCCGAATTATACAAAAATATTAAATATATTTTAGTGATGAGCGACATATGGTTTATTTGCTCCGGAGTTCTTCTCTAATAAGAAAGTTAACGGTTTGTTTGCAGGTTTCTTTTGCCTAAGTTAGGTTTGTAAATTGCAGCAAGTTTCTTATTTTGGTTGATGGTTTTGAATTTTATGGAGCTATAGTTTGAACATATGGTGTTTAATCAAAATGGTTGCCAGTCAAAATATGTATGAAACTCCTTAAAATCAAGTTAGCTTGTCTCCAATCGAAACATGGATGCTTCATGTGTAGGGTTTGCTTCATTAATCATGTCCGAAACGAAAGAGTTCTAAACTTCACTAAGCAAACGACAATGAAAAACGGCGAGATTATTTAACTTCGCTAGAGTTTTGTATCATGTTTACTTGTTTTTTTCCAGACTCTTATTCACGTAGTTCCATTACCGGTAGAAACAGTTCAAAAGCCACGGGAATTGTTCGAAAATTCTGACCTCTATAGATGCGAGTAAGCCTTCTGCGAACTTTGGATCACAACTCTTTCTCTTGACCGGATTGAAGCGCCACGAACTTTGGATCATTGTCAGAAGACGCAGCACTTGTAATAATAAGATTTTTTTCCGCGCGTCCAATCCACTAGTAGCTAAAATAAATGGAGCAAGAACTGAGCATCTCAGAGTGTTTTTGCCATCCATTCGAGACCAAAAAAAAAAATTATGGGAGTGCAAAACAAATCACCCAAATCAGAAAGTGCCTAGACCGGCCGGTTTGATCCGGTTCCTAGTTCTTAAAAGTGGAAGCGGTGTTTGGGCGGTTTAGTGACCGATCGGACCGGACCGATTACATATATATTTTTTTAGTTTTTTATTTCTACAAAAAAATTAGTAAAATGTAAACTAAATCCTAAGTGAATTATGTTTTTTAGTTCATCTTTTCAATTTGAGAATTATTACTGATATTTGATCATTCATGGTTGCAAAAGTTAGGGTCCTTTTACTAAAATCTTTTTCTTAAAAAGTAGTAGGGAACACCAAGAAATGGCATCATGTAGTCAAGAAAAAACAAGTGACCGGTTCCCAGTTCTAGGACCAACCGGTCCTGTCCCCGGTCCAATTTCCAATTCCACCTTGGAACTAGATCGGACCAGGAACCAATCACCCAAAAAAAAGTCATGTAAAGAAATTCAAATTGCTATGGACACCATCGACGTGCCACTAACAAAATCATGACAAGATTTTTACTAAAAGAAGGGGCACTGACTCATGGCTTCCGTCCTGCAATAATCATGATGATGAGTATGCGAGAATATTCGACCCTTGGAGCATTAACTTAGTGCCTAAAAGTCGGCGAAGAGTGCGCTCATACATTCCTTGCTTAAAAGCAATTCTTAAGGAAATTCCTTATACAATTCTGCTGATTCTGGAGTAAAATCTGACCTCAGCATCAGTCAACGTATGCTGTCTGATTGATTAGGATAACGCAAAGTGTAAAGATTATTGACCTCCAGTAAATCGTAGCCCTTCCGCCTTAGATCTCTAAGATATTATACCATCAATATATCCTTACCATATACGTACTTTCCATATCCATTTCTGTATACAAATAACGAGTGCTCCATGCGGCCACAGGTCAGAGCTTTAAGACCATCCCCCCTAAGGTCCATCTCTTGGGTAGTCTGTTGAACACCACTGCTTGCTTGAACCTGGTTGGTTGTAGGCCATACTATACTCGCTATTGGGTGGCTTGTTCTTGGCTTTCTGGGGCCATCATCCTAAATTTCTTCAAATCCTCCTGGTATAGGTTGGGATCATAGTCTGAGCTTCCAGAAGGACTATATTCCTGCTATGTCCTGGCACGGTTCCTTCATTCAAATCGCTCAGAGAAAGGTTTCCTTCCAATGCTTGAACTACTTGATTACGCGAAGCTCATATCTTATTCCACACTTGTAGACCCATTCTCATATGGAAACAAAGCTTTTTCAGATAGGCAATGTAACAGCCTGAATTTCGACCTATTTCCGGAATCAATGAAATAGATGTTATTTCTCATTTCATTTTAGTAAGTCTCGCCCGGAGCTGATCATTTTCGGGATACTAACCTTTAGGGAATGGCTACCTAGGGAAATGTACTTGGACCTAAGAACTCGATCATGAGTCGACCTTCGGTGACGATCGAGGTCGCCATGACTCGAATAACCCTAGGTCGATACGCGTAATCCCTAAACAGCCGCCCGTTAGTGAGAGACCCTAAAATTGAGATTGGGCGATTTTGATCGCGAAATTGGATCCGAACTTGGATGTCGATTTTTGGGGTCGTGCACAACTATTTTTACGAAGACGACGTCATTTTAGTGTGGCCAATGATATTTGGGGTTGGTATGGTCGAAAAATGGAAATTCGGCCCGGGATTGGAAAATTACAATTTTGCCCCTAGACCTATTTTTGGGTATTCCGAATTTTGGAGATTTTGGAAATTAAATTTGGAGATTAATTGTGGATAAATATCAGCCCCAAAATATTAGACCAAAATGCTCTTGGATATTTTGGCTTAGGAGAATATTGGCCAAGTAAGGAGGGGCAAAATTGGAATTTGGAAAGTTTGGTCAAAGTTTAACTATTTAAGTCAATAAACCTTCTCTCTCTCCTCATTCCTCTCACTCTCCTTCCACGGCAGCCCCTCCCCCTCACCAAACCAGCTTCCTTCCCCATCCTCTCCCCCATACCGATTTCCCCTTCCCCCTCTCTCGGCCGCGTGGACGCCGATCACCGCCAGGAGACCGTTGCCGCCGCCGTGTGCTGCCGTGAGCCGCCGGCCAGCCATTCCCCCTTGCCGCTCTAGCCGAGTTAGTCTAGAGTTCGGGTAAGTCGCGAAATAATCCCTATTTAGGACGTCGGGTATTTTCGGACTCGTTCGGGTATGGTTTAGAGGATTTAGAGGTTGATTAAGGTGTCGATAATGGTTTTTGATAGTTGATCGTGGTTATTGGTGGCTGAGTATGGCTGTTAGCGGTTGTTGTGGATTGGATTAGACGTCGAGAAATGAGTTTAGGCGGATGGAATTCGGTAGAAATCGGTTCGGGTTTGAATCCGTGAGGCTCGGGATGAATCGCGGATTCGCGGTTACTGTACCCGCCCGGTTTGTTATTTTTGTAGAGAATTTTGTGGGCCAAATTTGAGAACGTTTTCTTCATGAAAGTTGTTCCCAACATCTTGAGGTATAACATAATTTAATTTGGAAATTTTTGGAAATCCTTTGAGGCCATTCGGAAGTCCATCTTTGTACCGAAATAAAACTGCCCGATTTACTGTTCACCCGACCTTCGGGTCTGTTCTAATTTTTATAAATTTGTCCAGGCCTATTTTCAAAATACTTCCTTCACGAAAGTTGTTGGGGACATTCGTGGCTATAAAATATAAAAATTTCAAAGCTTTT
Organism: Syzygium syzygioides; assembly: GCA_031216285.1. Lineage (NCBI taxonomy): Eukaryota > Viridiplantae > Streptophyta > Magnoliopsida > Myrtales > Myrtaceae > Syzygium > Syzygium syzygioides. Next base: position 15,706,084 of record CM062244.1, on the reverse strand, counting down.
CAAGGTGATTTGGGTGTTGAAATAAATATATTTTGAGGACAAAACTGTCTGTTGGAGTGAGTTGATTTTCGTTTGACTTCAAGTGACCAAAAGAGGTGTTTCTAGTTGGAACTGAGTTTCGAGTTCTTCACGGAAAATGTTCAACAAGATGTTTTACGCAAAGTGTCCAAATTTTAGAATTTTTGGAGTTCGTTTACTATTTATTTTGATGGGATTTCGGTCACTGTTTAGGGTTCAGTTTAGGGGTTTATGTGGCTGTTTTGGGGGCTGAGATGAAGGCTGGTATTTGGTTGTCGTGGGCTGATTTGGGGACTGATTTGGCGAAAAAATTGGTGAGGATTTATAGGCTCGATGATGGCAATGATGTGTGGAGCGATCGCAGTCAATTTGTATAATTGATTGGAATTATTGTGACTGTTTGGAGACTGAATTAGAGGCTCGATATTTGTTGGTTACGGACTGATTTGGCAATGAAAAATTGAGGTTTAGTAGATTTGGATAGGGCAGTGATATTGTGGATCGATCGGGATTCATTTATGTGATTGAGTGGAATTGTTATGGCTTAATTGTGCTTAATTGATCAATTGTGTTGTTTATGATTTGTTGGCTGGATCGGGATTATGTGTTGGGCTGAATATGGTGTGGCTGTGTGCCGTGTGTATGTGGCCGTGAGGTGTGACGGTGTGGTAGTGTGAATGCGCATTGAATTCGCGTGTTACATGTGTATGGTCGTGTGGTGTATTCGTATGACGAGAATATGTGTTTGTGAAGTGCACGTGAGATGTGACTTGGTGCGTGGCTATGAATGCGTGTGAGGTGTGTATGTTTGGTCATGCAACTGTTGACGTGTGTAAGTGTGGCTTGAGCGGAATGAGGGTATGGAAATGTGGAATTGGTTGGAAAGGATCCGTCCTGAGGCGTGTACGTTTACGCAGGACGATGGCCGGCCCGACGGGGTGACGATGCTCGGCCCGACAGGGTGACGATGCCTGACGTGGTCAGAAGACCGTTGGCCTGATGCATTTTACGCGGGCGCGGTAGAAGGAAAGTGTGTGTAGGATTCCGTCCTAAGGTGTGTTCGTTTACGCGGGACGATGCCGTCCCTGACGAGGTGACGATGCCCGGCCCGACGGGGTGTCGATGACTGACGAGGTCAGAAGACCGTTGGCCTGATGCATTTTACGCGGGCGCGGTAGTGGTGGAAAGGTTGAGAACGAGCGAGATTTGGCTTGACATGTAAGGATTGTGAAAGTGATGCATGGTGTGAGTTAGTGTGCGAGTGTGTTTGTATCGCATGATGCAGTGCGCGATTATGGGGTAAAATCTGCTAGGCATGGTATGGGACGTGCCCAAGTGGGTTTTGCTTTATAATCGAGGCACGCGCACGGCTGTGATGTATTGCTGTGGTATGATTGGCGTGTGTATTGATATGTGGAAAGTGTGTGATGGCACTTGTACAAGAATCGTATGTTGGGGTTGTGGGCTAGCGTGCATGGTGTGTATGCAGAGAGTCCAGGTATGTGTGAATGTTTGATTGCTAGTTGTGTGGTTGTTTGGTTGCGCGTTTGGATGTGTCTGGAATTACGTAATAGCCTAGATGGGGCTTAGGTTGTGACTTATTGAGATGTGATCTCATGGTTGTTTCAACCAAACCATTTCAGAGCCCCCGCCTGAATGTCGAGATTGAGGTCGACTCGGAATCGTTAGGTGAGCAGACAGCTACGGAGGATTCAGGTGGTGATGCCGAGGACAATGAGTCAGAGTGGACGCCTTCGAGACGGCGTAAGGAATAGTTCTAGGAGAAGGATGCGCCCCATTTTTGGAAAGTGCTGACCTAGAGAGCTGATCTTGATATTTTGGTGGTTTGGAGTTTATAGTTCGGTATGCTTATAAATTATTTTGTAGTTTGTAGTGGCGGATGATGTAAATATTTGGAAGTGTAATATATGCTTGGTAGTTTGGCGATTTGTTCCTTCCTGGTGTTCTCCAATTTTATTGTCCAGGATTTTTGATTGCTTCCGCCGCGATTTAACTCTGATGGATCGTTGGGTCGGCGACGTTATTCCTGGGACGTTGCACTCTTCTGACCGAGGAGAGGGATGTCGCGGGCTCGATAAGGTTCGAGGCGTGATAGGCAATGCGCCTGTGTCATTGGTGGACGGTGTCCTGCAGGATGTTGAACACGAGCAGCAGCACAAGCAATCATTTGAATCATTTCCTCCGTATCACAGCCCTTGTGCAGTTTTGGATCAACAATGGCATCAAATTTGCCATCTTCTAATGGTTGTATATATATATTCTTGCCACAAATGTGACATTTTGACGTGTATATATCATTGACCTATCTTTTTCTCATGTTTCCATCTATGGAAGGGGAAGGATACAATCTTGATGATGGAGTGCGATCAACGCCAATTGATAACATATCTTCTTTCTTTTACCAAATCTTGAACATTTCCTTTTATGTGCAAAAACCTAATCCATACTTGCCAAAAGAAGAATCATTTCATTTCTCGCGGTAACGGTGATCCACAGCAGACTATAAATGGTGATTGCTAGGATTTAGGTTTGAGATCTACCAGGTGATATGGTTTATGTGTGCATAAGGAAGAGCATTGTTTTGTTCGGTCTCTTCGACAATGGCAATGGTAAGTCAACAAATGCAGTTTTCCGATTAGTTGGTAAGTCCAAGATTTGGTACTAATAATGCTTATCATCAAAACCAAGAAAACTACATTCGTGGACTTGCCATTGTCAAAGAGACAGGAGTATTTTTTTTAAAACAAGACAAGACTCTTCCTTATGCGCACATAAACTGTGTCCCTTGATACATCTTAAACCTAAATCCTAATGATCAGCATTAATAATCTATTGTGAATCACCGTTACCACAAGGAAACTATTCTTCTTTTGGCAAGTATGGATTAGGTTTTTGCACGTAAAAGGAAATGTTCAAGATTTGGTAATTGAAAGGAGATATGTTATCAATTGGCACCGATTGCACGTCATCATCAATGATATATCTTTTCCCTTCCAAAGATGAAAACATTAGAAAAAAACAGGTCAATAATACATATACATCAAAATGTCACATTGGAGGACGACGATGATGACATGCCGCCATTGGAGGATGACTCGCAAGTTCCAGTTATTATTACCAGAACTAGGGAATAATATTATTCCCCCTAGGTCAACAATTTCATTCATCACTTCAGAGACGACGCATTGGGCCCATCGATGTATAGGCTGCCACTACCGCCACAAGCTTCTCATGATTATGGCCATAGCTCGGAGAATTATTCAATCTTGTCACCGTCCATGCTTCGTGTACCCTTTTACTTCTTTGTAATTTACATCCTCGAAATAGCTTTTAGGATGAAATGGAAAGGCACTGTTTATTCATTTCTAATTTTTTTCCCATAATTAAAGAAGACAAACAAAGATTGAAAAGAGAGGATAAAAAGTAGTCTAGTTTCTCCATGAATTTGAATTTGCTCAAAAACAAATACCTTTTGCCGGTCTTCTGTGGATAATATGCAACATAATAGGAGTTATAAGCAAGTCAAAACCAAATCAATATATATATATATATATATATATATATATATATATATATATTGATTTGGTCATGAAGCAATACACATTAACTATGAAGGACATGATGAAAATTTGGCCCTTTTAGATCCGGGTTTTAGTCTTCATAAAAACCACAGAGGATGAGCTTCCAACGCCTAAAACCAACAATTTCTTTCTAGCAATAACCCAAGATAAGAGAGATGAAAATCTGGTCAACCTTTTACCTTACTTTTTCTTAAATCCTCGAACAAAAAAAAATACGTCGAATATCATGATTTGGAAGATGAAATCATGGATAAACACTCGATTAATGGAAGGGTTGGTGGCAAGAAGCTAACAAGAGGGGATGAGTTCTTGAGAAATTTTCTAAAAGACTATACATCATGAGAAGAGAAAACTGAACGATGAAAGGATGAGAGAGAAGTTAGGTTATTCTAGTCATAAAAGGGTGTATTTTTAGCTTAAATGGGTGTGCAATATCTGATAGAGAAATTTCCAAGAAGCCTAGTTCCACTGCACGTGTGTCGAGCAAGTTTATAGATTAATTTTCGTATGTCCATGCGAATTTGATCATAAACAACTTTTAAACACAATAAAATATTCATTAAGGTTTAATTTTGTGTTGCATATCGACATCAAACTCTTTCTTGTTAATTATCCTTTCTATATACATGATGGATAACCGAATAAAAGAAAAACTCTCTAAAGATTTGTCCATATAAAATCACAATTATATTCTTCAACATGGAAAGTTAAAAGATCAAACTTAACTAAATGAAGAGGACCATCATTTGCCAACCGTCTCTCCAGGTTCTCTTTTGGTGCCCTTTGTCACATAATTTGGACGGAAAGAAACAACTCTATCTTCCGGAACAAGAGTATCTCCATTCCGGGTATGCGGAATCATATTATCAAAGTGGTAAAGGACAAAGTTGCAACCCTTGGGAGAGTTCCAGACACGCCTTTGAACAGAAGACTACAGAGGAGTTGGGGACTTTCACCCTCTATCTTTTCTTAGTTGGGTTGCGTTAGGCCTCCGTTGTATAGCTTTTTCTTCTCTTTTTTCCTTCTTTTTTCTGAGGTGATTGTGTTCCCTTGGTTTTTAGTCCCTTTGGGACTTGGTTAGCCTCTTGTTTTCCTTTGTAATTGGTGTTTTATAAGTAATATATACCTTACCCTTACCGAAAAAAAAAAACTTAACTAAATCAAGACTTTAAATAAAATGAAAATAAGAACTTTAAAATGACAGTTAACTTTCATTATTTTAGGATAGACAAAGGTTAATACCAATCATGGAGTTTTTACACAAAAAATATATCAATGTGCCTCAATATCGATAACTTATATAAGTCATTATTTTCAGTGTATTTTTAATTACTTTTATAACTGATTACATGTTTGTGCGAAAGTGTCTTATCAATGGTAGAAGAAAGTCAGCAATTCTTTGATATAGTAAATAAAGAGACTTTATTTTCTTTCGAAAACTAATCGAATAACACATCACAAATTGACCACAAAAGTGAGCCTTCAATGTACGAGTGACAAAAGAATGGATAACTTTAGACAAGAGCAATGATGAAGAAGAGGTCCAATTTTTTTTAAATAACGATAAGCTTAATTATGAAGGAAACCTGAAATAGGAAAATAACTAAATTCATGAAAAGTGTGAAATTATGGAAACCATCAAAAGATGACTTTTTTCAATTTAATGAAAGCGGGATGAATTTAGTCATATAAGAGTGCTTTATGTTAATGATCTAACACTTGCTATTGGAAAATTAATTATCGACGCAATGTTTCTCATAAAAAGATGATCATGCTAATCCTATAGTTGGCTTTATTTTGGAATGAAATAATCGATGTTAAATTATCTCTACTATTAATCTCTTTTGTATAATAAAGCAAACATAATCAACTGAATTTCATTGTTATTGACCCTAATTATTTCATCTAAGTCGTAAATCAACTTATTATCTATCTTGAGATATCTAAATCCCTTATTGCCATCGGCACTGGATAAAATAAAGTTAAAATAATAATTTGCTTCCTATGTAAGCGAACTAATTTTTACTTATAATTATTACTTAATTTCAAACCCTGTTAAATAAGTCGAATATATAATTAGCTCATGCATTTGTGGTTATATATCTTCGTTGACAATGAGTTCCATACATTTTCAGCGAGAGAGGAAAGAGGGAAACATTCGATGCAAACTTCCAAAAGATAGACATTGCAGAGTATGAGAGGCATGCGGTAGTAATTAGCAGTAAACAGACTGTTAGGGGTAAAATATGATCATTCGCCGGCCATGGCCTCAAGCCACGTATCGTCGAGAGTAAGACTAGGTTCTCCTTCTTCACCGGAATCAATGACACCGAATCATGACCATGAGTTCCCCCGGGCTTCGACCTCACGGACTCGCATGTTCTCCATATCGCAGAGCACCAACCTCTCATTCTCTCAGCGAAGTAAAACCGTACCATCCCCCTCTGTTACCACAAGTCCGGTTGGTAGCGCAATGTGATATTGTTTGCTCCAGGATTCAGCCTCAGCATACTCTCTCATCACCCAAATGGCACAAACGTCTCCATGGTACATTACAGAAATAGCAACAAGAGCCAGTGAATCTTGTGACACCGAGAGTGTCACGGTGCCTCTTGGATCTAGATGGAATCTAAGTAGCTATTCGGAATCTGGTAGCATGACTTCTCCCAATACTTCCTCCTCTAAAAACAGGCGACACTATGCAATTGAATTCGGGTGCTTTCCTGGTGCTGCCTTCAATGCACTGATCCTTAACAAATGCACGGGAATTGCCTCGAACAAACACGTATTATCGGGTTCCTCCAAATTTCTCCATGTGTTGCTGAGTAGACTATAAATCTCGACGTCTGATGTTCTCATTGGAGCATAAAGTCCTCTCGCATTGTCGCACGAACAAGCAACCCTCACAACCATGTGATCCACGGCAGTCTAGCTTATACCCAAGACCATAAACAAGATATTGACTGCAGCGCCCCCTAGCGTAGCCTTGAATAAGAGATGGGGGGCAGCAAAGGCCAACTGCAATTGGCGTAACAGTCGTTGTCAAAGAGTCTTGAATTTGCCCATGGTAACAACTTGCTTAGTCATGCAATGGCCTTCAGGTGAGAGCTTGATCAAGTAAATTAAGGGCACTATAATTCGATGAAGTCACCACAGATGATGGTTCAGCGGGGTGGAAGAATTTTCTAATATGGGCTTTATTAATTAAAATTAACTGAATTAGTTTGGTCTAATAAAGGTAAGATATATGGGTTCTTAATAAGTATAATATGGGGCTGGCTGGTGTGGGCCGAGTACGGCCCGGCCCGTAATGAGAGGGCCCGTGGTCAAAGATTCTATAAATAGCGCTCAAGTCCCTTCCCTAACCTGATGATGCACAATTTAACTCACATACGGATCAACAGAGAACTTTCTTCTCGTGAGTGGCAATCTCATTAGGCCAGTGTTCTAACGAAGGGTATAGGGGAGAAGATCTTGTGTTCGTGTTCGGAAACCGTCGCAAATTCCGCATCAAGTACGATGGATTCCAAACTAGGTACGCGAATCGACAATTTCTCCATTATCGTGTTTCGATTTTCTGAATATGGTGATCCTGGACATGCCATTTTCGTGGCCAACATGTGGTATCAGAGCCTGCCATAGATTAGAACCGAAACATGCGGATTAGAACCGTTTTCATTTTGTCCGAGAGGTTTTTGCCCAATTTCGAAATTTTTTATCAGATGAAAGTTAAATTTTATTACATATTTGGAATCTACTCATCAAGACGAGAAAAAATGGTGGGCGGCACGTCGCCGGAGGAGGCCGGACGCGCCGTCACACGCCTACACGCGCCCTAGGCGTGGCGGCGCATGACGGCCACGCGCGGCCGTGCCGAACCGGCGCATCTCTCCGCCGGTAACCATATGCTGACGTCAGCATGAAGTTAGCGAGGACGCGGATCTGGTTGACCCGGATCCTGACCCGACCCGGTCGTTGACCCAACCCGGATCCTGACCCGACCCGGTTATTAACCCGACCCGGATGATAACCCGACCTGGTTTTCAACCCGACCCGACCGTTGACCCGACCGATCAACCGGTCAGACCGGTACATTGACCGTTGACCAGTTGGACCGGTCAACTGGTCGGACCGGCTGTTCAAACCGGTTTGATCGGCTAAACACGCACGCATGCGCTGCGCCTTCCGGTGGCGCGTGAGGGCACGTCCGACGTCCGTTTTGGACAATCTTGGTATCGACGCGCTCGTATCGAGATGCTCTACATTGTGGTGTATTTATTTTACATGTTTGAAGATTTTACAGATGTGAAAATACGTATAGAACCCTATGTACACGTATTTTTAGGGTATTTTTGCGTATTTTCTTGTATTTCTCTATGGTTTTGGAAATACATATGGTAGCTCACATGTATATCACCACATAAGGACTATGTAGAGTGTAATTCATTGTCTATCAATGAATGGAACGGTATAATTAGCATGACATGTAATTTCAGAGACATACGCTCCTATCTTTCGTCTAGCATTATATGCATATAGTAAATGTAATACATAAAGGTCATATCCCTAGTATGAGAGATTTTCAAGGATTCAGTTGGATTGTGATCACCAAAGTGACACACTTGACTGGGTTTGAGATATATCGATCTCATATTGTGGTGGGATGTCTCTTGATCTATTACGTGATTATACTCCCAAAGGAGGTGATCTTGTATTAGTTTATGGAGGGGTACATGTATAGCATGTGCTTGAGAAATGACTGATCTTAGTGGTTCATACACCCAAAGGTGGTGATTTCACGAAAAATTAGAATAAGTTCTCATGGCTGCTGTCATGTGGAGAGTGTACAACTGCATGTCATATTTTCTGCCCAAAGGTGATTATGCGATGATATATGTAACTCTCTGGATAAGTACTCACATGATGCTGATTGTATTATTTGTTTATTTTGCAGTCACCTTTTCTGTAAACGGTAATTCCATTTCCATTGAGGTCCTTACTGATTTGAATTTTAAGAAATGGAAAGAGAATTTTGTATTTGGAATGGAGCTGGCAAATGTTCACATTGCTCTTACAAAGGATAAGCCGGCAGATATCATGGCCACCAGTACTAAAGCTGAGAAAACGAACCATGCTGCCTGGGAAAAGAGCAATCGGATTTGCTTATTGACAATGAAGAAATCCATTCAAGAACACTTGAAAAGTGGTTTGCCAGCTAACTATACTGCTAAGGAAATGATGGCAGCCTTAGAGGCTAGAAACCGCATTTCATCTAATGTTGAGGTTGGTACACTTCTTCAAAAGCTCTTCAATATAAAGTATGATGGTACTGCTGGGGTTAGAGATTATGTCCTTAGGATGGTAGACCTAAAGACGAAGCTTCAAGCTCTTAATGTTTCCATTCCCGATGCTTGTATTGTGCATCAAGCATTGAACACTCTTCCACCTGATTTCGGGATTATAAAGACAAATTATAATTCCCAAGATGAGACTTGGTCAGTTAATGACTTGATAGCAAGAGTGGTAGCAGAGGAAGAGAAACTTAAGAAAGAAAAAGGGCATCTAGCCTTATATGTTTCTAGTTCCCACAAAAGGAAGGATAAGAAGTTCAGAAATCATACTCATAAAGGTACTCATGACACTACCGGTCAATTTGACAATATGGGTCCAAAGAAAACATCCTTCAAAAGGAATGGTGGCCACTGCTTCTTTTGTAAGAAGAAAGGTCACATAAAAAAGGACTGTGGAAAGTTTAAAGCTTGGTTGTCCAAACGTGAGCCTACAGGTAATGATTCTTTGGCACTTGTTTATGAATCCAACCTATCAGAAGCACCATCTAGTTCTTGGTGGCTCGATAGCGGTGCAACTAATCATGTTACGTTTACCATACAGGGATTCATAAACCAAAGGAAGCCAAATCAGGATGAGTGAAGACTCACTGTGGGAAATAACGAGAAAGTTGATGTTGTGTTTGTGGGAGATGTAATCTTGATTCTAGACTCTGGTTTTAGATTAATGTTGAAAGACACTTTTTATGTACCTTCTTTTAGACGGAACTTAGTTTCCGTATCGTGTTTGGACATGTATGGCTACTCTTTTGAAATCAAGAACAATGTTATTTCTTTGTTTCTTAATTCAAATAAGGTTAGGTGCTATTATATGTCCAACGGATTGTACAGATTGTGTTTGTCTCCCAATGACATATACGTCGCTTATACGGCTGAAAAGGTTATTTCCAAGAGACCACTACCTAAGGAACAGTCCTATGCATTGTGGTATAAACGGCTTGGTCATATCTCTAAGGATAGAGTAGAAAGGTTGATAAAAACTAACATCCTGCATGCTCTTAAAGATGACTTAGAAACATGCATAGACTGTTGTAGAGGTAAAATGACCAAGATAAGGAAGAAATTGCACTCCGAAGTTCTGACCTGTTGGAGGTCATTCACATTGATATAAGTGGACCCTATACAGCAACCTTGTGTAGAAATTTTTATTTCATTACATTTATCGATAACTATTCTCAATATGGCTATCTATAGTTGATTAAAGAAAAGTCCGAGTCTCTTGATAAGTTCAAGATTTTTCGGACTGAAGTCGAGAAACAGTTGGGAAAGGTCATAAAGGTTGTTAGATATGACCGAGGTGGAGAGTATTATGGCAAGCATGGCGATGCTGGACAGCTTAAGGGGCTATTTGCCAAATACTTAGAGGATTCTGGGATAGTGGCTCAGTTTACTATGCCTAGGAGTCCTAAGCAAAATGGTATGGCCGAAAGGCGCAATCGCACTCTTATGGAAATGGTGAGGAGTATGATTAGTAGGACAAATCTACCTGGTTTTCTATGGGGTGAAGCTTTGAAAACAGCTTTGTACATTCTGAATCGTGTACCTACTAAAGCTGTTCCATTGACTCCTTTTGAGTTATGGATTGGACGTAAGCCTAGCTTAAACCATCTTAAGGTTTGGGGATATCCTGTAGAAGTGAAGTTTTATAATCCAACATTAAGTAAGTTGGACTCCAGAACCACTCGGCGTTACTTTGTATCTTACCCGGAACATTCGAAGGGATATCGGTTCTATAATCCCAATGGAGGCACAAGAATTGTGGAATCACAGACAGCCAAGTTTCTAGAGTTTGATGTGGCAGAAGAAAATAGCTGCTCACAGACTATTGAGGATAATAGTACGGTGGGTAATATTGTATCTTTATCTCCTCCCATACAGATAATTGTGGAGACTCTTACACCACAGACTGAATCTGTTGAGGCTCAGGATCCTGTTGTCGAGACAGCTCTTAATGAAGTTCCTCAAGGCTCTCAGGTGCAGGATGAGGCTATTGTTGTTCTAGTAAGGAGATCCATTAGGGAGAGACGATCAGCTATACCACCGGATTATTTAGTCTATATAGGAGAACAAGACTACGATATCGATTCTGTGGCTAATCTAGTGACTTATACAGAAGCTGTTTCTTGTCCTCAGTCAGAACTGTGGTTGGATGCAATGAGAGATGAAATGCAGTCCATGAAGCATAATGGAGTTTGGGAACTTGTTGAATTACCTGAAGGTCATAGACCCATTGGCTGCAAATAGGTGTATAAGACTAAATGGGACTCCAAAGGAAAGATTGAGAAGTTTAAAGCCAGACTGGTAACCAAGGGTTTCACTCAGAGAGAAGGAGTAGATTATGAAGCAACTTTTTCTCCGGTCTCTTCTAAAGATTCTTTCAGAGTGATCATGGCATTAGTAGCTCATTTCGATATGGAGTTACACCAGATGGATATTAAAATTGCCTTTCTCAATGGAGACCTTAATGAAGAAGTCTATATGATGCAACCCGAAGGCTTTGCGGCAGATGATTCAGGTACGCTTGTATGTAGACTGAAAAGTCTATTTATGGTCTCGAGCAAGCTTCTAGATAATGGTACCTGAAGTTTCATAGTGTTGTCGTTTCATTTTGTTTTGTTGAGAACAAAGTAGATCAGTGTATATACTACAAGGTCAGTGGGAGGAAATTCATTTTCCTTATACTCTATGTGGATGATATCCTGCTTGCAAGCAATGACCTTGGTTTACTGCATGAGACAAAGGGGATGTTGTCAAAGAACTTTAATATGAAGGACCTTGGTAAGGCATTTTTTGTCCTTGGCATTAAGATTCATAGGAATCGTTCTCGCCAACTATTGGGTTTATCTCAGAGGCAATATGTTGATCGTATTTTAGAAAGATTCAACATGCAGCAATGTAAGCCAAGAATTGCTCTTGTCAGTAAAGGTGATAAGTTGAGTCTGTCACAATGTCCTCATTCAGATTTTGAAAAAGCCCAAATGAAGAATGTACCTTATGCTAGTGCACTTGGGAGTATTATGTCATGCCCCGAACCCCATTAAGCCCGTGACATCCCTCTCCTCGGTCGAAAGAGTGCGACGTCCCAGGAATAACGTCGCCGACCAAACGATCCATCAGAGTTAAATCGCGGCGGAAGCAATCAAAAATCCCGGACATTAAAATTGGAGAACACCAGGAAGGAACAAATCGTCAAACCACCAAGCATATATTACACTTTCAAATATTTACATCATCCGTCAATACAAACCACAAAATAATTTATAAGCACACCGAACTATAAACTCCAAACCATCAAAATATCACGATCAGCACTCTAGGTCAGCACTATCCGAAAATGGGGCGCATCCTCCTCCCAGAACTATCCCCTACGCCCTCTCGAAGGCGTCCACTCTGACTCACTATCCTCGGCATCACCACCTGAATCCTTCGAGCTGTCTGCTCACCTGACATCTCTGAGTCGACCTCAATCTCGACATTCAGGCGGGGGCTCTGAAATGGTTTGGTTGAAACAACCATGAGATCACATCTCAATAAGTCACAACCTAAGCCCCACCTAGGCTATCACGTAATTCCAGACACATCCAAATGCGCAACCAAACAACCGCACAACCCGCAATCGAACATTCACACATACCTGGACTCTCCATACGCACCATGCACGTTAGCCCACAATCCCAACATACAATTCTTGCACACATGCCATCACACGAGTTCTACATATCAATACAATGCCAATCATACCACAACAATACATCACAGTTGCGTGCGTGCCTCGATTATAAAGCAAAACCCACTTGGGCACGTCCCATACCATGCCTAGTAGAATTTACCCCATAATTGCGTACTGTATCACGCGGTACAAACACATTCGCACACTAACTCACACCATGCATTACTTTCACAGTCCTCACATGTCAAGCCAAATTCCACTCGTTCTCAACCTTTCCACCACTACCGTGCCCGCGTATCAGGCCAACGGTCTTCTGACCTCATCAGGCATCATCACCCCGTCGGGCCGGGCATCGTCACCTCGTCAGGGATGGCATCGTCCGGCGTAAACGTACACGCCTCAGGACGGAATCCTACACACACTTTCCTTCTACCGTGCCCGCGTAAAACGCATCAGGCCAACGGTCTTCTGACCACGTCAGGCATCGACACCTCGTCAGGCCGGGCATCGTCACCTCGTCAGGGACGGCATCGTCCTGCGTAAACGAACACGCCTCAGGACGGACCTTACCCCGCGTAAACGAACACGCCTCAGGGTATCACTTTTTCCATCAATCCTACGTTCCCGTACCTTCGTTCCACACTCTCCACACGTATCACACGGCCACACATACACACGGTCACAAACAAATTCACATCTCGCACACACTTTTCACAATTACCCATCCTCATCACGCAAACACTACACAAACACCCAAGCTTAGCACGCGAACTCAATACGCAATCACGCCACCACACCTCACAGCCACACAATCACACATACGAGCTCATTCAAGCATCAAAATACCCGTAAAAATGCCACGATAACACCAAATAATTCTCGAGAGAAAGAAAAATCGAGAATATATAAAATCGGGTCTAAACTGGGCAGTTACGCAGTGACAGAAATCCATTTGAAATAAATACTAAACCAACTTCAAAAATTATGAAATTTGGACATGTTGCTTAAAACATCTTGCTGAACATTTTACGTGAAGAACTCGAAACTCATATCCAAATAGAAACACCTCTTTTGGTCACTTGAAGTCAGACGAAAATCAACTCGTTCCAACAGACCGTTTTGTCCTCAAAATATATTTATTTCAATACTCAAATCATCTTGAACATACTTGCAATTTTTATATGTTATAGCCACGAGTGTCCCCAACAACTTTCATGAAGGAAGTATTTTGAAAATAGGTCTGGACAAATTTATAAAAATTCGAACAGACCCGAAGGTCGGGTGAACAGTAAATCGGGTAGACCCATTTCGGTCCAAAGATGGACTTCCGAATGGCATCAAACGATCTCCAAAAATTCGCAAATTAAATTATGTTATATACCAAGATGTTGGGAACAACTTTCATGAAGAAACCTTTCTCAAATGCTGCCCACAAAATTCTCTACAAAAATAGAAAATCAGGCAGGTACAGTAACCGCGAATTTGCGATTCACCCCGAACCTCACGAATTTAAACCCGAACCAATTTCTACCGAATTCCAACCGCCAAAACTCAATTCCCGACGTCTAATCCAACCCGCAACAACCACTATAAGCCATACTCAGCCACCAATAGCCATGAACAACCACAAATAACCATGATCAAGATCTTAATCAACCTCTAATCGCCCTAAACCGCACCCAAACGAGTCCGAAAAATACCCGACGTCCTAGGCGAGGTTTAGGGAGCGACTTACCCGAACTCTAGACTAACTCGGCTAGAGCGGTAAGGGGGAACGGCTGGCCGGCGGTGATCGGCGGTGGCGGCTTGCTCCGGCGATGCTCCGGCGACGATCGGCGGTCCAAGGCCGAGAGAAAGATGAGAGGAGTTATTGGTGAGGGAGAGAGGGAGAGTGTTCTGTTGGTGGGGGGGGCTGCATGAGAAGAGAAGAATGAGGGAGAGAGAGAAATTTTTTGTCTTAAAGGGGGTTTGACCACTTTTTTCTAAATTCTCATATTGCCCCTCATTCACTTGGTCAATATTCTCCCAAACCAAAATATCTAAGGGCATTTTGGTCTTTCAATTGGCTGATATTTATCCACAAATAAATCCCCAAATTTAATTTCCAAAATCTCCAAAATTTGGAATACCCAATAATAGGCCTAGGGGCAAAGTCGTAACTTTCCAGTCCCGGGCCGAATTTCCATTTTTCGACCATACCAACCCCAAATATCATTGGCCACACTAAAATGACGTCGTCCTCGTAAAAATAGTTGCGCACGATCTCAAAAATCGACAGCCAAGTCCGGATCCAATTTCGCAATCAAAATCGCCCAATCTCAATTTTAGGGTCTCTCACTAACGGGCGGCTGATTAGGGATTACGTGTATCGACCTAGGGTTATTCGAGTCATGGCGACCTCAATCGTCATCGAAGGTCGACTCATGATCGAGTTCTTAGGTCCACATTTCCCTAGGTAGCCATTCCCTAAAGGTTAGTATCTCGAGAATGATCAGTTCCGGGCGAGACTTACTAAAATGAAATGGGAAATAATATCTATTTCATTGATTCCGGAAATAGGTCGAAATTCAGGATATTACATATTATGTATGCTCAAGTATGTACTAGACCAGATATTGCTTTTGCAACAGGACTTTTAGGCAGATATCAGTCAAATCCAGGACACGATCATTGGGTTGCTGCCAAGAAGGTTTTGAGGTACTTAAAGAGGATAAAAGATTATATGCTGATTTACAAACATGTTCAGGACCTACAGCTGGTTGGGTATTCGGATTCAGACTTTGCTGGTTGTCAGGATGAAAAGAAGTCGACAACAGGTTACATCTTTAAGTTAGCAGGAGGTGCAGTATCATGGAAAAGTGAAAAATAGAAATCAATGACATCCTCTACCATGCAAGCGGAGTTTGTAGCATGCTTTTCGGCCGCTACTCAGGCAATTTGGCTCCGAAACCTCATTAAGGAGTTGACCATATTTGATTTTGTGGATAGACCCATACATTTGTATTGTGACAATAACTCTGCAGTGTTGTTTGTTAACAACAACAGAGGTCTCAAAGGGTCTAAGCATATGGAGGTCAAGTACTTGACTATAAAAGAAAAAGTTCAGGATGGTGACATTGCAGTAGAGCACATTTCAACAGATGATATGATTGAAGATCCGCTAACTAAAGGCCTTCGCCCTTGTGTATTTGATCGACATGTCATTAACATGGGCTTAGGAGTATCATGGGATACTGTCAATTAGTGGGAGCTTTTTAATTTTATGTTGCTTTTATAAAGTTTGTATATGATTTCGTTACATTTTTGTAATATTTGAATATGTATCAACTCTTTTGCATTCAATGAGGTATTTGTGAATGTAGATTTGTCAAGTTGAGTACATCTATTTGATGAAAATCTCGAGGCATTGTGTAAACCTTGAGTACAGGCTATGGGGCATTCTTGGTATTAGCCTTAATAATATGTCTTGTTACACATAAAGTACAGTTAACTATCAAGCTAAGACATATGCAGGTTCGTTGGAACCATGAAAGATATTCTCTGATGACACACTAGGTTTTGTGACATTTAAGAAGAGAGAATTTGGACTAACAAAATGGATAACACATGAAGTATTACTCATTATGAGGTATTGTCCATTTGACACACCACCATATTGAATCCATATCAGTAAAGTTGAAAGTACTCGTGACCATGGAAGGCTCTGCATGAGTACATGCAGTTACCACCATGATTCGGTGTTCGAGATTTTATGGGATCGGATTAACTATTAAGAATAATCTCTAGACCAATATGAAGGTGCGCACACAGTTCTGTTTCAATTAATATCGCCCAAGTGGGAGAATGTAAGAATTTTCTAATGTGCGCTTTATTAATTGAAATTAACTGAATTACTTTGGTCTAATAAAGGTAAGATATATGGGTTCTTAATAAGTCTAATATGGGGCTGGCTAGTGTGGGCCGAGTACAGCCCGGCCCGTAATGAGAGGGCCCGCCCGGCCCGTAATGAGAGGGCCCGTGGTCGGAGACTCTATAAATAGCACTCAAGTCCCTCCCCTAACCTGATGATGCACAATTTGACTCACATACGGATCAACAGAGAACTTTCTTCTCGTGAGTGGCAATTTCATTAGGCCAGTGTTCTAATGAAGGGTATAGGGGAGAAGATCTTGTGTTCGTGTTCGGAAACCGTCGCAAATTCCGCGTCAAGTACCATGGATTCCAAACCAGGTACGCAAATCGACAATTTCTCCATTAGCGTGTTTCGGTTTTCTGAATATGGTGATCCTGGGCATGCCATTTTCGTGGCCAACACGGGGACCTCGGCAGCAAATGGAATTGTCGGATTTTTTGGGTCCGTTTGCACGCTTGTACGTACAAAAGAACACATTCCATGTCCGGATGTACTCGACCGGATTGCAAGGAGACTGGTTTCGTCTGCAATCCATCCACAATGTCGCAAAGTACGGTTTGGACAAGACAGAAAGCCGAGCCTTAGAAACGCACATGAATCTATGACCAGACACTTCACCGGCAATGACATTGAGTATTGTACTGATCACATCCGGTGGAAGATACGGGATAGCGATGCCATGATAATCGTATGGATCGGGAAAGAACAAGGACAAGACCTAGTACAGTGTCTTATGATATGTGGAAGCCAAACATATATGATGATATGTTTTGCCCCAAAACTGAATAACTTTATATGTGTAATGCCAGCTCAGTCGATTAGGGTTGGAATGTGCTCTGTGTTCTGTCATTTAATTTTTTAATTTTAATCTTTTCTTTAATTTCTAGCGTTCCTGATGTCGCGCCTATTTGGTGCCCTTTCAGCCATAGTATAAAAATTAAAAGAAAAATAAATATGAAAAAGCTGCACGGATTTTCCGTTCAAGAAAAATCAACAAGGTTAACAGAAGAACTAACGTAAAGAATGACGAGAAGTTTTAGGATTTGAATGACCCAAAAAAAAAGTTTATGAACTAAAGTGACGGATCAGCACATGGTTTAGAACTTCCACTAACGTTATCCTTTGATTTGTCTTACAGTATATACACCTTAATTCATTTCAGACAATAAGATCAATATATGTTCTCCATGAAATGTAATTAGTTTGAGTGTCGAATGGAAGTGTAACCTGTGAACAAACTGAGGAATTCCAAGTTTGATGACAAAGTAATAATCTTCTATAGATCGTGCCTTCGTCAAGAACCAAATAAAAGGAAAAAACTTGGTATTCAGAAAGAAAAGGTAGAACATATTCATCCTCAGTTTAGAAATTTGACCATCCATAGGAAATAAAATTGCACCTGCGACATTCATGAGTTCATATATAAAAAATCTAGAAGACAAATTTTTGTAAATTTTAAAACGGCAACCATATCTAAATTATAAATTACACATATAGTTTTTTTTTTTTTTTGGTCTGAATTACACATATAGTTGATAAGCGCCAAATTTAGACAATAAGATCTTAGGGAATACAATAAAATGCATAGAACAACATCCAAACTACGAAAGCAACAGATGATTATCTACTTCTGAAAAGCATATGTAAATTTCTGTAAATGTATGAAGCCTAAATCTTTATTTATGGTTGAGTATAGTCAACAGTGAATCTAGACCCGCTTGGTTCCTGAGAGTAGGATCTCCTTCTCCCAAATCAATGACATCAAAAGATGACTCCATGCCGCCTCCCTGGATTCCAACCTCACTAATCTGCATATCCTCCACATCACAGCACATCAACTTCTCATCAACCATGCGAAGCAACATCTTGCCATGCCCGGTAAGTCCCAAGGCCGCCCGGACCGTTGACCCGATTGGTAGCACAATGTGATGCTGCTTAGTCCAGGACTCGGTCACGCCGTACTCCTTCATCACCCAAATGCCGCATTCCTCTCGGTTCCATATGCCGAAAGCAATCAGAGCCAGGGAACCATGTGACACCGAGAGTGTTGCTTTGCCTCTCGGATTCAGGGAGAATTGCAAGAGATTTTCCAATCGGGGCAGCTCGATGACTTCTCCGAATGCTTCCTCCTTCATATCAAAGGCCACGATTGAGTTGTAAGGTGCATCCGCTGCAGGCGCCGCGAGCCAATGCGCAGAACCGTTGACAAATGCTCGTGAATTGCCGCGGACAATCCAGGTGAAACTGGGCCTGCCCAGGCTCTTCCATGTGTCACTGCGTAGGCTATAAACCTCGACAAGCCATGGCCTTATTGGAGAATCAGCTTCTCTCACAACGCCACAAGAATAAGTAATCCTCACGACCTTGTAATCCCGGGCATTCAGCTCATACCCGAAACTGTGGACGAGATACTGATTGCAGCATGCTTAATTGTAGCCCTGAATTAGGGAATCAGTGCAAACGGGCCAACGGTGGCACTGGACGCAACCCTTGTTGCCAAGGGCCTTGACTTCACCTGTGAACGGGCTCCACAGGATAATGGCTTGCCTGCTCGCACGGCGGCGTGTGTATGAAAGCCCAGTCAAGCAAATTAGAGAGCCGTCGCGGGACAAACCGATCACGGATACCAAAAACCATTTGTCCCCTACAGGTAGGTTCAAATTTTTCATCCCGATGGACACGTTTTCAAACACCAAAGAGCACTGGTCGCGATTTTCCCATTCCAACGGGACCACTAGGAGGGAAGTCCCGCTACGATTCAACCACATTGTCACGAAGAACGGTTCGGACAACAGTGAACACCATGACTTGGAGACGCACCGGAACCGGATGAGAGACTGGGCTGGTAAGCAAGCGAGGATTTCGACCATAACATTGGATGGAATGATACCGGAGAGCGATTCCATGGTACTCATATGGATGGGGAGAAAGAGTGCTAGGAATTAAAGAGGACGAGAGCAAGAAACAGAGTCACACTCATTGATCTTGCAATTAGACAAAACAAGTGAGAAAATTTGTGGGACTTTGGTGAAGCATAGTTGATACATGTCTGTGGTGACTGATGTAGCCGTTAGTTAAATAGGCAAAAGACTGCCAAAAAATTAATAAAATCTCCAAATAAAGAAAAACATGGATGTAGTTAGAATTACTGCTAGGATACTATGAAGGAAAAGAAAATCTCAAACTTAGGTTGGTTTTAAGGAAGGCAATCTGATTCTCCATTTCACACAATTCATGATTTTGTTCCTGATTCTATCCCATATACGTCCTAACAAAAAGAGCAACTTCTAATTAAGTTGCCTTTAAAATATGAGAAGGTATTTTATTAGTAGGGATATTATGTGGCAATGCCACGTGACGAAGCTAGATAGTGGCATGTGAGAATTTTCGTATTCTAATATATAATTGGTTGCGAGACACACCACATGGAAAATATGGGTTGGTTACACCAAGTCGGCCATGTAAATGCTATGTAAAATGCATCTTTGAAAGGAGAACACGACTTTTTTATTTGTCACTAGCTCAAGAATATGATTGAAATCGATCAGCTAAAACCAAAAATCAACTTTTGGTGAAAGGTATGATATTAATTGGGATCAATCCCGATTTCTAGGGAAACACACACACACACACACACACATATATATATATATATATATATATATAAGTAAATATTTAGTTTTGCAACGACAACTATTTCTAAATGATATACTACATAAATTTATTTGTCATAATAATTCTTACCCATCTTAGTGGATAGGTTCCGAACTTGCATGATAAGCATCTTAGGGGATATTGAAAAATGGGCACATTAAAACTAAAAAAAATCTAGATGATTATCTATTATAGAAAAAGCATATGTAGATTTTCTGTGAATATATGAAACCTAACTCTTTATTGGAGGTCGAGTATGGTCAACGGTGAACCTCGACCCACTCGGTTCCTAAGAGTGGGATCTGCTCCTCCCAAATCAATGACATCAAAAGATGACTCAGGGCCGCCTGCCTGGATTCCAACCTCACTTGTCTGCATATCCTCCACATCACAACACACCAACTTCTTGTCAACCATGCGAAACAACATCTTGCCACGCCCGGTAAGTCCCAACGCCGCTTGGACCGTCGACCCGATAGGTACCACAATGTGATGCTGCTTGGTCCAGGAGTTGGCCACTCCGTACTCCTTCATCACCCAAATTCCACATTCCTCTTGGTTCCATACACTGAAAGCAATCAAAGCCAGCCAACCGCATGACACCGAGAGTGTCGCTTTGCCTCTCGGATTCAGAGAGAATTCCGAGAGATTTTCCAATTGGGGCAGCTCGATGACTTCTCCAAATGATTCCTTCTCCATACCGAAGGCCGCGATTGAGTTGTAAGGCGCGTCCTCTGTAGGCGCCATGAGCCAATGCGCAGATCCGTTAACAAATGCCCGCGAATTGCCACGAATCGTCCATGTGAAATCGGGCATGCTCAGGCTCGTCCATGCATCCCTGCCTAGGCTATAAACCTCGATATGCCATGGTCTAAGAGGAGAAACAGCTCGCCTCGCAACGCCACCCGAATAAGTAATCCTCACGACCTTGTAGTCCCGGGCATTTGGCTCGTACCTAAACCGTGGACATTGTAGTGACTGCAGCATCCCGAATTGTAGCCCTGAATTAGAGATTCGGAACAAAGGGGCCTATGGTGGCAATAGATGTAACCCTCGTTGTCAAGGGCCTTGACTTCGCCCGTGAACGGAGGCCACAGGATAACAGTTTGCTTGCTCTCACAATGGCTTACGTAAGAAAGACCGGTCAAGCAAACTAGATTGCCGTCGCCAGACGAACCGACCACAGATAACGAAAACCATCTGTTCCCCAGTGGCAGCCTCAAATTCTCCTTCCCGATGGACACGTTTTCAAACACTAAAGAGCATTTGTCACGATTTTCCCATTCCAACGGGACCACCAGTAGGGAAGTCCCGCTGCAATTCAACCACTTCTTCACGAAGCATGGCTCGGACAAGAGTGAACGCCACGACTTGGAGACGCACCGGAACCGCACAAGAGACCGGGCTGGTAAGCAAGTGAGTATTTCGACCATAACTTTGAATGGAAAGATACCGGAGAGCGATGCCATGGTACTCATGTGGACCGGGAGACAGATTGGTAGGAACTAAAGAGGACAAGCAAGAAGCAGTATCAGTCAGACTCACTGATTTTGCAATTAGTCAAAACTTGCGAGAAAATCTGCGGGACTTTGGTTGAATAAGCAAAAGACGGCCAAAATATTAAGAAAAATAACTAAATAAGGAAAAACATGGGTATAAATAAGATACTGTGGAGGAAAAGAAAAATCTGACACTTAGGTTGGTTTGAAGGAAGGCAATCTGATTCTCCATCTACATAATACATGATTTTGTTCCGGATTCTATCCCAAATACGTCCGGACAATGAGAGCAACTTGTAATTAAGTCATCTTTAAAAGATGAGAAGGTAGTTTGTGTGTCAGAGGTATCAAGTGACAATGGCACGTATGAACTAAGACGATGACGCGTGAGAATTTTCAAATTCTAATGCATAGTTGGTTGCGAGGCACACCACGTGGACAATGTGGATTGGTCACCCCATCGGCCATGTCAACGATACGTTAAATGCTTCCTCGAAAGGAGAACACTATTTTTTGATTCATTACAGCTCAAGAATATGAATGACATCAATAAAAAAAAAAAAACATTAGTAAGTGGTTCGAGCAAGAGTAGGTAACAAAAACTAGCTGGTAACTTCGTCAAGAAATTTGGTAAGCACATCAAATAAGGAGTATTATCACAAAATAGTTGGTAATTTCAATAGAATTGATATGTGATTAGAGAATTTGATAATTCCAAAACGACAGAATCAACGTTGGTAATATGATAAGTGGCTAAAATATAATTTGATAATCTCAAACTAGTTGATAACATAATAAAGTTAGCAGTTTTGTATGAGAGTTGGTAACTTCAACATGTTGATATGTTGGGAAAATAGTTTTGATAATTTATTGGTATGGTTACTAACTTGTTAATAATCAAATAAATGTCAGTAATATAATATAGGAGGATGCGTGTCACGGTTCCTTGACTCTCAGCACAATAACAGTGTCGGACCACAATTTTTTCTTAGGCAACTGGATTAACCTATTTTGGTGGCGGGAGAAGTTTGTGTTGAAATTCCCATAATAAATTTCTGTAGCTGTAATATTAGGGGTCATTGGTTCCCGATCCAATCCGGTCCCATCCAGGAACCGGGAACTGGAACAGTAGGATCAGTTCCTAGTTAGTGGAATCGGGAACTATATCGTCTGGTCTGGAGTCCGGACCAGACCGGTCTAATTCTCGGATGGTTCAATGGAACCGGTGGATTCATAATAATTCGTGTTCTTTCTCTCAGCTTGAAGCTCTGTGGGTCAGTGCGATGAGCAAACGGGCTCGAGTCTGCAGCGCAATGAATGGGAGAGGCATGCAGGGGAATGGGATTTTTATTTTTGTATTCATTTTTTTTTTGTCTTTTTGGGGCAATATGTATATTTGCACTAGAGTAAAAGGCATTATAGAAGATGAAGATTATTCACTTTTTTTTCATTTTTTGTGCTGTTGGTTCTTGACGTCTTTCCCGGGCAATATTCTTGTGGATTTGTTGTCTGTTCTTGAAAACCAGGGGCTCAGCTCAGCTGAGCTCCTCCTACTATTTGTTAACACCTAAATTTTAGCTAAATATTTAGTGATAAATTACAAAAAAAAATTATGGATTAATTCTTAACCCTAAAAAGAAAATAGTATAATTAAAGGGTCGTACTTTTTCTATTCCCTTTTTTATTAAAACACTCCTCAACACTGTAATTTAACTATATTGTCCTTGGTGGGTCCCACTTTTAGCATCCATCTTCCGCGTATGTTCTAAGAAATGTTCCATCTTTGCTAGTCGTATCCCTTTTTTAAATTTTCTATTTCTTTTCTTATGAGTCTTACGTTCACCTTCATTTATCTTCTTCCTTCTCTAGCAATAAAGAGGCAGAGAAATTCCACGCTTGTGTTGGCGGAGGCAGCTAAGATGGTCCTCATGACCCACGATAACACTTTCTCAAGTTGCTAAGCGAAGGCACTATGCCATATATATGTCTTATGGCAACAAGGGGATCGTGTTTGCAAAGAATGACACATGCTGACGAGACATGAGAAGGATGTGTACTCTGCATTTAATAAGCCCGTCACTGGTGAAGGCGTTCATGCCATGAGGAGGAGAAGCTAGTAAGGGTGATGGGGAGGTTGAGGGCGGCGGCCTTGAGGCATACCCTTTGCGCTCGGGAACGCTTTATCGAAAACCCCTTCTCTGCACAAAAAATCAATAAGATTCACAAAAGCAACGTTGCTCACAAGCAAATCCTCTTGACATTTCATTACCTCTCAGAGCCTGAGAATCAACTTACTCGCCTTCTCCCTATCTAGCTGTCGAAAAAATCCATTGACCAATGTTCTATATTTCCAACAATAGGGCCTTATACTGTCTTTAACCATTTCATCAAGCAGTTTTTGTGCAGCCCTCACTTTGCACTCCTTACATTACCCATTGATCAAAGTAGTGTAAGTAATGTAGCTCAAACAATGCCCTTGCTCCTCATATCTAGAAACATTATAAGCCTATAACCTAGTCTCAAAATATAGCTCCATTGATCAATCAACGAGTTAAAATTAGTTCATGAACAAATGTTTGGCATCAACCAAACACCCAATGACCTACAACAGGGCCTCGAGAATCTAGTAATATAGCACTGATAATGTTCGTCCTAGACAATAAACAAACGAAACGAAGGAGGCAAACCAATGGTGGGCCTCCTTGAACCGTTTTACGTCACAAAGAGCATGAACTACTCTATTGAGGTTGAGCGAGTTGGATCGGTTGTTGTGGAGACGGAGGTGGTCAAGGAGGCGGAGGGCTTCGTCAACGTCCCAATGGTGGGTTGATGTGGCCCCTGACTAGGATATGCGAGCACGAGGACATGACCCTTTTCTTCTAATTTTCTATTTCTCTGCCTCTTGAGAGAAAACAGAAAGAAAGAAGAAGAGTAAGGAAAGTGAACATGGGACCCACAAGAAAATAAATAGAAAATAAATACAAAAAAGGGACACGACTAAAAATGGGGGGCACTTGTTTAAAACAATGGCCGAGAGATGATAAACAAGTGGGATCTACGTAAGGCAATATTGTCAGGACACTATGTTAAGAGGTGTTTTAACCAAAGAGAGAGTGGAAAAAGCGTAGGCCTAATTAAATCGCATAACATGTAGATACTAGGTCCATTTACATTAATAAAATTTATTTGGACCATATTTAAATTTTTAAAAAATTAAAATTAAAATTTTCTTTTAAATAAATAAAGAACTTCCTTTCTTCGTGCCCGAGCCCTGCTCGGCCCACTCCCCCTCTCTCCTTCTTCGCACGTGGTCTGACCAAAACAGGGCTACGGCGGGCGGCGGGCGGAAGCCATGGCCTGCGGAGGGAGGGTGCTAGCCACAAGTTCAAAGCCTAGCTTAGCTGGAAACGGACAACCTAACTTGGTCCCGAGGAGAGAGGCGATGGCAGGGGGGCTCACCGGTGAAATTTCTTAAAAAAGATAGAGAGGCGCTTCTGTGGAAAAGGGGGACCGGAACAAAGGGAGAGGAGCAGAGAGTGTGAAAGAGAGGAAGGTGAGTGGTGAGAGGGAGAGAAAAGAAGCTGAAGAGGTTTTCGGTCAATGCTGGTTGGTTGTCATGACTCTCGGCTCGAGTTTGAGTCTCAGTCAGTTTGATTTTTTCCCCTGTCAGCCAGTAGGGGTGTGCAACCGGACCGGGTTTACCCGGAAACCGGACCGGCCCACCCGAAAAACAGGTCCGGGAACCGGTTCTAACAAGAACTAGTCTGGGAATCGGTTCCATTTTTTGGGAATCGGTTAGAACCGGTCCGGTTTCCGGTTCTAAGTAAAAACCAACCCGAACCGGTTTTAGAACCAGTTTTAGAACCAGTTTTGAGATAATGTAAAAAAAAGTAAAAAACCTAGATCACGTTACCCTACTTCACCGGTTTTAGAACCGGTTTCCTATTTAATATTGAGATCTGTTTCACAACTATAAGCGAAACAGCACGGCCCTTAAAGTCATCTAAATATTGTGTGATTCAAATGAGATATATAGACATTTCTCTAGTGAGAGTAGATGCTTTACTACTAAGTCTCTTGATTTTCCTTTCAAGATATTTCATTCGGAAACAAAAGTGTGGAGTTCTCTCATCATGACGCAAAATAAAGAGCTAAACATGTTGAACGGATTCCCTGGAAATGTGACTCTTAAAGATTTATTTGATTGGACTATGTCTTGCCACATAATGTTTTTGGATTGTTGATTTTGGTGGATTGTAATTTCAATTGCTCATTTTG
This sequence comes from Syzygium syzygioides, assembly GCA_031216285.1. NCBI lineage: Eukaryota > Viridiplantae > Streptophyta > Magnoliopsida > Myrtales > Myrtaceae > Syzygium > Syzygium syzygioides. The sequence goes on along the minus strand of CM062244.1, from coordinate 15,680,102 downwards.
AGGATTGTTATTTTTGGCGGATAGTGGTTTTTGTTATTCATCTTTTACTTTGAATCGTTTCATTGCTACCTATATTATTTTGTTGGAAAAAAATGAAACCGGAAAAAGGAACAAAAAAAATAGGTTCTTGAGTAGACCCTAAACCAGACAGGAAAAATAGGGTCGGTTCCAAAACAGGGTCTAGGGAAAATAGGGTTGGTTTCAGGTTCCAAAAATTGAGAACCGGTTATAACAGGGTTGGTTTCAGGTTCCAAGTCTGAACCCAATCTATCTTGGAACCGATCACCCCTATCAGCCAGTGCACTCCAACTGCTCGATAAAATGCCTGAGTTAGATTTATTTCCAGTCCTTCATTTGTCGCCGAACCTGCGTTCCCGTGTGATGCTCACCTTCCTCTATTGTTGCATTCTTGCGTTTTCTGTTGTTTGGGGCCGAGGCAAGCCGCTCATGGTTTTCACTCGCCCCGCCCTTTCCCTTTTTGTTTGTTTTGGCATTCGGCCGTGGGGTATAGCCCTCGACCGGTGGTGTTAAGGTCAGTCAAGGACTGGCACTAGACAGGCATTGAAGGACTGTCGGCTTCGGTGGGGGTGGTCGCCTCACGCAGAGGCCGATCATTAGGCCGTGCCGCTTTTGCCAGGTGGAGGCCAAGGCAATGCAAGGGCACGCGCGTGCAACCGGGACGAGACGAGCGGCACCGCTCGTTTGGGCCGTCTCTGTCGTGGCTGCCGAGGGGCGGGGGCATCAGGAGAAGCATGCAAGTCGGGGTTGGCTAGGCTTGGGTCCGGGTTGGGCTCGGCTTGCGGGTTTGGCAAACTCGGGTTGGACATGTATGGGTTTGTTTTGTCTGTTGGGTCAGGCTAAAAAAGAAAAATTTGTAGTGAGTTCGGCTTGGTTTGGGCTCTTTTTGAGAGAGTTTACGCTTGGCCGAACTGGGCTCATGCGTTATGCCCTGTCCAACCAAGCGCCTAGGGTCTTGTGACCCGAGGTCAGTCCCAACCCGAACCGGATCCGAACATCCAACCAGGGTCCCCTTTTTTAGATTAAAAATTACTTTCCTTTCTCTAAATACATATTCTAGAAAATTTAAAATATATATTTTTTAGAAAAAATTTTAAAAAATTACAAATAAAAAATAAAAAAATTTCAAAAAAAATTATTTTTTCTAAAAATTAGGAAAAGGCTTATAAACTAGATTTTGAGTAGTTTTTCTTAAAAATGTGTGAAAATCTATCGTAAGAAAATTGTGCTCATAATTGAACAAGCTCTGTAGGCTTCTTCACTATAAGATTTTGAATGATCTTGGAGATAAATGCCGGGTCATTGTTTGCGCATTTCTATTTTGATTATTACTTGATTGCGCACTTTCGATATACTGATTTTGAATGATCGTCCGCTATTTTAGTTGGAGCTGAAGGCGTGAAGGAAGATCTGTGATTCACGAACTATGAAGACCGTTAGGTTTAGTTTTTATTTTTAGTATTTTACATATTTGTAGACATTAAAAATAAAAAATAAAAACAGTCAGTTTGGTCGGGCAATCTGTGTAGGCAGTTCCAATCATAGAACCGGGAACCAGACTCGTGCCCCTATGAACCACCCAAAACAAGCCGATTCGGTTTGGTTCAGGGGGTTCCCGATCTGGTTGATCCGTTTTGTTCACTCCAATGTAATATTGCAGCAAGAAAGAGATTTCACAAAGTGCAATTACTTCAATGAAACAAAGGGTGTGATTATAAAAATACTCGAGGAAAGAAATAGAAATCAAGATAATAACTAGAAATTATTTGATTGTGGTTGAAATGATTTGTTAAATCGAGATATCATTTTTTGACATTATTTATTCATTTTCAAAGTTTGTGGAAATAAATATTGGTTATATTGGAACGTTTACAAAGGTATTAATAATCAAATAAATTTGGCAGTGACATAGCAGGAGAAGATTGAAAAGTAGTCTAGTTTCTCCATGAATTTGATTTGCTCATAACAAATCGCGGGACACTTCGATGATACCCCAGGAGGACGAACTTCTAAAACCTAACCAACAATTTCTTTCTAGCAATAAACCAAGATAAGACAGATGAAAATCTAGTTAACTTTTTACCTTACACTACTTAAATTCTCAAACATACAAAAAATGTCATCTATTATTATTTGGAAGATGAAAACTAAAGAGATGGTGGCAAGAAACTAACAAGAGGGGCCTGAGAAGTATCTGAAAACTGTCCATAATGAGAAGAGAAAACTGAGAAAGATAAACGGGTGAGAGAGAAGATAGGGCATACTATTTGTTTACACCAAAAAGTGAAAAAAATCATGGAAATAGGCATCGGGAGCTTTGGCGTCAGTAACTTACCGATTGTTCGCAACTTACCGATAGTAGGTGAGCAGAGGATTGGCATCAGCAACTTACCGATAGTTAGGTGTCAATAACAAAACTGCTTATGGATAAGAGTAGTTATTTGAACATGGAGAGTGCCTAAAAAATAGGAAGATAATAACCACCGTTAGGAAGTTACTTTTTATTTAAAATTTAAAGTTGTAAACGCTTGTACGAGATTATAAATATCCCAAGTTTGTATATTGTAAAGGCCCCCCAAAAAAATCAACAATAGAACTCACATTCTTCATCAATTTATCTTTCTTTTATCTTTACATTTCCTGTACTCGTACCTTTACATTTGACCAAGGCCATTATTTTCCTGCAATTTACAAGCTTTAATTCTTTAGGAGTAGTTCTAATGCTCAGATTCACGTCGCCGAGTAATCCTCTGATATGAATCTTCATCCTTGGTGCTTCGTCATCGAGTCAACTCCCGGCGTAGTACCGCCACTCTTTCAAGCTTCGTCCTCGAGTCAAATTCCGTCGAAGTTTATTTCGATAGTACTTCCTAAACTTTTCCGTTGAGTCAAACTCCGGTTTGGTTTAGGTTTGTACAATTCCACATTGATTTTTATGATTGCTTGGATATTTCCAGTCAAATCACCACGGAACCTGTCCTTCAATTAAAAGCTGAAGATCCATTTTCAGTGTTTGTTTCTTTACGGATTAAATTACGGAGAAACAAATTGGCACGTCCAGTGGGACGAATGTGGCTGATTCGAGGAATTATGAAGGTACGTACTCAACTTGATCCTGACCATCTTGGTGGTGTTCTGGGTTATCATCTGCATAATTAGTGGGACAAGTAACAAGAAGGAGGTGTCAACATCCCAAAGTAATTACCGATGAGCAAAGAAAACAGTTGGAGACGAAAATTCGATCGTAATGGCTTCTATAAGGAGGATACAGAATTGGCCCAACCAACAAATGAGACTCCACAAATTGCAGCAGCAGATGATGTTGAGTCAAGTTCTACACCTTCTATGTTAGTGAATTCAAAACCGATGCGAAAGGATCAGGGGGCAGGATGGTCAACGACTTGTATGCTCTTCAAATGACAAAATATGAGGATTCGACTTTTGTCAAGTAGCAGAAAATTTACCAATGCCAGGGGGCAAATTCAGCTTCTATCAAGTAGCAGAAGAGTTACGGGGCACCTAAAGGCCATTAGTTAAAAGAATCGAATGATTGGTAAATCATTCAATTCTTTTAAGGGGGCATATGTTTACACCAAAAAGTGAAAAAAAATCATGGAAATAGGCATCGAGAGCTTTGGCGTCAGTAACTTACCGATAATTCGCAACTTACCGATAGTGGGTGAGCAAAGGATTGGCATCAGCAACAACTACAAAAAAACATGGTTTTGCGATGAATTTTGCGACGAAAGATTTGCAAAAATCCGTCGCAAGTCGAATTTGCGACGAATTTAGCGATAGAAAAAATTCCGTCGCTACTAGGTCGTCGCAAAATTTTGCGACGGAAAAAAATAGTCGCAAATAATTCGCCACAAAATTCATCGCAAATTAGCCACGAACACTATCTGTCGCAAATATTTCATCGCAAATTTCATCGCAAATTAGCCACGAAAAAAAATTCATCATAAATTAGCCACGAACACTATCAGTCGCAAAATTCGTCGCAAATTAGCCACGAACTTTATTTGTCGCAAGTTCCGTCGCAAATGTAGTTGCAAAATTCGTCGCAAATATCGACGCAAATTTCGTCACAAATTTAGTCGCACATTTCATCGCAAAATTCGTTGCTAATTTGCCACGAACTATATTCGTCACAAAATTCGTCGCTAATTTGTAAAAAAATAATTTGTTTGGTCAGTAATTTGCGGCAAACTTTTTCGCAGCAAAATTTGTCGCTAATTTGCCACCAAATTTTTTTGCTTTTGCCATTAACATTATTCATGAACAAATTTAGCGATGATTTTTTATTAATTCTTTTGTGACGAACTCTGCAACGAATATCGTTTAGGGACGAAATTAGCGACGAAATTTTATTTTTGCAACGAACTTTTGTAATTTATGATCGTACGATAAAATCATTTATTTTATTTTTTGATTTTAAACCTAATTAAAAGCAAACTTAATTTTTGGAACTTATATTTAACATTGATTAAGCACTTAATAACATCAAAATATTATAATAATATGAAAATGAAATACATTCATCTACATTTTCCACAAGAATGACATAAATAAATAACCAAACTGAAAGGTAGATCCTTCCTCTTCAAGATAGTCCTTCTCAATTGACGAACAATCCAACCAAAAGGTGTTCTCAACCTTGTTATCAGAAAAAAGTTCACAGAATATGTTCTTGGCTCCACCAAGTCTAGCAGCCAAACTTTCTAACCTTCTCCATGTCAACTTAAGTAGCTTCATGTCAATGGTTGTAGGTGAAGGTCCTAGATTTGACATACCAAGACACTTCCTCTTGTCTAAATCATGCAGTGGTCTTCTGCTTCTAGTAACCTCTTGAAGCAAATGATTGCCATTAATCTCCACAGAGGGAGTATTTGTTAAACAAACTTGTCCTGATATATGATTATCGTGGGGCACCTGGAATCGCGCTAACAAAAGTTTACTACCCAGAAATAGATGCAATCAACCAAAATGATGATAACAAGTTGTCACTAATAACACTCAAAAACAAAAGGCCACAGAAAACTCGAATCTTCTTCTGAACAATGGCAACATATTACATAAGGGAGGTAAAAAAGGGAGTCTCAGACAAACCTTCCCCCAACAACCCAATGAAAAACCAAAATATGTACAGTTGCTCGAAATAAGTTTCCCTTACCAGTAAAATGAGCATATCTCCTTCTGAAGAAAGAGGAGCTTGATCTCAACCAATAATCTTCTGTTATTCCCCTGAAATTCTCAAAAATCTATCTCCCATGACAAGTCGCAACACTCTTTGAGTGAAACTGGAAATTAGAAAGGTAAGTGGTGTGATAAAAAAGACATAGTACATTTGTAACTTGTACAAGAGAGAATCTAAAGCACCTGCACACCATAATGAGGCCAAGTAGAATGCATAATGGCCATAAGGACTTTTTTGCTTCATACATGATAGTTGCGGTGGATGCGTTGTAATTTATCTGTCATACCTGTCCAGAGTATGCACGAAGAATCGTGTAAAGCTTTGACTTTAGATTGTCACCTATAAATTTTTGCCCTGTCGCTTGTCATTGAATAGGTCTTTGCCAATCCTTTTAAAAAAGGATCTTTGCAGTGCACTTTCATGAATAGTTTTTGGAAGAGAATATACCAAAGAATGAACAACACTACACCTAAAGCATAAAGCACATGCCCTTAGCTTTTGGATGATAAAACCTAAATTTTTCTCCTCCGAGCCTTGGACACCCAAAATAAAAATCCAACTAAAACAAGGATCTGAATTTGAAAACAATCATTCGTTTTGCAAGAAACGACAGCTTCTCAACATCCAGTTCAATGAAAGTCTATATGCATCGCAAGCTAATTGATCTTAATTGATTAGGAAAACATGGACATTAGATGAAAATATGCTTGAGTAGAGGGCCTTGTCTTGCGTTGTCCATAATCCACCTCTAAGTGACTGGTGCAACCAATTCTCTAATCTAGATGTGACAGATTATGACCTTGACTTACCTGAACAGTCTATTCATTGGTTTGAGAATGTGTGTCAAAACAGCGAAGCGTCAAGCCATCTGTCCATTTCTTCTTGTGAAGATTAAGTAGCATTTTTTCCTCCAGTTCATTCTTTCTGTAATTGATGGCAATTGAGTAATAGTGTCTGTTCAGCCCATGGATCAATGCCTAAAAATATGAAGTCAACCCCATGAGATAAGATCAAAACTCAATATTCAAAGAGAGCATTATCTGGTCAGCACTCACTTGGATGGACGGTTTTTTGAGATGTCCATGGTTGGAGGTTGTCTGCCTGGGTTCTTGGCCAAGCATCATGGTTTGTGGGTTGATCAAACGGAAGGCATCAATCACCACCTTCCCTTTGACACTCTAAATGGGATCCACAACTACTGCAACCGCACGCTGATTTAAAGCCTCAAAACTCTGATTTTATAAGAACACATCACAAGTATAAAGCAGCCCTGTTAACAATTGGATCCAACTGGAAACCTATAACCAATTATAGTCTAGCAAAAAAAAAGACATAAAAAACTAATCATACACGAATGCAATAGGCTATGGTCATCAACCCACTGTAAACCATGAGGAAACAATTAAAGCTGGAAACATACCATTGGGAATGTCCTTAAGCTGTATACCACGACCCTGAAATACCAGCAAGCCATTAATCCCTTGGAAAAAATGATTAAAAAAGAGAGTCCAAGCGTGCCAGTACCTTTTCGATGGAGAAGCCTTGCTGGAGGGCATCCTAACGAGGGTAGGAGCGGAATACCGCTCCACCAATGTCCTTTCTCTAGTGGGCCGCTTGATTCCGGGCGTCACCGGATCTTTCTTTGCTGCGCTCGATTTCCTCCTCCTCTTGGGCACGCCCTGTTTCTCCATGGAGCTCCCTCCTTTCGGATTCTCCTCGCTTTCCTTCTCTTTCGGGGCGTCGTCCTCGTCGTCATCTTCGGCCGAGGCCTCCTCGTCGGAAGCCTTGGCCTCCTCCTCCTCCAGAGCGGCGATCTCTCGGTCCTTTTGATTTGCCTCCTCCGTCTCTGATTTCTCGGGGAGCTCCTCCTTGCCCTCGACGGGGGTAGGAGCCGCCGCCCCTTCAGGCTCCGCGGCCTCTAGGGCTTCGGAGGCCATGGGCGAGGAGGAGTCGCAGGAGGAAGAGCGGGGGGAAAGGGGTATTGAAAACCCTTAGCGAGCTCGAGAGGTTGGGGGGTGTGGGGGAGAGGGAAGAAGCATAAGCGAGAAGGAGAAGGAGAAACGGAAGCACATCTGATATGATCGAGAAAGAGGGAGAGAGAGGGAGAACAGTAAGCGAGAGAGACAGAGAAATTGGGGGTGAGGGCGGGCTTTGGGGCGCTTTTTTTTAATTAAATTAGCGACGAACTTTATATTTCATCGCAAATTTTAGCGACGAACCTTTTAAGTTCGTCGCAAAAATTAACGACGAACTATAAGGTTCGTCGCAAAAAGGTTTGTCGCTAATTTGCGACGAACCTTATGTTCGTCAAAAAAATTATCGACAAACTATAAGGTTCGTCGCAAATTTTTGCGACGGTCGTGGCTAATTAGCGACGGATTTAGCGACGATCTTTTAAAAAATAATTAAAAAATTCAAATTTTTTGCAAAAAAAGAAAATAAAAAAGAGAAATAAAAAATAGTTAAGAAATTCGATTTTTTTAAAATAAAAATATTTAAAAATTCTTTTATTTTTTTTATCTAAAATAAAGTCATGAGATTGAAATCATTTTCCAATAAAATCCAAACATCTGAAAACGATTTCCATCATATATCACCAAACGAATGAAAACTAAATGTATTCATGGAAAATGATTTTCCAGAAAACACTTTCCTTAATCATTAAGTTTTCCGCAAAACAAACATACCCTTAGAGTGATTATCAACTTCTCCTCTATCAAGTTTACCATATTGCATTACCAACTCCTAATTGAGTTACTTACCGATGTTTATTTTCATTTTTTTTTCTGCACCAACTTCTCTAATCTCTAACCAAACAAAACTTATGTCATTGTTTACGAACTTTTATTTACATTTCTTACCAATAATTTAAATTTACCGAGTATTATATGAAACTATCAGCCTAGCTTTCTTCGCGTGATTTGGGTAAATTTTCTCCAATCAAATCAATTAGTTTTGGATTACCAAATCTCATTTGAGTTATTAGCATTTATTTGTTATTTTCTCAAATTTACTAGCTTTTTATTAAGTTGCTACTTTTAGTTGCATTGGTTTCCAACTTTTTAAATTTATCGGCTCTTTTAGAAATTACTAACTTTTATTAGAGTAATTACTAACTTTTTTCGATCAAGTTACTAACTAGTTTTATGTTACCTTCTTTTATTTGAGTTACTTACCAATGTTTATTTGGTTTTCTATTTTGAAATGACCGACTTTTCTTATCTCTAACAAAAATACATTTCTAATTTTCTACTAGCTTTGAATTTACCTTCTATTACATGAAATTATCAACTTTTTTGTGTGCCTCATTAACTTTTGCCCAATTAAGTTACCAATTAGTTTTGGATTGTCAACTCTAATTTGAGTTGCTTACCCATTTGGATTTTTAACTGACCAATTTTTATATTGAGTTATGCTTCTTTTTGCATGACTTACTAATCCCATTTTATGATTTAATACCAATTAATTTTCTATTACTACCTGTTATTTTACTTAATTACTAACATTTATTTGATTTTTTTGTCGCTAAATCTGTCGCTAATTAGCAACAAATTTTTTTTCCGTGGCTAAATCTAAATCCGTGGCTAATTTTCCGTGGCCAAATCCTTTTTTTGACTGTTTTTCGTCGCAAATTTGCGACGAATTTTTTTTCCATTTGTGACGAATTTTTTTTCCATCGCTAAATTCGTCGCAAATTTGTGACGAATTTTTTTCCGTCACAAATTAGGGACGAATTTTTTTCCGTCGCTAAATTCGTCACAAATTTGCGACAGATTTATTTTCTGTCGCTAAATTCGTCACAAATTTGCAACGGATTTATTTTCCGTTGAAAATTTTCCACGAATTTATTTTCGGTTGCAAATTTGCGTCGGATTTTTTTTTCCATCGCAAATAAGCGATGGATTTATTTTCCGTCGCAAACTGGAGTCGAATTTTTTTTTTCCGTTGCAAATTTGAGACAGATTTTTTTTTCGGTCGCAAATTTGTGTTCAATTTTATTTCCGGCGCAAATTTGCGACGGATTTTTTTTCCGTCACAAATTTGCGATGGATTTATTTTCCATCGTAAATTTGTGATAGATTTTTTTTTCCGTCCCAAATTTGCGACAGATTTATTTTTTCCATCGCAAATTTGCGACGGACTTTTTTTTTCCGTCACAAATTTGCAACGGATCTTTTTTCCGTTGCAAATTTGCAACGGATTTTTTTTTGTCGCTAATTTGCGACCGATTTGTTTTCCGTAGAAAATTTGCGATAAATTTGTTTTTTCCGTCGCAAATTTGCGACGGATTTTTTTTTTCCATCTCAAATTTTTTCCGGCGTAAATTTGCAACGGATTTTTTTTCCCGTTGCAAATTTGTGTCTGATTTTATTTCAGGCGCAAATTTGCGATGGATTTTTTTTTCCGTCGCAAATTTGCATCCAATTTTATTTTCGGCGCAAATTTGCGATGGATTTTATTTTCGTAGCAAATTTGCTACGGATTTTTTTTTTCCGTCGCAAATTTGCGACAGATTTATTATTCCATCGCAAATTTGCAACGGATTTTGTGACGGATTTTTTTTCCGTCGCTAATTTGCGACACATTTTTATTTCGTGGCAAATTCCGTCGCAAATTAGCGACGAATAATTTTCGTCGCTAATTTGTGATGGGAAAAAATCCGTCGCAAATTAGCAACGAAAAATTTCCGTCGCAAATTTTCGTGGCAAAATCCATGTTTTTTTGTAGTGATTATTACCTTGCAAGTTCTAGATTTTAGACGCGTCGATTTCACTAGTGTACAAACAAATAGGCCGTTGACAGTGCTTGACCATTTCGTTCAGAAAACAGTGCTCCAAGTAATAACAGCTTCGATCAGTTTGGTGTCCACCTCAAACTATAGGGCGTCCGCAGAAAGAAACAGGAAGCTTTTCCATTTACAAGTTTCATTCGTGCTGGGTGTACAAAGCTTTCAAACAAAATTGTACCAAAAATATGCATTTTAAGTATCGTAACACTAGGATCCTTGTTGCAGCCCTCGGCAGTAGAACAACACCTCATACCCAAATCACAAACGCCATGGACGATAGCTATGTTTCACCATTATTTCAGAAACTTCCCAAAGACCCCAAACCGCACATGTGCTGTATGCCAAGTCGCCAAAATCCACCAAAAAGTTGCGCGTAGAATACCTTGGCTTACGATCTATGAACTGAATCTTACTAAAAGCCAACTGATCAATGTCCACGGCGAGCACATAAGTCGGACTGCGACTTGGGACCTAGAACTTGCAAGTTCAAAACAAAACTTGCCATCCGAACTACAAGAGTTGCGTCCTTTGCCACATAACTGCGAGAGGGCAGCCTTCACTCAAATCTATGGCGAGTGCAAATGACGCCGCATGACATTAATATATATGTATTGATGTGCCGTTGGTGCGGTTTCACATCAATTCATATATTTGACGAAAGGACTAATTTAAATAAAAAATATAGTTTGAGGATTTTTTTTTTCTGGTTGGGTAGTTGAAGGATTCAATTGGATAAAAAAAGAATTTAAAAATCACATTAAACAAATTGAAAGAGTATATAGTCCAAGCCTTGAACCATATATTACCGGAAAAACTTGTTATAATGTTTTTTTTTATAAATAAGCACAGGGGAGCTAATCCCTGTCATAAGCCTTAAATTAGTCATATGGGTAAATGTAACCATAGAAAAAGTCTTCGAGCAAACATTATGACAAGAAGAATCTTGCTTTTGCTGTTGCATCACTGAGATGAAACTAAAATACTTCATATATGCAGTGTAACTGTGACCAAAGTATTATCGCTTTTTCTGCCTCAAAAACTTCTCTAACAGTCTAGATAAAGTTGGACCAAGAGGAGATCTTTTCGGCTTAATGGCAAAGAAACCGAATGACTCTGTTCTGTGTCTTTTGCCCCCCTTCTCCTTTTTCTTAGTGATTGATAGTTATGGTCAGACCTCCTTTTGTGTGCATAAGATTACAATGCTTCACAGTAGGTTAAAGAATATCAGATCTTTCTTTTGTCCCCCCAAAGCTACTGTTTTCATGGTTTGCATGGTTTCTCACTATATAGTCTGGGAAGCAAACAGGACTTCTCCGATGACAGCAAGAAGGAAGAAAGCAGTCTTGATCTCGAATCTCAGGTAAGCAAATGTGAAAATACAGAGAGTACGAGGTACAAAACCATTTCATCAGAGTGGTCTCCACTTCTTGCCATGCCTAAAAGTCAAACCAACCGACCACTAGTATTCCTTCACGCCTTTTTCCGAATTCCCGATCGTTTTTTTTTTTTTTTAATTATTTATTTCTAACTTCATGATCACTCTGCATAAAAGCTGCCAAATCTAGCTTGTGGGCTTATTCTGGCACAGAATACCCTTTTCTTGGACTGGATTTTGCTGAAATCTTTGCTCTTGATTGACTGAGGAGGAAATTTTTTTTCCAAGGTTGAGAAGGAACTGAGGATGGCAGGAGCAGGGACAACATCTGCAAGTGACGATCATCTCAATGAACTCGTAATTTCAATACAAAGCAGATTTGAGGGACTATCTCGGCCATCCTACTGTTGCATCATCGTCGTTCTGGAGAGGCTCCGGAGGACCAACCAAGACGCCTACACACCCCGCGTCATTGCGATCGGACCTTATCACCATGATGATCCAAGCCGCATGCCTATGGAAGATCACAAGCTGTGGTACTTGCGGAACTTCCTCCAGCACGACCAGAATTGCCATCTCAAGGACTACATCAAGAGGGTCAAGTCCTGGGTGGATGAGGCCAGGAACTGCTACGGTAAGAAGATCAACCTCGACCCCGACCAGTTCGCCAAGATGATGCTCCTTGACAGCATCTTCGTGATCCAGCTCTTCCTGACGTACTGGAGAGGTCACAGTATGCCCGGCGACCCGATCTTCGACAAGCCAGGGATGCTTGATGATGTCTGCCGTGACATGGCACTGCTGGAGGACCAGATGCCGTTTTTTGCCATCCAGCGGCTGTTCGAAATGGCGTTTGGAACGCACCAGAAGTGCATGCCGGGGCTGCTTGTACTCGCGTGTGTGTTCTTCAAGTCGGTTATGAGGATGGAGAAGTTGCCGGAGTCGGAGGTGAAGCACTTCGTTGACTTGATCAGGCTCTCGTTCTTGCCGGTGAAAAAGATGCCAAATGAGAGCAATAAGAAGATGAAGAATACCCTGAGTGCGACGGAGCTGGTGGCGGCCGGAGTGAAGCTGAGAAGAGGTAAGAGTTGATCTGTGTCATCTTGTTTTCTGAATATGAATAGCTATTTGATTCTATTTTGTCCTCTGCCCTATTATTTGTTGGAGATGGCGAATACTTCGGGGGCTCTTGTTTCTCATACTGGGCACGCCCACGTGAGTTTAGGGAAACCGAAGTATGATCCGACGATATGTGACCCCTGTGCATGGAATGCGGGGGTTCGGGGGCAGCGCCCCCTAAACAGGGATCTCGCTGACCGGACAGTGGGCGGGGGCTCCGCTCCCTGTTTTGTTGTGGCATCAAATGGATTTTGATAGGCTTGGGCTTTAGGCCCATTTAAGTCCTATATATATTGTACTCGTATGATAGATTATTGAAACAAGTGATTGTGGTTGAAACTCTAAATATCATAGTGGAATCTATCATAGTGGAATTCTTTTGCAAGACGTAGCCCTATTCTAGGGTGAACCTGAGTAAATTTATACGTTAATTTTTCTATAATCTGTGTGATTGTTTTGATTCTATTTCGGGTATAATCTCCATCATTATTAACAATGCTCTCAGGTGAGAGCAAGTGCTTGTTCGATGTCAAATTCGAGAACGGAGTGCTCAACATCCCGTATCTGACTCTTGACAACACGACGGAGTCCTATTTTCGGAACATTGTTGCCTTCGAGCAATGTTACTACTTAGACACGTATCTGAGCGACTACATGGCGTTCATGGATCGCCTGTTTGATACCCTGGGCGATGCAAAGTTGCTGATCGACAAGGAAATCATCGTGAACTGGCTCAGCGATAAGAAAGCTGTCGCGCAGCTAATCAACACTCTTAGCAAGGAAGTTTGCTTGTCGGCAGAAAGTTACTACTTCTACAGCCTCAGCGACGAGCTCATCAAGCATTGCCAAAGGCCTTATAACAAGTGGAAGGCGACGCTCAAGCGCGATTACTGCAGTAACCCGTGGGTGGTCATCTCGGTTTTCGCTGCGGTGGTGTTGCTTTTACTGACTATAGCACAGACTGTGTGCTCAGTCCTCTCTCTCATATAACCTTGCTTTTTGAATGGTAAATTGCTACTGTAATGCTCTGATTTTCTATCGAATGATGTGTGATCAACGGTCACTTTCTATTGGAATCAACAGAACATCGATTTATATATGTCAGCCGGGACGCTAATTCGCTTTCCCTATTCAATACATTTTACGACATAGAACCTGCGAATATGAATGGCATGTAGTGATTCAACCTCTATCCTGAGGATGGTTCGCCGAAGAAATGTTGCCGCAACTGAGATTAGCTTGTCGGCCCTAATCATCATTTAGCAATAAATAAACTTGAGGCATGTTGAGAAGGAATCAATGAATATTTGACAAAGATTTTGTTGTAAATACGCCGACAGAAGGTGGTGCATCCGAGCTAGAGCTGTAGGTGTCAAAACGGGTCAAAAACTCACTTTTCAACTCATATTTAACAGGTTCCGACCAAAAAAAAAAGATCATATTTAATGGGTTGGGTTGTGTGTATATATATTTATATTAGCTAAAATGTAAAGAATGGATTGTTATGGATTTAGACTAGCAAAACCCAACTAGACATGGGTTTTAATGGGATTGAAGTATATCCACTTAGAACCCACCAAATTATACCTTGTATAAACCAGAGGTTGCACAATCATCTTGTCACGCCCCGTACCCCACGAAGCACCCCACGAAGCATGAACATTTGTGTATAGGTCGAAATGAGGTGCGACGCTCCTAGGTTGCGTCACCGACCCGAAAACCCAAATCAGATAAAACGCGCCACATGCGGAAACGACGTATATATAATATATATACACCCAGATAATTTAAAAGCAACCATGAGCAACACAAGCTAACAAATTTCAAACGATTAAAAACAACATATACATTCATTATAACACTTATATATACAATATCCATTATATACAAAAGATACAGTAAAAGGGCCATGAGTACAAAAAGGGATCGGTGGCCTAGGGAGATCGAACTAACCACTAGAGGCTACAGTCAAAAAGGGTTTGGCCTCTACTCCTAACACTGAGACCTAATCTAAGGCTCCTAGTCTAGATCGGAGCTCGATGACTCAGAGGGACTCTCAGGCTGCTCCGGCTCCTCCTCAGAACTCATATCCTCAAACTCTGTCTCGGGCTCGGGGTCCTGCTCCTCAGCCTCAGGATTTATGGCTGGGGATCTGAAATGTTTCGATTTTACCACAACCGTGAGAAATCTCAGCAAGCACAAACCACTCATCCTAAACTAAGCTAATGTGCACCTCCAGAAGAGTAAATCAAATACATCAATCAATAAACCAGTATGTCATTAAAACTTTCCCGAGCACACAGCCCAATTCACTATCTCAACCCTGCAGGTTAGGCATTTGACACTAACGCAATTAACGTGCAATTAAATCGACCCGAAGGCCCACAGTTGAATATAACGACCCGTAGGCCCGACCCGAAGGCCACAGTTTGATATAACGACCCGTAGGCCCGACCCAAAGGCCACAGTATGATATAACGACCCGTAGGCCCGACCCGAAGACCACGAATAAATAAACCTCAGGTATGCACATTGTTGCACTCAATTCGCAATCAATCAAAACATGGCATACAAATCATACACTCGGAAATTCATGCCAATACCCAAGCCAACATGCTGAATACGATTATCTATCAAGCCAATGGGTTTAATGCACTCTCTGCATGATCAAATTATTCCCCATGTAATCACACCAATTTAACATTTATTCCGCGCATTGGTTGCAATTCAATTTCATGCGCCTCGGGCCCGACTTGGGCAAACCAAATCCGATGGTCGTTCTCACCACTTCGGGGTCCTTCAATAGGAATTTATACAAGTCCTAATCAACCCCTAAAAATGCCCAAACTCAAGCCAATAACCAAAGAATCAATTAAGTCTCAAATTGAGCCCAATGGTGCAATTCGGTTCTGGTGAACAATACCAGAACTGAATGTCTATTTTGCACTAAACTACCCCTAAACAATTCCATTAAGCTTTAATCAAATACTATAATCACCCAACCCTCAAATATACATAATTAAACCTCAAATAGGCTTAATTAATCCCTATAATGACCAATCCAAGGTCACTAACAATTGAACCCAATTAGTGCCACACTTAGACAAATTTACACAATTTCGGAGCCCCATGAACAGTACCAGGAAAAATTCACATTTAGGTACTAAACCACCTTTAAACCATCTCATTAGGGCTTAATCACCTACCATAAACATCCAACCACCAAATACACCTAATTAAGCCTCAAATGAGCCTAATTAACACTTTAATTATCTAATTCCAAGCCTTAAATCATTGAATTCAATTAGTGCAAAACTTAGACAAATTTGCACATTTTCGGTACATAGTGAACAGTACCAGAACAAGGGTTGTTTTGAGCACTAATCCACACTTAAACAACCTCATTAAGCCCTAATGACCTATCCTTATCATCCTACACTCAAATAAACATCATTAGGTCCTAAATGAGCTTAATTAACCCCTAATTACCCCCTAAGAAACACAATTAGACTAATTAAGGGTTTAGGGGTTTATACTCGCCTATTAACGATTCAAGACGACGAGAATGAGTGGTCGATCACCAACGAACGGTAAGGATCGACGGCGGCGTTCCGGGTGCAAGCCGGCGGTCACGGCGGTGTCGGGAATGGAAATTAGTGGCTGTTCTTCACTGTTTTAAGCTAGAACCGGGGCTGAGGTGGCTGGTTTTGGGTAAAACTGGTTGCTGGTGGTGCTGGATGGGCGGGGACAGCTCCTGCTGGTACTGTTCCGGCGTGAACAGTGCCAGACCCAGTAGAAACAAGAAATAGAAGAAGAAAATACGAAGAAGAAGAAGAAGAAAATGGGGGTTCTGGTTCTGCCGAGTGAAATGGGAAGAAAAGAGAGAGAGAGTGGTCAAAATGAGTCAAAGTTTGGTTGGGTGGAATCCATGTGTCAAAATCTAGGGCTAATGGACAATTTTGCCCTTGATCCAAGGGCTAGAATTCAATCTAATCCATTAATCCAAGGGTGAAATGGTCATTTGTCCTTAACCATGGTTGACCAGACCTAAGTTAAGCCTAACTAACCTTGGTTAACCCCCAAAAATTAATCAAATTTCAGAATTAATTAAAAATGGCCTAGGGGCATTTTCGTAATTTTCCGATCCCGAACGGAAATTCCAATTTTCGCACATACGCGTTCCATATGTGTGTGGCCAACATAATATGGCATCGGATTCGCGAAATTCGCTTTTTAAGTCCTCGGAAATTGACTGCGAAGTTTCGGGAATAAAACAATATTTTTTTTCAATTTTTGTCGAAATTCTAATTTTTGGCCAAAACCACTCTAAATGTGCGTGGCCACCCCAAAATAACTTTAGCCGCGAAAAATAACCTTAAACAGCCTCCGCATCCAGCCTCGGTATCCACAGGGGCAAAACCGTAATTTTCCCAAATTTTCGTTGAAATTTCAATTTCTGGCCAGATTAGCCCCAAATATGCGTGGCCACACCAAAACGACGTTGGTCTTGCAAAATAATCGTAAACGTCCACAAAATTTCGACGTCGAAGTTCGGGTCCAATCTTGCGATCAAATTTGCTCATTTTAAAATTCTAGAGCCTCTCACTAACGGGCGGTTGTTTAGGTATTACGCGTATTGACCTAGGGTTGTCCGAATTGTAATGGCCTCGATTTTCGAGAGAACGCGAGGAATTATCACTAGTACCGGAGGTCTCGGTCATTTAGGTTAGTTCGGGAATCGTTCGCCATATATACTCTCGGTCATGCGGAATCACCCGCGATCCGATCGTACATCATTGGCCGAATCGAATCCGTCACCTTCCTAAGATCGGCCCACGTTGGTCCAAAATATTCCCTCGGCGTTTTTCGAAATTCGTGCCCAACTCGCGATCGAGTCCCCAGTCCACGTACCTATTCCTATTTAGCCTTTCCCATAAGGTTAGTATCCCATGATTGATCAAGTCCGTTCGAGACTTATTAAAATTAAATGAGAAATAATTTACACTTAATTGATCCCGAAAATGGGTCGAAATTCAGGATGTTACACATCTCTCAAGTTTTGCATTTTTTATTCATTCATTCACTTGTTTGCCAAAGCACCAAGTTGGCCCATTCACGAGTGTGAGATTTTTGTGGAACCACTTCTGAAAGTTTAAGCTATTAGATGAAGACGTTATTTAATATTTAATTATTTTAACACTCCCCCTTACGCTTAATCTAGTCTTTTTTGCCTAGTACTAAGCGTGAACATATTTAATTGGAAAGGCAAATGGGGTCCGAAAAGATTTGAATTCAGGATCTCCAAGTCTGATAACATGTGAGATTTTTGTAGGACTACTACCAACTGTTCTAAAAACTTAAGCTAATAGATGAATGCGTAGTTTAATATTCATTTATTCTAACAACGAGCAAGCTTCATGCAACTTGGAGTTGAGCATTTGATGTCGTGTTCCATTACTATAGCAAAAGTCAAAAACGAAAATGTTTAGTTATCTTTTGCAATTCTCAATTGTTCTTACAAAATACACTCATTCAAAGTGAATGCAGGAAAACCAAAAGAATTAATTTACTCTTCTTTTTTCTTTTTCCCGCTATAAAGAATTCAAAACAAGATATCTTTAATACGGCCCGTTGAAATTGAAAAATTTCAAAAATTTTGACCAAAGAAAAAAAACAAAATACTGTCAAAACTCCTATTTATAAACTTGATGACGGAGTTCTATTCTACTTATCTGTCACATCTACACCAATGAAAAGGAATGTAATGGATAAATAGATTATTAAGATATAAAATGTATTCCATGCCGCAATCCAAGAGCTTAATCTTTTAGAGCAAATGATGGCTTACTTAATTTCAAATTAGGACAAGAGCTACAGATCATCCGTCAAATTCCTCATGGCCTTTTCACTCGTTTTATAAATTTTGTTTTCACTACACAGGAATGGTTTTCAAAATTTTTTCGCTCAAGATTTTAGAGTGCACAATTGAGGAGGGCAGTGATAGGGGACATTGGTGGTGGGAAGGAGAGAGTTCTGTAGTTGGGGCTTTGGGAATGAAGAAGAGATGAAGATGAAGAACAACGTGTGATGGTGAAGAAGAAGAAGAGGAAGAATACGATTGCAATCGGTATGAGTTGGGTCCAAGTCGGGTCATGTATGGGTCGTTAAAGTGTATTACATTATTTATGGATAAATATGGATTAAAAGAGTCAATTTAGGTCAGGACTCATTTTCGACCTACTCAAACCCCATTCAATCCACCCACTTGACAAGACTAGATAGAGGGAATGAAAGCCGAGGCTAAGTGAACCTGAACTTGTATAGATTACCTTTGCCTTTCAGATGGCAATTAAGTCTTTAATTGCATAATGCAAATAATTTGGCGGAGATCGAGACGTTTTCATCTGGTAACTTGAAAATCAACTGCAGCAATCTGCATCATGCGCATAAGATTGTGTCCTGGCCGTGCATTCTATCCAGCAGTAGATATATGCAAGTTTTGGTGAATTCTTTACAAAGTTGCGGAATGAGTTCTTCCAAATACAAAGCAACCGAATGGAACATGATAGATGGCTCTTAACTTTCCTTTGCAACAGATGCAATCAGTTACCGAAAATCAATAACCTAAGGAGGTGATGCTGACGAGAGAAAAACCGAACTAACAATGACAACACTAGTAATTATAATAATACTAATAATAATACCAATACAAAAACTAATCAGTGTACATGTAGGTAGAGCCCGGATTGAAGACGTGCATAGTTTCTGTTCCCGCTACATGTTGCGCATATAGTTGTATACATTTTTACCTTGCAAGTTCTAGATTTTAGACGCGTCGATTTCACTAGTGTACAAACAAATAGGCTGTTGACAGTGCTTGACCATTTCGTGCAGAAAACAGTGCCAAGTAATAAAAGCTTCGATCAGTTTGGTGTCCGCCTCAAACTATAGGGCGTCCGCAGAAAGAAACAGGAAGCTTTTCCATTTACAAGTTTCATTTGTGCTGGGTGGACAGAGCTTTCAAACAAAATTGTACCAAAAATATGCATTTTAAGGTCTGTTTGTTTGGCAGAAAATATTGTATTTTTGAAAAATATTTTCCCAGAAGTCATTTTCCTGGAAAATGTTTTCCCGGAATATAATTTTCCGGTGTTCGACGATCAATATGAAAAAGTTTCGGAAAATATTTTTCACCGGCGGCCGGTGACCTGTGGCGGCGGCGGGTGACCGGCGGTGGGTGACCGGCCGCCGGGGGCCGCCAGTCGCCGCCCGGTTGCCAGTGGCAGCGGCGGTGGCGGCGGCGATCGGCGGCGGTGGCGGCGGCGATCGGCAGCGGTGACCGACATCCAGGGGGGCAATGGCGGCAATCGAAGGGGGGAAGGAGGAGTTTGGCAGAAAATGATTTCCGCTTTTCAGAAGCGGAAATCATTTTCTGCCAATTTGGTCATGTTTTCCCTCATTGAGGGGAAAATATTTTTCTCGAAAACATTTTCTGCCAAACGAACTAAGTATCGTAACACTAGGATCCTTGTTGCAGCCCTCGGCAGTGGAACAACACCTCATACCCAAATCACAAACGCCAAGGACGATAGCTCTGTTTCACCATTATTTCAGAAACTTCCCAAAGACCCCAAAACGCACATGTGCTGTATGCCTAGTCGCCAAAATCCACCAAAAAGTTGCGCGTAGAATACCTTGGCTTACGATTTATAAACTGAATCTTACTAAAAGCCAACTGATCAATGTCCACGGCGAGCACATTAGTCGGACTGCGACTTGGGACCTAGAACTTGCAAGTTCAAAACAAAACTTGCCATCCGAACTACAAGAGTTGCGTCCTTTGCCACATAACTGCGAGAGGGCAGCCTTCACTCAAATCTATGGCGAGTGCAAATGACGCCGCATGACATTAATATATATGTATTGATGTGCCGTTGGTGCGGTTTCACATCAGTCCATACGTTTGACGAAAAGACTAACTTAAATAAAAAATATAGTTGAAGGATTTTTTTTGTTGGTTGGGTAGTTGAAGGATACAATTGGACAAAAAAGGAGTTTAAGGATCACATTAGACAAATTGAAAGAGTATATAGTCCAAGCCTTGAACCATTTATTACCGGAAAAACTTGTTATAATGTTCTTTTTTATAAATAAGCACAGGGGAGCTAATCCCTGTCATAAGCCTTAAATTAGTCATATGGGTAAATGTAACCATAGAAAAAGTCTTCGAGCAAACATTATGACAAGAAGAATCTTGCTTTTGCTGTTGCATCACTGAGATGAAACTAAAATACTTCATAGATGCAGTGTAACTGTGACCAAAGTATTATCGCTTTTTCTGCCTCAAACTTCTCTAACAGTCTAGATAAAGTTTGGACCAAGAGGAGATCTTTTCGGTTTAATAGCAAAGAAACCGAATGACTCTGTTCTTTTTTTTTTCCCTCTTCTCCTTTTTCTTTGTGATTGATAGTTATGGTCAGACCTTCTTTTGTTTGCATAAGATTATAATGCTTCACAGTAGGTTAAAGAACATCAGATCTTTCTTTTGTCCCCCCAAAGCTACTGTTTTCATGGTTTGCATGGTTTCTCACTATATAGTCTGGGAAGCAAACAGGACTTCTCCGATGACAGCAAGAAGGAAGAACGCATTCCTGATCTCGAATCTCAGGTAAGCAAATGTGAAAATACAGAGAGTACGAGGTACAAAACCATTTCATCAGAGTGGTCTCCACTTCTTGCCATGCCTAAAAGTCAAACCAACCGACCACTATTCCTTCACCCCTTTTTCCGAATTCCCGCTCGTTTTCTTTTCTTTTTTTATTATTTATTTCTGACTTCATGATCGCTCTGCATAAAAGCTGCCAAATCTAGCTTGTGGGCTTATTCTGGCACAGAATACCCTTTTCTTGGACTGGATTTTGCTGAAATCTTTGCTCTTGATTGACTGAGGAAATTTTTTTTTTAAGGTTGAGAAGGAAATGAGGATGGCAGGAGCAGGGACAACATCTGCAAGTGACGATCATCTCAATAAACTCGTAATTTCAATACAAGCAGATTTGAGGGACTATCTCGGCCATCCTACTGTTGCATCTTCATCGTTCTGGAGAAGCTCCGGAGGACCAACAAAGAGGCCTACACACCCCGCATCGTTGCAATCGGACCTTATCACCATGATGATCCAAGCCGCATGCCTATGGAAGATCACAAGCTGTGGTACTTGCAGAACTTCCTCCAGCACAACCAGAAGTGCCATCTCAAGGACTACATCGAGAGGATCAAGTCCTGGGAGGATGAGGCCCGAAACTGCTACAATAAGCAGATTGGCCTCAACTCTGACCAGTTCGCCGAGATGATGCTCCTCGACGGCATCTTTGGGATCCAGCTCTTCCTGATGCTCTGGAACGGTCAGTTGAGGCTGCATGGCGACCGGGTCTTCAACAAGCCAGGGATGTTTGATGATGTCTTCCGAGACATGGCACTGCTAGAGAACCAGATGCTGCTTTTTGCCATCCAGCGGCTGTTCAAAATGGCATTTAGAACGCACCAGAAGCACGTGCTGGGGCTGCTTGAACTCGCATGTGGGCTTCAAAAATTGAAGCTAAGAGCCTGCAGGTGAAGTTTCTTTGAGGGAGAAATTTTATTTTCTTTTGGAAGAGAGGGTTGCCGATAGAGAGATTAGGATTTTTCTTCAAACTGAGATTTATTTCACCAAAGTTTAGATGTCATGTAATTAATGAATTTGTACAAGTGAGCTAACCAAAGAGACTCGAACATTTTATCCAATAAAGCTAAATTGATGAGATTGTAGTACAAAAATACAATCACATCGGAAAGTACTCATGGTGTTTCTCAACTTTAATAGTGAATACCATAGTTAACGGCTACTCCCACCGTTTAAATATAGTTAATCAATTGTCAAACATAAAAAATAAACATGCACTTTGCTTTTTTTTAAAGAGAGAATTGTTCAACTTTTGAAATTTCAGTTAGTGTCATTAGCTCAATTCCGCACACGTTAGATCCACTAAATAACAAATCAACAAGAGTTAGATCTATTAAATAATGATGTAGCTAGCAAGGATCACCTAGAGAGGGGTGAATAGGTGATCTTAAATAATTTTTATCAATTTAAGCGGAAATTATTGATCACAGTTGAGTCTGAATAAAATTCATATTCAAAACAGTTTATATAAGACAGTGCTCTTGATGTGCAGTATGTAAGGTAAGGATAAGAGATAGAAAAACTGCACACAAATTTATAGTGGTTCGGCTTATAGCAAGCCTACGTCCACTCTCCCATGCTGACACCCTACTAGTTGGATTTCACTATGTAATCAAGAGGAATTACAGAATCTGAGTGGCAGCACTCTTGTATATGATAGGACTCTCTATCTCACATAATCACTCTTACAAAGTGTTCCTCAAGATATTAATGTTTGGCTAAAGAAAGACAAGAGAAAGGATCAGAGTATGCTCATACTTTGAACTTGTTAATTCTTGATTTCGTACTACCTTCTACTCCTCGTAGATCTCCTTTTATACTCATTCACTACCAAACTAGCCGTTGGACAGTCTTCAGAGGATCATCTTCCAATCTTCATCTTGGACAGATTTGTATAAAATGGATTAAATAGCCATTGGATGACAAAATTTGAATCCCCCTGATTCTGGTCGCCCATACAATTAGAATCTTCGTTTCCATAAATAGAGCTTTATCCGTTATAATGCATACTTGTAATAATGTTTGATTGTCAATCAATTAGATTGAGATTGAATCAATCAAAACCTTCCTTTGTAAAATCCATGCCAGATCACTAGCTGTTATAATACTTTTTGAATGAGTTTTGCTTTTGTGGCTGAAAAACTTCAGAGTCTATGTCTACATAATTATTGCGTCTGAAAAATTTCTAATTCATAACTTGAATCAGCGTAGGTCTTCAGTAGAATCTGAGTATTTCATAATAAGAGTATGAATGACTTCTATAGTAAAGTCTTAAGATCTTATATCTACGTCTGAACTTTTAGTTCTTGTGACATTCTGAAATCTGACTCACTTGGGATTTATGAAATGAGTAGTTTATGGACGTGCTTGTAGTTAGATCTCGCCCGGAATTGATCACTTCGGGAATGTTAACCATTAGAGAAAGGCTAATTAGAGATTTAAATTCGTGCGACCAAAGAACTCGATCATGAACCGACTTTCGACCATGAAAACCGTCGAGGTGACATTTTGAGCCACTGTAGGCCGATCCAAAGATAGCCAGGGATCAGTTCGTCACTGTCAAAGTAGTGGATCGCGGGTGATTCCGTTGGACCACGAAATGAATTAACGAATGACCCTAAACCTATACCAAACGATCGTGCCCGTCGAATCTAGCGATCGATCCTTGCGATTAAGTGACAACCGAGGTCGTCACGACCCGAGTAAACTTGTACATGGCATGATTCAGTATTGGCCACGGGTCAGTAATGCGAATTTCCCCAAAAGTCACCCGTTAGTACGAGATATGAGCAAGTTACGTTATTCAGAACTTAGGCATTAATTAGAGATCGAGTTGGGCATTGTAAATTCATAAAGTCACGACAGATCACTTGGACGATGTTGTCATTTGCCTGGGTAGCTTCGGATTTGTCTGAATCCTTCAGAAAAACTGAATTCGGCAATAAAATGGAAAAGTGACCATTTTACCCTTGGAGGTTTATAAAGGGCAAGTGTTAAAGGAGAAGGGCATTTTGGTCATTTTGCCCTAATTTTTAAATTGGATAATTTTGCCCTTGAGATTTTATGAAATTTCCAAATTGCCCTGGGATATTTTTGAAAAAGATTCGATCTCGATCGTCGATCTCAAGATAAGATCGAATCTCAACTGTCAATTGGATTTGTGTGAGAAGGGCAAGATGGTAATTTGCCAAAAAGGGGCTCAATTATTGGATTTAAGTCCAATTTTCTCTCTCTCTCTCTCTCCTCATTCCTTTCCCCTCCCCCACGGCTCACTCTCTCTCCTCTCCCCCTCCCTCACCGAGAGCTCTCTCTCTCCCCTTGGCTGCCGTCCACGTGCTGTCGCCACTCCGGTCGCCGATCACCGCGCCACCACCATCCCCTTCACGCTCTCAATTTTCTCTCTCTCTCTACCCTCTCATGGTCATGAACCGCGGCAAGGAAGTCATCGCCACCACCGCCGTCTGTCGCCGAGCCGCCGCTCGCTGTCGCCATCGCCGAACCGCTCGCCGCCGCTCACTGTCGCCATCGCCGAGCCGCTCGCCGCCGCTCACCGTTGACTGCCGCCCATTTTTCGCTCTAGCCGAGTTAGTCTAGAGTTCGGTAAATCACGCCCTAAACTGTAATGCCCCCTACCTCGGGGCCATTAACGTGACGTCCCGTTCATTATTATCTTTCATAACACACACACGGAAGCATACTTGGGACGATCACAACAAAAAGAACAACCAACGGAAATAAGACAAGCATTATGAGCAACTTTATGTTTACGAAACATGCAAACATATTTAAACAAGCTCTTCTCTTGGGTCATAGCAAACATCACACATATTCTACAAGCCTATTCCGAAGGCTTTTCTAATTACAAGCCAACGCGGCTTGGGCTTTCCTATTCCCACTACGGCTTCTCGCTCCTCGCTTCTTTACCTCCACCCCGGTCCCGTCCGCCTGGCCATCTCACATCCCACCCGTGGCTTTATCCCAGAGCCGGCCCGCCCTGAGGCACCAAGTCCGTTAGGCCCTCATCACCAGCGTCGTGATTCGGCGATAGGCGTGGTCTTCTCTGACATTTATCACAGTGAGCACTTCGGCTCTCAGCTTCACAGGATTGCCAACGCGGGCTGGGGGAGATGCCATCCCTACAGACCTGAAAAAGGGGAAAACAACAGGGAATGAGTCAGGAAGACTCAGCAAGTGAAAACACTAATATCAAGCGAGGATATATCGATCGCTGTTAACATAAGTCGGCTCTTATCGTACCCGCATCGATGACAGATCAATAGCAAAGTTCAACAAGAGAACATCAAGCACGACTATAACATGTGCACCTTGACATTCAAGTCTTGATTCTATCTCAAAACAACATCAAACACGAAACATGATCAAACCAAGGAAATGAACCAACTACGACCAACCAAACGATCGAGAAATGGTCCAAGCAAACTACGTCACAACGCATCTCAACATCCTTTCCTGGTATTAGGGAATTCACTTACACATCAATTAAACAAGAACTAGAAAAAACGAAGCGTGTGAAGGACACGTGAGTCCCGGCGACTCTTGGGCGATTTTTGGTGGTTCTCGGGCTTAAACACGAACACTCGGGCCTTGCATAAGGCTTCCTCACTCGATCAAACCACAAGAGAGACACGGGCTAGTCGGTAAGCTTTTTCTCTCTTTCTTTCTTTCTTTTTTCTCTCTTTCTCGATTATGACTACAAAGCAAGAAATAAGAAAGAAGGTTGGCTGGAGCTCTCGGGACATGGAAATGGCGTGAGGGAGAGGAAGGGGGGTTTTCACGTGAGGTTCTCCCTCTCTCTCTTTCTCGGCTTTTCTTTCTCTCTCTATTCTCCTTCCCTTGGCCGAATGGCCTTCTTTTTATTTATAGGGAGCCAAAACTTAGGGCCAAAGTTTGGATGAGGTAAGTGCGCGTGTCATCGGGGCGATGAGGTCATCGTTTACCTCGCAAGCCATCATGAAGGGCCATCAAAGTCTAAGCAATTAATACAAGCCATTATGAGGGTGGTCTCCAAAGTCAAGAACAATAATGACCAATTAATGCATGTCACATGATAGGGACTCCAAAGTCAAGATCATTTAATTAGGCTTCTTGAACAAGCTTCATCCTTGGCCACTCATTTCCAAGCTTACCTCTCTCTTTCGTTTTCCCTCTAGTCCGACCTCCAATCAAATCATAAAATATGTCATTTGAAAGATCAGAACGTGTACTTTAAATCATCAGAAGACATCAAGTCGAAATTCCCACATTCTCATGTAGAAAATGCCGAATCTTTGAAATCTGAAAAAACCGGACAGTTTTGCACTGTTCACGAAATTGGACTTGAAAATATAGTAAATGGACTTTGAAAATTCTCAAATTCGGATATGTCATAAACAAGCCCTTAATAAACATATTTCGTGAAGAAAACAAAATCTAAATCTCTCTGTAAACACCGTTTTCAGTCACTCAAAAATAGACTAAAAATAGTTCGCTGGAACAGAATATTTGCTTCTTAAAATAAGCTCTGTCCAGAATCCAAATCATCTCAGAAAATTCCCAAATTTACACACATTATAAAAAAATAAGTTTTCAACAACTTTCGTGAAGGAAACTTTTCTCAAATCGGCCCAAAACAACTTGTAGAAAATCAAGACAGTGTAAACATCATCGAAATACCCATTCCGGGCAGTTTCATATAGTCCGAAAATCAGGCCATCGTACCACTCATCTCAACTCCAAAAATTCTGAAATTAAATCATGTAAAACTTCAAAATTTTTGGAACAACTTTCCAGAGGAAAGCGTTTGGAAATTCGGATCACAAAAGTCTCCCCAAAAATAAAAATACGAAAGGGTACAAATGATCCGAAAACTAGGTTTTCCAAAACAAGAGAAAACAATTTAGTTCTGATTGGAAAACCGCCAAACTTAAACCATAGCCATTTCCCAGGGATTGAAATTGAGGATATTACGATTTACCTGCGGCTTCCCAGGCCCAAAAATCGGGATGTGACATAAACTCTATTTAGGACTTCGGGTATCGACAGATGAATTAGGGGGTTAAATCGGATTAATTAATGTCAGATTAGTGGTTAATTGGGGCCGTTTAGGGGTTATGTTGGTAGACCAATTTTGAGACGCGAATTGGCTGAATTGTGAGTGAGACTGTGGTGATCCGGGACTGATTTGATGTGAATTTGAGTGCTGGAATTTGGGATGAGAAATGAGAAATATTTGGTCCAATTTAAGGATTAAATGGTATCAGGTTGATGTACCGGATTGTGGTTGGATTGAGGCATTGGATATGGCTTGAAATGGATATGGAAATGTCGAATTTGTGCCTATGAACGTGGCTGTGTTTGTGGGCTCGTGAGTGGCCTTGTGTGTTTATTGTACCGTGATTTGATGGATTGAAATGTGCTTTATTATGTGCACGCTTGGGCTGAATTGAATTGATTGTCAATTAGCCATGTTTGAGTGTCGATTGAGCATGAGAAATGCGTGGTTTGATACGTGCACGGGCCAAGTGTGAATGGCCAATGTGTTGGCGTGTAAGTGTTGAACATGTGAATGAGTGAGAAAGCATATGTGGTGCGGTATGTGTGTGTCGCGACCGAACTCCCGAGCCCCTCTTTGATAACATGCAAAAAGGAGGGGGGACTCGCCTGGTACGTGCTAAGTCTAGGTTCAGGACTTAACTTGGGCTCTCCCAAGTCCATACCATATCGCGACTTAAGGTTTAAGTTTTTAATATGTGAGTGATTTACATGCAGGAGTCGCCACTAATCGATTTGGGGTAGGTCGATTAGAAACCCAAATAGAGTGACGGAAGGATCACCCTATTCCTACGAACCAGAGATTAACTGAATTCGGGGACTTGGCTACATTAATTGGATAACTAATGCCCTTTCGGTACCATTTTACCCTGTTCATTTTTGAAAACATTTATCAGGCAATTTGGATTGATTTTAGGACCTTTCTCCTAACATGTGAGGTGATCAAGCAAGTGCATAATCAAAAATGATCAGCAGTCAGGAACACAACAAGTCATGCAGCCTAGGTTTCTAATCCTAACTAAGCCAGATGACATTCAAAAGACGGCAGTTCATGCAATTGTATGAAAAAACATGCGTAATAACAACACTACGGTAATTAAAAAAACATGCAACATACTATCATGCGATTTGGGCTTATTTAATTTAAATAAAACCGCAACATGCATAATTATAAAGGATTAAAACACTCATATAAGTCATGCAAAAAAAAAAATTCGGATTTTTTTTTTGAAAAAAAATCGAGATAAGAAAAACGAAAATAAGAAAAGAAAAAGAAAATCTTTTTTTTAGAAATTTTTTTTTTTGAAATTTTTTATTTTTTTTCGGAAAAAAATGATAATAAAACGAAAATATTATTATTTTCTGAAAATATTTTTTATTTTATTATTATTTTTTTAAAAAAAATTAATTTTTTTAAAAATTTAAATTTTTTAATAGTTTTTTATTAAAAAAATAAAAAGGAAAAGAAAAAACTTTTTTTAAAACTTTTTTCCATTTTTTTAAAATTTTTTTAAAATTTTTTATAAAATAAAAGAAAATAAAATAAAAATAAGAAAAACCGGCCGAGTCGGGTCGGATCCGGGTCGGTTGGAATCGACCCGGGTCAACGCTCCGACCCAAGCGTTGACCCGGGTCGGATCTGTTGATTTGGGTCGGTCGGAACCGACCCGAGTCAACGGATCCGACCCGGGCGTTGACCCAGGTCAGATCTGTTGATTCGGGTTGGATCCGACCCGGATCTACAGACCCGCGGGGAGGGAAACGCCGGCGGGGCCAAAACCGGCCGTCCGCCGGCCGACCCAGACCAGCGCCGCCCCCAAATCGGCTCCCCTACACCAGTTTCAAGCCTCTCCACCCTCCGGCATCGTCGTCCGACTGCCGTTTGCCGGCCGGTGACCAAAACAAAAACCGGCTTCATTGAGGACTTGTGTCGAACAGGTGGGGGGCGACAAGAAAAACCAGGAATCCTGACCTCCTCCGGCAAGCTGGTCTGTGTCTCTCTCTCTCCCTCTCTTTCTCTCTCTTTCTGTTTCTCTGTGTCTCTCTCTCTTTTTTCTTTGAAAATGGCCGACCCTCCTCTCTCCTCTTCTCTAGTTTTTTATAGTGGCTGAGAGCCACTGCTTCTGCTCCCCCACGTCGGCTGACGACAGCCTGCACCGACCTACTCTGGCCCGCGACTTTCACGGCCATTTAGGCTGGTGCAGAGCAGGGGGGCCTGGCGATGAAGCAGAACAAGGGAACAGGGAGCCGAGAGGGAAGAGGGGATAAGGGAGCCGGGAAAACGGGGAGGACGGGACTGGCCATTAATGCCAGTCCCGTTGGCGTGCTCGCCCGAGCCTCCCCTGACCTGCTGACGACGATGATGAGCGGCGGCGCCGCCGTGCATCGGCGTGACGTCGCGAGACAGGGGAGAGCAGGGGCGACGAGAGCGACAGGGGGAGGGAGAGGAAGAAGGAAGGAGGAGCTGGGCTGGGCCAAGCCCAGCTCGCGGGGGGAAAAAGGAAAAAACGAAAGGGAAGGCGAGGCTGGGCCCACGTGGAGGAAAAAAAGAGGAGCGGGCTGGGCCCGCGGGGGGGAGAAAAAAGAAAAGAAGAGGGCCGAGGCCCATAAGGGGGAGGGAGAGAAAAAAAAGAAAAACGGGCCGGTTCGGTTGAGCCCCGATCCGGCCCGACTCTTTCTTTTTTATTTATTTATTTATTTATTTATATTTACTATTATTTTTTTGAGTTTTTTTTAAATGATAATATTTTAATAGACCATATTAACACAAATATGCCTAATTTCTACATGCAATGCATTTAAATAGAAATATTTTTTTTGTTTTAGGAACTAAAAAATTAATTCCTAAATTTTGTGTACTTAATTTTGGGCAAATTAAAAATAGGTGTCAACAGCTGCCCCTCTTTGAAAGTGAGCTCGTAGAGATTGAGCTCGTAGAGATTAAGCTCGTAGAGGTTACATTAAGAGATAAAATGACACCTAAATTTGGCCCATGCATGTTCGATGAATGTTATTTTTGGCGAAACCGTGAGTCTCATTTTTATGATGTGATAAGATGATGCATGCTAAAGCAAATAAAAACATACCTGGGGCTACTTACTTTGTCGAAGGGTAGAGTAATTCCAGATAATTGATATTGTGTGTCGAGGACCCGAACCTTTCTTCAGTCGCCTTAACGGGGATCTTGTTTGTCTAGTACCCGAATCTTTCTTCGGTCGCCTTGACTGGGATCTGTTTTTGTCTAGAACCCGAACCTTTCTTCGATCGCCTTGACTGACTGGATTTTGTTTGTCTAGGACCCAAACCTTTCTTCGGTCGCCTTGACTGGAGATTGTTTTGCCAAAGTACCTGGGGGTCCTTGCCCAAGAATTTGACGGTTTGTCTGGTGGGCCCTCGCCATCAGGTCTTGGAAAGCTCAAACGATGAGCACCTCGGGGTCCTCGCCCGAAGATTTGATGGTTTGCCTGCTGGGTCCTCGCCATCAGGTCTTGGAAAGCTCAAACGATGAGCACCTCGGGGTCCTCGCCCGAGGATTTGATGGTTTGCCTGCTGGGTCCTCGCCATCAGGTCTTGAAAAGCTCAAACGATGAGCACCTCGGGGTCCTCGCCCGAGGATTTGATGGTTTGCCTGCTAGGTCCTCGCCATCAGGTCTTGGAAAGCTCAAACGATGAGCACCTCGGGGTCCTCGCCCGAGGATTTGATGTGAATAGAGGGAGTCAGTTCCATGCTCAGAAGGATGAACAGAGAGGTCAGTCCAATGTTCAAAGGGTACCATAACAGTCGTAGGTACATAGATTTTTGGAACCATGCATAGGTAGAATATACTTACCTGGATACGTTCTTGCCTCTTAAGGGCGTATCTGCTATCAGACAAGTGTTTTTGTGCGAACACCTGGGCACGTTATCGGAGATTTGATGTATCATCTGCTGAATAACCAACCCTTTTTTTGGAGCATCTCTCTTGGGATGATAATGAGGGCTTTTCCAGTGCCCGAATTTTGTATTCTATCACTGGGGATTAAAACTCTAAGCTGTCAAAGATGATTAGCACAAACATGCATGCATTCATCAAGGATAGACAAGCTGGGCTATTCCAGAGTGTGCATTTGAAGGTTCATACGTGATGATTTTGCCATGTTTGCATCACCAAAAATCCACCGATGGTTAATCAAGACAATTTTTCGTAAGGTGGACTTTCTTGAGATGATGAACAAGGGACTTTCAGTCATAGAGGACTTTCCACTCACTCTCATTGAAAAGGGTTGTTTGTCCCGACCATTAATGCGGTAACATCGAAAACACTCAGTCTGACCGCTATCACATTAATAAGGGTCTAAGTTTTCTCGCAAGCGGTACGACACTGCCAATCTGAGAGGTCTTGTTTAGAGTCATAATGTAAGCTTGGTCAATGACTCAACAAAGGAGACTATTCGAGTCAAGGCCATGAAAGAAAATGTTCTGCAATTATCTCCAGGTTTACAAGTCAAGAACCCTGCAAAACGAGATAAAAATAGTCTTGCTCGCACCTCCTCGAGCATTGTTTATAAACTTTTGAAATCCCGCGTTAATTGAAGTGACCCAGTCAGAAGAGACTTCATGAGGGATGTAACAGGGGCTTGGTTTACGGGTTGAGAAACGAAATGATCGTTAGGCTCAAAAATGTGTATAAGGGTGAGAATTGGTGATCCTCTTGGCATTGTCACCAGTCTTCCTTTCCACTGTCAGGATCCTTTTGGAAGACTCCTCGGGTAATCTCGTGTTTTAGCATCTTTAACAATCTTTTCTTGGGGAGCTTCTGTGTCAAGCATTTCCCTGGATACCTTGCTATCTGTCATGTAGCAGATCTTTGCCAAGACAGAGTTCCTAAAGTAGGAATTTGTATCAAAGGAGAACTCAAGTCTAAATCCTTTGAGGCTGTCTGTTCTCCACCACTCAACAACTTTGAGGTATTTGAGAACACATTCATCGTGCTCAGAGACTTCCTCAGCTAAAACTTCATTGTTTTTCATAGTAGTCTCCCAGAAATTAGGGACTCCTTTCCCTTCATCTTTGTCATCATTTTTCTTCTTCTCCTTTTCTTTTTGTTTTTTTTAAAATTCATAGACATTGGCCTTGCTTTTACCAGGCACACTGCTTTTTCATGCCTCTATTTTTCAATATTTTTTAGCTGCTCTTCTGATATTGTTAGGACTAACCTAAACAAGATTGAACAGAACCATGTTTTTAGGCTCTTGGAGTCTCCATCTTCATTCGGTACTTGAGACTGTGATGCTCAGATTGTGGTGACTTTCGCCTTGCCCCGGTGTGGGGGATGATCACCAATTGGGTTCGTACGAAATGAAATTGCCGGCTCAATTGGGCTAGCAAAGGATATAAGTGTATGGGGTAGAAAAAAGAATTGCTCTTCATCATCCTAGGGCATTTAAATTATCGCGAGAGTTCATCTGCAATAAAAACACTTAAAGATTAATGCAAGTGAGAGCAAGAAAATTTCTATTCGTTTTTTCACCTTGTGCGAGCTATTGCAGCTGATGATCATAGAAAGTTTTAGCTATTACAAACTCCTCATCCTTCTTGTCTTGCTTAGTGAAAATATCACTGTTATCAATAAGATCATTGGCATTCTGGACAGGCATTAGTTTGCTGTTTCTCTCTTGATAAAGCCCTCTTAGTTTTAACTGTCCGGTCGTCGATGGTGTGCTTGTCTTGGAGAACTCCGTCGAGGACCACGGGTTCCATGAAAATAGCGAGGTCGAAGCCATGAGGGCAATGACCGAATGGGAAGGGATGTTTTTCTTGTTTCCTCTGAGTTTGAATCCATCCTGTGATGCTAATTTCCCTCAAGTTGCCCTAATATGGGGTGGTTCTTGACAGGGGTAATTTGAAAGGAACCTCTGAGTGTGGGCTCAAGAATGGTTAAGCAAAAGGTCAATGGTAGTGTATGGGGCAAAGAAATAAACTGCCTCTCGTCACTTTGGCTACCGTACCTTATGCGAGAAATCCCTTTACCTTGTAGAAATGCAACTCTTTCGCTCATCTTGTAAGGGTTTGGTACTTGAGAATGTGTATAGACTAAGGATTGCCTCTCGTCATCCTGACACACCTCGTTCAGTACGTCAGAGTAGTCTAACACCATTCGTTGAGTTGTCAAGATTTTCATAGGGAATTGGTGAATTGAACAGGCAAAATTACCTTGCAAGAGTTCCTTTCATGTAATGCACTTAAGGAAAGAAATAGTATCCATTTTCTTTAATTATTTCTTCCTTATTGTTTCTTTTTACTCTTATGAGAAAAGTTTCTTTTAGGGAAAGAGATACTTACCTATGCTGGGACAATGAGGCATACCTGCAAGGTAATAAGAAAGATCGTGTTAATGAATGGGCTTTTTAAAGGGTAGGAATTGGAAACGATACAACATTACCCTTCGTAGTTCCTTTCATTAGAAATTGAGCCGACAGCTCCCTGAATTTTCTCGAATGTTGATAGTTCCTTTCTGGCAAGAACAGGAGCTTACGTTAGAGCCGAAATGACTGAGGGTAAATTGAGAACGATACAGATTACCCTTCTTCAATTTTGCCTTCAAAGTTAGTAGAGCATTTTCTCCTCTTTACTTTGTTTAGCTCTCTCTGTCTCAGTCTGCTCCTCCCTAAACTTAGTCTCGAAGCTCGAATGAGATCCTCTATAATTAGGGGTGCCTCCAACTGGAAAGTCCTATTGTCGGCGCATGTTATGCCAACGTGGTTCTGGCATGCTGAGGAGTTTCTTGTAAATGCTTTGATTGCCGACATGCACAGGGTATGTGCAATTGCTTGCATGGGGATCTTCGCAGCAAAGCTAATCTCTACTTTAAAGGTCTTTGATGGACGTGGGCGTGACTGACGTCGAGACCTCCATGACTGGTGGGACTAGGATTGACTCTATCTTGTCATATACAAAGTCCTTTCCAATTGCTTGCATAGGATCTCTATTCAAATTTGCCCTCCTAGTCTATTCTTCCAATTAAGCATTTCTTCGTCATACTTCATTTGAGAGGTTTCAACATTGGTGCTCCATCCGGCTTGCTAGTATGTCAGGGTCTTTTTCTTTCAAAAGGGATAATCTTTTCTTGATTTGTCCCCGACTTTTGTACGAAATGATGTTTCGCTCATCATGGTATCAAGGAATGCTCAGCACTTCCTCTGACTTTCTGGAATTGATATCTCATATTAAAAGTAATGAGATTTGCCCCATATTTTATTTTGAAGATTGGCTGATCTTTGCTTGGACTGCCCCTATCAAATGAGTTGGTCTGGTAGCATTACCAGGGTCTGATGTACTCTTCAGCTTGTGTCATTTTCAAATGTCTCCTTTGTAAAAACAAATTAAAAAGGAGTATGTTCTGAGACATGAAGTGAGCGAGTTAGAAAAACAAACAAGGTTATGAATATGCACGTTTTTCCACCACCGTTCTTTTTTTGTCTTTTTGAAAAATGATGAAACACTTGTTTTATTTTCAAAAGCTTAGAAATGAGGAAGCATGAGGAAGCCCGGGCCTCAGAACACTTTCCTTTACATGGCTGGATATCATCAACGGGCCGGTTTGGTATACCACTTCATGCCCTCAAAATATTATTTATTTACAATATTTATATTTACAATCTCAAGATAGGGAGAGTTCAAAAAGACATTTCTTCTGGCAGAAATGAAGACAAAAAACAAAATACCAGGATAGCCCCTTTTTCAGGGATTTATGCAGAAAAGATGAGAGGAGTTCTACTCAAGTGGGTTTGTACCCATTCCCTTCACCAGTCTGGAATGAGAAAGTCTCGGTGTCCAGCAGGTTTTGAATTCGGTGCTTAAGAGTATAACACCCATCAGTTGAATGCCTCACCTCGCCCATGTGATAATCACACTTTTTAGATGGATTGTAATTTGAAAAGTTCGCAGGATTAGGTCGCTTCGGTTCAGTGAAAAGCAGTCCTTTCCTCCGGAGTATTGCCAGCATCTGAGACGGAGATCCTGGGAGGGGAGTGAACTGTCTCCGGTTGTTTTGCTTTTGTGATGGAGGGATACTAGGTTTGTATTGTTCACATTGCATGAACTTTGGGCATGGGGCGCTCGATTCCTTAGGATCAGGGGAATCGTGGACATTTTCAGCTATGACATCTTTACCTTTTGGGTTGACACTGGAGGGCTCCATTTGAATCATCACCCCTGATCTTGGATAGCAATACGGAGTCATGGTGAGTTGGTCTAAGCGGACTGACAAATGTTCGACTTGTTTCGAGAGTTGTTGAAGAAAGGCGAAGACTTGCTTCATTTCGGTCTCCATTTTATTGAGACGGGCATTTTCTTCGGCCATTTTTTTTAACTACCTGCAAAAACGCTGATATAAATGAGTATAATGCCCGATAAAAAATCATTTTATGACCTAGTCATAATATTATTACATATTTTCTTTATTTGCAAAGAAAAAAAAAATAAAAAAAGGGTTTTTATTAATATCAACATTACAGGCGGCGTCCCCGGGGTTCGAACCCCGGTCACCTCGGACCGTTACGCCTCATCCCCGGATACCATTGGGCCAAAGGCCGCGGTGGTGTCACTAAGGGGCAAAAAATTTTATTTAAAGCATAAAAAGCGGCCCGAGTTATATTAGCATTAGTACAACTTAAAAATACTTTTAAGGAAGAAAACCAAAACCCCTAAATATAAATATTAGGGAAATATATATAAAAAAAAGGGCTTTTGACAAAAAGGGCACCCTTCTCGGATGCTCATTTTATAAACGATGGGAAAGCTATTGTCTTCTTGGAGCTGTTTATTTTCACGGATAAGCTCCGAAATAAGCGTATCTCTTGTCTTGTCGGTCCTACCATGCCAAAAAAATTTTTAGGAGTGGGGACAAATTGGGCATTAGTTCTTCCCATCGTGTATAGAATGCAATCAACGGGTGGCCTAATAATAACAACTCAATTGAATTAGTAAGCTGCATAATAATAAAATAAGAAGGGATAGAATATATACCTTTCCTTGAACCATGGCAATCACAACGACATACACATGAGGAGTGAGGCTCGATTTCTATCTAAACTGGCTTAGCAAAGTGAAATTAAAAGGGTGCATGACCGTCGCAGTCTCGCGTTGGTGTCAAGTCCTTTTAACCTCGGCCAAATCGAAAGGAATATCTTGTAGTCATGCGAATAGCGGCTAAAGATATTTCTTTACGATTTTTAGAAAAAAAATTTCGGGAAAAAGAAAGGCAACCTCTACATCTCGGACTCGCGTTCGAGGTTGTATCTTTCTTAACACCATCCTAAAATGTCATATTGCGGCCCAGGTCCGGCAGCATGGTTGTGTGTGCAATAGTGTAGTGCTAAATCATTAAAACATGTACAAAAAATTATAAACAATCAATTGGAACCTGCAAAAACAGATAACACCTTAATGTCAGGCTCATACCTGGAATCCTTGCTGCCAAACAAAAATTATTTTGAACAGGGTAAAAATTTTGGCTTAAGTCCACTTTAGAAAAATGCAAGTCCCCAGCGAAGTTGCCAGTCTGTCGCGACCGAACTCCCGAGCCCCTATTTGACAACATGCAAAAAGGAGGGGGGGCTCGCCTGGTACGTGCTAAGTCTAGGTTCAGGACTTAACTCGGGCTCTCCCAAACCCATACCATATCGCGACTTAAGGTTTAAGTTTTTAATATGTGAGTTATTTACATGCAGGAGTCGCCACTAATCGATTTGGGGTAGGTCGATTAGAAACCCAAATAGAGTGAAGGGAGGATCACCCTATTCCTACGAACCAGAGATTAACTGAATTCGGGGACTTAATTACATTAGTTGGATAATTAATACCCTTTCGGTACCATTTTACCCTGTTCATTTTTGAAAACATTTATCAGGTAATTTTGATTGATTTTAGGACCTTTCTCCTAACATGTGAGGTGATCAAGCAAGTGCATAATCAGAAATGATCAACAGTCAGGAACACAACAAGTCATACAGCCTAGGTTTCTAATCCTAACTAAGCCAGATGACATTCAAAAGACGGCAGTTCATGTAATTGTATGAAAAAACATGCGTAATAACAACACTACGGTAATTAAAAAAACATGCAACATACTATCATGCGATTCGGGCTTATTTAATTTAAATAAAACCACAACATGCATAATTATAAAGGATTAAAACACTCATATAAGTCATGCAAAAAAAAATTCGGATTTTTTTTCGAAAAAAAATCGAGATAAAAAAAAATAAGAAAAGAAAAAGAAAATCTTTTTTTTTGAAAATTTTTAATTTTTTTCGGAAAAAAAATGATAATAAAACGAAAATATTATTATTTTCTGAAAATATTTTTTTTATTATTATTTTTTATAAAAAAAATTTAATTTTTTAAATTTTTAATAAAATAAAATAAAAATAAGAAAAACCGGTCGGGTCGGGTCGGATCCGGGTCAGTTCTGACCAACCCAGGTCAACGGATCCGACCCGGGCGTTGACCTGGGTCGGATCTATTGATCCGGGTCGGTCGGAACCGACCCGAGTCAACGAATCCGACCCGGGTTGGATCTGTTGATTCGGGTCGGATCCGACCCGGATCTACAGACCTGCGGGGAGGGAAATGCCGGCGGGGCCAAAATCGGCCGTCTGCCGGCCGACCCAGACCGGCGTCGCCCCCAAATCGGCTCCCCTACACCAGTTTCAAGCCTCTCCACCCTCCGGCGTCGTCGTCCGACCGCCGTTTGCCGGCCGGCGACCAAAACAAAAATCGGCTTCATTGAGGACTTGTGTCGAACAGGTGACATACGGACGGCGGGGGATGGCGGTATGGGCCGGGACTCGCGCGAAATGGCCGGCACGAGTCCCGGCAAGCTGGACGCCGAAACAGGGGAAAACAGAGGCGTTTCTGACCTCCTCCGGCAAGCTGGTCGGCTCCGGCGACTCACCTCACCTACAACGGCGACATACGGACGGCGGGGGATGGCGGTATGGGCCGGGACTCGCGCGAAATGGCCGGCACGAGTCCCGGCCAAACTGGACGCCGAAACAGGGGAAAACAGAGGCGTTTCTCGGCCGAGGGGGAGACTCACCGGTCAACGACGCGTTCTGGGGGGTCTCTGGCTACTTCGTAGGCGACGGCGAAGCTGTTGGTCCGCTCTGGCCGACGACCTCGACTCCCTCTCTTCTCTCTCTCTCTCCCTCTGTTTCTCTCTCTTTCTGTTTCTCTGTGTCTCTCTCTCTGTTTTCTTTGAAAATGGCTGACCCTCCTCTCTCCTCTTCTCTAGTTTTTTATAGTGGCCGAGAGCCACTGCTTCTGCTCCCCCACGTCGGCTGATGACAGCCTGCACCGACCTACTCTGGCCTGCGACTTTCGCGGCCATTTAGGCCGGTGCAGAGCAGGGGGGGCCTGGCGATGAAGCAGAACAGGGGAACAGGGAACTGAGAGGGAGGAGGGGATAAGGGAGCCGGGAAAACGGGGAGGACGGGACTAGCCATTAATGCCAATCCCGTTGGCGTGCTCGCCCGAGCCTCCCCTAACCTGCTGACGACGATGACGAGCGGCGGCGCCGCCGTGCGTCGGCGTGACGCCGTGGGACAAGGGAGAGCAGGGGGAGGGAGAGGAAGAAGGAAGGAGAAGCTGGGCTGGGCTGGGCCAAGCCCAGCTCGCGGGGGGAAAAAGGAAAAACGAAAGGGAAGGCGGGGCTGGGCCCACGCAGAGGAAAAAAAGAGGAGCGGGCTGGGCCCGCGGGGGGGAGAAAAAAGAAAAGAAGAGGGCTGAGGCCCATGCGAGGGAGGGAGAGAAAAAAAAAAGAAAAACGGGCCGGTTCGGTTTGGCCCCGATCCGACCCGACTCTTTTTATTTATTTATTTATTTATTTATTTTTACTATTATTTTTTTGATTTTTTTATTAAAAAAATGATAACATTTTAATAGACCATATTAACACAAATATGCCTAATTTCTACATGCAATGCATTTAAATAGAAATATTTTTTTTATTTAGGAACTAAAAAATTAATTCCTAAATTTTGTGCACTTAATTTTGGGAAAATTAAAAATAGGTGTCAACAGTGTAAAAATGGAAATCCCTAAGGCAGTATCATTACGCGGGGAATTGATCCGTCCTGAGGCGGTACGACTACGCGAGACGATGCCCGATATTACCGGAGGACGGCCAACTTTAGGCGGTACCATTATGCGGGTTGTGTCGTAGGTGGTAGGTGTTGAACCTGAGGCGATACTACTATGCGGGTAAGATACATGACCTGAGGTGGTACCATTACGAGAGCTGAGAAGTGTTGTGAATATGGCCAACCTGAGGCGGTACCATTACGCGGGTTGTGTCGTAGGTGATAGATATTGAACTTGAGGCGGTATCATTACGCGGGCAAAATACATAGCTTGAGGCGGTACCATTACGCGGGCCCTAAAGTGTTGTTATGAGTTAGTCGCAATGAACTTGAGGCGGTACCATTACGCGGGTCACTGGCGAGTTGGGTGAAGAGAATGTGATGAGGTCGGAACGAACGCATGAAACGTAATTAGAACATGCTTGTGAGTGGAAATAGTGTTATTGTGACTAACGTGCAGGTTGCACGCTGGAAAGACCCAGATAAGCCTAATTGTGTGCCCACGATGTGATGGTTGAATGTGATTGTGATTGTTTGGAGGTACGTGATAGCCTGGGTGGGGTTTAGAGTGTGTGCTTGCTGAGATGTAATCTCATGGTTGTTTCAACCAACATTTTTAGAACCCCAGCCTGAGCAATGAATCTCCCGCCGCCGACACCTGAGCGTTTTGGAGTACTGATGCACACCGACCACAATGTAGTAGAGTATCCAATTATTGATGAACATATGACTTGGGTTAAGCATACGACAGTAATCTAGGTAGATATAGGGTTACCCCTTTGGCAGGCCCATAACCATACTACTTGGTTCTTTTGGGACGGGGTAGATGAGTTTGGTCCCGTCCGTGGATTTGACGTCCCCTTTGATGGAGTTGGGGATTGGGACCCGTCTGCTATACCTCCGCCCGATGGCGAGATGACTAATTTGGAGACTAGTCTAGCGCAATCTAGACTACAACAAGCGCCTGTGGCACCTGAACCTTCGGGGGCCGAGCATGAACCACAGCCTGAAGAATCGCAGGCGGGGTATAATCCAATGGACGTGGATCTTGAGGCAATCCCAGAGGAAGAACTCGAGGTAGAACCTGAAGAGGCCCCAAAAGATGAGCCTAAGGATGAGCCTGAAGAAGAACCGGTGCATATTCCCCTGTATGAGCAATAGATTGACCCCGAGTTTGTGCTAGAGGACGAGTTCTTTGAGGAGCCAGTTGAGGAAAAGTGGGTCGAAGTTCCAGTGGAGTCGGGTGACATAAACAACCCGATCGAGATTGAGGCCGAGCCGAAGTCCTCAGAGGAGCAGATAATGCAGGGGAATTCAGATTCTGACGATGAGGAGTCAGACTCTGAGTGGACGCTGAGCAGAGGGTGTAGGAGTTAGGTTTAGGGGTTACGAATAGGCTTTTTGAAGTATTCCATTTTTGAGTGATAGGATACCTAGGCTATCGATCATTTTGAATATCGGTGGTTTATAGTACGGTATGCATATGCATATGGTGATTTGTAGAATGTGAATATTATATAAGTTTGAATGAGAAATGAATATGTTTATTCTCCCCGGTTTACCCCAGTTCTAATTGTCCGGGTATTGGTGGCTTTTGCTGACATTTTAAATCTCTGAAAAGTTGAAATTTGGTCGGCGATACCCTGGGATGTCGTGTGACTCAACCAGAGAAGTGTGTTGTGTGCTCGGGGTTCGGGGTGTGACAATTCTGATATTTCCTTTTGAACTTCCAGAATATATTAGCCTTGAATGGAATGCATGTCAGATTCACAAAATAAACATAGAGAGTTTTGTCAA
Source organism: Syzygium syzygioides (assembly GCA_031216285.1). Taxonomy (NCBI): domain Eukaryota; kingdom Viridiplantae; phylum Streptophyta; class Magnoliopsida; order Myrtales; family Myrtaceae; genus Syzygium; species Syzygium syzygioides. The sequence continues at coordinate 15,638,911 of CM062244.1, read as the reverse complement.
CATCAAAATTCATTAGGAGTTTGTCTCAATAATCTCCCCATTTTTTATAGTGACAAAACTTCAATGCAGATTCAATCAATGTCTAATAAATTTGAAGAAAATAATCATATTAAGCACATGAAAGATCTGTGTATTTCTCTCCCTTTGAGTATAACCTGTATAACCTGCATATTTGAGTGTTAGTACGACAGTATCTGCATAATTTCTCCCCTTTTTTATCATTAGCAAAAAGAATAAATCAATAATAAGCAGAATCAAGTACTGATATCAAACATTCAAATAGTCTAACAAAATCAATTGTCAATAATACAGGTCCAGAATGGTTTAAAAGGAGGGTATGAAAAACAGGTTATTTCTTTGAAGGGGTTCGAACAAGTTTAAAGTTTTCCAGAATAAAAATAGCTTTTTTAATCTTGGTAGAACATTGACCCATAGCCTACTCCATATTTATAGAACATAGAGCTATAGCTTCCCTTAATTCTGCCTTGTCTTGTTATGCTTGATGATGTTGAGTCTGATTGTTTTCCTCAATAATTTTATGAAGGTTCTTTACATCTTGTTCAAGTGTAGCTTATTTGTCTTTGATTTCGAGCAGAAGGGTTAGAATGGTCTAATTTTCTGAGGGCTATTCCTGGACATTGGCTTATTCAATTTGATTGAACCCAGTTTTTGCTTCTGTTGGAATCTCCCCCTGAAAAGATGCATGGTCTGCAGAAGCATGTTCATCAGTGTTAAGGGAAGACTGACTTACATTTGTCCTCAGTAGAGCAATGTATTATGCCATCTGAAGCAAATTAGAGTTTTCAGTTGTTAGTTCTGAAGCTCTTATAACAGATGCTTGTGTTTGAACTTGTGCAGTAGATACTGGTTCTGAAACTTTGGTAGTAGGTGTTGGTTCTGAAACATGTGCAGCAGATGCTGAGACATGATCTGGACCAACATCATGTCCTGTTTCAAGGTGTTCAGATTCTTCATCCTCATCTCTTAGAAGAAGTTTTCTCTTCTTACGATATATCTTCAAAGGAGTTGAAGAAGCACTCTGCTTGTTTGCCCTTGTTGATTCTGCTCTCTTTCTTGCTTCTCTCTTAGTTTCTTCTTTCCTATTCATAGTTTTTTCTTTTGACTGCTTAACAGACTTTCCTTTTGCTGCACCGAATCTTTTGGAGGAGACAATGATCGCAGTGCTTGTTACGTCGCTTCAGAAGGTTCATTGATATGATATGAGTCTGTATCAGAAATATCCATGAATTCTAGCTTCTCTGACGACTGAATGTCTCTGTTTAGAATCCTTGTCGATCGTCTCTTGAAAGGCATTGTGATTGGTTCTAGAGCAAAATGATGTGATCTTGGAGAAGGAAGAGGAGGAGACTCAGAGTATTGTGATGGTCGGGAGAGAAAAAGGTTCGTGCTGATAGGGTTTTGGAAAAGAGAAGGACAATTTTATAAAAGAGGATAGTTTTTGGAAAGAAAGACCCTTTTTGAATATAGAATAAGTGATCCTATTATAGAGGAACGAAATATTATATTTTAAGCGCAATCAGTCACGACAATATTTTAAGCACAATTAATCAGATAAATTAGAATACATACCTAATTTGCTTTCGAAAGTAACAAATAAGAAAATATCCGGCCAGAAATGCCAAAAATATACTCGCCAAAATTTGAATTAACGACGTACCTTTATTTGTGAGTTTGAAAAGGACATTCAGACTGAGAACATTTGAATCTGAAAAATTCATGTCTAACAAATACTTCAAGAAAATGGATAAGTAATGCATAGTTTATTTCTAATATACTCAAATGAAAACTTATCAAGAGGTTTTGTGAATATATCAGCTAATTAATTCTTAGAATTAATGAATTGAATATTCACATCACCATTTTGAACATGATCTCAAATGAAGTGATGCTTGATTTCAATATGCTTAGCACGTGAATTAAGAATTGGGTTCTTGGTCAGATTGATAGCACTTGTGTTGTCACATTTAATTACAACACTTGAATCTTCAATAGCAAAGTCTCGCAATTGTTACTTCATCCACAGGATCTGTGCACATCAACTTCCCAAAGCCACATATTATGCTTCTGCTATAGAAAGTGCAGCTGTAATTTGCTTCTTTGAGTACCAGGACACCAACATATTCCCAAGTAGTTGACATGTTCCTGTAGTACTTTTCCTATCCACTTTATATCTAGCTAAATCAGCATCAGAACAACCAGTAAGAGTAAAATCTGAATCTTTGGAATACCAAAGACCTAACATTGAATAAGTTCCAATGTATTTGATTATCCTTTTAACTGCAGAAAGGTGTGATTCCTTTGGATTTGATTGAAATCTTGCACATATACAGACACTAAATAAAATGTCAGGTCTAGATGCCGTAAGATATAATAATGATCCTATCATGCTTCTATATACCTTCTAATCAACCTTTTTACCATTTTCATCTTTGTCCAGTTTAGATGAATTTACATAGGAATGTCTGTTTTCTTGCAATTCTGCAATCCAAACTTCTTGACAATCTTCTTAGCATACTTCTCTTGGCAAATGAATATACCATCTTTGGTTTGTTTCACTTGTATGTCGAGAAAGAATGTCAATTTGCCCATCATACTCATCTCGAACTCATTCTGCATATTCTTAGAAAATTCTTTGCAAAGCATTCGTTAGAGGATCCAAAAATGATATCATCAACATAAATTTAAACAAGTAAAAATCCTTACCTTTTCTCTTAATGAACAAGGTTGTATCAACCTTACCTTTTATGAAGTCATTTTGCAGAAGGAAGGTACTTAACCTCTCATACCGAGCACGAGGTGCTTGTTTTAGACTATAAAGGGCCTTTTTAAGTTTATAGACATAATCAGTCTTCCTTGGTCCTTCAAAACCAGGTGGTTGTTCCACATATACTTCTTCTTTGATATAACCATTCAGGAAAGCACTTTTCACATCCATCGGAAACAATTTAAAGTTATAGAAACAAGCATAAGCTAATAGTAGCTTAATGGCTTCTAACCTAGCAACCGATACATAGGTTTCATCATAATCTATGCCTTCTTCTTGAGAATAGCCTTTTGCTACCAGTCTTACTTTGTTTCTTGTGACTTTCCTTTTGTCATCTAATTTGTTTATGAATACCCACTTTGTTTCAATTACTGGATGATTTTTGGGTGTTAGTACAAGTTCCCATACTTTGTTGATTCTGAACTACTGAAGTTCCTCCTGTATAGCTTCAATCCAGCTTTCATCTGATAATGCTTCACCAACTTCTTTTGGTTCTATTTCTGATATCAATGCTAAGTTGCTAATGTTCTCTTTGTGTTTAGATCTAGTCTTGATGCTATCTTCTATTTCTCCAATGATGAGGTTCTTCGGATGATTGGATTTATGTTTCCAATTTCTGTCAAATCTTTCCTTCTTAATATCATCAGACTCTGAAGGTTCTGATTGAGACTTGATTATATCTTCTTTTCCTTCTTCTACATAATCAACAATCTTTGGAGATTTTTGTTGAGCTTCAGATAACTTTTGAATATTGGAAGATGGTTCGGATTCATCTTTGTGAGTCTGAATATTTTTATCAAACCTTACATTCATTGTTTCTTCCACAGTCTAAGAATTCTTGTTGAAGACTCTGTACGCTTTACTTGTAGTAGAATATTCAAGGAAAAATCCTTTATCTACTTTCTCATCAAACTTACCAGGGCGGTCATTTGGATTTTTAGTATAAAGCATTTACAACCAAACACACAAAAATATGAAATATTACGCTTTCTACCTTTATAAAGCTCATAGGGGGTTTTCTCAAGAATGGGTCTAAGAAAAACTATGTTAATGATATAACATGCTGTAAAAACTGCATCTGCCAAAAAATGAAAAGGAATCTTGCTTTCAATCAATAGAGTTCTTGCCATTTCTTGCAAAGAACGATTTTTCCTTTCCGCAACACCATTTTGTTCAGATGTATAAGGAGTAGAAGAATTGTGTTGAAAGCCATTTTCCTCACAGAAATCTGAAAATCTTTGATTTTCAAATTCTCTCCCATGATTAGTTTTAATGCAGGAAATGGTATAACCCTTTTCATTTTTATGAGCAAGGAAGAACACCCATGTAAGTCTTGTGAAGTCATCAACAATAACTAAATAATATTTCTTACGACCAATACGATGTGTTCTGGTTGGTCCAAATATATCTATATGAAGAAGCTGCAAGGTACGATTAGTGAAAACATGATATATAGATTTAAAAGAGCTTCTTACTTATTTTCCTAGAGTGCAGGCATTGCATAACTTTGTTTTCTTGTATTTCAAATCTGGGAGATCTCGAACCAATTTCTTGATTGAGATTTTTTAGATTTGTTTCATACTAATATGCCCCAATCTTTTGTGCCATAGATCTTCATCCTCTTTGATTGAGATCAAGCAATGAGTGGAGTTTGGATTGACATCTAGAAGATAAATATTACCATGTCTTCTTCCTGTGAATGTTTGAAAAGAATCTTTTCTTGTTCCTAAGCATGTATATTCTTAAAAATTGATTTTGAAACCTGTATCACATAGTTAGCTTATACTTATCAAGTTGTAATTGAGTCCTTTTACCAATGACACATCATTGATTGTGAGTCCTCTAATTTCAATCGTTCCTTTGCCAACTATTTTTCCTTTGTTATTTCCTCCAAAGGAAACTTTCCACCATGCAGGTGTGACATTCCGAAATCCGACCCACTTGGGATTTATGAAATAGATGGTTGTATGAACATACTTGTAGTTAAATCTCGCCCGAAATTGATCACTTCGGGAATACTAACCATTAGGGAAAGGCTAATTAAGGATTTAAATTTGCGCGATCAAAGAACTCAATCGTGAACCGACTTTCGACCACGAAAATTGTCGAGGTGACATTTTTAGTTAATGAAGGCCAATCCGAGGATAGTCAGGGATTAGTTCGCTGCTATCATACTAGTGGATTGCGAGTGATTCCGCTGGACCACGAAATGAATTGACGAATGATCCTAAACTTATACCAAATGATCGTGCCATCGAAACTAGCGATCGATCCTTGCGATTAAGTGACAACCGAGGTCGGCACGACCCGAGTAAACTTATATGTGGCATGATTCAAGTTACGTTGGTACGAGATATGCAAATTTCCCCAAAAGCCACCCATTGGTACGAGATATGTACAAGTTACGTTGTTTAGAATTTAGTCATTAATTAGAGACCAAGTTGGGCATTTGAAAATTTAAAAAGTCATGACGGATCATTTGGACAATGTTGTCATTTGCCCAGGTAGCCTCGGATTTGTCCGAATCCTTCAGAAAAATTGAATTTCGGCGAGAAATGGAAAATGACCATTTTACCCCTGAAAATTTGTTAAGGCTAATGTAAATTAGGAAGGGCATTTGGTAATTTCACCCTAACCTTAGAATTAGAGATTTTTGGACAATTTTGCCCTTGGGAATTTTGTGAAATTTCCAAATTGACCTTGGATATTTTGGAAAAGATTCAATTCGAACCGTCGATCTCTAAATAAGAACAAATCTAGGCCGTTGATTGGATTTGCGAGAGAAGGGCAAGATGGTCTTTTGGGACATCAATTATTGGCTTGGATTATTTAAAGCTAAATTCCCTCTCTCTCTCCTCATTCTCTCTCCTACTCTCGGCTTCCTCTCCTCCCTCACCGACTGACCGCCCCTCCCCTTTGCTGCGTCACCACTCACTGGCCACCGTTCGCCGTGCCACTATGTCCCGCCACCAAGTCGCACCACCACCCTCACGCTGTCCTTCTCTCTCTCTACCCTCTCGTGGCCGTGAACCGCGGCCAAGGAAGCCATCGCCATCACTCGCGATCCAGCCAACCACCACTATCGCCGATCGCCGCCGTGAGACCACCGACCACCATCCCTTTTCCTCTCTAGCCGAGCCAGTCTAGAGTTCGTGTAAGTTGCGCCCTAAACTCTATTTAGGATTTCGGGTATCGACGAACGAATGAAGGTTGAATCGGGTTAATTAGGGACCGTTTAGGGGTTATTAGGGACTGTTTAGGGATTAATTGAGTGAACTGATTTAGGGGCTGATATTGACTGATTTGAGATGGTGAAATGATGATGTTTCGGGGTTGAGATGATGTGAAATTTGGTGCTGGAAATTAGGCTCGTATTGATGAGCGTATGGTTTGATTTCGAGGCAAACGGTATCGGTTTGGTGCGTCGATTTATGGCTGAATTATGGTGACGATTCGAGCTAAAAGTAGATGAGGAAATGTTGAATTTTGTGCCCATGTAGTGGCTGTGTTTGTGGGCCCGTTAGTGGCCTTGTATGTTTGTTGCACCGTGACTTGATTGATTGAAATGTGCTTCGTTATGTGCACGCTTGGGCCGAATTGAAATGGACTGTCAATTGGCCGTGTTAGGTGTTTATTGAGCTTGAGAAATGCATGGTTTGATGCATGCACGGGCCAAGTGTGATTGGCCAATATGTTGGCATGTGGGTGTTGAATGTGTGAATGAGTGAGAAAGCGAGTGTGGTGCGATACGTGTGATAATGGAAATCCCTGAGGCGGTACCATTACGTGGGGAATTTATCCATCCTGAGGTGGTACGACTACGTGGGACGATGCCCGGTATTACCGGAGGATGGCCAACCTGAGGCGGTACCATTATGCGGGTTGTGTCGTAGGTGGTGGGTGTTGAGCCTGAGGCGGTACCATTACGCGGGTCACTGGCGAGTTGAGTATGAGTTAGTCGCAGTGAACCTGAGGCGGTACCATTACGCGGGTCACTAGCGAGCCGAGTATGGAAATAATGTGATGAGACAGGAATGAGTGTAGGAAATGTAACTAGAACGTGCATGTGATTGGAAATTATACTACTGTAGCTAACATGCAGGTTGCATGCTGGAAAGGCCTAGGTAAGTACAAATTGTGTACTTGCTATGTGATGGTTGAGTGTGGTTGTGTTTGTAATTGTCTGGAGGCACGTGATAGCCTAGGTAGGATTTAGAATGTGTGCTTACTGAGATGTGATCTCATGGTTGTTTCAACTAACAATTTCAAAACCCTGACTTGAGCAATGAATCTCCCACCGCTGCCACCTGAGCGTTTTGGAGTACCGATGCACACCGACCACAGTGTTATAGAGTACCCGATGGACGATAATATGACTTGAGTTAAGCATACTACCGTAGTTTGTGTAGATATAGGACTACCCCTCTGGCAAGCCCATACCTACTCAGCCTAGATGTTCAAAGATAGGGTAGACGAATTTGGCCCCATTCGTGGCTTCGATGTCCCCTTTGATGGAGTTAGGGATTGGGACCCATCAGCCATACCTCCTCCTGACGGCAAGATGATGAGCCTAAAGACTAGTCTGGCACAGTTCGGTCTTCAGCCTGCGCCTACAACACCTGAGCCCTCGGGGGCCGAGCATGAACCGGAGCCGGAGGAGTCCCAAGCAGGGTACGACCCCATGGATGTGGACCTCGAGGTAATTCCAAAGGAGGAACCAGAAGAAGCGGAAGAACCTAAGGCAGGACCTAAAGAGGCCCCAGAAGATGAGCGTGAAGAAGAACCGGAGTACGTACCTGAGTATGAGCCATGGTACGATCCCGAGCTTGTGCCTAAGGACGAGTCAGATGAGGAGCCAGTTGAGGAGGATCGGGTCGAAGGTCCAGTGAAGTCGGGTGATATAAATAACTCGATTGAAATTGAGGCCGAGTTGGAGTCCTCAGAGGAGTCGACAGTTCAGGGGAATTCAGACTCGAGTGCCGAGGAATCAGACTTTGAGTGGACGCCAAGCAGAAGGCGTAAGGGCTAGATTAGGGGTTGGGAATAGTTTTTGAGGTATTCCATTTTTGAACGATAGGGTACCTAAGCTATCGATCATTTTGGATATCGGTGGTGTGTAGTTATTAGTACGGTGTTCATGTATAGGAGTGAGATTGTATATAATGGATGTTGTATAAGGTTGGTTAAGTAATGAATATGTTTATTCTCCTGTTTACCCCATTTATTATTGTCCGGGTATTGATTGTGGCTTTCGCTGATGGATATAAATCTCTGATGGATGAAATTGGGTTGGCGATACCCTGGGATATCGCACTATTCGACTAGTGAAGGGTGTTGCGTGCTCGATGGGGTTCGAGGCGTGACATCAGGCTTTGTAGTTCAACGAATATGCTTGGATCTCTTGTCATGTGTCTAGAACATCTACTGTCTAGGTACTACTTTCTTTTTCTTTTTGTGGTAACCTGCAAAAATCACAACATCTCAAGTTTTCTTTAGTATCCAAATTTTTTGGGTCCTTGTATAACAGTCTGAATTTTCGATCATTTTCCCGGGATTTAAGAAATAAATTTGACTAATACTGTCGCGACCTGCCCCTCGAGGGCCGAGCTCGGATGAGGCGGGTTTAGAGATAAGTGTTCATGAGATGGTTCATATGGCATCTTATGAAAAATGATTTTACTGAAGTGTAAATCTTTTGTTTAGCCATATGACCCATTGATCATGAACGTGGATTTTCCCTAAATCCATATCTCGCGTGACAGCGGATTGATTTTATTTTTTAGGAGTCGCCACTAGCCTAGGTCGGGGGTCGGCTAGAATACCCAACCAAAACGCGAGAATTTCGTTTTGGTTTCTACGAAAACCAGAGATCAAAGGTTCGGGGACTAGCTTACGTTAATATTTCTATTAACGCCCTTTCGGTACCGCTAAACTTAATATGGTTGTTATCTAAGTTGTCATGCATTTATTTTTTTTACCATTTTCATGCCAAAGTCTTAGTCCACTATGTGATCATGCATCTTGTTTTTGTATTTTCATTTGAGATTCTAAACTAATCCTATCTTAGTCTAGAAAAAAAAAGAAACAATCAATTGTATTGAAAGACATTTCTTAAAGTAAACACTCGAAGTATTGAAAAGATGAGCTAATTCTAAGTGCGAGAAAGTAAAAAGTAAGAACCCGCAACTCGTCGGGCGTTTATTACAACACGAATTGAAAAACCCGAGACATGATCGAGGATGAATGAATTAGGTACAAATTGAAATCGGATTGGACATCGGTTTAGCACCATCATCGTATGAGTACAAATCGAGACCGGATTGGACATCGGTCAATCACTTTAGCTTTTTAACTTCGGATTTTTCTTCCTTGGACCGCCTCTTGGGTGCCGATGCTTACGTTCATATATTCATTCATAACAAACGATATATGGAAAAACAATGGTGCTAGCAACTCACTAATTAAGCACGGGCCTCGGGATCGGCCTTTGTTTTTCATGCGTTTCGATTCATCACCCACTTAATCACCTAAACATTGTTTGATTAATGGTTAATGATAATGGGCTACCATTTGCATTCACAAAATGGCAACTCATATCAATTAACCCCTAAAGTCGGGTTCTAATGATCATGAATGGGCTACCCACCGAACATGTATCGGGCCTAACATTCATCTAACAAACACATGCATAATAGTAAATGAGCATGCATTCAAGCCCATGGGCCTTGTTTCAAATCCAATAAAACAATGAGAAGTGGGCTTTATAAAAAAGACCACTTATTCAATTAAAGCTTAATTCGGATTGCTTCTGTTTAAGAATGATTAACTATCCTAATGACGTCCAAATGAAGTGGTTCAGGTGTCATTAGAAAGCTTATGACATGAGGATCAAAAGTCATGAAGACCATGTTTTCTAAATCCTAGCCAATTTTCCTGAAAATATCGAATTAATCTCAGTGACAGGCTGGACTCGGTTCAGTTATGAATTTCAAAACAATGGCGGGAAAAATAACAAACTTTATCAAAACAGCGCAAAAATTGTTGTGCCGTTAGGATTCCCTGTATGCAACAACTTTCATGTGTTTGAGTTTTTGCTAAAAAGCCCTCCAAATTTTTATAAAATTTGATTTTCGCAAGGGACTCAATTGCAAATGGAATTTTAACCCGAGAAGACTTTTCAAGCAAATTGACCCCCCAAAAATTGCAATTAGGTCCTCAAAATTTCCAGTTGACATAATGAGATCCCAATGAGCAACTTTGAAGTTTTGATATTTTGCAAAAAAGGACCCTAACTTTATCAAATTCGGAGAAACATCTTTTGAATTCCAAAGGAATGAAAATCAGATCTGGACACAGATTCTGATCAAATTGTGATAATTCCTTTTGAAAATTCAAATGATCTTCGATTTTGATGAAATTAGTATCAATTGAAAGATCTTGATCTCAGAAAGAACTTTCATGAAGAAATTTTTTCATATCTCGAACACACGAATTTATGAAAATCGAAGAACACACAAAGGTCGACTGAAATCAGCATGATACCAGATTCACATGCATATGACGTTGCAAATCGTACTAGTCTAACATGCTTAGAATTTTATGAAAATTGTACGGTGAACAGATCAGGATGTGTTTTACAACTCTCATGAAGGAGGTTTTTCCAGAAAATTATTGTAGAAAATCATAAAATTCATCGAACAGCACAACGTCAGTCTCAGAACAGACTTAAATAACAAATTACAGATTCTGATCCTGACTTCTAGAAGCGTTTTGACATAGCAAATCAAATCCGATCGAGGCATATGATATATCAAATCGAAGCTTAAGACGAGCTTTACGACTCTCTAGTTTATCATTTCATCAGATTTCGACGTTAGTAAGCTCAAAACAGCATCTCAAGCCAACAAGTTTCACTGAACACGAATTTACAGAATTGAGTTCAAGTGTTCTTACCTTGTCTCACAATGATCCAACGCTCATGCGAGCGATCCGGCCTCCGTATTTTGATCTGAAATGACACGGAGAAGCCTCGGAAAGCTCGGCTGACCTACGACAATGGATTACAAGAGATAATGTGAGAATCGACTCGTTTTCACACAAATAAATGAATCAGCAAAAATCAAGTTTAAGATGTAATCCGGTGGCCGTTCGATGCGAGGCCGGACACCACAGCGACTCGAAGACACCGAGGAATGTAGTCGGATGCTTTGGATCGCCGGAGGAAGTCGCCGGAAGGCCGGATCAGCCGGTTGAGGCAGCTGATCACATCACCAGCGGTATTACCGGTGATGTTGCCAAGATAGAGAAGGCGCCGGGGGAGGGAGCTCCGGCCACCAGCTGAGGTGGCTGGTGTTGCGACCAGCCTTGTGCCGCCGTGGGGTACGCCGGTGTGGCGGCGGCTCGCCGGAAAGGGGCCGGCAAGGGACCGGAAGGCCGGCGGCCGAGAGGGAGTGGCGAGAGAGAGGGCTGATCGTGAGAGAGAGAGAGAGAGGAGAGAGAATTTAGATCTGAAAATGAACCCCCCTTGATTTTTGGAGGGAAAAACACTATATACCCCCTTTTACTTTGAATTTTAGCCTTTAGATCAATCCAATGGCTCAAAATGCATCCTTAATGATTAAGAATATTCCTTAATAGCTAAGGATTGGTGACATGGTATCATGGATGGTCATGATCAATTCTAGATGAATGGCCATGATTGATTTGCTAATCCCCTAATTAATTTGCTTAATCCTTGAAGAATGGCATTTTTGTCATTTTCAATTAAGGGCATTTTTGTCATTTTTACACTCGAGAGGATGTGACTGATCTTGGTTGGTCCGACCGGATTATCGATCATCAAAATTTTCGACCGGAAAATGACTAGTCCGATCGGATTAGTTCAATTTGAATTAAACCAATTTGAGTCAATTAACTCTGAATTTGGGTAATTGTATGACCGAGCTAGACTAACAAGTTTAATTGAAGTCTAGTTAACCAAATTGAGTCCCAATTCATCAAATTGAATATTAGTATAGAGTGGGTCAAGTTGAATTGCACTATCTAGACCAATTACTCTTAGACTTCCTAATCATTGGATCACTAAATTGATCAAATTGACTCAAATTCATGTGAATCTTCCAAAATTGATTTTGAATTTAGATTTCATATAAGAAATTAGGCTCATTCGTGTCTCAATTGCACACATCATGAAGAATCGATCAAAATCACTGATTAAGGCTAAAATTGGGGGTTTTTGTGTTTGGCTTGGAATCGCAAAATTGGTTCAAAAATTGGATATAAAATGACCTCTAGATCAAATGTCGTGAAGGAAACTAACCTAAAAAAATGACTAGAAATGAAGTAATTTCATTTTTGGCCTATTTGAATCAACTTCCGCAATTTGGGAAAAAGTTGATTTTAAATCGATTTTTGTAAAATTTCTAATGCCAAAGGTAAATTGAATGTAAAATAGGATGATTTTTGGATTTTTAAATTTTTTCAATTTTTTTGGTCAAAGGTTTGACCAAAAGTCAAACCCTAGTTGACTTTTCACTAGGAGCTTGATTTTATGATCAAATCTTTGAATTTTTCTAACATTTCCACTTCTAAAGTAAAATTGGACTTAAAAGGAATCTTTTTATGCGAAAAGCCCCAATTTGACCTGGGGTTGACTTTTGGTCAAAGGGTTGACCAAAAAGTCAACGCCAAAGTCAACCATTTGACTTTTCGGGTTTTTGCACAAAATGAATAGAAAATCGCTTACAAAAGCTAAGCCAACAGACGGAATTAAAAAACGACACTTTTTGTTCAAGAAATGGGCTCCGTCGCGATCGGAAACCATAATCTCGAATATTTTATTTTTAATGACGCATCGGCTAAAATTAGGTGTCAACAAATACACTATAGTGAGATCTCACCCGGAAATGCGCATTCACGGGATGCTAACCTTAGGGATAGGGCTATTACGGGGTTGAGTTCGCACGACCAAAGAACTCGACCTGGGTTCGATCTTCGACCATATGGATTGACGAGGGAATGTTTTGAGCCAACCGAGACCGGTCTATTTGATTGATCGTGTCCGAAGGGCACTAGTAACAGACCTTCGCAATTATATAACAATCGAGGTCGCCTTGGTTCGAGCAAACTTAAACGTGATTTGACTTAGTGTCGGTCACGGGTCGAGAGCGCATAATCCTAATGAGCCACCCGTTAGCAAGAGATAAGCTAAAGTCGCGATTGGTCAATTTTAGTCATTTCATGGAATTCGAACCCGGAAATCGAGAATTTTGAAAGTGACAATTTTGAGCAGCTGATGACGTTTTTGGCTTGGCCAACCTTGGGGCCACCCATTTCTGCAAAAAAATGGATTTCTGTTCGGGACCGGAAAAATTACGATTTTACCCCTCTGGGCCTCAACGTTGGTTTTTGAGATCGTTTGAGGTTATTTTTCGAGGCCGATGTCATTTTGGGGTGGCCACGCACATTTAGGAGTCGTTATGATCAAAAATTGAAATTTTGGCTCGGAAGTGAAAAATAATATTATTTTATTTCTAGGACTTTGCAGTCTATTTTCGAGGGATTAAGAAGCTATTTTCACGATTTCGATGCCATATTATGTTGGCCACACACATTTGGGGTCGGTACGAGCGAAAAATGGAATTTCGACCCGGGACCGGAAAAATGACCATTTTGCCCCTAGGCCATTTTTAGTTCCGAATTTTGGAAAAATTTTGGGGATAATTATTTGGATAATTCAACTCAATTATTGGACTCAAAGATCATTTTACCCTTGCATTATTGAATTGGAACGAATGAGGACCGTTAGATTGTGGGCATTTTAGTCAAAACCGTTGGATGGGCGACTCGTGGCACTTTTGGGCTGATATTTTTTAACGGTCTGACCAGCCCTCTCTCTCTCCACCCCCATTCAGCTAGCCCCACCGTTCAGCAGCCCCTCCTCCTCCACGTTTTCCTCCTCCTCCTCCGCCGGTTTTCCTTGCCACCTGCCGGAGCTTGCCGAACCGCCTCCGTGCCGCCACTGTTCGCCGACCACCGTCGTTGTTGTTGCCTCGTCCAGCCACCACCCACCAGTAGCACCGCCTCATCTCGCCTTTCTCTCTCTCTTTTTCCCCGTTCGGCGCAAGGAACCGCCGTGTACCGCCGCTTGGAGGCCAACCGCCGCCGCGCCGGAGCCCGATCAGCCGAGCCGCTGCCACCACGACATCCAGCCGCGCCGTACGTCGCCACACGTCGGCGTCCGTATAGTGTCCGTACAAACGTTCGTACGGTGTCCATACATCGGGGTCTGTACATCGCCGGCGACGCCGCTGCTGCTACTGCTACTATTTTAGCCCATTGTCCAGCCAGCTTGCCCTGTTTTTCTTAGGTAAGTGTCTCCCCCAAAAACTACCTAGGATCTCGGGTATTTCTAGGCTCGTTTAGGACCTGTTTTAGGTAAATTGTGTGGCTGTTTTGGGACTGAATTAGTGGCTGATTGTGTAGTTGTTGTGGGCTGAATTAGGGAGTGAAAAATTGGTGGTTTGGTAGGCTCGGATGGGGCTGAGGTGATGTGAAATGATCGCGGCTGAATTGTGCGATTAATTAATGGGATTGTGCCTTGAATGGAAATTTGTACGTAGTTGTGTAATTGTGTTTGTTGGTTGGCTTGGAAATTGCTGTGAGCTGATTTGGTTTTTGCATTGGGCTGAATGTGGTGTGGTGGCATGCCGTGTTTGTGTGGCCGTGAAGTGTGGTGATGTGGTGGAGTGAATGTGCATTGAGCTCGTGTGCTAAGCATGGGTGTTCGTGTGGTGTTCGTGTGACGAGATTGTGTAAATGTGAAATGCATGTGAGGTGTGTATGTTTAGCCGTGCGACTGTTGGCTGTGTGTATGTGTGGTTCGAGTGAAATGAGGATATGGAAAGCTAGAATTTGTCGGAAAGGATCTGTCCTGAGGCGTGTACGTTTACGCAGGACGATGCCGTCCCTGACGAGGTGACGATGCCCGGCTTGACGAGGTGTCGATGCCTGACGTGGTCAGAAGACCGTCAGCCTGATGCGTTTTACGCGGGCACGGTAGAAGGAAAGTGTGTGTAGGATTCCATCCTGAGGCGTGTTCGTTTACGCGGGACGATGCCGTCCCTAACGAGGTGACGATGCCCGGCCCGACGGAGTGACGATGCCTGATGAGGTCAGAAGACCATTGGCCTGATGCATTTTACGCGGGCGTGGTAGTGGTGGAAAAGTTGAGAATGAGCAGAAATTGGTTTGAGGTGCGAGGTTTGCGAAAGTGATGCGTGGTGTGGGTTAGTGTGCGAGTGTGTTTGTATCGCGTGATGTGATGCTTAATTATGGGGTAGAAACTGCTAGGCACGGTATGGGACGTACCCAAGTGGTTTCTGTCTTATAATTAAGGCACTCGCGCGTCTATGATTCCTTGCTGTAATGTGTTGGCTGTGTTATTGTCTAACGTGTAGGAATGTGCGTGATGGATTCTGGGTAGGGTCGTGTGTGGTTGTTAGTTTGGTTGATTATGTGTGTTTTGCGTGTTTTTGTCTGGCGGTACGTGAGTGCCTACGTGAGGTTTGGGGTTATACACTTATTGAGATTCGTCTCATAGTTGTATAATCCACAATTTCAGACCCCCAACCTTAGACTCGGGAAGTCCATCTTTTCTTTTTGGAAGTTCAAGGAACCGCTTTTGGTGCCCGGTGGATTCTCAGGTGATGCCCAAGAGATTTCCGGAGGATCGAGTCAGATGAATTAGGAGCAGAATGGAGAAGGGCGACCCTTAGGTTTTTCCCTAGGCCATTTTAGGGGTTGTGTAGATTGGGTAGACCGATAATGAAGTTAGGGTAACCGGATCTCTGAACTTTTGTTTAAACGGTGGCTGAGGATGTTAGTCTGTATTTATGTTTGTAATATAATGTTTGTATATTTGGTGTTGTATCAATATGTTGTTGTTTGATCGTTATGGTGTTCTACCCTGTTGTCGACATCTTTCTGTTCGGGGTTTTTATATTCTCTTCCGTATGTGGCTCTGATGTTTGGGTTGGGTCGGCGACATTCCTAGGACGTCGCATCACTTCGACCGGAGGAGGGGATGTCGCGAGCTCGTAAGAGTTCGGGGTGTGACACCTTGAGAATTAGTATAGGCTGTTTTAACAAAGTCTCTTCAAATAGCTCTCCAAACCTTAGGACATTCATTCTCAAAATGTTGTGAATCTCCACATTTTGAGCACTTGAGTGCACTTCGGCCAACAGGTTTGACAAAAAAATTCCTTTTGAAATGATTTTTGTAAACTTGTCGAGGAGGTCTTTGTCTTAATCTCTCATGGACTTTTGGAAAATCAATTAAACTGTCACTTTCCTTCACAATCCAAGATCAGATTTGTTGTAGTAAGGAATTTGTATAGAAAGAATATGCTTCAAGGTTTCTGAACCTTTTGAAAACTTGGAAGTAATTTACAAAACTTCCTTTTTCAAAACAGCATTTTCTTTGAAAAGAAAATCTCGACTTTCCTTGACTTGATGAAATTCTTTTTGAAGGAAATCGATTTTTTCTTTTTGTGAAACATCCTGTTGCCTCAGTGATGAATTTTACTTTTTCAAAGAAGAAATTCTTTTAAGAGCAGCCTTAAATTCAAAGTATAATTCATCAACACTTCAATAGGCATTTCAGGATACTTTACCTCAATCTCAACTTTAGCATCAGAATCAGAATCTGAATCTGAGTCTGACTTAGCCATCAAACAGAAGTTTGAGATATCTTCATCATTGTCTTCACGCTCTGTATCACTCCAGGTTTCTGCTTTTAAAGCCTTCTTTGCTTTCTCAAATTTGGTCTTCTTTTTCAGAAATGGACAGTTTGGCTTGATATGTCCACGTTTCCTATAGTGAAAGCAGATTACTTTCTTTGATTTTTCTATTTCATCAAGAGCCTTCTTCTTCTCAAAAGGCTTCTTTCCTTTGAGATTTCTTCCTTTGATTTTCATCTTCTTGTACTTCTTTATGAAGAGAGCCAACTCTTCATCATTAACATCTTCATCTTCAGAATCTACATCAGAATCAATGTTAGCTTTTAATGCAATTGACTTTTTACCTCTAGATTCATTCTCCTCATTCCATTGCTCAGTCTCATATGATTGAAGAGTTCCAATTAACTCATTCACTGATAGAGGCATGATCCTTTATGTCTCTCGAAAAGATGTTTTGATATTATCCCACTACTTTAACAGTCCTCTCAGTAGTTTGTTGACTTTCATCGCATCTGAGACTGGTTGTCCTTGGTATACAAGACCGTTTACTATGTTAGTAAACCTGTCGTACATATCAACAATTGATTGTTTAGACTTCATTTTGAAGGTTTCATATTGACCAAGCAATAAATTGATTTGAGTTTCCTTGGCTCAATCAGTTCCTTCATAAGTAGTGTAGAGAGTATCATAGATATCCTTAGCTAATTCACAAGAAGCAATTTTTTTATATTCAATAGGTGCTAAGACACAATAGAAAGAATAAATTACTTTGGAATCTAAGGCTTCTCTTTTTTATATCTTTATTTGAGATAGTAGAGGATCTGCTGATATGCTTGCGTCTGCCTTTTCTTTTGAATCAGAAGATTTTGGTTTGACTCCTCTGATGATGACAACCCATTGCATATGATTAATTGACTTTATGAATGCCTTCATCTTATTTTTCCAGACACTCCTTCATCTTATTTTTCCAGACACTATATTTCTTGCCATCAAAATATGGTGGTCTATTGTTGTTTTGTCCTTTAATGAGACCTAGAGCACTCAAGCTAGCCATATAGATCGTTAGCTTATAAGTAAAACACTTCAATAAACGAGCAACCTGCTCTTATACCAATTGATGTAGTTAGCAAGGATCACCTAGAGAGGGGTGAATAGGTGATCTTAAACAATTTTTATCAATTTAAGCGGAAATGATTTATCACAGTTGAGTCTGAATAAAATTCAGATTCAAAACAGTTTATATAGGATAGTGCTCTTAATGTGCAGTATGTAAAGTAAGAGATAAGGGATAGAAAAACTACACACAAGTTTATAGTGGTTCGGCTTATAGCAAACCTACGTCCACTCTCCTACGCTGACACTCTACTGGCTGAATTTTACTATGTAATCAAGAGAAATTACAGAATCTGAGTGACAGCACTCTTGTGTATGATAGAACTTTCTATCTTACACAATCATCCTTACAAAGTGTCTCTCAAGATATTAATATTTGGCTGAAGAAAGACAAGAGAAAGGATCGAAATATGCTCAGACTTTGGATTTGTTGATTCTTGATTTCATACTACCTTCTGCTCCTCGTAGATCTCCTTTTATGCTCCTCCACTACCAAACTAGCCGTTGGACAGTCTCAGAGGATCATCTTCCAATCTTCATCTTGGATAGATTTATATAAAATGAATTGAGTAGCCGTTGGATGACAAAATATGAATCCCACTGATTTTAGTCGCCCATATAATTAGAATTTTGGTTTCCACAAGTAGAGCTTTATCCATTGTAATGCATACTTGTCATAATATTTGATTGTTAATCAATTAGATTGAGATTGAATCAATCAAAATTTTTCTTTTGTGAAATCCATGCCAGATCACTAGCGGCTGTTATACCTTCTGAATGAGTTTTGCTTCTGCATCTGAAAAGCTTCAGTGTCTACGTCTACATAATTATTGCGTCCGAAGAATTTCTAATTCAGAACTTGAATCAGCATAGGTCTTCAGTAGAATCTGAGTATTTCATAATAAGAGTCTGAATGACTTTTATAGTAAAGTATGAAGATCTTATATCTGAGTCTGAACTTTTAGTTCTGATATTTCCTTCTGAATTTTCAGAATATATTAACCTCGAATGGAATGCATGTCAGATTCACAAGATAAACATAGAAAGTTTTGTCAGCTTCAAAATTCATTAGGAGTTTTCCTCAATAAATAATAAATGCAATGAATGGCCACTTCGACAACTGTCGATAGGACGCTAGCTAAGGTTTGTCGTTTCTATCAAATCAGTTGCTACTCAGCCCACATCTTTTTCCCCCAAAAAGTCCACCATTCTTTTGAACATGATCAATCTTAGCAGCCTATAAATCTGTCAGCCCGCATGAAGATGGCTTAAGAGGGAAAAAAAAAAAAAGAAGTTAAAACTTGTGCAGCATGCCGAATCCATGTCATCACAGTGGTCTCCACTTCTTGCCATGCCTAAAAGCCCAACCAACCAACCACTACCTCCTTCCCTCCTATTTCTGAATTCCTGCTCCTTTTTTTATTTTTCCTAATTCCATGATTGCTCTGCATAAAAGTGGCCATATCTAATTTCTGGCTTATTCTGGCACAGAAGAATCTTTTCTTGGACTGGATTTGCTGAAACCTTTGCTCTTGATTGACTGAGGAGGGAAATTTTTTTCCAAAGTTGAGAAGAAAGGAGGATGGAAGAAGCAGGGAGAACATCTGCAAGTGACAATAATCACAATCATCTTATAACTTCAATAAGCAGCCGATTAAAGTGCCTATCTCCGCCATCCAACTGTTGCATCTTCACTGTTCCGAGAAAGCTCCGCCAGACCCACAGGGAAGCCTTCTTGCCAAAGCTAGTCTCCATCGGGCCATTCTATCATGGCACACAGTGGGAGGCCATGGAAGAGCACAAGTGGAGGTACCTGCAGAGCTTTCTGAATCGGAAACGGACACCTGTGGATGAGTGTGTTAAGGCCATCGAGAGGTGGGAAGAGGGAACTCGCCAGTGTTACTCGGAGAACATCCATCTCAGCAGTGATGACTTCATCAGAATGGTTCTTGTAGATGGTGCATTCATCATTGAGCTGTTCTTGTTCAATCGTAATCCACAAAGGAGGGCCGAGAATGATATCATCTTCGACAAGCGAAAACCATGGATGATCACCAACGTGAGAATAGACACGAGTTTGATGGAGAATCAGCTCCCATTTTTTGTTCTTGAAAATCTCTTCAAATTTACATTTGAGACTCAATTGGAAAACCAACCGACTTTATTGGAGCTCGCGTATAATTTCTTCTGCGTCGAAGCGAATCTCGAAGCAAAACCGGGGAAGGAGAGGATGTTCGACTCCAAGGTCAAGCATTTATTGGATGCTTTAAGATTTTGGCACTTACCCACCCCGCAGAAGGCACTAGACTATAAATGGGAGAAGATAGAAGCAATACCTAGGGCAAAGCAGCTTCAAGCAGCAGGAGTGAAGTTCAGGATGAGCAAGAGCAATTGCTTATTCGACATCAAATTCCCAAAGGGTGTTCTTGAAATCCCATGTTTCAAGCTAAATCCCACGACCGAGTCTTTTCTCAGGAATATCATGGCTTTTGAGCAGTCCTGTTATGGACATGATAGTCACTTCATCGATTATGTAGCATTCTTGGGAGATCTCATCAAAACTAGAGCCGATGTGAAGCTGCTAATCGAGAAAGGGATAATCGCTACTTTGAACTTGTTGGCGAATGAAGAAATATTGGCAAATAATGATGAGACATTGGCAAATCTTTTCAACAGTTTTGGAAAGGAGAGCCGGTTTTGGACAGCCAACACCGATTTCTGCAGCCTTCAGCAGCATCTGAAAGCTTATTATGAAACTCATTGGCACAAGTTGAAGGTTCCCATGAAATGCAATTCCGTGTCCAAGAAGAAGCATTAAGTTTGATACTAGGAATTACCTTTGAAGGGGACTTTTTTTCTTGCTGAGTAAATTTTAGAATATCTTTTAATGTCCTCTGGTATCATGACTTCAGAAAGAAAGATGAAGAAAGTGCTGGCAACTCAAGTGTACTTCTAGCTTGCCCCTTCCGACCTTCCCTCTTCTCTCTTCTTTACTATGAGTATAAGAATCTTTCATGTTTCATCACGAGAGCATTACATTAGACAACACAGTATCTGTTTTTCACTTTTCTCTTTATATGAATATGAAAGAAAACGCATTTATAGGCATCATATTCAGCAGACAACACGTGCATGATCGATCATGAGAAGATTAGATCATATTCTTACAGCTATATATGGGTAAATGTTTTGAGATGAGTGATGACACAAATCAAATCACTTATCCTCAGAGTTACATGTTCTGCCATCGACACAAGTTTTCCCTGTGTCTGACTCGCATTATTCGACAACTCTGTCTAAAAGTCGGCTCGCAGTTTAACATTGTTCTTGGCTTGATTTCTTCTGTATTCTGTACTCCTTTATGGTTGCTTTTCACAGTTAACATTTTCCATCGGAATGTCTGCAAATTTCTTAATTGATTTTTCCCGAGTAAATGAAATTGTTGTTATAATATCAATAATGTGATCCCACATTCAATTTATTATTTCCACATTCAATTAATTTCATTAACCTTTATT
The DNA here is from genome assembly GCA_031216285.1 of Syzygium syzygioides. Classification (NCBI taxonomy): domain Eukaryota; kingdom Viridiplantae; phylum Streptophyta; class Magnoliopsida; order Myrtales; family Myrtaceae; genus Syzygium; species Syzygium syzygioides. The sequence continues at coordinate 15,617,756 of CM062244.1, read as the reverse complement.
GTCCACGTTAAGTTGCGTGATAACTGCCGATTATATTGTGACCGTCCAAAATGCACGATTTCTTGATGGAAGAAGTCGTATGAAGGGGTGCAAATGGATATAAAAAGGGTCTTTTAAGCCAAACCCTCTAATAATAAGAAAACACATCATCACATTTGAGAGGGCAATTGGCTAGAGATATCCTTCACCAACAGCTCAACGCTTTGCAAATCCGGATTTCAATTGAACTACATCAATGGTCGAAGGTTAGTAAAGAATCTTCACATTTTCGCATTCGATCCTGATTATGCATGAGTTTTGTTTATCCATGTATAATTGGGTATTCAGTCCTTTAGAATTTTCTAACATTTAGTATTAGAGCCATATATATCTCTGCCTTGATGTTTTGCATTGGGATTTTGATTGAATTGAAAAATCGGGCAATTTTGGGCCGAGAGAGAAATTGCCGATTTTGGCCAAATTCCAGTGACCTACCACCCGGCTTTGGACTAGTATGGTCGCAGAACTGGCTTGGCAATGAAGACCTGCCGTGGATCTAATTAACAGCTTTTGCAAGGACATTTTCCTGTGGACGAGGAACGCCTACTTCGACAGCGCAAAAGCTCGCTGAGTAGTGCCGAAGGCCTTATAAAAAGTTGAAGGCGACGTTCAAGCGCGATCAGTGCAGGAGCCCGTGGGCGGTTTTCTCGATTATGCTGCAGTGTTATTGCGTGCATTGACTGGTAGTACAGACCGCGTGCTAACTCCCATCTCTCAAATAACTTTACTTTCTAAATGGTAGATTGCCACTGTAATGCTGTAGCTTTGGATTGAATTACGTGTGATCATCAATCACTTTCTATCAGAATCAGCAGATCATCCAAAGGACTGGCTAATGTGAACGGGATGCGGCTATTCGGCCTCTATCCAAAGGAAAGAAATGTCGCCACAGCTGAGATTAGCTTGTAGGCCCTTATCAGCATTTAGCAATTAATAAACTTGAGACATGCTGAGAAGGAATTGTCGGATATTTCACAACGTTTTTGTCAAAGCACGCCTGGAGAAGACGGTGCATCAGCGACAGAGGGCATGAAAGCCTAGGTTAAGCGAACCTGAACTTGTATAGCCTGTATCTTACAATATTGCCTTAGCCTTTCAGATGCCATCTTGAATTACACGCCTATCGCACCAGCGCAACTGTGGGAGATGCCTCAACATCGAAAATCTCAACAACAACAAATTCAACTCCAGGAGAGAGAACCCAAATCTGGTATTTTCAATCCGAGAGAAGCTCAGGCCTTACAGGCGCGATCCTCTGAATGCTGCATCTTTGGCGTACCAGAGAAGCTCTGGCAGAGCTACAAAGAGGCCTACACGCCCCATGTCATCGTGATGAGACCTTATCACCGTCCCAATCAAAGTGTCATGCCGATGGAAGATCACAAGCTGGGGTACTTGCAGAGCTTCCTCAGGCACAACGGGAAGTGCCACCTCAAGAACTTCATCGAGAGGATCAAGTCCTGGGAGGATAGCGCCCGGAGTTGCTATGAAGAGCAAATCAACCTCCGCTCTGATGAGTTCGCCGAGATGACGCTCCTCGACGGCATCTTCATGATCCAGCTCTTCCTGATATACCGGAGCCGTGAGTGGAGGCTGGGCGGCGACCCGATCTTTGGCAAGTCGTGGATGCTCAATGCCGGCTGCCGGAACATGACACTGCTAGAGAGCCAGATGCCGTTCTTCACCATCGAAGGGCTTTGGAGATGGCATGCGGATAGGACCAGAAGCGCACGCTGGGGCTGCTCAAGCTCGTGTATGTCCTTCAAGCCAAGGATGAATATGGTGGAAGTCCGGAGGCAGTGATGGAGTGGGAGGTGAAGCACTTCCTCGACATGATCAAGTTCACATACTTGCTGTCGGCGAGGAAAGCACCATATGAGAGCCAGGAGATGGTCAAGCTCATCCCAAGCGCGACAGAGCTGGTGGCGGCAAGAGTCAAGCAGAGAAGAAGTGGGAGTCGATTGTGTCATTTTCTTCTCTAAATTTGAATATCTATTTGATTTTGTTTGTCTTCTATTTATTTCATTATCTTTTATTAACATGCTCTAAGCAAGAGTTAGTTTGAAATCAGTGCTCGAAATCCCGCACCTCCATCTTTACCACACGATAGAATCCTATTTCCGAACATTATCATTAGTCTGGAGCGCAGAATAATTAGACTTTCCCTATCCAATACGTCTCGCGATGAAGAACTGGCGAATATGAATGGGATGTGGCTATTCAGCCTCTATCCTAAGGATGGTGAAGAACATCTCAAGGATATCTTCCCACTTTCTTGAAGCAGAAGAGTCGGCCTTTGCTGCTGGTGAAACGCACAACCGTGAAGAGGAGTCAGGATTAAATGAACTTGAAGTTTCATCTGAGAACTTCAGACAAACAGAAACGATCTGCTGACCCATCTTAATGGCATGTCTTGGGCATTGGGTCAAAATGCCCAACTCATATTTCAAGCCATTTAACATCTCCTCGAGTGTAGCGGTCCATATCTGGTCCTGTGTCACCTGCGGGCATACTAGGACACGTACTGATTTCCTTTGCTGAGCGGAAACGTTAAGTATGTCGCTTATCTTAGTCAGGGTGTGGACTTTGCATACGCTGAAGATGCCAGAATACTTCTCTTCGGCGTCTGCTGATCGATGGAGACCCCATAAAAGCTCTAGCAAGCCATCTAAAAGTATGCACTTTATGACAATTGACCCAATACACGAGCTGTCCATCGACTGAATCCCCATCCATTAAGCAGTCGCTCAATTTATCATTTTGCGAAACACCTTCTCATACCGTCTCACAGGCAAAGTCACCCGACAAGCTTCGCCAAAATCATGATAAAACATCAACTTTCAAGGCACGAATCAATTTCTTCGGGTGTCAAGATGCTTTCCCCAGCAGAGGCTGTTCAACGTATGTTTGCAAGCCTCTAGTAGCTAGCTCTAACAACTCCTATCGATCCTTATATTTTTCACCAGGTCGATTCTCAATTTAATCTTCAGGAAACCCCATTCAAAACAGCGGACTGATCGGTGGGTTCACCCATACTATTACTTCACTCAGACAAACGATCGAACAGCTGGTGGTCGTTGCCACGCACTAAAAACACTCAATCTTTTCCATGATCGCAGGTAGTCGTGGAATGGCAGTGTATACAGCCTTGCCGCAGACTTGCAGGTTTCAGCAACTTGGCCACAATAGAATTAGAAAATCACCATCACCAACTTTATTGAGAAGATTGCGGAAATCAAGGAGACACCTCTGTTCGAGCAAAGAAGAGGCAACCCTCTTGATCCTGGGTTCTTCAGATGAAATTAGAAATCTCTCGGGCACATCAAATTGCAATTTGAACAATCGCTATTGACAATTCTCTAAATAGTGGGGCCCGAGTTTGTACTTTTCAGAGCTTGCATTTACGCGATTAAAACTAGTGATGAGGCGTGATCATGGATGGATAATGTGAAGACATAGGAATTGTTTATTCAATTGAGTGGATGTGTTGAATTGGGTGGTAACTTGATGAAAGAGGGGATAGTGAGCATTTTTAATTTTGTCGGAAGACCAATTTTAAAAAATTAAAGGTGAGACAAATGATATCTTCGGCTTAAATATATGGATATCGTAATAACAAGCAAAACCCCATCCCGATGATCGTCATGCATCGGGATGCATCCTGTGGCAACAATGTGTGAAGAAGTAAATAAAATGGAAAGTCGTTGACAATGCAAATTATGAAAGACATGTGTTTGACCGATTAAACTACTTCAGTCACGTAATCGATAGATTAAACACTTTGCTGTGATAAGACTTTGGGTAAATATTATCAAAAACCTTAATTTTTACCCTGTGGATGTCACACCCCAACTCAACAATAATAAGGGCATGACACGGCCATCCTTTCTTAAAAGGACGCAGCCAAAACATAACCAAAACTCACCTGATATCAAAATATATGCATTCACATATATACATGATATAAAGTTTAGCTGGTCATAATATCAGAGTTAACTACAATCCATCAAAAGGCCAAAAGTATAACCAGCAACAAGCTAAAACTTAAACTCCACATCCATGTGGAACTCGTACCAAAAAGATCCCACTATCAAAATGCCCTCCCCGACACCGGAACTCTCACCTCTACTAGCGCCTCGGTGAAGAACCTGAAAAAGAAGTTAGATGAAAGGAATGAGCTACCACGGCTCAGTGAGTAATACATTTCTTCTAAGTAGATCGAGCACCCACTATACACACAGTTATAAGACCAAATGAAAGCTCAATTAACCCAATTCCAACATATCACAAACTTCAAAGTCAAAATACGTTATATACCAGTTTAAACATAACATTTTCACAATAGGAAAGCTCATTCAAATTAATAATATCAAAGAAGAAACCAATGGTCAGATCCATTGGCCAATCTCGTCGAAAGCACATGCCAATGGTCTATTCCATTGGCCAATCTCATCGAAAAGCACATGCTAATGGTCTATTCCATTAGCCAATCTCATGCTCAGAAATCTAAGTATGATCACGGATAACGCCCGTGAAAGACGACCAAGATTCCCCCCTTGGCAAGGTCTCCACCTACTATAAGCCGGTGGCTCGGCCCACAAGGATATCCTAGACTAGTATGCGCATACACATAACCCCTCATTTGGGTTTACAGAGATACTGAGCATTAAAATCCACATCAACATCACCCACCAATCTACAACACCCATTCCAGAAAGCATTTCATAAACCATTTCATAAACCGATATAAAACTCTTCATAAGCCACATTCAAATGCAAGAACTCCTCATAAGTCTTTCACAAAAGGTTTCACAAACCCTTTTTCATTCCATAAGTTTAAACCGAAACCAAAAGGAATCTTTCCATCAAACAGACAAAACGGCAGTAAATGCTCGATCCATTTTTATGCAACAAAGATGCCATTTCTTATATGATAACATATATATAACATCTCATTTTCTAAACATGAGCTTACAAATTCAAAGAAGAAATAGTACCACTCACCTTGAAAAGCTGAAAAACTAACCTACAGCAGTTCCTCGAGCCGACGCACTCAAATACCTAATAATAAGTCGAAAAACGATATCAAAACCGAGTAAAATGATGTTTCAATTATGACTCGGCTCAACTAGGCTTAAACTCTAATATAACGACTAAAAGACACTCCCAAAACATCCGTCCAAAGCGATTATCCAAATTTGTCCACGCGCGAAAATTTGAGCGCGAGACTTGATTGCGCCATAACTTTTTCCACTAAACTCCGTTCTAAGCGAACTTATAGTCCAGAGAAAGCTTATTCCGAGCACTACAATAACCCCAACTTGGCAGCCCCAAAATCGAGCCGAAAACCGATGAAAATCGGCCTAAAACTACTGTTCGCGCACTGTTCGCGTACTGTTCATTGCGCACACCAACTTCAAAAATCCATATTCGGCAAACTGTAAGTCCAAATCAGGTTCCGTAAAATCCCACGGCTCCGTAACACCATAAACTACCAATTTTATGAAAATACGCAGCTGAACGACTAAAAAATCAGATTTCGCCGCTCGAATTTCTCAAAATTCCGAATTTAAAACTTAAATCGGAAAACTCCTCCGATCAAATGAACGAGGGGCGCGAGTACTTACCGAGCGTTGCGATCCGAAGTCGAATCGGCTAGGCGAATTCCGCGCGGCACAAAACCCTCCTTTTTCTTCTTCTTCTTCTCTTCCTCTCCTCTCTTCTCTTTTCCTCTCTGTTTTTCCTTCTGTTTCGTGCTCTCTGTGGGCTTCTTTAAAAAGCCGAACGTCACTATTCTTCTTTTTGACTTGTTGACTGATGACTTCTTTTTTTTTTTTTTTTTTTGAAACCCATATTTTACATTCTCCCCTCCTTAAAAAAATTTCGCCCTCGAAATTTAGATGTGCCTCAATCATCAAACAAGTGAGGGTATTTGCGCCTTGCCTCCTCCTCAAGCTCCCAAGTGGCCTCCCTCTCAGTGTGGTTTTGCCATTGAATCTTTACATAAGGAATAGTGCGTTGTCGTAGCACTTGATCTTTTCTATCAACAATACGTACCGGTTGCTCGTCATATGATTGATTTTCCTTTAACCTTAAAGGTGTAAAGTCAAGCACATGTTCAGGATTTGGCACATATCTTCGCAATAAAGACACGTGGAACACATCATGCACGCCCGATAACGCTGGTGGTAAAGCCAGTTTATAAGCAACTTCGCCAATCTTCTCTAATATTAAGAATGGTCCCACATATCTTGGACTTAACTTACCACGAGTGCCAAATCTCATAACGCCTTTCATTGGAGAAACTTTGAGGAATGCATGATCTCCCACATTGAACTCTACCTTGCGTCTTTTGAGGTCAGCATAACTTTTCTGACGGCTTTGTGCTGTTCTCAAATGCTCTCGAATCACCCTGACTTTCTCTTCTGATTGTTGAATAAACTCTGGGCCAGTTAATCTTTTCTCACCAACATCATCCCAACATATTGGAGTTCTGCATTTTCGACCATATAGAGCTTCAAAAGGAGCCATCTTGATGCTAGAATGATAACTATTATTATAAGAAAATTCCGCCAAATGAAGGTGTTCGTCCCACGAACCGCCAAAGTCAATAACACAGGATCTTAACATGTCTTCTAATGTCTGAATCGTTCTCTCAGACTGTCCATCTGTTTGCGGATGAAAAGCCGTGCTGAAGTTGAGTTTAGTACCCAATGCTCCTTGCAAACTCTTCCAAAAGTTAGACACAAACCTGGGATCCCTGTCAGAAACAATGCTCACTGGAACCCCATGTAGCTTCACTATCTCATTAACATACCGCTTCGCCATATCCTCAAGTGAAAGACCGAATCGATATGACAAAAAGTGAGCCGATTTAGTCAATCGATCGACAATCACCCATATAGCGTTTTTACCACTAGGTGTCCTCGGTAGACCGACGATGAAGTCCATGGTAATATGCTCCCACTTCCACTTAGGTATCTCAAGTGGGTGTAGCTGTCCACCTGGTTTTTGATGCTCAATCTTTACTTGCTGACAAACCAGACACTGGTCAACAAACTTCACGATATCTTTCTTCATATTGATCCACCAAAAATTCTCTCTCACATTCCTGTACATTTTTGTGCTTCCCGGATGGATAGAGAATCTCGTACTATGAGCTTCCTGCAATATCTCCTTTTTCAATTCTGAATCATTAGGAATGCATAGCCGACCATGAAACCTCAATGACCCATCCGCGTGGATACTGAAGTCCTCTTGTCTCCCAGCTTCTACTCCTTCTCTAATCTTTCCCAACTGAGGATCCCCATTTTGCTTATCCTTAATTTTGTCAATCAACATTGGTTGTACTTGAAGATTAGCTAATCGAGCACCGAGCTTATGTACCAATACCTCCAAATCCAACTTCCTCATATCCTCAAGAATAGGCTTCTGAGAAGTGAGCAATGCTGCCATGTTTCCATAAAATTTACGACTTAGGGCATCGGCTACTACATTTGCCTTACCTGGATGGTAATTGATAGACAGGTCGTAATCCTTCAAGAGTTCTAGCCATCTTCTCTGTCTCATGTTCAATTCTTTCTGAGTAAAGATGTACTTCAAACTCTTATGATCAGTAAAGACTTCACATTTCTCACCATACAAGTAGTGCCGCCATATCTTCAAGGCAAACACAACCGCTGCTAACTCCAAATCATGAGTGGGATAATTTTTCTCATGTACTTTCAGCTGTCTAGAGGCATAGGCCACAACTTTACCATTCTGCATGAGAACACAACCTAAACCTTCCTTAGATGCATCACAGTAGATTGTGAAGCCACCAGTACCTGAAGGTAAGGTCAATATAGGAGCCGACACTAACCGTCTCTTCAACTCTTGGAAACTATGCTCACACTGATTGGACCATAAAAATTTAACTCCCTTTTGAGTTAGGCGAGTAAGTGGACCGGCAAGTTTAGAAAATCCCTCCACAAACCGCCTATAGTATCCAGCTAGACCAAGAAAACTTCTCACTTCAGTGACATTGGTAGGGCGACTCCATTGGACAACTGCTTCAACTTTCTTTGGGTCAACTGAAATGCCATCCTTCGAGATTATATGGCCTAAGAATTCTATATGATCAAGCCAAAAATCGCACTTACTGAATTTAGCAAACAACTTCTTCTCACGCAAAATTTGCAAGACGAACCTCAAGTGTTGTTTATGTTCCTCCAAACTCTTCGAATACACCAAAATATCATCAATGAACACCACGATAAACTTATCAAGATACTGCCTGAACACCCTATTCATCAAATCCATGAAAGCAGCAGGTGCATTTGTTAATCCAAAAGGCATGACGAGAAATTCATAATGGCCATACCTCGTCCTGAAAGCAGTCTTTGGTACATCATCTGCCTTTATCTTCAACTGATGATACCCAGAACGAAGGTCAATCTTAGAAAATACCTGAGCTCCTTGAAGTTGATCAAACAAATCGTCAATCCGGGGCAAAGGGTATTTATTTTTTATTGTTACCTTATTAAGTTCCCGATAATCGATACAAAGTCACATACTACCATCTTTCTTTTTCACAAAAAGAACAGGAGCTCCCCAAGGCGAAATGCTAGGTCTAATAAAACCCTTATCCAACAACTCCTGCAGCTGTGCTTTCAATTCCTTCAATTCAGATGGTGCCATCCGATATGGTGCCTTAGAAATAGGCATAGTACCAGGCGTCAAATCAATACAGAAATCAATCTCTCTATCAGGAGGCAAGCCAGGCAATTCTTCAGGAAACACATCTGGAAATTCTCTGATAATAGGAATATTTTCAAGCTTTACAACATCTTTACTTGTATCCTTTACACAAGCCACATAACCACAACAACCCTTCCTCAAAAGCTTCCTCGCTTGTAAAGCTGATATCAATCTTGGAAAAGTGCCTTTACAACTTCCCGAAAAAGAGAATTCGGGTTGATTTGGAAGTCGAAAGACAACCTTTTTAGAATAGCAATCAACAGTTGCATGATATGTGGATAACCAATCCATTCCCAAAATAATATCAAAATCTCGTATATCTAACTCCACCAAATCTACAGGTAATGCTACATCATTAATCTGGAGCAAACAACTCTTGAACACACGATTAGCAATCAGGAAATCACCAGTAGGTGTATCAACATGCATCTCATACTCAAGAGGCTTAGGCAACACATCAAGTTTCCTTGCGAAGTCAATGGCAATAAAGGAATGTGTAGCACCCGGATCAAACAGCGCATACGCATATTGAGAGGCAATATGAATATTACCTGCAACAACTGCGTTGGATGCCGCCGCATCCTCCTTTGTTATCGCAAAAACTTTTCCAGTCGTCTTTTGCCTTTCTTGATTTCCTTGGGGCCTACCAGCTGAAAATGCAGTTTTCCTCATAGAACAAGAAGATGCTAGGTGCCCAGGCTGCCCACAAACAAAACACACTCTACTCTCTCTAGGGATATCCTTCTGTGTAGGGCAATCACGCGCCATATGTCCTATTTTCCCACAAAGGAAGCAAGCCCCTATCTTGCGATAACAAGGACCGCTATGACGCTTACCACAAGTAGCACAAGGACCCGGATTACTCTGAATCTTGGGCCTTCCTGGCTGAATGAAATCCCTCCGCTTTTTGCTACCACTGGTCCGACTATCATGATAATCAGTGGGCTTGAATCTCTTGTACTGAGGTGCACCCTGTGTGCCACTTTCTAACATGTCTTGCTCCACCCTAATCGCTCGATCCAAGACATCTTTGTACGTGGTCAGTACAAAAGGCGTGAGAATACTGCGAATATCAGGTCGAAGTCCTCGCTGAAAGTGTTCTGCCCTCCGCTTTTCACTAGCCACAAAGCCTTCCTCGAATCTACTAAGCTGATTAAAGCGGGCTGCATACTCCATAACTGACGAGCTACCTTGAGATACATTTGCAAAGTCACTCCTCATCTTCGCTTGGAATGACTCGGGGAAGAATTGGGCATTGAATGCTTCAGTAAAGTCCTTCCAGGAAATGATTACGTCAGTACCTCCAAGGGCGGGTCTAGTCCCTTGCCACCAACATATAGCTTCACCTTCCAAATAACGAGTAGCAAAGTTGACTTTTTGATTGTCATGAACATTTTCCGCTCTAAAGATTTCTTCTATGCTTCTAATCCAACCATCGGCCTTAAGAGGATCAAACTTCCCATCAAACTTAGGTGGATCCGCCTTTCTGAATTGCGCAAAGGTGCATGAGTCGGTGGTGCCACCTTCACTTAATCCTTTTGCCTGACGATACCAATGAATCATTGCTTGAGTAAAATCAGTCGGGGGATTAGGCTCTTGGGGTTCTTCCCTAGCTTCTCGTGAGTCGGGACTCACTTCATATTGGTCCTCCAATCTCCTTTTTAAAGTCACACCTTGAGAACGTTGAGGCATATCTCTAGTGTCGGAAGTAATGACTCGCTTGCCTTTATTACTCTTAAGAAGTGAAGCAAGTGGCTCCGAGTCAGAACTCATGATCACCTGAATCCAAGAATGGAATACCACTTAGTATTTAAAAGACTAGCGCAAAAATCTATCACATAATCTCACAACGTCCCATATCTATACTCCAAAAATCAAAACCTATGCTCTGATACCAATAAATGTCACACCCCAACTCAACAATAATAAGGGCATGACACGGCCATCCTTTCTTAAAAGGACGCAGCCAAAACATAACCAAAACTCACCTGATATCAAAATATATGCATTCACATATATACATGATATAAAGTTTAGCTGGTCATAATATCAGAGTTAACTACAATCCATCAAAAGGCCAGAAGTATAACCAGCAACAAGCTAAAACTTAAACTCCACATCCATGTGGAACTCGTACCAAAAAGATCCCACTATCAAAATGCCCTCCCCGACACCGGAACTCTCACCTCTACTAGCGCCTCGGTGAAGAACCTGAAAAAGAAGTTAGATGAAAGGAATGAGCTACCACGACTCAGTGAGTAATACATTTCTTCTAAGTAGATCGAGCACCCACTATACACACAGTTATAAGACCAAATGAAAGCTCAATTAACCCAATTCCAACATATCACAAACTTCAAAGTCAAAATACGTTATATACCAGTTTAAACATAACATTTTCACAATAGGAAAGCTCATTCAAATTAATAATATCAAAGAAGAAACCAATGGTCAGATCCATTGGCCAATCTCGTCGAAAGCACATGCCAATGGTCTATTCCATTGGCCAATCTCATCGAAAAGCACATGCTAATGGTCTATTCCATTAGCCAATCTCATGCTCAGAAATCTAAGTATGATCACGGATAACGCCCGTGAAAGACGACCAAGATTCCCCCCTTGGCAAGGTCTCCACCTACTATAAGCCGGTGGCTCGGCCCACAAGGATATCCTAGACTAGTATGCGCATACACATAACCCCTCATTTGGGTTTACAGAGATACTGAGCATTAAAATCCACATCAACATCACCCACCAATCTACAACACCCATTCCAGAAAGCATTTCATAAACCATTTCATAAACCGATATAAAACTCTTCATAAGCCACATTCAAATGCAAGAACTCCTCATAAGTCTTTCACAAAAGGTTTCACAAACCCTTTTTCATTCCATAAGTTTAAACCGAAACCAAAAGGAATCTTTCCATCAAACAGACAAAACGGCAGTAAATGCTCGATCCATTTTTATGCAACAAAGATGCCATTTCTTATATGATAACATATATATAACATCTCATTTTCTAAACATGAGCTTACAAATTCAAAGAAGAAATAGTACCACTCACCTTGAAAAGCTGAAAAACTAACCTACAGCAGTTCCTCGAGCCGACGCACTCAAATACCTAATAATAAGTCGAAAAACGATATCAAAACCGAGTAAAATGATGTTTCAATTATGACTCGGCTCAACTAGGCTTAAACTCTAATATAACGACTAAAAGACACTCCCAAAACATCCGTCCAAAGCGATTATCCAAATTTGTCCACGCGCGAAAATTTGAGCGCGAGACTTGATTGCGCCATAACTTTTTCCACTAAACTCCGTTCTAAGCGAACTTATAGTCCAGAGAAAGCTTATTCCGAGCACTACAATAACCCCAACTTGGCAGCCCCAAAATCAAGCCGAAAACCGATGAAAATCGGCCTAAAACTACTGTTCGCGCACTGTTCGCGTACTGTTCATTGCGCACACCAACTTCAAAAATCCATATTCGGCAAACTGTAAGTCCAAATCAGGTTCCGTAAAATCCCACGACTCCGTAACACCATAAACTACCAATTTTATAAAAATACGCAGCTGAACGACTAAAAAATCAGATTTCGCCGCTCGAATTTCTCAAAATTCCGAATTTAAAACTTAAATCGGAAAACTCCTCCGATCAAATGAACGAGGGGCGCGAGTACTTACCGAGCGTTGCGATCCGAAGTCGAATCGGCTAGGCGAATTCCGCGCGGCACAAAACCCTCCTTTTTCTTCTTCTTCTTCTCTTCCTCTCCTCTCTTCTCTTTTCCTCTCTGTTTTTCCTTCTGTTTCGTGCTCTCCGTGGGCTTCTTTAAAAAGCCGAACGTCACTATTCTTCTTTTTGACTTGTTGACTGATGACTTCTTTTTTTTTTTTTTTTTTTTTTTGAAACCCATATTTTACAGTGGATACTTATACCCTAAATTTCCTCTCTTGAAATTGTCCCTAATTTACTTGGATCCGGATGCTTTGTAACCCAGTCATGTAGCCACAAACTTTGATGAGTGGAGTAACAGTTACACCACGGTCTTCACTGCAATCTTCAATCAATTCAACCATACCGTAGCTGTGTATTACCTCATTCGAAGTTAACTCGTTCCTATCAGAAGACCAGTTCAAATCAGGTACATCTTCGTTTTCATACAAAAGTCTCATTTGATCCTTTTTTTAGCTGTTGTGAGAATGAGTGATCATCGTCCTCAAGATTTTTAATGCATCGCTATGCCTCTCGAGTTTTAGCTTGGCTCTGTTGGGATTTTGCAAGGGTTAATCATTGCTCCTGTTTTATGTGACATGAAGATGTGAGTCGACCTAAGTAGAAATGGAGCACAGAGCAGCAACAACAAGAGCAATGAAGCACGGACCGGATTAACTTTAGACTCCTTTTCACCCTCGGTCATTGGAGATTTGTTTGAATCGATCGATGATCAAATCAATAGGGATTCAGATCTTATCATTCAACGGCTACTCAATCTTCTTTATGTAATCTCGTCCAACAGGTTGATAGGAGAGTGATTCTCTAGCTAGTAGGATGTTAGCGTGCGAGAGTGGACGTAAGCTTGATCTAAACCAAACAACTATAAATTTTGTATGCAAATTCTCTTATCCCTTTACTCTTGTTGATTATCTTTGCACATTGATGTTCTACATCTGATCTCTATTCAGACTCTAACTTTTAAGCTCTAGTGAATATCTTCATGTCACTGCAACTATTCAGACCAAGATTCTGTCTGTATCTTGACATTCTTACTTTCGCTTTAATTTGTCAAGTGTTTATAAAAATCACCTATTCACCCCCTTTTTTAAGTGATATTGTTAGCTCCATCACCTCATATAGCAAGTTGACGACACTCTTCATTTGAGCTCTCACAGGTGCTTTGCACATACCACTATACGTTTAAGTATTTCTATATCATCCGAGAATTCCATTGCAGGCATGGTCTTGACTGGGTCCTTGCGGCTTTGGCTTTTGCTGCAACACCCTATGAGATTCGATCCACAGTTTCCCGATGTCCCTGGAACTTATTCAACTGTTCTTGTAATGCTGTGGCCATCGAACAGGTAGTTCACCTGTTCTATGTGCGTGAAACGTCCTGGATTTAATGTCCAATACAACGGTGTCTATGCCTAGTTATGACCAATGATAATGAGTGTTGCGGAAGCCAAGCGATCGAACAATAAATTGACAGAATAAGAAAATAAATTGGACACCAGATTTACGTGGTTCGGTCGTAGTGACCTACGTCCACGGGGAGAGCAGCACGGAATTTCACTATAAATCAAGTGATACAACGGAGATTACAATCACACTCGAGTCACTCAAACACTCTCAGTGTTTCCCAAGTCCCAATTACACCCAATAACTCACGCAGTGTTTTTTTTTGGGTAAAGGTAAGAAATAACTCACGCAGTGTTTAGCCCTACAATTTCTCACGAAATAATCTCTCAATCTCGCAAAAGAATTGTACACAAATCTTAACACAAGATTTAATCGCTTGAACACTGATTCTTCTTGGATATAATTCACGAACGAGAATCCACGGAAACACCCACCGCCAAGCACTCACGAACGTCTTCACGTCAACCGCGACGCTTCTCAACTTCTTTATCAACAATTGCTCTCACTTGTAAACCAACGTATAAGCTATAAATATAATATATGTCCACCGCCTCGGAAGAAGTCTAGTTCGGTCAGCACATATTGGTCAGGAAGGAAATCAAAGTTGACTGAATATTGTCCAACGTTGGACTTTCCAATTTCAGTCCAAGAGCCCAACATAATATAGGAAAGAATATTTTCTTCTTTTTTTTTTCTTCTTGCCGTGAATTCCACAAGAATTAGGAAAGAATAATATTCCTTCTTTCTTCGCTGATTCCAATTTCGTATCAGGAAATATCCAATTTGAAATATTTAGATTTCCGTTTTGAGCTCAAACTCGAGACATATTTTCAACAATCTCCACCTTGGCTCGACGTTTGAGCCAAGTCACAATCGCTTTGATAGGAATTCAAATTTCGCTACTACTCTCCCACAGCCCCGATGGGCTCAACCGCCACAGACGTCTTTCAAGTCCAAGCCTCGCTTGAACTTCGCCATAGCCATGGATCTCATCAGAATACCAACTCCACATGCACCTTTAACCGCTCTCCAAGGATTTTCCGACACAATCTCCTCAATCGCAGATAAAGCAAAACCATCATTGCATCCATATTTGTTCGAAGATTGAATACGCACCTTGTCAATTTCAGCAGTTACAGCAACTGTTGGTTCAATAAGCTCTACCTCGCTACAAGCACCATCTGTGTCGATTACTTCGTTAATACCCGCTACCTCAGGAGTTTCTGGTTGCAACTCCACCTCAAGTTGAACACCGTTCAGATCCGTATGAACACTTCTATTAACACTCCTAGCTAGAAGTACTGGAAACTCGTCAAATGTAACTTCTCTACTAATAATAGATGAATTTAATTCCGGGCACCACAACTTATAGCCCCGTTCACCTTGTGCATAACCTAGGAACATGCACTTTCTTGTCCTTCCATCGAGCTTACCATCACTAACTCGAACATAACATGGACAACCAAATATTCTAAGAACAGAATAATTAGCAACGTTACCTGACCACACTTCTTCGGGAGTCCGACATTCAATCACAGTCAATGGGGATCTATTCTTCATGTAGCTCGCCGTACTAAGCGCATCCGCTAGAAACCTTCTAGCCATACCAGCACTAGAGAGCATTTTATGGCCGTCTCTAGTAATATTTTGCTCATCAACTCTGCAACCTGCTGTGGTTTATTGACACTAGTGCGGTGTCTCACTATGCCTTCCTTCATGCAGAATTTGTTTAACAGCTCCGAGCAAAAATCCATACTACTGTCAGTCCACACCTGCTTGATCGTTTTACCAGTCTCCTTTTCTATCAAAGCTTTTAACTGCTTGATCCTGACAACAGCATCAAACTTGTGCCTAAGCACAAACATCCACGTCTTTCTCGAGTAGTCATCAACAACTGTTAGCATAAATCTAGCACTCTTCTTTGAAGAAAATCGCGACAACCTGCGAACATCCAAGTGAATTAATTGTGCAATATCCGTGGTTTCTTTGACAACCGTACTAAACTGCACTTTCCGCCATTGATATAAATCACAGCACCTGCATACATTCAGTTCGTTAGCCACATAACAACATAGCAAATTTCTTTCACTTAGAACCTTCAAGCTTTTCTCGCTAATGTGCCCCAAACGCATATGCCACAATTCAGACTCTCGAACAGATGTATTCGACGTCTCCGCAGCGAATTCTATCACTGTGTCACCTTGAAGCTCATACAGGCCATTATGCTTGATTCCTTTCATTATCACCAAAGCACCTCGAACAACTTTTAGAATTCCACATTCTGAAGAATACCGACACCCAACTGAATCCAGGGCACTCAAGGAAATTAGATTTTTCTTCAACTCAGGAACATGCTTCACTCCAGTCAATGTCCACACGATACCATCATGCATTCTGATTCTGACATTACCAACACCAATAACATCGCATTCAACGTTGTTCCCCAACTGCACTTTACTACTATCCGTGCACTGATAAGTAGTAAACCAGTTCCTGCTTGGTGTAGCGTGAAAAGAACAACCAGAATCCATAATCCATCCACTAAATGACGAATTATCAGTGACAGACAAGACAAAATCAGCATCATCCGAATTACCATCAGCTATAGATGCAATATTATCCGCAGGATCAACTCTAATTCCCTTACCTTTGTCGTTCTTTAGTTTAAGGCAATCCCTTTTAAGATATCCCCTCTTGCCACAGCTCCAACAGACAATACCACCGGTCCTAGACTAACTTCGTCTATTCGAGTTCATACTACTTCTGCTAACACGTGTACCAATATTTCCTCTATTTTCACCTACTAAAGCAGCAGATACATGTTCGCCAGATTCTCTTCTACGAATGTTCTCACTCAGAATTAAATCTCGAACACCATCAAACGTCAAACTTGTTGACCCAGAGGAATTACTAACAGCAATAACAGTAGTATTCCAACTATCAGACAATAAGGATAATAGAATCAAAGCACGTACCTCATCTTCAAAGTCAATATCAACTGAACTCAATTGACTAACGATCACATTGAATTCATTAATATGATCAGCAACTGATGCATCTTCGCTCATCATCAAATTAAACAGACGTCGCATCAAGTAGACTTTGTTGATCGCAGAGGGCTTCTCGTACATATCCGACAGGGCTTTCATCAAACCCGCAGTGGTCTTCTCATTCACGATGTTAAACGCGACGTTACGAGCCAACGTCAGCCGAATAACACCCAAAGCTCGTCTATCAAGCAATTCCCAATCAGCTTGCTTCATCGTCTCTGGCTTCTCCCCAGACAGGGGCACGTGCAGTTTCATCTGATATAGTTGATTCTCAATCTGCATCTTCCAGAAACCAAAATCCTTCCCATCAAATCTGTCGATTCTCACTTTTCCTTCTTCTATCGCCATCGATTCACTTCAACTCAACCAAACCAAGCTCTGATACCAATTGTTGCGGAAGCCAAGCGATCGAACAATAAATTGACAGAATAAGAAAATAAATCGGACACCAGATTTACGTGATTCGGTCGTAGTGACCTACGTCCACGGGGAGAGCAGCACGGAATTCCACTATAAATCAAGTGATACAACGGAGATTACAATCACACTCAAGTCACTCAAACACTCTTAGTGTTTCCCAAGCCCCAATTACACCCAATAACTCACGCAGTGTTTAGCCCTACAATTCCTCACGAAATAATCTCTCAATTTCGCAAAAGAATTGTACACAAATCTTAACACAAGATTTAATCGCTTGAACACTGATTCTTCTTGGATATAATTCATGAACGAGAATCCACGGAAACACCCACCGCCAAGCACTCACGAACGTCTTCACATCAACCGCGGCGCTTCTCGACTTCTTTATCAACAATTGCTCTCACTTGTAAACCAACATATAAGCTATAAATATAATATATGTCCACCGCCTCAGAAGAAGTCCAGTTTGGTCAGCACATATTGGTCAGGAAGGAAATCAAAGTTGACTGAATATTGTCCAACGTTGGACTTTCCAGTTTCAGTCCAAGAGCCCAACATAATATAGGAAAGAATATTTTCTTTTTTTTTTCTTCTTGCCGTGAATTCCACAAGAATTAAGAAAGAATAATATTCTTTCTTTCTTCGCTGATTCCAATTTCGTATCAGGAAATATCCAATTTGAAATATTTAGATTTCCGTTTTGAGCTCAAACTCGAGACATATTTTCAACAATGAGAACTATAGAGCATGGCAAGCAAGATCATGCAAGATGAACTTGAAGTCAATAGAAATGAAGAAATCGCCCACTAAAGCAACTCAAAGAGTTATGACATGGAATCTACTAATCTAGTCCTCTACTTCTGCTGCTTGTTTCTATTGTTTTTCGCTTGGAGGGGCAAACAGGGTGGGGATGCGGGCCCTGTTTGCATCGAGGGGGCGGGGGATGGGGATCTTCTCTTCGCGGCGGGGGTTTGTTTGCGCCGCAGATAACTAATTAATTAATTATTTTCTTGAATTGTTCTTCAAGGAAGACGTACTTCTTTTGTTTCCTGGTTTTGAAGTCCAGCAGACAATCTTTTAGATTGTGTGCTTCCTGTCGGATTGTTTCTGTTGACTCTTTTAGATTCTGTTCTAGGTATCTAATGAATTTGCCCTACGACAGAAAGCACACAGAAGGAACACAATTCGCTGCGACTGACCACGCTGATAAAACTTAGAAATACAAGGAACCATAAGATCAAACATGCGAAAGGCAAAGAAATCAGGACGAGCAATTTACAGGAAAGAAGGAAAAGAGAACGAAAAACGGGTTAAGAAGATTGAAGGAAACAAGAGAAATGATGAAACAAAGCAGAAAAAAATCGTGAAGAGACTCACTGGAGATTATATCACCGTGGATTCCGAGGAAGACTAAGCAGAAAGCTCCTCTCCCGGTGATATCAATAGATGCAGGAGTCTAGTAGACCGCCTAAGAATTTAAATCAAAATCAACTGTTAAATTGATTTTCAAGGATTTTGTACGGCTAACTTAACATTTATTATTTTGTAAAATTACATCTCAAGGACCCTTTTTTTTTTCAAATTTCAAGATGGATGCCTACGATAAATCGGTCGAACTCTGTGCTGTCATGGAAAGAATATATGCATGGCTCACAGAACATGCAAATCAAGTTCATATAGACTGTTAATCATGTAAACTTCACTATGGAACCCACATAATTGACGATGCATTGAAAATTTCAAAGGTTGAAGGTGGGAAGAATGATCACCCTAGAGCTCCTCCTTTTGGTTTATTTGAGTAAACAAAAAGACAATTACAAACAACCAATAATCTACAATTATAGAGATAAGTAAGATCAATATTTTTCATTTTCACCTCCTCGGGTTACTGTTCATCGAGCAGAATGCTCTCTACTGGGTTCCTCGCTGGCACTGTTCACTCGGTGGAGATTTGCTGATTGCGGTGGATTCCGGTGGTGGTTTGGGCTAAGTTTTGGAGGCAAGACCGCTTGGTATCTCCTCTCCCCCCCCCTCCAAAGGGCTCCTCCTCTTTCACGGTCTAGAAGCAGGGACATCAGATCTGGAAATTCATCTGGTGCGTGGGTTTCTCCTTTCTACTCTGAGTACGAATTGCTGGTCTGGGGCGTATAGAAGGGTATTACCTTTTAAGAAACTCTCTCCTAGTCCTTGCCTGAGTGGTAGGACTGGAGTTTTGGTTCTGGTGAGCACATTTATGCTGGGTCTTGACTCAATCGCAGACGCTATTCACTGTGCTCGGTTAATGCTGCTGTGTTGGTTGACTGGTTGTTAAAATTGAGGCATTAGTTCTCTATTTATGGAGGAGGTCATAAGGAACCCCTCATCTGGTCCCTCCCCTGTTACTGAACCGCCTTTGGCGATGGGTGGACCTACTGCACCCTCTAATGCTCTGCAACCCAAAGGAAAATCAACCCTTTTGTCTCATGTGGCTGAACCCCCTACTGTCCCTAAAGTGTTCCTCAAAGGAAACACCAGCCGTAACCAAAGTAGGGGGCGTTCGAAGGCTAGAAGCCGGTCCACTAGGCATGCCCGTTATGCTGGACCACCTACTTAGTCTGTTCCCGGTTCCCAGTCAGTTGGGCCAACGAATGGGACGGGACAGAACCTCAAGAGGGGTCAAGGCCAACACACCCCAGCACCTGCTCCTAAAACGTGGGTGAATGTAGCTAAGGTTCTAACAAAAGGGTACAACCTGGCTTATGTTCCTCCTTTGGTGGTGGATGGGGAAGTAATTGTAGACATAACTCCTGATGTTTCAGCTGAAGAAAACCCCATTTGGCTAGAATGCATCGTTGGCCACTATATTGGCAAGAAAATCCCATTTAAACTGACGGAAGAAGCCGTTAAGAAATCTTGGGGAGACCAGGTTATTGATGTTAAACTTCATGAAAGCGGGTTTTACTTCTTCCGTGTTCCCGATGCTGGTTTTCGCAGGAAGCTTATTGACATGGGACCGATTTCCATCTTTAGCAGCACTATGATTGTGACGCCCCGACCTCGGGGTCATATAAACGTGACGTCCCGTTCATTATTCTTTTATTACACACAAGCGGAAGCATACTCGGGACGATCACAACAAAAGAACAACCAGCGGAAATAAAACAAGCATTATGAGCAACTTTATGTTTACAATACATGCAGACATGTTTTTAACAAGCCCTTCCGGCCATGACAAACAACACATATTCTATAGCCGGCTAAATAGCAAATCTCGACTTGGGTTATCCTATACCCACTACGGCTTCTCGCTCCTCGCTTCTTCACCTCCACCCCGGTCCCGTCCGCCTGGCCATCTCACATCCCACCCGTGGCTTTATCCCGGAGTCGGCCCGCCCTGAGGCACCAAGTCCGTTAGGCCCTCATCACCAGTGTCGTGATTCGGCGATAGGCGCGTTCTTTCTGACATTTACCACGGTGAGCATGTCAACTCTCGGCTTCACAGGATTGCCAACGCGGGCTGGGGGAGATGCCATCCTTACGGACCTGAAAAAGGGGAAACAACGGGGGGTGAGTCGAGGAGACCCAGTAAGTAAAACGTTACTAACAGGCGATGACGTATCAATCATCGTTTTCACGAAACATTCTTACCGTACCGGCCTCCGTGGCCAATCAAACAACAACGGGCATAGAAAGCACAAAACAAGGAGCCCAAGCATAACTAAGTCACGGTTTACCTCACGTATCGCGCCTCGGTTTCTATTTTGAATTAGATAACATGCAAAGAAAACACGAAACAAGGCAAACTCGTTATCGGGAACACAACATCGGAACATCAAAAGCCGAGAACGGGGGAAAGCTCATGATACGACGTATTTCAACGTCATTTCCCGGTAGTAAAATCCCACTTACTCTTTTATAAAATAAGAACAAGAGTAGGGAATGGCGGGAAGGGTGACGGGTCTCGGTTTTTAGAATAATTCTCGAGAATGGCTTTTCTCTCTCTCGGGTTTTCTTTCTCTCTTTTTAGCTCTCGATTTCTTTTCTTTCTCTCTATTTTCGGCACTCTCTCTCTCTCTCTATTTTGGTTGATGCGTGTGAGGAAGTGGCCAATTTCTATCCTAAGGAGTGCTATTTATAGAGGGGATAAAGTGGCTTGATGACATGTGCGCCTGGGTCATCAAGGGTGTGAGGTATGCGCACGTGTCATCCATGCGATGAGGTAAGCGCATACCTCACCCCATCATAATGACCCAAGGCCAAAGTCCAAAGAAATGATGACAAAGCCATAATTACTCTCTTTTCTCTCTCCTCTCTAGTATTTGCCGTGGCTTTCCCCTTCCCCCTTGGCTGGCCGAAGCTTCTCCCCCTCTCTTTGGGTCAATACTTGAAGAGCAAGTCTCATTAAGCTTCATAAATGGCCATTAAAGCTTGTTTGAAAAAGAAGGCATGGCATTAAATGCAAGGAAATGATGATGGTGATAAGGTTTGACCAAGTCAAACCTTCCAGGACCCTCTCAAATATGCTGAATCAATCCCAATTCGTTCGGACTAAATAACTCTCGCGATAATGTGCTCGAAAAGTCCAAAACGAACCCCGCATCGTAATAAATCTCAACTTTTCCCGAGGTTTTTCCGCAACAAATACATTTGAAAATCTCATTCAACCCGAGACTTGGCACGGAAAACCTCTAAATATGTCTCAAATATCACCAAAAGACCTTAAGTCGAGATTTCAACGTTTTTCATATAACGATTTGATAAATCTTTGAAATCTAACAAAACCGAACAGCTTTGCACTGTTCACGAAATTGGATTTGAAAATATAGTAAATGAACTCCGAAAATTCTCAAATTCGGATATGTCATAAACAAGACCTTAACAAACATTTCTCGTGAAGAACACAAATTCGGAATCTTTCTGTAAACACCATTTGTAGTAGCTCAAACACAGACTAAAAACAGTTCGCCGGAACAGAATATTTGTTTCCCAAAATAAGCTCTGTCCAGAATTCAAATCAACTCAGAAAATTCCCAAATTTACACACGTTATAGAAAAGAACGTTCTCAACAACTTTTGTGAAGGAAACATTTCCAAGATCAACCCAGAAAAGCTCGTAGAAAATAAAGACGGTGTAAACATCGCCGAAATACCTATTCTAGGCAGTTTCACACGGTTCAAAATCAAGCCATTGTACTATTCATATCAACTCCAACAATTTTGAAATTAAATCATGTAAAACTTCAAGATGTTTAGAACAACTTTCAAGAAGAAAGCATTTAGAAATTCGAATCACAAAAGTCTCCCCAAAAATAACAAAATAAAGGGGTACAAAGGATTCGAAATACGGTTTTCCAAAACAAGGGTAGAAATTTTTGTTCCAATTGGAAAACCATCAAGCTTAAACCATAGACATTTCCCAGGGACTGAAATTGAGGATGTGACAATGATGCTGCAGCAGTGGCACTCCAAGATGAAACTGAAGAGAGGAACTCTAGAATCCCTCCCGGTCTGGGTCAGATTAAGAGACATCCCTTTCTCCCTCTGGTCTCCCGCTGGTATTGGGCGTATAGCCAGCGCCATCGGGAAACCTTTATATGTTGATGTTCAAACTGAACAAATGACCAGGATTTCTTATGCATGAGTGTGTGTGGAGATAAAGGCGGCAGACCATCGCCGTGAAGCAGTGAAAATTCGATGGGAGGATGAAGTGAGTCTGATCAATATAGAATATGAGTGGAAGCCGCTAGCTTGTACATCTTGTGGTGTATTTGGCCACAAACTGGGTTCCAATGGCTTTGACTGTGCTGCTGCACATCCGGAAAATAGGAAAGACACTACTGTTCGTTCTCAACCAGTTGATGGCTGGACGCAGGTCACTAGTAGGAAGGGCAAAGCTACTTCTGCTCTATCAGATAGTCAGGCCCAACCTGCTCCAATCTCCCACCGTGACCCGACCATGGGAGAAGGTGTACTCCAGCATCATGCTCCTAGAACCTCTGTGGAACCTGGACTGCTGCGAAATGACCCTAGTCCCTCCTTTGATGCTGAGACAGATATTAACCATCCTTCGGATCTCTTACCCTCAGGACTGATTGCCCCTCAAGAGAAAGATTCTTCCTCCTGTTCACAATCCTCCTCAGAAGACAACTCAGACTCTAGAGTTGCAGTGGACAAGAACAATGACTCTGAACAACAGCTGGAAGAGGAATCGGCGGTTCTGTCCCCTCCCAACACTCGTTCACGAGCTATGGCCTCTAGTGCAACGGATGATATCACTAAAGCTTCGCCCGGCTCCACACCTACTTTGGTTGTTCCTCCGAAATTATCTGGCCCGTCCTCCTCAAAGATGAAATCTAAGAGGAGGAAGCCAAAGAAATCTATGAGGTAACCTTCCTCTCATTTTTGAGATGTTTTTTGGCATTTGGAATATCAGGAGCCTGGTTAACCCCTTTAGGCAAGCTGAGATTCGAGCCTTCATTAGGTCGAACCGTCTATCTTGTATTGGTATCGTTGAAACCAAAGTAAAAGCCTCCCTTTTTGCTGATATATCCAGAGGCTTAAGTGCTGATTGGTGTTGGATTTCCAACTATGAACACTCCCCCCTTGGCAGAATATGGCTTGGATGGGATCCGAATGAGATTAAAATGAGTCTTTTGTACTCCTCCTCTCAGCTCATACATGCTCAGATAAAGCTGATGAATACGCAAAAATCCTGTCTTCTCTCAATAGTCTACGGTGAACATACCTTTGTGAATCGACGTGCACTATGGACTGACCTTGGCAGGATTTCTTCTTGCCAATTACCCTGATTAGTGGCTGGTGATTTTAATGCTATTAGAGACCCCGATGACAGAAGGGGTAGCTCAACTCCTTGGATACCGGCCTTTGACGACTGTTGGAATGGCCTAAACCAGGCAGGTCTGGATGATCTTCGTTATGTGGGCTGTCGATATACCTGGTCTTACTCATCAGGTGTTAATCGGAAATTACGGAAGATCGATCGGGTCCTCGTTAATGACTTGTGGACCCAATAGTTTTCCTTCTCCGAAGCCAACTTCTTGGTGCCGGGCATTTCCGATCACTCCCTTATGGTGATCAGAATTTTACCGCCTCAAAACTCCAAGAAACCGTTCAAATTCTTCAACTTTTGGATCTCTCATCCGAAATTCTTGGACGTTGTAGCCCAAGCTTGGGATACTGAGATAACAGGCTCACCAATGCACCTGATTTGCTGCAAACTTAGAATTCTTAAAGCTAAGTTGAAGCTTTTGAATCGAAGCTCTTTTTCGGACATCTCTGCCAGGACTGAACAAGCAAGGGCAGATCTCAATGCGGTGCAAGTTGCCTTAGAACGCCATCCCTTTGATCAGAGCCTTCTTGCTACTGAGACGGAGCACTTACGTACCTTCTCGACTTTGCGGCAACAAGAAGAATCCTTCTTCAGGCAAAAATCTAGAATACGTTGGCTCAAGGAGGGCGACCTCAATACCAAGTACTTCCACCATTTTGTAAATAGAAGGTGGCTTCAGAATCAAATTCTCTCGGTATCCACGAATGATGGAGTGCTATTAACCGACCCAGTAGACGTCGGGAATCATATTGTTGGCCATTTTCAGCACCTTCTCAATGGCAGCTCAGCTCCTATTCAGGCCTCTATTGAGGAGATCGGCCCTTTCATTGGAACGACCCTTGATGAGAATCAGAGAAATATTCTAGATGCACTGGTATCTGATGATGAAATTCAATCCACTCTCTTTTCACTTGCCAAAGGCAAGGCCCCTGGACCGGATGGGTACAATGTTGATTTCTTCAAATCCACCCGGGGGATCACTGGACCCTCCTTTGTCTCGGCAGTAAGGGACCCTCCTTTGTCTCGGCAGTAAGGGACGCCTTCCAATCTGGTCGAGTTCCTAAGGAGATTAACACTACCATCTTAACTCTAGTGCCCAAGTCTTCTAATGCCTCTACTATGAATGACTTCCGGCCCATTGCTTGCTGCAATACCCTCTATAAATGCATCTCCAAAATTCTGGCGAGGCGTATTGCACGTGTATTACCCGCTTTGGTTGGATCTTCCCAAGCTGCTTTTGTTAAGGGACGGTGGATTAGTGACAATATTATGATTGCCCAGGAGTTATTTGCTGACTTTCATCATGACGCATATCTTCCAAAATGCGCCATCAAGGTCGATTTTCAAAAGGCTTATGATACGGTTGATTGGAAATTCATTGAGAAGACCCTAATGGCCTTCAAATTTCCTGACTTCTTTATCAAGATGGTCATGGCATGTGTATCAACAGCTAGATTCTCAATCTCCATCAACGGGGAATTACATGGGTTCTTCGCTAATTCCCGAGGCATTCGACAAGGTAACCCCTTATCCCTTTATCTATTTATATTGGTAATGGAAGTCCTTTCTGGCATATTAAAGGCCAAAACGGATAGTCCGGGGTTCCACTGGTACTGGCGGTGCAAAAGAATGCGCTTATCACATCTATTCTTTGCGGATGATGTCCTTTTATTCTCTGAAGCGCACCTGGAGTCTGTCAATATAATTAAGGAAGCTCTTGATCTTTTTTCTGACTGGTCTGGCCTTAGACCAAACAATAGCAAGAGCAATGTATTTATTTCGGGAGGGACACCAGCTCTCCATGGGCAAATTCTTCAGTGCCTCGGCTTCCAACAAGGTACACTGCCCTTTCGTTACCTAGGCGTTCCTGTTATCTCTTCTAGACTTCGGAAAGAGGATTGCAAAGTCTTAATTGACTCTATCACTGCTCGCGCCCGGTCATGGACGCATCGTTTTCTATCCTTTGCTGGTCGGATTCAGCTGATTAAATCAGTTCTGCACTCTATCCACGTCTATTGGGCCACAGTCTTCTCACTTCCGAAGTCTGTATTGCATAGTATCGAGACTATTCTATGACAATTTTTGTGGAAGGGTCCTGAGTTAGGTGCTGGTAGAGCTAGAGTATCATGGAAGATCGTATGTCTTCCTAAAGAGGAGGGAGGCCTCGGAATACAACGACTTACAGAATATAATATAGCCATGACCCTTAAACACATATAGCTCCTTTTCGCGGACAAGGAGTCCATGTGGTGTAAATGGATACACTCAACGTTTTTAAAGAATCATAACTTTTGGGTTGCATCTAAACTGACAATATGTTCATGGACTTGGAAGAAAATTTTAGACATGAGAGCCTTTGCTCAGACAGTCTTTCGTTGGAAGATTGGCAACGATCGTTCGATATCCCTTTGGTTTGATTGGTGGCGTGACAAAGGTCCTCTTCACCTATTTTTCAGCAATGTCGACATCTACCAATCTCGGATCCCACAGGATACCTCTGTTCGGGATTTTTTTGATCGAACATGGCAACCTTCAAACACTCTGGACACCATACTCAACTGGATGGACTCAGCTCCAATCTTTCAGGATAATACTCTGGACAAACCCATCTGGACCCCGCATCCATCTGGCTCCTTCTCGGTTTTGCTGGCCTAGGACCACATCAGAACATGAAGCCATCCTGTTCCCTAGCACTCCCTTATTTGGGACTGCCATATCACTACAAAAAAACACGAAATTTGCGACGAAATTTTTTCCATCGCAAATTTGCGACGAAATTTGCGACGTATTAAATTTTCCGTCGCAAATTCCGTCGCAAATTTGCGACGGAAAATACATTCCGTGGCAAATTTCGTTGCAAATTTGCGACGGAAAAAATTTCGTCGCAAATTTCCGACAAATAATAATACCGTCACAAAATCCGTCTCAAATTTGCGACGGCCATGTCAGTTCGTCGCTAATTTGCGACGAAAACACCCGTCCGTCGCAAATTCGTACTTTATTAACCCGTGACATTGCAATCATTATCTCTCTCTCGCTCTCCCTTGCTGTCTCTCGCTCTCTCTCGTTCTCTGTCGCTTTTCTCCCTCTTTCATATATCTGAAATCAGCAAAATCCGCACACGCACGTATTAATCTCGGCGAAGCTTTTGTGCAGGTAAGTGCAAAATCGCTAGTTTCATGACTATTCGTCGTTGCATTGTAATTTTTTTTTAATATATGTTTATGTTTAATTTTTTTCCGTATCTGCATCACCGGTATAATGACCGACGACTAGCGACACGTCGCCGGCCTTCGGATGCGCAGAATGGCCACGCCGTTTTGCGACTGAACCGTTTTTCCGTCGCAAATTTGCCACAGAACCGATTTTCTGTCGCAAAATTTGCGACGGATAGCGTTTCTGTCGCAAATATTGCGACGGATTTGAGTAATCCGTCGCAAATTTTGCGACGGAAACGCTTTCCGTGCCAAATTTGCGACGGATACTCAAATCCGTCGCAATATTTGCGACAGAAACACTATCCGTCGCAAATTTGCGACGGATTTGAGTATCCGTCGCAAATTTTTGCGATGGAGAGCCTTTTCCGTCACAAATTTGCTGCGGATCCTATTTTCCGTCGCAAATTTACGACGGAATTTTCATTTATTCATGACAAATTTGCGAGGGATGAATTCCGTTTCTATCGTACATTAAAAATTATTAAAAAATATTGATTCTTATGTGATTAATCTTTTTTGGGTTTGTGCCTAATTGAAGGTCTCGCAATCCAAGTGGACTTTGCAATTCTCATCAAATTGATCACTTTGTCCTACCAATATTTCTGTCAAATATTTAGGTAAGTCTTCTTTATATTGTAATTTTTTCTATTTTTTCAATTTCATATTAATTGTTGCATGAATAACAAAAATTATAATTTCCAAAATTTTATAGTTTTAATTAAGAACAATAGATATGATATTTTGAATATTTTACCAGAATTATATATTTTAATACAGACACAATGCAAAGAGAAAGGGCTTGGATGTATAATAAGAACTTACCTAGACGTCAAGGATTGACAGATGAATTTCGTACTGGGTTGGAACTATTTTTAGAATTTTCTAGTAGTAAATATGAGTTTATGGATGGAAATAAGTTAAGGTGTCCGTCTAAAAAGTGCGGTAATGGTAAATTTCTTGTGTGTGATCAAGTTAGAGAACACCTTACTACATTTGGGTTTACTCCGAACTATTATAATTGGACTTCCCATGGTGAACCATTTATATCTGACGAAGGATATGGAAGAAATTACCAATTTTCAGCTAGGGAAGAATGGAGGAAATTACCAAAAAAGTCCTAAACCTTTTGCAATTGTGCCAATTCAGTCCTAAACCTTTTTTTTGGCCAATTCAGTCCTAAACCTTTTACAAATAAGCCAATTCAGTCCATTTGGCCGGCTGGCGCTGACGTGGCCGCTGGCCGGCTGACGTGGCGCCGGCTAGCGTCCACGTGTAATATTTTAATATATTTTTTAATTTTTTCGTTTTTTTTTCGTTTTTTTTTTCTTCTCCCCCCTGGCCTGTCCGGCCAAGGGGGAGCCTCACCGGCGAGGGCCCAACTCCGGCGAGGCGAGCTGGGCCCTCGCCGCAGTTGGGCGAGCTCGCCCAGCCAAGGCGAGCTCTGCCTCGCCGCAGCTGAGCGAGCTCGCCCAGCCAAGGCGAGCTCTGCCTCGCCGCAGCTGGGCGAGCTCGCCATGGCAGGGCGAGCTCCGCCTCGCCAGATCTAGGCAAGGGCGGAGCTCGCCCGGCCATGGCGAGCTCCGCCTCGCCCAGCGGCGGCGAGGGCGGAGCTCGCCATGGCCGGGCGAGCTCCGCCCTCGCCCAGATCTGAGCGAGGCGGAGCTCGCCCTGCCATGGCGAGCTCCGCCTCGCCGGATCTGGGCGAGCTCCGCCCTCGCCCAGATCTGAGCGAGGCGAGCTCGCCATGCCACCACTGGGCGAGGCGGAGCTCGCCCGGCCATGGCGAGCTCCGCCTCGCCCAGCGGCGGCGAGGGCGGAGCTCGCCCAGCCATGGCGAGCTCTGCCCTCGCCGCCGCTGGGCGAGCCGGAGCTCGCCATGGCCGGGCGAGCTCCGCCTCGCCGCCGCTGGGCGAACTGGAGCTCGCCATGGCTGGGCGAGCTCCGCCTCGCCCAG
Source organism: Syzygium syzygioides (assembly GCA_031216285.1). Classification (NCBI taxonomy): domain Eukaryota; kingdom Viridiplantae; phylum Streptophyta; class Magnoliopsida; order Myrtales; family Myrtaceae; genus Syzygium; species Syzygium syzygioides. The sequence continues at coordinate 15,588,364 of CM062244.1, read as the reverse complement.
ATCTGGGCGAGGCGGAGCTCGCCCTGCCATGGCGAGCTCGCCCAGCTCCGGCGAGGCAGAGCTCGCCTTGGCTGGGCGAGCTCGCCCAGCTGCGGCGAGGGCCCAGCTCGCCTCGCCGGAGCTGGGCCCTCGCCGGCGAGGCTCCCCCTTGGCCGGACAGGCCAGGGGGAGAAGAAAAAAAACACGAAAAAAAAAACGAAAATATTTAAAAAAATATTAAAATATTACACGTGGATGCCGCCCGGCGGCACGTCAGCCGGCCGGCGGCCACCTCAGCCCCGGCCGGCCAAATGGACTGAATTGGCTTATTTGTAAAAGGTTTAGGACTGAATTGGCCAAAAAAAAAAGGTTTAGGACTGAATTGGCACAATTGCAAAAGGTTTAGGACTTTTTTGGTAATTTCCCCGGAAGAATGTGGCTATTATGAGCAATTGAACCCATACGAGAGGATGGTGATTGATGCAGCTAGTTATAATTTTGTCCCAGAATCAAATCATGCAAGTACTAGTTTTACTCCTACACGTGAACAAGTGGGTACTAGTCATGCTTCACAATTGGAAGATATAGGAGTAACGGGTTTTGAGGAGAATGTGTATAATGAAACTTTTCAATCTAATCAGTTCTGGGATGTGTTGAAAGCAGCAGATGAACCTCTATGGGCAGGTTGTGAGGACCACACTAAGTTATCGGTGACAGCTCGACTATTAAATATCAAGGCAGAGCATAATGTGTCTGCGGATTGCTTCAACTCTTTTGTTGAAGTAATGCGTGAATCATTGCCTCGTGATAACAACATGCCAAGTGATTTTTATGATATGAAAAAACTAGTGGATAACTTAGGTTTTCCGGTTGTAAGAATTGATGTATGTAGTAGAGGTTGTATGATATATTGGAGAGATGATGAAAATGCAGAATCTTGCAAATTCTGTAGCCAACCTAGGTACAAGATTAATAGGAGGCCGGGTCGTAATCAGAAGCGTAGACCATGCAAGCAAATATTTTATCTGCCATTAATCCCCAGATTGCAAAGGCTTTATGCGTCTAAAGTCACTGCTGAACACATGACTTGGCATGCAAATCATGAAACAGAAGAGGGTCTAATGTGTCATCCTTCAGATGGGGAGGCATGGCAACATTTTGATAGAACATACCCTGAGTTTGCAATGAAGCCTCGGAACATCAGGTTAGGTCTATGTGCCGATGGATTTGCTCCATTTGGGAAAATAGGAAAAAGTTTTTCATGCTGGCTAATTATCTTAACGCCGTACAATCTTCCACCTAGTATGTGCATGAAGACACCTTATATGTTTTTGACATTGATCGTGACAGGGCCGCAAAATCCGAAAAAGTTGATAGATATTTATATGTAACCATTGATTAAGGAGTTACAACGGCTATGGGTTGAAGGTGTCCCGACGTATGACGTTTCTACCGATCAAACATTTGTAATGAAGGCTGCCCTTCTTTGGACGATAAATGACTTTCCAGCTTACGGAATGTTATATGGATGGAGTACAGCTGGGATCTTAGGATGTCCGATATGTTTGGAGAGGTCAAAGTCAATTAGATTAAAACATGGAAAGAAGCCTTGCTATTTTGACTATCACAGACAATTTTTGCCAGCAAGTCATCCTTTCAGAAGGAATAAGAAAGAGTTCATCAAGAATAAGACTGAAAGAACGCGTCCACCATTGAGGTTGACCGGCGATCAAATTTGGGAACGTGTGCAGGACTTTCCATCCGTTGTTGAGAACCCGCACGGCACGACTTTTGCGTACGGAAGTTCGCATAAGTGGACAAAACGCAGTATATTTTGGGATCTACCATATTGGAATGCGCATCTTATTCATCATAATCTTAACGTCATGCACATAGAAAAGAATGTTTTCGACAATGTCATAAATACTATGATGGATGTCGCCGGAAAAACAAAAGACAACTTGAACGCAAGAAAAGATATGAGAGATATTTGCGATCGGCCAATACTAGCTGTGGATGCAAGCAGCAGGGGACCAAAACCGAAAGCAGTTTATACATTGGATAAGGAGCAGAGGCGAGTTATTTGTCAATGGTTGAAATCTGTGCGGTTTCCTGATGGATATGCTTCGAACCTCGGGAGATGTGTTGATTTGAATGAATGCAAGTTGACAGGTTTGAAGAGTCATGATTGTCACATTCTGATGGAAAGACTAATTCTAATAGCTTTGAAGGAAGTTCTACCGAACTTTCTATGGGGTGCCATTACAGAATTAAGCAATTTCCTCCATGATATTTGCTCGACAGTATTAGAAGCATCACACATGGAAAAACTAGAGAGAGATATTCCAATTATTCTTTGCAACTCAGAAAGGATATTTCCTCCAGCATTTTTTGATTCGATGGAGCATCTGTTAGTTCACTTATCTTATGAGGCCAAAGTTGCAGGTCCCGTCCAATTTCGATGGATGTATCCATTTGAGAGGTAATGTTTTTTTTAAAATACAGTTCAAATTAGTTTATCATATAATATGTTCCGATAAACTTCTTTCTATTTCAACTAGATTCTTATATCATTTGAAGAAAAAAGTAAAGAATAAGGCACGTGTTGAAGCTTCAATTTGTAATGCATATATTGTGGAAGAAGTGACTACATTTGCATCATACTATTTTGAGCCGCACGTTCAGTGCAAGAGTCGGGGAGTAGGCAGAAATGATGAGGGCCCCATTGATCCTAATTGCACGGCATTCTCTATTTCCAATTATCTGGGTCGACCAAGCGGCGCATGTCGGTTTCGTTACTTATCAGGCGAAGAATTTCATGCAGCTCATACTTATATTTTACTGAACTGCCCAGAAGTCGAGCCATACTTCAAGTAAGTGTAAATTTGCAAATATATATTTTGCGTGTCAAATATTTGCTAATAATGATATGGTTTTTAATATTATGATTTTCCAAACTTCAATGTCTGGACTACAACCAAATGAGTTTGACCGTTTGTGCGATGAACAATTTGCAGCATGGTTCAAGACATATGTAAGTTGCCTATGGATCAAAATCAAGTTATTAAAATTATATACATCATTTAGTAAAATATATATTATTGACTTTCCATGTGTAACTTTAGGTTCACAGTAATTATGATGAATTTGGAGGGCAAGGATTGCTATATTATCTGTCATGGGGTCCATAGTTAAAAGTTCGAAGTTGGCTAGTATATTTCATAAATGGATATAATTTTCATACTCAAGAATACGGAATGGGAAAATCCACAATGAATAGTGGTGTGTCTATTCGGTCATCCAATTGTGATAGTTGGAAAGATGATTTTTATGGCTTGTTGGATGAAATCATAGAGGTAGAATATCCTGGACCATTAATGATGCATGTTGTGTTATTTAAGTGCACGTGGTTTGACCCCGTCAAAGGAATGAAGGTGCATACGAAATTCAATTTGATTGAAATAATTCACAAGAAAAGGTATATGAAGTATGAACCATTTGTGTTGGCACAACAAGCAATTAAAGTATGTTATGCATCATATCCTAGTTTGAAACGTGACAAAGCTAATTGGTGGGCTGTATGTAAAATCAAAGCACGGAGGAAAATCGAGGAACACTGGAAGGATAGAGTCTACCAACAAGAGGAAGTGTGTAACACGATTGAAATTGAGGAATATAACATACCAACTTTACGAGATCCGTGTGAAGCAATGATAGATGTGGATCCAACTGAAATTTGCGAATTAAAAGTACAAGAATGTTATGAATCTGATTTTCAGACAGATGACGAAGACGAGGACAAAGACGAGGATGAGGACGAAGACGAAGACAAAGACGAAGACGAAGACGAAGATTAAAATTTTTGTCACAAAACACTACAGATGTGTAATTATTAATGCTACAAGTATTATTTTGGTTGTTATCATTATTGTTCTTGTTATTATTGTTATTGTGCTTTTTTATTATTGTTATTGTCGATTATTCTTTCTATTTTAATTTATCGTCCGAAATTTTATCCCTAAATGCCGACAAGTCAAATATTATTAACGTGCCATAACATTTCCGATATTCTAATTTCCATTGCAAAATTTGAGATGCCAAAATTTTGGACTGAAAAAAAGACGTAGCAAATTTAGGACCCTAATCAATGAGACGCTAAATTTTTGATAGAAAAAAGACGTCACAAATTTACAATGATTATTTAGTATGTGCAAAATTGCGACGGACTCAAAACCTGTTCGTCGCAAATTTTCAACAGAATATAGTGGTTCACCACAAATTTTGCTATGGATTTTCTACCGTTCGAAATTTGCAACGGACTCAGATCTGTCTGTTGCAAATTTTGCTAGGGAATATTTACCGGTAGAAGTTTGTGACGGACTCAGACCTGTCCATTGCAAATTTTGCAAATTTTTATCTGTCGCAAAACTTAAACCTGACCGTTGCAAATTTCGCGAGGGCTACACAATGATCGTCGCAAATTTGCGACGGGCATGAACATGTCGGTCGCAAAATTTGCGACGGACACGAACATGTCCGTCGCAAATTTGCGACGGACACCACCCGTCTGTCGTAAATTTGCGACGGACACCACCCATCCGTCGTAAATTTTTGTCGGTGAAATATTTGCGACGGACATTCTAGGTCCGTCGCAAAATTTGCGACGGACCTGGCAAGTCCGTCACAAATTTGCGACGGACAGGGTGTGTCCGTCGCAAATTTGAGATTTGCGACGAACTTGGCAGGTCCGTCGCAAATATGAGAGTGAATTTCAAATTGTGCGAAATTTGCGACGGACAAATTTAGTTCATCGCAAAATTGACGAGGGAATTTTCCCGCTCGAACTTTGCGACGGATTTATCATTTCCGTCGCAAATTTTTTTATCGAAAATTTGCGACGGACATGCTAGATTCGTCGCAAATTTTTGTCGGTGAAATATTTGCGACGGACATCGAAGTGCCGTCGCAAATTTGCGATGGACATAGTAAGTCCGTCGCAAATTCCCTTAGATTTGTACCCAACTACTTTCTCTCTTCCTTCCCCGGCTCCCCCCTTCCCCGACTCAAATCTGCCCAAAAATTGCAGAGATCCGTCGCCGTCGCAGCCGTCGCCGTCGCCCCCCAACCGTCCCCCGTCGCCGCCGCCGTCGCAGCTCTGCCGCCCTTCGCTGCCCAGCCCCGCAAGGCCCCCCCCGCCCAGCCCCGCGCCCCCCGCCCGTCGCCGGTCTCCCTCGCGCCGCCCCCCGCCCAGCCCCACGCCACCCCCCGCTCGTCACCGGTCTCCCTCGCGCCCGCCCCGCACCCCCCGCCTATCGCCCTCCCGTCGTCGGTCGAGCCGTCGCCTCTGCCCCCGCCCCCGCCGTCTCCCGTCGCCCTCGTCGCCCTCGCCCCCGCCCCCGCCCCCGCCATCTCCCGTCGCCCTCGTCGCCCTTGCCCCCGCCCCTGGCCCCGGCCCAGCCCCTGCCGTCTCCCTCGCCTCGCCCCCTGCCGTAGCCCTCGCCACTGCCGCCCCTGCCCTCCGTCCCGCCCCCGCCGTCTCCCCTCGCCCCGCCCCCTGCTGTCGCCCTCGCCCCCACCCCGCCCCTCCCCCGCCCTCGCCCCGCCCCCGCCCTGCCCCGCCCCCGTCGCACTCGCCGTCGGCCAACCGCCGCTGCTGCCGGCCAGCCGCCGTCGCCGCCGGCCAGCCACCGTCGCCGCCGGCCAGCCGCCGCCGCCGCCGTCGTCACCACCGCCCCGCCGGCCAGCCACCGCCACCGCCACCGCCACCGCCGTCATCACCATCGCCGCCGCCGCCGCCCTCGCCGTCACCGACGCCCGTGCTGGGACCACCACTATCCATTCCGCCTGTTTTTTTTATTCTTGAATCAAGTAAGTCAACTCTCTAATCCCTAGTTAGTATAATTAAGTAATTAGTCGGATTTGGCTAGGGATTATTTAGGATTACTTTTCATTGGCTAAATTATGGGTCGATTTCACGATTGCATGTGGCTTTGATAGATAGTCGACTGGTTAATTTGTTTATTATGTGGATGATTAAGCGTTAAATGACGATAGGATGATTGATTAAGCGTTTTCATAGCAAATGCTTGAAAATTAAATAATTCTATAAAAAATCAAGTAAAATTATGGAAAATTTAAAAAACGGTATATGCTGACAACAAATATGAAATTTGACCGTAAAAGTTTTTTAAAATTTTTAACAAACTTAAATTTCATAATATCACAAAATTGCAAAAATTAATAGTGCCCACCCATTGTCAGTGAAATTTAGATTTTTTAACGTTCTGGGGAAAAAATTATTAAAAAATTTAAAATTTCCATAACCTGATCAAGTGGCTTAACATAAATGTGGTCACCCATTGTGAGGGAAATTTTTTTTTTTGAAAAAAATTACAAAAATTTAAAATTTAAAAAATGCATAGAATTGCCTAGAAAACATGTGGCTATCAACTTGCAGTGAAATTTAAAATTTTTTAGATGGCAAAAACAATTAGAATTTAAAAATTTCCAAAAATTTCAAGGAATGACTTATAATACCTGTGGCCACCCACTTTTAGTTATGTTTAATTTTTTTAACGTGCCCTAAAAATTGTTAAAATAAAGGAGGACTAAAATTTGGGAATCTTTACCTAATAGTTTCGACTACCTGTGGCCACCCAATTTTAGTATGGATTTTTTTTTTCACGGAAAAAATTTTATATTAAAATTAATATTTTAAAAATTCTTAAAATTTTAAAATTTGCAAAACTTTACAGAATGTCTTAGAATATCGGTGGCTACCAACTTTTACTGAAGTTTTTTTTAGCTCCCAAAAAAATTTTAACAATAATAATAATAATTTATTTCTTACAAAACTTTACAGAATGACTTAGAATATTTGTGGCCACCCACTTTCAGTGAAATTTAAAATTTTGTACGTGGTAAAAAAAATTTAATGAAAATGCATGCGATTCATATAGTGATGTTTGATACCTGTGGCCACCCATATCGTGCTCATACATTGATGTTTCATATGAAAATGAATGGGATTCATAGTATATTTGTTTGTAGGAACTTGCACGTCATAAGCACTCGATATTGGCTCATTTCAAGGAAACTTTTTCTTAGTCTTTCCATCAAAATGATAAGCTTCGTCATGTACATTATTATGTGTTCGTAATACGTGTCAATAGTTCTTTACATAGTCGTATAACCTTCCTCCTTATCAGTTTAAACGTGGAGGTCACATGTCTAGAAGACAAGGCTCTTCCTCGTCCTCGTCCCCGTCCCTTTCCTCTACTCCTGTCCCGGCATCTAACCCTCAATCACAATATGGTCTGTCACAATATGGGCACGTTGGCCCTTCCTCCCACACTCAACAACATGTTATGGGACTTCACTACATGCCAACTGAACATTCTCCAGTTCAATCTCCTGTAGCTCCCCCTCATTCCGTTCCACCCCCATTACTCGGCGGAACAATCGAATATTAACGGAAATAGAGGTCAAGAAGATAACCGATTCTTCATATGCCCATTTGGAGATTCGTAAGTGCTTCATTTTTATTTTAGTATATGTCATATTTAGGGCTTTAGATATTGATGTTAACTGAATTATCCATGTTCCATAATATTCGTATGAATGCAGATTCACGGATGCTACGTCTGTTGTAAGGGAATTGAACAAAATAGTAAGAAACTTCTGGATGGGCGAGTATATTAATTACAGAAGTATTCTACAAGAAGTGAAAGAAATGTGGTGGAATGAGTTCAAGGTAAGTTTTACATATTTTATTTTCTCACCAATTAAGTTTGGTGTAGTATATTGATGGTCAAGAATGATGTCAAGAGACCAGAACAGCTCTGTAGTTTTTGATACCTAAAGGACCAGATATTTTCCCCAACATGAACTTTACAAAATCTGTCTATATGTGTCTGGTGCATGGTTATGGATATGTGATCATCGTAATAATTTTCAATTTGTGTTTTTATTCATTGCAGCGGAAGTTCACGTGGGACGAAGCGGAAGACAATGAAGTGAGAAGAATTTTCGATAAGAAAATAAGTGATTTTATGCGAAATGTTACGAATAGAGTGAAGAGCAAGCAAACGAAGCCGTCTTTCTTTACAGCTGACAATTGGGTGGCAATTAACACATTTTGGGCATCTGAACAGAGTCGGCAACTCTGTGAGCAGAATAAGAAGAATCGATCTTCTAGTTCTAGTGATGGGTCAGCCACATATGCTGGGGGTTCTATCAATATTGCGGAGCATCGCAAACGACTGGTAAGTCTGTTAAATAAGTTATAAGTTAAATTAATTCAATTACTCAAGTTTACATTTTGTACGTACATGAATTGGGGACGGAACTGACATTTGCAGCTACATTTGAACGCACATTTCAAAAGAAAGACAAGACATGGACTAGCGATCGAGCAAAAGATGTTAAGGTATGTAAGGTTATACTTTGGCTTATATGTAAACTATAATGCAAAACCGTGAATGCTTTCAATATTTATGGTGTATATATATAGTGATTTTATTTTCATATACATTGTTAATGTAGGAAAAATATGATGATCTTTTAATGAGCAGTGCTAGTGGTAGTAATGATTGTCCTGAGTCCCGGCCACCAGTTGATAATATGGCATTATGGATGGAGGCAACGGGTGGGGCGAAAAAAGGGAAAATATTTGGGCTGAGATCATTGTCAAGGATGTACATGCCGAATAATCCTGGAAGTTTATCAGCCGCTGGGACTGGTCGAAGGAAGTCACGAGTAGAGGAGCAATTGAACCAAGAAGTGGATCGTCTGAATAATTTACTTTTTAAGAAGGATGAACGAATATATAACTTGGAAGAACAAATGAGAATGGTTATGCAACACCTTAACCTTCAACGCAATGACGGGCCTCCTGTACCTCCAGCCAATCCAATAGGTGATGACCAACACATTCATGCCGAGAATGCTGATGCTGATGCTGATGATGATGATGATGATGATGATGATGATGATTTTCTCCAGTCTCCCTAGTTAAAATTTTAGGTAAGCTTGCTTCATAATCATAATTTTTCATAATTTCACTCATATTCATATGTAAGAACATTTATGTTCGTCCTGCAACGTATTTTTATTATTTTACACCTAGTTCCACATCCATACTTAAACGTTGTTTTTATATTCTGGACTGATTTATGTATCGATATTTCCTCAGGTCTTGACAAAGGTGACTACTTTTGGTGTCCTGCCATCGTAACAAAGCCACCTCTTCTTCTGTATGATTTTTTTGCGTCTTCTATAGTTGTCCCTTCGCTTAGTTCATGTTTTGAATGTATTGTAAGATTGGATATTAAATAGCATTATGTCAGACTCTATAACTTTCCTTCTGTTATTTGTTTCAATTATATGTCATTGTGGCTGATTTGTCAGAATTTATGGTTTGTTCGTTTTTCTGTTTCAATTATATGTCATTGTCTCTTTTGATTGATATGGACAATAATTTATGGCCGAAATGATGTAAAAATAACGACGAATATTTTAAGCCAAATTTTGCTATTATTAAAGTTTGTCGCTAGGTTGCGATCAAATTCGCGACAAATTTTCTCATGATTTTGAGACAAATTTGCAACGAAATTTGCGACGGATTTTGCGACAAATTTGCGAAATTTGCGACGGATTTTTGCGACGAATCGTGTCCATCGCAAATTTAAGACGAAATTTGCGACGAATTTGCGACGGATTTTTACTACGAATTTTGCGACGGATAAAGTTCGTTGCAAATTTGCGACGAAATTGCGATGGATTTTTGCGACGAATTTTGCGACGGATCGTGTCCGTCGCAAATTTGCGACGGAATTTTGCGACGGACACAACCGTCTCAAATTTGCGACGAATTTGCGACGGATTTTTGCGACGAATTTTGCGACCGATCGTGTCCGTCGCAAATTTACGACGAAATTTGCGACGAATTTGCGACGGATTTTTGCGACGAATTTTGCGGCGGAATATTTGCGACGAATTTTGCTACGGATTGTATTCGTCGCAAATTTGCGACGAATTTGTGAATTTTCCGTCGCAAAAATTTGCGACGCCCGAGTAGCGACGGAATTTTTTCAGTCGCAAATTCCGTCGCAAAAAACAAGTTTTTTTGTAGTGTATAGTCCCTCGGCATGCTTTCCTTTTATGGCTAGCGACCCTTAATAGGCTGCCTACCCAGGTAATTCTCTTACAAAATCGCAGAATTGACACGGCATTATGTCCCTTTTGTGATGCCACGCCAGATTCGGCCAACCATCTCTACTTTGAGTGCACACACTAGCCGATTGGCATTTTTCTGGGCTACAAAATGTAACCTGCCTTGGCATAACCGGCCTTGGCAAGACAATATTACCTGGTTGTTGAAAGTTTGTGGAGGATCTTCTTTTGCCCATTGCCTGTCCAGATTCTCTTTTGCTGCACTATGTCATATAATATGGACTGAGAGGAACAATTCATTATTCAGAAACAAGTGTCTTTTCATTCCCGGAATGCGCAAGCATTTGATCAAAGTGGTGAAGGATAAAGCCATGTCCCCTGGACGAATTCCGGACACAAACAGGAATCGGAAAATGCAAAGAAATTGGGGACTCCCTCAGTCACTCTTTCATGATGAGCCGAGGAATCATTAGTGTTTACTCCTTAGCCTTCGGGCCTTGTTGCTTTGTACGTCCCATGTATATTTCTTGTTAAGCCATCCTTGACCCCATTTGGACATATTTTTTGTGTTCCTTTCGGGTCGAGGTTTGTCTTCAGCGTTTTTGTGTATATGGTGATTTGAAAAGTAATATAGTTTTACCTTTACCAAAAAATAATATTTGACAGAATTAAAGCATCAGCGTGCGAAAAATTTCGTGGTATAAGTATATTGACAAGCAAAATAATGGTCGTATATGCAAATAAGTTCGTATATGCAAATAAGTTATCGATGTTCCAATTTAAGAAGAGAAGGTTACTAAAAAGTGAGCTCCAAAGTGGGGAAAAGATCTAGTAGTAAGGAAAACGTTGGACCAAATCCATTAAAATTATTACGAGTCAGAAATCAACCACCAAAGGAAAATATACCTAGCAAACAATTGCACACGAATTACACGTGAACTCACAAATGCTGGTATAGCTCCCTGACACTCCCTGTAGTAAATTAGTGTACAATCCTTCCACGAAGGAAGATATTATACCAACATTTTCCGGCGTGGAAGGTTTCTAATCTAATAAAAATTAGGGTTAACATCATTAAAAATCTCAAATTGATCTTATGTAACACATTTACTTTAAACTAATTTTCGTCTCACAACAAATCTCAAATTGTTACTGTCACGCCCCAAACCCGAATGAGCATGCAACACCCTCCAGGGTCGTCGAGCATGTGACATCCCAAGACTTGTCGCCGACCCAACTTAACTCAAACGAGAAACGCGAGCGGGAGCAAATTCGAATTCACCGTACAACCTACAATGAAACAGGGTAGTAGAGAGAGACGAACGATACACATCAACAAACCGCTTTTTAAGAGCATAATGTTACTTACAAACGACACAAGGTACAAGCCTTACTAGAGATCACTATCGACGAACCACACATAACAAAAAGGATCGGGTGGTTGGTAAGCTTAACTCCTCTAGAAAAAGAGGCACTCAAAAGACGGGTAACTCGACCTATTCTCAGTTCCCGTAGTACCTTGGCAGCGTCTTCGGATCAATCATGGTCACGGGTCTGAAAATGGTTATATTACAACAATGAGAATAAATCTCAATAAGGAACTACCTAAGCCTTGCTTTGGCCAAAGCGTACCTCTGAACAATTCTAAACATGCAATTCGAACGATCGACGTGCCATAAACAATCACAGACATCCTTATCTCGCCTCGGCACATACACAAGTCTTGCACGTTAGAATATTGCCATAACATGACCAATTGCTCATCAAACAAGCACTCTTCAAATCATGGCATAATCATAAGAAACATACTCAATATTCCGGATTTTGAGCATTCACCAATGCATAGCATACGTTCACATGTATCCAGGTTATTAACGACCCCTTGGGCCACCAAACCCCCGTCGGTCTTCTGGCGTAATCAGGCATCGTCCTGCTACGTCGATGACGGCAATATTGGGGATCGAACCCCCCCCCTCCCGGAAGCCGGGTACTCAACGGCATTCCACTTGGGAGCATCGATCCGGCCTCCACCGTGATCGACAACGTTGGGGATCGAGCACCCTTCGGCAAGCTGGGTACCCAACAGCATTCCACTTGGGAGCATCGATCCAGCCTCCACCGCGATCGGCAACGTTGGGGATCGAACACCCCCCGACAAGCCGGGTACCCAACGGTATTCCACTTAGGAGCATCGATCCGACCTCAACCGCGATCAGTATCATTTGGGATTGAACACCCCCCGGCAACCCCGGGTACCAGACGGCATCCGAACTCTCGCCGGGCATCGTCTAGAACTCCCGCCTAAACGGAACGTGACGTGATCATGCACACACATTATCCACTCAATGCCAATTTTTATCTCTGAGAATTGGTCACATGCCAACCAAATACTTACTCGGCCAATCAAATGCCACACTTTTCATTGATAACCCCATCTTTGAACAATTGCCCGAAAATGAGAAAACCGAATATACACAAAAGTGGGTGATTCCGGGCAATTCTAGGCAGTAACACAGTCACCAAATTTCTTTTAAAATAAATAGTAAATCAACTTCAAAAATTATGAAATTTAAATATGTTGTACAAAACACCATGATAAACATTTTTCATGGGGACACGAAATCCATTTCAGACTGTAAATGCCTTGTTTTGACACTCAAAGCTAGACAGAACCCGGTTCGCTCGGACAGCCCCTCAGATCATCAAAAATACAACTAATTCAGTACCCAAATCACTTTGGAAAGCTCTGAAATTTTTATATGTCATAGACACGGATGTTCTAAACAATTTTTGTGAAGAAAGTTTATTGCAAAGTGTCGCAACCTAAACTTTCTCAGGCTAATGGATTATTAAGACTAAGCCTAACTCGGGCCCTCCCAAGCTCTACCAATTCGCAACTTACTGTTTAAGTTTTTAACATGCAAAAATTTTCATACTTGGAATCGCCACTAATCTATTTATAGTAGGTCGATTATAAACTTAAATAAAACATAGGGAAATATGCTTTATTCCTACGAGCTAGAGATTCTAAGATCGGGGACTTGATTACGCTAGATCTAGTCTAACGCTCTTTCGGTACCTTTTCTTTTCAAAAATATTTATGCAGGCAGTCTGGATCCATTTTATTACCTAATCTCTAACATGTGAGATGTTCATGTGGGTGTGCAAACCACCAATTTAACACCCAAGAAAGCAGTAAATAAATAGCAGGATAACATACCTTAAAGCCACGCAAGCATTTGCATTGTTAGTAGAAAATCACACAGACAATCCTGATATGATTTCTAATTAACAAAGCAAGGCACTCAAGATGTTCATTAGGGTTTGCGCTTTATTAAAATGCAAACTAACCTATATGCAATGACATACAAAAAATGACATGCGATTAATGCAACTTAGCATGCGAACTATATGTCATGCGACTACGTAACCTAATTCTAATGATAGACAAATGATTTATTTTTGGTATTTTTCCAATGAAATTCGGAATTAGAAAATAATGAAAATTTATTATCTATTGCAAGATATTATCCAATTCATTTTAGGAAATAAACTAGGTCAAATCCTAATTTAAACTGGAATATGATCTTAACTAGATAAACCCTATAAAAGCATGCAATCTATTAAAAAAACTTACCTTGATCCTATCTAATCTTTTTGAGAGATTCAAATCAAATCAAAATAAAGATTCAAACCAAAATCAAAGATAGCATCCAATCACCCAAGATATCATCCATATCCATTCAAATTTGGAAAATAAATTGACAAATCATATCTCGGGCATGAGGATCGGATTGGCTAATTTCAACGCAATCGCAAATCGTATCTCGGGCGAGAGATTGGATTGACGATTTTCCATACGATCGCGAATCATATCTCGGGCGGGAGATCGGATTGGCAATCATAGCATGTTATGAAATTCCTAATTTATAGGCTATCATGGAATTTTCATGGATATGATAATATTATTCAAAGATTCAAACAAGATTGCGACTTCACCCATTAGGCAACAAAATATATGAAAATCGAATTAATAAAAATTCTTACCTAATTCGCGATATCACCTGGATAGCGTTTCCAAATTCCAACTTGATGGGATGGCTCGAATTGCTGAAAAAACCCGCAAGAAAGCGAAGCAATATTGTTACAGCAACGGCTGCGAAGCTCCTGGATTACCAATAAACCAATTGGGACCGTGGCTGTTGGCTTGCGGACTGGGTACAATGAAGCCTTGTCAGCGGCGACACTGGATCCGGTTCGCTGGACGTTCACCTGGAGGTTGCTGGACTGTCTTCGGGTATTCCGTGTGACCGTTGATGTGGCTGAGATTTGCTAGGAATTGCGACTAGATGCTGTAGGCAAGCTTTGCCGAGCCTGATGGTTTGCTAGATGGAAATTCGGTGCGAGCTGGGGCAAGAATACATCACGACAACAGCAAAGAAGAATAGCACAAGTAGGGACAAAGCATGACCGAACACAGGGAACACAACATGCGGCTCCAGTAACATGTCTCGTGTAAAAACCATCATAGAGAGAAAGCCAGACTCTCTCTTCACGTTCTCTCTCCGGTTTTCAGAATATCCCCTCACATAATTTTTCCCTCTCAGTGTATTCTCTCTTTCTCAGAATTGTGGCCGCCGTGTATTCATTGTGTGGCCTCTTTTCTACTCACGATTTTTTCTCTCTCAATGGTGATCCCCCCGCATGTCAAGTCTGTGGCCCCCCTTTTTATATGTAAAACAACGTATAACCCCCAAGGAAAGAACGTGATGTAGCTTCCAATTGCGGATGCATTGAAATATATATATTTTTATTCTTTTCCTTCTTTTGTTATTTCTCCAGAACCCACATCTTCTTACCAATCCTTTCTTTCCTTTCTTTAATCCCTTTGTCCGCAAGTTTGTATCCACCAGCTTGAGTGAATCCTCTTTCCTTAATTCTTGCTCTGATAATGCTTTGCTTTCCAATTGTTTCTTGACCTAAAGATTTTCATGATATTTTCTCAATATTTCCTAATCCAATGTGCTACACGTGCAACGCACATGTCAATCTTGACCACTTGAGGGAATAGCGAGTTGGGCCAAATCTTTAATTCACACAGGCTTGATCCAATTAATTCTATTGGGTTCAGAATCTCTGTACTTGAGTCCATTAACTCCAATTCAATTAAATTTTGTTAAGCCCATCCACCACTAGTCCGATGCAAATGCAACTACTTAATAAATGTTCTTAAAACTAAATGCTATGTAATTTAACTTTAATATTTTTGGTAGGGACTAAAATTTAATCCCTAATTTTCTGTGTAATTAATCACTAAATGGTTAGTCAAAATTTAGGTGTCAACACAAAGAGGTCTGGAAAAAATTATAGAAAATCGGAAAAACAAGAAGGTCGGGTGAATAGTAAATCTGGTAGATTGAATTCGGTCCAAAAATAGACTTACGGATGGCCATAAATGATCTCCGAAAATTCCAAATTTAATATATGTCAAACTTCAAGATGTTATGAACAACTTTCATGAAGAACACTTTTTCAAATTCGTCCTACACAAGTCACAAAAAAATAGCAAAATCCAGCAACGCAGCAGCAACCTTACCGGAAATCAACCAACTAGCACCACCAAGCAAACCAAGCATAACCAGCTACTAAACCAACTATCCATAGCCCTTAAACCATCCCTAACATGTCCATTAATCACCCCTTAGCCTAGTGAAGGGTTAGGAAGCCACTTACTTGGAAAAACCCAAGCAAACCGAGCAAGAAATGAAAGAAATGGTGGTGCAGTGGGCAGCGGCGGTCTCCGGCGATGAGCGGCAATTTCCGGTGACCTGGACGGCGGCTACGGGTCAGGCGTGCAACCAGAAGAAGCCAAGAAGCAGAATAAGAAGCAGCAAAGCAGAGGCAACAGCAGTGGAGAAGGAAGAAGAAGAAGAAGAAAAGAAGAAGGAAGAAGAAGAAGAAAAAGAAAAAGAAAAAGGATGATAGAGAGAGAGAGAGGTCTGCATGGGGGGAATGGGGGAGGGGACATCCGTAGCTGGGGGGAGGGGACGCGCGGGTAGAAGGGGGGAGTGAGAGAGAGAGAGGGAGAAAGTCAAACATTACACTTGAGTGCAATCCAACAGTCCACAATCGAACTCGCAAGCTTGATCCAACGGCTACGAAAAACCCTAATTATAAATTAAAAAAAGGCCAAAAGAAACTAACTAAAACATACTACGAGGGAAATCTACTAGTTCAAATTCGCACCTGGTCCAAATTTCACTTTTCACCAAATCCGAACAATATCGACGCTGGCCATAATAATATCGACACCGTCCAATTAAATTCGTCATGAAACTCCTAGAAATTCGACACCAAAGTTCGGGCTCTAAATTATGGCCAAATTCAATCGAGTGCAATTTTAGTGAAATCTCAAATTTAAAAATAACTCGAGAGTGATCAGTTTTGGGCGAGATTTAACTATAAGCGCACCGACGAAATACACGTTTTATAAATCCCAAAAATGGATTGAAATTCGGAATGTCACAGATACCTCCGTGGCAGATTAATCTCCAACTAATTTTTGTCTCACAAAATAACTGAAAATGATACTCCTGACTCAAATCTACCATCCGTTAGTATTACGTCCAATGTCTCAAAAAAAATACATACGTATCAACATACGCGGCAGACGACTGGAGGACGAGTTTGAAGTTAAAAATGACTTGCCCGGCGTGGAAAATACACATGTATTGACACGTATGCATTTTAACGAATGGCAGATTTGGCTTAGGGTACCCAGTTTGGGATTTTTTGTGAGATAAAAATTAGTTTTAGATAAATGCGTCATGATATATCAATATGAGATATTTTGTGAGACGGATATTAGTTTGAGATAATTGTGTGAGGTACCGGTTTAAGATTTTTAATGATGCTAAGCCTAAAAATTATGGAAGTCTTTCAAAATGCATTTACAATAAAAATTGTTCAAGAATTTAGATTCAACAAAATTAAAACGATTTCACGTGTTAAATTCTTAGAGTGTCATAACACAAAATGTTCCAAAAAGAGTCTTTACCAAAAAAAAAAATGTTCCAAAAAGAGTCTATGGTGTCTGGTCTTTTATCTTCAAAAGGTGCAACAGTAGGTTGCAGCAAGAAATAATAAAATTGCACGTATGATTTTTTCTTGGATGGATTAATTTTAGATAACTTAATTAGGGATTTTACATATTTTTAATTACAAGACCTATGAAAATGCTATTGTTTGATCAGTTATAATTTTTTTTCCTTGTTCGTTTTTTTACATTAAAAGATGGAATTCTTATATCCACGTTTTATGTATCAGGAAGTACATCACTCGTAGTTATGTGCCGGGTCTCTCGTCGATTCAACCATTAACTTCTTTGTTTTCTCTTTTCATTTGCTTAGGATGTAGGAGCATGTCAACGTTTACTTATCGCCTGTTCCTTTCCCTTTGAAGTAGTCCGCTAATTTGTTTGCGAAGAGCATGGGCAACAAGTTCATGATGAGCTCCGTCATGTAGAAGGTATAAGGTTGTATGGCTGTTTGTATTGAGCCTTTATAGTTACTCTTTAATTGTGAAATCTCACTTGTATTTCATTCTTAGGTTGGATAGATTAGTAAGAGTAGCTATTTCAATAAGAAATCCTAAGTGAATGTAGTAAAATTTGTTAGAATGACACTAGAGATTTTCTCAAAGAGGAATAATTTAACACGGTCAAAACATAATCATCTTGATTTTCCCTAAAATGATCTATGATGATTCGGGTACATAGTTGAGATCCTTAATGATACGTCATCTGATTTGCAAGACCTTTATGGCAAACAGACGCAAAAGCCTTCTTTTGCCACAAACAGTTCCCAAGGTGAGTGTTACCATGTACATTGGTTCGTAGATGAAGAGTGATACATTAGCTAAAAGCTATAGAAGGTAAAAGGAAATTAGTCAGATTACAAGGAAGTAATCTCATTTCTGTTTTGTCTTTTCTTGTATCACACATATTCAATAGTCTCTTTGAATTTAGGCTTTGTTTGTTTTGCAAAAAATGAATGATTTAAAAAATATTTTTGTAAGATTGATCGCTTATATCACTTGAAATAGTTAGTCAATGAAAAATGATTTCATTATTGACAGTAATTTGTATCTATATATTTTTCGTGGACGATGAAAATATTTTTCGTACATTCATTTCTACAAGCGATATTGTTGACACCTATTTTTAATTTGCCCAAAATTAATTGCACAAAATTTAGGAATTAATTTTCTTTAATTCCTAAACAAAAAAATATTTCAATTTAAATGCATTGCATATAGAAATTAGGCACATTTCGCATTAATAGGGCATATTAGAGTTTTGTAAAAATAAATGAATAAATAATTAATAAAAATTAAATAAAATTTCAAAAAAAAGAGAGTTATTAATTAATTAATTAAAAAAGAAGAAAGAAAAAGAAAAAAATCGATTCGGGCCGGGTCGGGGCCAGGCCGACCCGGCCCGTTCCAGCTTTCCCCCCCGCGCGGCCCAGCTTTCCCCTCCGCGCGGCCCAGCCTTCCTCTTCTCTTTTCCTTTTCTTTTCCCCCTGCCGGCCCAGCCCGCTTCTCCTTTTCTCCTCTCCCTCTCGCGTGCGACTGGGCCTAGCCCAGCCCAGCCCAGCCCACTGCTTCTCCTTCTTCCCCACGCGCGACCGTCGCTGTCCACGCTCTCTCTCCCCTGTTCTCCCCTACTTCAAGTCGTCACGCCGACGCACGGTGGCGCCGCCCCTCGTCATCGTCGTTAGCAAGCCAGGGGAAGCTCGGATGAGCACGCCAAAGGGACTGGCATTAATTGCCAGTCCCTTTTCCCCCGTTTCCCGGACCTTCCCCCTCTCTCCTTCCTCTGCGTCTGCCATCTGCGCCTGCCCCTGCACCGGCCTAATGGCTGCGAGTCGCGGCCAGGGTAGGCCTGTGCAGGCCGTCGTCACCACAGACGCAACGGAGCAGAGCAGCATCGTCGTCCTCATTGCCAGCTATAAACCGGAAGAGAGAGAGAAGCCCCAGGTCGGCAAAAATTTTACAGAGACAGAGAGAGAGAAAAGAGAACATTGAGACCGAGAGAGAAAATAGAGAGAAAGCAGAGGGAGTCCGTTTTTGCAGGTTCCAGCAGCGTCGCCTTCGCCTCCCTTGAAGCCGGAAACCCCCACACGAGCCGTCGACGGTGAGCTTTCCACCCGGCCCGAGTCTGCTCTGTTCTGCTCTGTTTCGTTGGTCGATTTGGCCGAGACCCTTGCTGTCTGTTTCGCGCGAGTCTCGGCCCGTGCCGCTGTCCCTCGCTGTCTATGTGTCGCCGCCGTAGATTAGGTAAGTCCCCAGAGCCGGTTGGCTAGCCAGAGGAGCTCGGGATTCCCGGTTTTTCTCATCGGCCCCCATCTGTTCGACCAAAGTCCTCAATGAAGCCGGATTTTGTTTTGGTCGCCGGCCGGCAGACGGCGGTCGGACGACGATGCTGGAGGGTGGAGAGGCTTGGTATTGGTGCCAGGGAGCTGATTTGGGGGCTGCGCCGATCTGGGTCGGCCGGCGGACGGCAGATTTTGGCCCCGCCGGCGACTACCTTCGCGCGGGTCTGTAGATCCGGGTCGGATCCGACCCGAATCAACAGATCCGACCCGAGTCAGATCCGTTGACTCGGGTCGGTTCCGACCGACCCGGATCAACAGATCCGACCTGGGTCAACGCCCGGGTCGGACCTGTTGACCCGGGTCGGTTCTGACCGACCCGGATCCGACCCGACCCAACCGGTTATTATTTTTTTTACTTTTATTTTCTTTTATTTTGTTTTTAAAAAAATATATTAAAAATCAAAAATAAAAAAAAAGTTTTAAAAAAAGGTTTTATTTTCCTTTTTTCCTTTCTTTTTTTAATAAAAAAATTAAATAAAAAGAAATTTTTTAAATTTTTTTTTCTTTCTCATTTTCCGTATATAGTTTTTTTATTTTATTAAAAAAATAATAATTGAAAAAAAACTTAAAAATTAAAAATTTCTTAAAAATATTTATATTTCCTTTTCGTTTTTTTTATCTCGATTTTTTTTTTCTTTTCTTCCGAAAAAAAAAAATTTCCGAAATTTTTTTTTTTGCATGACTTATCTGAGTGTTCTAATCCTTTATAATTATGCATGTTGTTGTTTTATTTAAATTAGACAAGTCTGAAATCACACGATAGTATGTCGCATGTTTTATTATTACCGTCGTGTTATTATGCATGTTTGTTTTTTAATACAAATTGCATGAACTGCCATTTTTTGAATGTCATCTGGCTTAGTTAGGGCTAGAACCCTAGGCTGCATGACTTGTTGTGTTCCTGACTGCTGATCATTTCTAATTATGCACTCGCTTGATCACCTCACATGTTAGGAGAAAGGTCCTAAAATCAATCCAAATTGCCTGATAAATGTTTTCAAAAAATAAACAGGGTAAAATGGTACCGAAAGGGCATTAGTTATCCAACTAATGTAACCAAGTCCCCGAATTCAGTTAATCTCTGGTTCGTAGGAATAGGGTGATTCTCCCGTCACGCTATTTGGGTTTCTAATCGACCTACCTCAAACCGATTAGTGGCGACTCCTGCATGTAAATCACCTACATGTTAAAAACTTAAACCCTAAGTCGCGATATGGTATGGGCTTGGGAGAGCCCAAGTTAAGTCCCAAACCTAGACTTAGCACATACCAGACGAGCCTCTCTTGTTTTTCACATGTTATTCAAAAAGGCTCGGGAGTTCGGTCGCGACAGATATAAGCAATTATTTTTTGGAAACATTTTTAAAATCATTCATTCTCCGCAAAATAAACGGAGCATTAAAATCCACTCTTTTGTTTTAGCTCTTTTTGGTTGTTCCTGTAGTGGGGAGTCTAGTAATCTTTTTTTGGTAACAGATTGAGAGAAATCCATGTTGTTTTATTTTCTCTACGACTTTTTATATTGTTGGGTACCAAAATGACCCACTCAGTCACTTTCGCTTCTCTCGCTGCGAGTCTAGAGTCACTAAAAACGCGAAGTAATGAGCACCAATTAGCTTGACATCTTTAACTTACCCTGATACACACCTAAATAAACAATTATATTTTCGGGCAAAGGAAAATTTTTCTGCTTGACTTCTCAGCCACCTTCTTTAACACCGGCGCATGCCATAAATCAAACAATTTAGACTCAATTTATCAGGAAATAAGTAAAGTATCATAAAAAAGACTTAAAATCCATACATCATCATCAAATTTGTTCCCTTATTCAAAATCTCCTACTCGAATTATAAATTATTTCACTTTGTAGCACAGCAAAAATATCTATGTAGATTTATAATTAGGGTATGTTCTCTAAGGTTTACATATAGGAATCTAATTTGCGAGGGATGGGTTAGTCTCAACGAGCAATTTTCTTGCACTCTCTGCCCTTTTTGCTTCCACTAGGTTGTTGTACTTGCCACATTCAATCCATGAGTTTTGCTCCACAACAAAAGTGCATGAGTTTTGATATTGCAAATCAACAATTATGGAAAACTCTAGCATCTCTTATAACTCATCCTAGTATATATTTCCTTGAAAATATTTTATTATTTTCCCCTTGATATTATAATAAAGTTGTTAACTACACATAAAATTTTCCTAGCATGATACATATCAAATAACGAATGGATTTCTTTTCTTTTCATGGTGACTAAGTTATGCGGAAAGTTGGAGAAATGTATATATTTGATTGAGAGGGCTATACTTGTTATGGACTACTATGATTCTGAAAATTAGGTTAGGATTCATATACATTAAAAGTTTGAAGTTTATATTATGATTTTAGGTAAGCACATTATTTTTTTACAAGACTCAAGAATATTAATGTTAAAATTTCGAATATATTCTTTTCTCTCTTTTAGTTACCTAAGTTACAATGCGTAGTTTTTTTTTTTTGTTTGTCTTTATTGGTTAATTTTTTTTTTACTTTTTTTATTCGATTTAGGACTACTGGATTAGCACAAAAATTATGATTCGACAAAAGTGTCATGACAATCGCACATACATCTACAATGGACTTTTAGTTACTGAGTTCCAACTTTTCATTTTCTTTTGTTCGATTATATTTTCGTTTTATGTTGGTTTGCTGAGATTTGAATTTACATTATGTGCTTTCCTGCTAATTTATTATTCAAAAGAGGTTGATAAGTTAATTTTTAACAAGAAGAATGTGATGGATAATAGCGCATAAATCTGTATTTTCTTTCTTGCACTAAGAAAGTAATTGAGTGAGTTTTTGGTCTGTTTCTATGGTTGTCATGAAGTAAAATATTCTCACACAACCGTCCAACGACTATCATTTTGTCAAAATCTTACTGTCCTGGTGCATATACTCGGCTCATCATATCTTGACTTAAAGTTCCGATTAATTTTTACAGTTTAATATGTTTTAATTTGTGTATATGAATATATGAATATTTGAAAGTGAAAAGATATAACCTAATACTTTAACCTAAATTGCGCAAAATCAAGTTCATAATAACTTGAATTAATTTTAAATGAATCAACGGGTTATTTTCAGCTATTAAGACTTAAAAGTGAAAATGATCAGTAACAGCCACTACCCACCGTCTAAATATGGTTAGCCATTGGTCAAACAACGAGAATAAACAAACATGTGCTTTGGTTTTGTTTTACAAAGGAAATTGTTCATCATTTTAAATTTCAACCGGTGTCACCAGCTCAATCAAGTATAAACGACGCCCATAACATTGATTTGGTATGCCAAATAATAAATGTCTCGTGTTTGGGTAGCAGCCAACGGATGGTGTGCCGATAAAATCAAGACTCAGGTTTCATATGGATAAAATACCGTGCAATGACTCAACACGATGCGATTGCCAACTTGGCGGCCGAATAAATAAATCGACTTGGTATTGTTGGATTGGGCAGATGCGATGCTGCCTTACTCTTTCCTATACTTATCAACCCTAGATCCACCAAAGCCTCCCTTTGAACATGCAAAATTTTAACAACCCAAAGTCTGTTGACCCGCATGAAAAGAGCGAGGGAAGAAGCTGCGGCGGCACCTCAGGAACTTCTTATTGGGGCAGAGCCCATAGGCACTAGTCCTTGGATTCACGTGTTTTGTCCATATTCCTGCACAGTTAAGAGAAAAATAGTCCCCAAGGCAGCCGTTTGTGTCTTCCTTGGATATGCTCAGTCCAGATATAGATGCTAAGCATACCATAAAAAAAGGAAAATTAGTTTAAAATGACTCGTGTATTATTGTGAACGATAATAGAGAGTCAATCTTAATATTAGATCATTGTAAATGTGAAGATACTAAATTAATTTAAAATGACTTGTGTATATGAACCGTAATAGCTAGTCAATCATGATATTTTGGTCATTATAAATTTAGAAAAAACAGAGTCTCCACTTCTTGCCATGCTTGGATGTCAAACCAAACCGACCGCTACTTCAGAAACATCTCTACCTTCTTCGACCGCGTGAAGTTGATTAAAGAGGGAGAATAAAAGAAGTCATGGAGCACGCCTTTGAAAAAATAGAAGTTAATTTAGAATGACTTGTGTATTCATTGTGAGCTGTAACAGCTAGTCAATCATTATAAATGTGAAGAGACTTAATTAATTTAAAATGACTTGTGTATATGAACCGTAATAGCTAGTCAATCATGATATTTTTTTTTTGGGTAAAGTAAGAAATAGTCAATCATGATATTAGGCCATTATAAATTCAGAAAAAACAGAGTCTCCACTTCTTGTCATGCCTGAATGTCAAACCAAACCAACCACTACTTCAGAAACATCTCTACCTTCTTCGACCGCATGAAGGTGACTCAAGAGGGAGAATAAAAGAAGTCATGGAGCACGCCTTGGAAAAAATAGAAGTTAATTTAGAATGACTTGTGTATTCATTGTGAGCTGTAATAGCTAGTCAATCATCATATGAGCTCATTATAAATGTGAAGGAATGGTTGAATATTGCACGAAGTTTGGAAGTCCTTATCAGCTAGTCAATCACGAAGTTTGTAGGCCCTTAATTAGCAATTTAGAGTGACTTGTGTATTCATTGTAGGCCCTTATTGGCATTTAGCAATTAATAAACTTGAGGCATGTTGAGAAGGAATGGTTGAATATTGCACGAAGTTTGCGTCAAACGCTCGCCTACAGAAGATGGTGCACCAGAGAGAGGGAATGAAAGCCTAGGCTAAGTGAACCTGAACTTGTATAGTTAGTATCTTACAATATTGCCTTCGCCTTTCAGATGCCGTATAAGTCTTTAATTACACGGCGCAAGAAATTGGCTGAAATCGAGATGTTCGCATCCTGCAACTTGAAAACCAACTGCAGCAATCTGCATTGTGCATAAGATTGTATCGTCGCCATAATGTTATAACCAGCAGTAGATATATGCAAGTTTTGGTGGATTATTTACAAAGTTGCAGAATGAGTTTTTCCAAACATCAAGCAACCGGGTGCAAAATATGGCCAGAAATAGATTTTTCCCTCCCGAGCGGCTGGCGAATTACTATTGCAGAATGAGGGAGAAATTTTGTGTCGGATGCAAAATATGTCGTTATCAAAATTTTGTGTCGTTACGCAAAATAAGGACGCGAATGATAACCATTTTGTTTCGAAAATCAGTTTTTGTCCATAAATAGATTTTTTTATTTCTGCTCCATGAACAAGTTTTTGAGCCAAAATATGCGCTTGATAACGACACAAAATTTCTATTTCTAAAATAGAAATTCGTTTGATAACGATACAAAATTTCTCCATCCTGAGCGACCGGTGAGTGAGAGGCGGCGGATGGCGAGCGGTTGCAGGAGGCAACTGGCCATGGGAGGTGGGCAGTGGAGGAGGATGGCAGACGGCGATGGAGGATAGCGATGGGAGGCGACCAGCAGCGGAGGATGACGACGGGAGGCAGGCGGCGAAGGGAGGTGGCCTACATTGGGCGGCGGAGAAGGACAACGCTCGGCAACGGAGGACAACGACGGGAGGCAGGCGGCGATAGGAGGTGGTCGGCATTGGGTGGCAGAGGAGGACGGCGGCCGGCGGCGGAGGACGACGACGGGGGGCGAGCGACGACAAGAAGTGGTTGGAATTGGGCGGCGGAGGAGGACGGCGATCGGTGGTAGAGGATGACGATAGGAGGCAAGTGGCGGTGGGAGGTGGCTAACCTTAGGCGGCGGAGGAGGATGGCGGCCGGCAGCAGAGGACGGCGATGGGAGGAGGCAGAGGACGACGATGGGAGGTAGCTGGTGGGTGGACGACAGTGGGAGGTGGACAATGTTGAGCGGCAGCGGGAGGTGGGTGATGTTGGGCGGCGACGAGAGGCGGGTGACGGTGGGAGGTGGCCAATGTTGGGAGGTGGCCAGTGATGGTCAACGATGGGAGGCAGCCAACGTTAGGCGGTGGAGGAAGGCAGACGGCGGGAGGTGGCTGGTGGCGGAGGATGGTGGCGGACGGCAATGAACGACGGCCAGCAAGTGGCAAAGGATGAAGGCCGGCGACAAAGGGAGGCGATGGCGGCGATGGTAGGGCGGCGGGTGGGTAGCCGGCTAATAGTGAAGGTAAGTGATGAGAAAAGTTTTTATTTTTCCTTTCTGTTTTAGAAATAGAAAAGTAAAAAAAAATTACTTCCGATTTCTGTTTCAAATCTATTTCTGAAGTAAAAATTTGTTTCAGAAATAAAAAAATGAAATTGTGTTACCAAACGGATTTTTGTTTCAAACCTGTTCCTGAGAATAGAAAAATAAAAAAATAGAGAAACGGAATGGTTATCGTGCATGCTTATTGAACATCATTTTCTCATAGGGGGTTCTTCGTATCTCATGTTTGAAATTAGATTCCGCCAACGAGTGTTTTCTGAGGAATGTCACGGCTTTTGAGAAGTCCTGTTATAAAGATGATAGTTACTTCATTGATTATGTAGCAATCATGGGGAATCTCATTCACACTAGAGCCTATGCGAAGCTGCTGATCAACAAAGGGATAATCAATATTGACAACTGGTTGGGCCATGATGAGAAATTGGCAAAGTGCCAGGGAGTAACTTAACTAATTGATCTCGAGGAATCTGTTTAAGTACATGGACGCAGGAAGTTTGATAATTATCCACTGAGACAAAAAGAGTGTCCTCTGTGCCTAGAAAGTTGAGATCAATAGCATGGTTCCAAACCCGGTATATCATCTAGTAGTGTAAAGTTGTAGCTATAGAATCGGGAGTCTTAAGAACTCCGGTGAGCTATAGCTGAACTTAGATGTAAGCTTACAGTGCAAAATTAGCCGAGTGTTCATGCCCAAAGCAAGAGCTACATATGGATGATGTTGCGGAAGCAAGCAATTGAACAATAATATATATAGAATAAGAAAATAAATCAGATACTAGATTTATGTAGTTTGATCATAGTGATCTAGGTCCACGGAGAGAGCAGCAATGAATTTCACTATAGAACAAACGATACAATAGAGATTACAATCACGCTCAAGTCACTTAAATAGTCTAAGTATTTTTCAAATCTCAATTATACGTAATAAATTAAATAGTATTTAGTCTCATAATTTTTTACAAAATAATCTCTCAATCTCACGAATGAATTATACATAAATTTTATTATAAGATTTAATCAGCTACAAAAGCTTGAATTTTTCTTCAATTTCACGCACGAAGAAAGACGCGTGGGATGTAATTACTGAAATTTGGAAACGCACGAAGTCATCGCTGCGCCTCAAGAGCAGCCCCGCAATTCCACAACCAATATTATATATACCCAAAAAAAGAACATGCAGTCAACAAAGTCAACTTTCCTCTTTTTATCTTCCCTTGACTGACTCTTCAATGCACTCAGAAAGGAAATTGACTCACCTAATTTCCTTTTTCTGTTTTGCTTGACGGACAATATAGAGAATCCTTCACTTGAATTATACCGAATAAGAAATATAATTTCCGTAGCATGTCATCGTGAATGTTCATAAATATTCAATTTATTTTAATTGAATTTTATTTACGGACTCAAATTCAAGATTTTTTTTGAACGGACGAAAGCAAGAGCGTCTCTGTACGTTCGTTTTCCTTTCCCCTCCGGCTTCTGCTCTTCGCAGAACCCTCGTGTGCTGTCAGAGTCCTCTTTTGTACGCCAGCTGAAGGAAACTATGTAGCAAAACCCTTCTTTTTATTTTATTTCCTTTCTTTCCTTTTTTGTAATTACTCCCTGGCCCACAAGGCCACAAGTGAAAGTTTTCTAATTGCTCGATTTAGGTGAAAGTTTGCGATTTTTTATGAGATAAAAAAAAATTCGAACTCCAATTATCACTCAAGATAGAATTAGTGTTTTTTGGTAAAATTAAGCCCACCAAACAGAGAAGGGTTCAATATTTGGCTAAAGGGGAGACGTCCACCTTTTGAAGTGTGCATAACTTGTCTCGGTCAAATCGGTAAAACCTGAATACTTTCTCTTTTCTTTAACAAATCGATTAATATCCGTAAACGATTTAAATTCAAGATATAATTTTAATAAGGTCTATTATATGATAAACGCAATGCTCGGCTGCCTGCCAACTGCCCTAGACAGGATCCCATTCTATCATAAATTGGGTCACCGGCTCCATTTATAAACATGCAAATTTAGCTAACTGCCCTAGACAGGACCCCATTCTATCATATTTATGTGGTTCGACACCGGCTAAACTACGTCCTTTTTGAGTTCTGTCCTTAACATGTAAATTTAAGCGCCCCATAAATATGTTGGCCCCCATGAAACTGACTTATGAGTGGGGAAAAAACTCATGGAGCATACCTGAGAAAAATAAAAATTAATTTAAGGGTACGCTTGTTTGAAGAAAAATATTTTTTAGGAATTTATTTTTCCAAACTTTCACTTGTTTGGTTCGTCGAAAATAATAAATCAATGAAAAACACTTTCTGATCAAGGAAAACATTCATATATAATATTAGAAAAGTGAATTCCTTAATATGAGGAGGTGAAAACACTTTCCAGAACCGCTCATATCTAACTTTTTTATTATTTTATTCTTTTCTTTTTTCTTTTTTTGCTTTCCTTTTCTTTTTCTTTTTTCTTCCCTCCGCCGGTTGCCGACCTCGGCGACGGTTGATGACTAGCAACAGGTAGGGCCGGCAAGCCGACACAAGGTCGCAGCTCGCCAGTGCGAGCTTGAGCTCACTGGGATCTCCGGCTTGTCGGCGTGAGCTCGACCTCTCTGGGATTTGGCAAAGCCTCAAGCTCGTCGACCTCACGTAAGCTCGAGCTCGCCAAATCTCGGTGAGCCTCGACCTCGTGCCGGTGAGCCTTGACCTTGCGCGAGGCTAGCGAGGTGACCTTGCTGGCCTTGCAAGAGCCCGACACTCGCCAAATCCTGGCAAGCTTAAGCTTAGTTGATCCCGGTGAGCTAGCGGCTCGCTAGATCTAGGCCGACGTGAGCTTGGGCTTGGCTGAGGTCGACGAGCTCGACTGCTTGTGGCCGTCGTTGGGCAAGCCTCGAGCTCACTTGTGGCCATCGTCGGCCGATCGGTTGCGGCAGAGGAAGGAGGAAAAAAGTAAAGGAAAGAAAAGAAAAAAGAAAAAAAAATAATTAAAAAACTGATTTTTAAAAAAAAATAATTAAAAATTTGATTTTTTTAAATAATAAAAATTCAAAATTCAAAATTCTATTTTGATCATATATCAAACAAAATTAAAAAAAATTAGAAAACAATTTCGATCATATATCATCAAACAAAATAAAACTTCATTTTCCTAGAAACAAATACACCCTAAAATGACGTGTGTATTCATTGTGAACTACAATAACTAATCAATCATAATATGAGATCATTATAAACGCGAAAATCCAGAGTATTCCTTCACCTCCTTTTCCAAATTCCCGCTCGTTTTCCTTTTTTGTATATTTATTTCCGATTTCATGATCGCTCTGCATAAAAGCGGCCAAATCTAGTTTGTTGGCTTATTCCGGCACAGAATACCCTTTTCTTGGACTGGATTTTGCTGAAACCTTTGCTCTTGATTGACTGAGCAGGGAAAAAAAGAGGATGGCAGGAGCAGGGACAACACCTGCAAGTGACGATCCTAATGAACTCGTAATTTCAATACGCAGAAGATTTGCGGGACTATCTCCGCCATCCGACTGTTGCATCTTCACAATTCCGGAGAAGCTCCGGCGAAACAACAAAGAGGCCTACACGCCCCGCGTCGTCGCGATCGGACCTTATCACCGTCTCAATCCAAGCCTCATGCCGATGGAAGATCACAAGCTGCTATACTTGCAGAACTTCCTCAAGCACTACCGGAAGTGCAACCTCGAGGACTACGTCAAGGAGGTCAAGTCCTGGGAGAATGAGGCCCGGAACTGCTACGATAAGCAGATCGGCCTCAACTCTGACCAGTTTGCTGAGATGATGCTCCTCGATGGCATCTTCGTGATCCAGCTCTTCCTGATAAACCGGTACCGTCAGAGGAGGTTGCCCGGAGACCGGATCTTCGGCAAGCCGTGGATGTTGAGTGACGTCCGCCGCGACATGACACTGCTGGAGAACCAGATGCCGTTTTTCGCCGTCCAGCGGCTGTTCGAAATGGCGTTTGGGACGCACCAGAATTACATGCCGGGGCTGCTGCTTGAACTCGTGTGCAGGTTCTTCTATCCGATTACGGAGATAAAGAAGTTGCCGGGGGCTGTGATGGAGTCGGAGGTGAAGCACTTAGTTGACGCAATCAGGCTTTTGTTCTTGCCGTCGGAGATGGAGGCGCCATATGAGAGCGATAAGCACATCGAGTTTCCCCCGAGTGCGATGGAGCTGGTGGCGGCCGGAGTGAAGCTGAGAAGAGGTGAGAGTTGACCTGTGTCATTTTATTTTCTGAATTTGAATATCTAGTTGATTCTGTTTCCTTCTCTGTTTATTTCCTTTTATTAACAATGCTCTCAGGTGAGAGCAATTGCTTGTTCGACATCGAATTCGAGAAGGGAGTGCTCAAAATCCCGTGTCTGGCTCTTTACGACAGGACGGAATCCTTTTTTCGGAACATTATCGCCTTCGAGCAATGTTACCACCGAGGAGACAGGTATCTGATCAGCTACATGGCGTTCATGGATCACCTGGTCGATAACTCGGGCGACGCAAAGTTGCTAATCGACAAGGGAATCATCAAGAACTGGCTCAGCAATAAAGAAGCTGCCGTGGACCTAATCAAAGCTTTCGGCAAGGAAATTAGCCTGTCGACAAACGATTACTACCTCTACAGCCTCAGCAACGAGCTCGTCAAGCATTGCCAAAGGCCTTATAACAAATGGAAGGCCACGTTCAAGCGCGATTACTGCAGTAGCCCGTGGGTGGTCATCTCGGTTATCGCTGCAGTGGTGTTGCTTTTACTGACTATAGCACAGACTGTGTGCTCAGTCCTCTCTCTCACATAACCTTGCTTTTTGAATGGTTAATTGCCACTGTAATGCTCTAATTTTCTATTGAATGATGTGTGATCATCGGTCACTTTCCATTGGAATCAGCAGAACATCGATCTATAAATTTCAGCTGGGCCGCTAATTCGGTTTTCCCTTCAATACATTTCACGACGCAGAACTGGTGAATATGAATGGTATGTAGCGAATCAATCTCTATCCGCCACTGAGATTAGCTTGTCGGCGCTTATAAGCATTTAGCAATTAATAAACATGTCGAGAAGGAATCGATGAATATTTTCAGAAAGTTTTTGTTGTAAGTATGCCTACAAAAGATGGCAAACTCACTTTTTAACTCACATTTAACGGGTTAGGTTGTATATATATATATATATATACACACACACACACACAAGATATGGATTTTAATGGGTTTAAAATATATCCTTGCAACCCACCAAATTATACCTTTTGTGGACCGGAGGTTGCACAGTCATCTCTCGAGGTTTGCATTTTTGATTCATTCATTCACTTGTTTGCCAAAGCACCAAGTTGGCCCAGTCGCGAGCAAGCTTCGTGCAACTTAGAGCTGAGCATTTGATGTTGTGTTCTATTATTATAGCAAAACTCAAATCTGAAAATGTTCTTTATCTTTTGCAATTCTCAATTGGTCATTCCAGAATACACTCATTTAAAGTGAATGCAATGTTGACACCTAAATTTTGGCTAATTAATCATTTAGTGATTAATTGCATAGAAAATTAGAGATTAAATTTTAATCCCTAAACAAAAAATATTAAAATTGCATAGCTTATAATTTAGGTTCATATAGGTTAATTGCATTTCATATCGAACTGGTGATGGCAATTAAGCTGAAGATCCATCGTGTAAACCGAACTCGGACACCAAACGAAACTCGACTCACTTAGAGGATAGGGGTCGAAAATCACACGTCTAAAAGGCTTTTGTTGTCTTAATTTGAGCTTAAATCAGCCCATTAAGCTTAATTAGAGAAAATCCCAAATTAATTCAACCCATTTGAGATTAAAATAAAATTAAGTGATATATCCTAAGCCAAAGCCCATTAAGTCTTGAAAGCCCGGTCAATTATCCTAGGTATGCGATATAAATATGTCGTTATGCCTCATAATATCAGAGAGAGTGTTCAGAATTTTCAGAAACACACGAGGGGGGCCACACAATTTCATACATGGTCACAAGAAAGCGACAGAGAAGAGAGAGGAGCGTCCACCCGCAAGGTTCTAGGAGGGGCTTCGTTCATACAGAGATACACACATACGGGCACATATTGAAAGGTCGCAGAATTGAATTACATGGCACATTGAGAGAAAAGAAAGGTCCTGAGAAGGAAGTCCCTGCGCGGCCGCCGTTCGTGTCCCTTAGTGTTGGACTTCCACGCTGCAAATTGCGGCACCTCAGCCTCACCCCCTTACACTCTCGACGGTCCAGATTAAATACTAACGACACCGACGAGATCCATCGCTGTATTCAAGTTGAAGACTTATCCAAGTTGAAGGTTGAAGGCCGTAAGACCAAGAGGTGGATTTTGTCGCCTTTTGATAACATCCTGCCAGCTAAGGTCAAGGATATTGAGTCAAAGAAGGTCATAGCCACGTGATCTTGAGTGGAGAAATTCAACCAAAGGGATTCTTCCTTTTGTAGGCGTGCGGTGGTTCCCTTTATGAACAACTATTTTTCTGCTTCTTGCTGATATCACGTCTCCCAGTGCACCACCACCTATTCAAGACACTTCCTTGCAGTCCTGCGATCATCTAGCAGCGCCGGCCAGTAATATAGAGACCTACACGACTTGCCGCTTTGTCTATTCTCTTGCAGGTTTCGCTGAAAGTCCAGCGAACAACGGTCCTCCTTGCAGACCAACTCTCTACCACACGAGTCCCACAGAGTGCCCAACGATAGTCCCTTAGTCTCGTCCTCGCCGTCGGCCGCCCGTCGCCGCTCATTCCGATCCACAATCCTGATCCACAATGAATTCAAATTTGGAAATATCTGCAAAATTAGGTAAGATTCTCATCCATATTCTTAGAATATTTAATTTCCTAATTTTTCGGGTGTCTAAAAATTTTGCGAATATTCTGTGGATTGTTAGATATCTTAAAATAATGCACTGAAATATTCTAAGATACCCCAAATTAGTAGTTTATTCTAATTTGGCAACGTATCGGGATGACTATCTGACCTCAACCCTGAGATACGATACACGGCGGTACGGAAAGATTGTTATCTTATCCATAATCACTTGAATATGATAATATATCTTATTCGCTTTCCAAGTACGAACGGTCAATTTTCCACTAATATCCGTGACCTCATGGATATGATTGATAACCCAATTTGTTTTCCTAATTTTAAATGTGATAAGAAAGGTCTTGTGGATTTCGTGGATTGTTTGAGTGCGATTGCTATCTTCTTTTTTTTTTTGGTAAAGGTAAGAATATGTATTACTTTTCAACATACCAAATACAAACTAATGCCAAAACCATCCTTTGATCCAATTAGGACATGGAAATGATCCAATTAGTGCGATTGCTATCTTTGTTTGATGTCTTTTTTTAAAAAATGAAAATCCAAAAAAATATCAGTTAGATTTTAAATTAGAAGTTTTGCATGTTTAGGGAATCCTGAAAATATCTAGAAGATAGGATAATTATTTAATTTAAATTGTGATTCAAGATAGTTTATTTCCTAGTTTAAATTAGGGGTTATTCTGGTCCTAATGGATTATTTAGGGTATTTTAGGATTTCGAATTTTCATAAAAATATCCAAAAAAAGAGTTAGTTTAGGATGTATTAAATTGTCTTTTCCGGGATAGATTGCATGTCAATTTAGGCATTTTTTTTAAATTCTGAATTTCATTGAAAAATACCAAAAATACATTATTTGCCCGTCATTAGAAATAGGCATTCAATCGCATATCATATAGTTCGCATGGTAGGTTTAATTAATTGCATGTCATATTTTACACAACATAGTTTGCATTGTAACAAAGAGAAAACCTAAAAAAAATATGTTGAGTGAATTGCTTGTTAATTAGAAATCATATTAGGTTTTCTTGTATGATTTTTTAACTAATAATGCAGATGCTTATGTTGCTAAAAGATATGTTGTTCTCCTAAATTAGTAATTTATTTTTTATTTTTTTTATTGGGTGTTAAATTGGTGGATTGCTCACCCACATGGTAATCTCATATGTTAGCTACTAAGTAATAAAATGAATCCAGATTGCTTACTCAAAGATTTTTTTAAATAAAGGTACTTAAAGGGCGTTAGACTAGCTCTAGCGTAACCAAGTCTCCAAACTTAAAATCTTTGGTTCATAGAAATAAAACATATTTTCTTATGTTTTATTTGGGTTTCTAATCGATCAACCGTAAATAGATTAGTGGCGACTCCAGCATGAAAACATTTGAATATTAAGAACTTAAACCCTAAATCGCGAATTAGTAGGGCTTAGGAGGGCCCGAATTAGGCTTAGACTTAATAATCTATTAACCGAACCCCTAGGTGGGCACCGCGGGAGGTTAGGTTAATGTTTAATGTGGTCTCTAAATTTTTAATTTGTTCAATGTGGTCCATGAATATTAGCTTAATATTTAATGTGGTTCTTGAACTTTTAATTTGTTCAATGTGGCTCTTGAATTTTTTTGTGCATGTTCAATTTAGCCCATGAACTATATGAAAATGTTTAATGTAGTCCTTGAACTTGAATTAATGGAAGGACTACATTGAATATTTTCATATAATTCAGGGACTGAATTGAGCATGAAACAAAAGTTCAGGAATGACATTGAAAGTTCAGGGACCACATTGCATATTGAGTTAAAGTTCGTGGACTGTTTGTGTCAGTGTCCCAAACTAATTAGTGTAAATGTTGGTAGAGCTTGGATTGAAGACGCACAAAGTTTCTGTTCCCGCATCGGGTTGCGGATATAGCTGTATACGTTATACCTTGCAAATTGTAGATTTTAGACGCGTTGATTTCACAAGTGTACAAACAAATAGGCTGTTGACAGTGCTTGACCATTTCGTTCAGAAAACAGTGCTCCAAGTAATAACAGCTTTGACCAGCTTGCTGTCCACCTCAAACTATGGGGCGTCCACAGAAAGAAGCTTTTTCCTTTTACAAGTTTCCTTTATGCTGGGTGTACAGAGCTTTCAAATAAGATTGTACCGGAAATATGCATTCTAAGTATCGTTTACTTTCTCCTTGGTGTTACTCCCCATGAGGTTGATGTGAAGTTTCTGATCCTCCCACTCCATTTAGTGGCCAATTGTGACCCAAAGCAATACAAAGCATCCAACCCACCCAGAGAAACTCAGTCAGCTCTTCAACCACCGACAAAGTGAAGTTAACTTTGGTCTCTTGTAATGTGCAAATAAATAAATGGCCTACAAATACAACTAGTTCAAACACTGAAATGGTAAGATGAATCAATCACAACATGATTCCATGTACAAAATACAGATCTCCTTCATACATAGGGTGCGTTTGGTTCAGCATTTGGAATGCTACTTTGGGAATGCAATTGCTTTTGGGTGAAAGCCCTTTGTGGGAAATGCAAATGGCGTTTGGTAAAAACTCATTTGCAAAGCTACTTTGACCCAAGTGGTGTTTGGTTAATTTTTTTTACAAATGGGCTTTGGGGGGTTTTTATAAAAAAAAAGACAAAAATACCCTTCGCCGGCTCCGGCGAAGGGCTCCGGCTCCGGCGAAGGGCTACGGCCGCCGGCGAGCTAGATCTGGCGCCGGCGGCCATCGCTCGTCGCCGAGCGACCCTCGGCGAGTGACGCCGACCTCGGGCAACAAGGCCTGAGGTCGCGCGACCTCAGGCGACCGTCGCCTGAGGTCGCGCGACCCAGGCCGACCGCCGCCTGGGTCGCGCGGCCCAGGCCACCGTCGCCTGAGGTCGCGGGACCCAGGCGGCCACGCCTGGGCGGTCGCCCAACCCTGGGCGGCCGTCGCCTGGGTTGGGCGACCTCGCCGGACCTTCGCCGTCGCCGGCCCTTCGCCCTCGCTGGAGTCCCTTTGGTGAAGAAGATGAACAGTAACGAGAGGGTAAAACCGGAATATTGAAATTTGAGTGAGGGTAGTTTGGGAAGTATAAAAATGATTTTGGCATTTGGTTCAAGGCTGAAAGCCCAAAGCTAGTCCCGGCCAGCATTGGGCTTTCAGCATTGAAAATGCTAGTTTTGAGCATTTTCAATGCTCAATGCTAACCGTTTGGTTCAGCATTTTTGGGAAGGGGCTTTCGGGGCTGAAAGCCCCTTCCCAATGCTGAACCAAATGCAGCCATAGTGTCCTATCCTTAGCTCCCATGCACCATAAATGGCCATGCAATTCCAAAACTCCTTCCATTCCTGTTGTTTCCCACACAAACTTGAAAAGTCCAAGAACCTTATGTATATGCTTTACCCCATTCCAGATGATATTTTCCTCATCTGATGTCAAAACCCTTCCCATGTGCAAACAACACTTGCTATCTTCACCATGTCCCAAATCCCACCAGAGAGGTCTACGTCCAAGTCTCTGACATATCCACAGAGATAATACAAAAGAAGAGTAAAAAAGCATGGGGATGAATATCCTAGTGTCCTGGTAAGTTTCTTTTGCACTAGGCTTTCCTAGTGTCGAGCATCTTTATGCCCAATACATCTGTCAACTACTACATCCCTGGTTTGAGACAGCCCTTCCTTGATTGCCTCAAGCTTCTTTAAATGAAAAAGCAATTTTTCTTCATATTTTAAACATCTAATGAGGTCGTCAAACATCTCGAGGACATTTTCCCACTTCCTTGAGGTCGAGGAGTCAGCCTTTGCAGCCGGTGAAACGCGCATCCACGAAGAGCAGTCGGGATGAAAGGAAGTTTCATTCAATAATTATCCTAACAGAACAAGTTGGGCTTGGGCCGAAGACAAAGTGTCCACGAATAATGACACAACTCGCGCGTGTCCAATTCACATGGGCTTTGAATAGATCTTATCTATATGCATAAAACTCTCACATTTGTTTCCGTTTCCTACACCCAAGGGGCATTTTCGTAATTTTTCTAAAGTGATGTGAGACGTGAGCTCGTGGATTCCCAATCATCGGGTCGTTGAGTCTTGTGTACGTCAAAGTAAGGTAAATGTTAATGGTGAATCCTGCTTTGCAGTTCCTTTTGGAACCTTTTGGAAGTTGGAGGGTGCGTAATTTTGACATAACATGGTGTTTGAACTTCTAGTTGTTTAATTCTTACTTGTATAGGCTTGTGGTCAAAGTAATGGGAAGATGCAAATCATTTCTATTGGGAAAGAAATATGACATGAGGAGAGATGTTGTATGGGGTAATTGAGGATGCCTCCTAGGGCGGTTTTTCATTGTTATATAGATTAAGTTTCTTTCCTGCTACGTAACATACTGCATCATGTGTGACTCGCTGCACACTTTAGGATCTACAATTAGGTTTTTTAAAGTGTACTTTTTCCTTCAATAAGTAAGGTTCTTTCCTTGATCAGATGCCGGGTACACCGAACCAATCATGAAGTTCTACCCTTGGTACTAAGCGAGGATCGGATAATTACTTTCATCCGAATCACATTGCTTTGCCTCTGGGTTTACATAATTTGATTCTAAGAATGTTGACACCTGAATCTTTCGCCTCCATAGTTGTTATTTACATTTTATGAAATTAAGGGATCAAAACCGTCGATAATGTTGGAATTTGACCCTTAACCAAAAAAAAAAAAACTTACATTACATATTTGCATTTCGCATTTAGGAGACATGTCGAATGTAGTTTTATGATCACATTGCTATTAACGTTTCTTTAAGTTGGAGTTATATTCGCTTGCATTATCTGACATTAGCATCTTTTAATAAATCTCATTTGCATGTTATTATCTACTTAGATGTTTACTACGTCATTAGGACACTGTGTTACATGACTAGGCATATTAGAAGATTATTCACCTGGAGAGATCCTAAGCACGTTAGGGAAGCAACAATTAGGGGAACCGAGAGATATAGAGGATCACACTCGTTAGGAAACATTCATTGCTATAGAGAATATGAATATGAGGCATTGAGCTTGAATTACAATTTAATGATGTTGTCAGAATAGCATGTGATGTATAGTACACAAAAGAATACCAAAGCCACAAGCTGTGCCCTTTCATTAAAGGCAACACCTGCTTACACCATCGTATATCAACAACTAATCGCTAATAATTATTTATGTGTGCCAATATTGATATCGTTCCTTGCGGTGGTCAATAATGAGTCACGCGCTTGATAATATTCACGCTTT
Source organism: Syzygium syzygioides (assembly GCA_031216285.1). Lineage (NCBI taxonomy): Eukaryota > Viridiplantae > Streptophyta > Magnoliopsida > Myrtales > Myrtaceae > Syzygium > Syzygium syzygioides. The sequence continues at coordinate 15,550,465 of CM062244.1, read as the reverse complement.
AGTCACTTGTGTATCCATATCGACGACTTGGTCACCTTTTGGTGCAAACAAAGCCATGATGTGAAGGAACCTATTAATAGCCTATATAATGATAGTTGTCGGAATGGCATGTGATAAAAAGTACATGAAAGAATACCAAAGCCATAAGCTGTGCCCTTTCATTAAAGGCAACACCTGCTTAGGCAACAACGTAGTAAATGGAAGAATTGCCGAAGGCACAAATCCCTCCTCACGTCACATTACATTACCACAAGATTCCTACATGAGGAAAACGTGTGCCCCCACATCAATGACGTTCGACGCCACCTGCAAGACCCCGTCCGAGTCTCTTATCACTCGCGTCATTTTCTTGCGTGCTAGCTGCGTCCTCTCTTGCGTCACATTCACGACGTCGTCCACGTGCCTCTCTAAAATGGACGTAGCTGAGCGAGTTGTGCAAACGAGGTCCGTTTTGTGAACCAAATATACCTGAGTGTAAGCCGCAAAAATGGCACCCCAAGATCTTCATAGTCAGAATTTAGAACACAGTAATAGAGAAAAAGTGATTTGCGTACCTAATTTGGAATCTATTGTTGTTAAGGTGGAAATAGTGACGATCCACAACTCAAGTGCTTCTTCTATATTGTTTTATGTATCATTGGCTCAATGAGACTACCTCTCGTGAATAGCATAATTGCTCCTTATGTGAGATTATTTGTGCATTAGGGTTAATTGAGAGACTTGAGCACTATTTATAGAATTTTTAAACACAAACCCTCTCATCACAAGCTGAGCTTTACTCGGCTCACACCAGCCAGTACCATATTACACTAACTAAGAATCTTTATATCTTGCTTTATTAGACCAATCCCGTAAAATGGTAAATTATAATCTCAATTAATGTAGTCCATATAATAAAAAAATCTTACATTCTCCCACTTGGGCTATTAATTGAAACTGCACTATATGTGAGCACCTTCATATTGGTCTAGAGATTATTCTTAACAACCAATATGATCCTATAACGTCTCAAATATCGAATCACGGTGGAAACTATATGAATACATACAGAATCTTCAATGGTCACGAGTTCTTTTAACTCTATTGATATGAATTCAATATGATAGTGTGGCAAATGTATAATACCTATAGAGAGTGATACCTTATGTGCCATCCTCTTTATCAGTCCACATTCTCTCTTCTTAACTGTCACAAAACATTATGTGTCACTAGAGAATATCCTTATGGTTCTAAGGAACCTACATATGTCTTATCCTTATAGTTAACTTTACTTTATGTGTATCAAAACATATCCTTAAGGCTAATAACTAAATGCTCCTAACCTTAACTCAAGATTTACACAATACTTTGAGATTTTCATCATATATATATTCATCATGATAACAATACATTTGTAGGGCAATGAACGACGGCCAGCAAGTGGCAAAGGATGAAGGCCGGCGACAAAGGGAGGCGATGGCGGCGATGGTAGGGCGGCGGGTGGGTAGCCGGCTAATAGTGAAGGTAAGTGATGAGAAAAGTTTTTATTTTTCCTTTCTGTTTTAGAAATAGAAAAGTAAAAAAAAATTACTTCCGATTTCTGTTTCAAATCTATTTCTGAAGTAAAAATTTGTTTCAGAAATAAAAAAATGAAATTGTGTTACCAAACGGATTTTTGTTTCAAACCTGTTCCTGAGAATAGAAAAATAAAAAAATAGAGAAACGGAATGGTTATCGTGCATGCTTATTGAACATCATTTTCTCATAGGGGGTTCTTCGTATCTCATGTTTGAAATTAGATTCCGCCAACGAGTGTTTTCTGAGGAATGTCACGGCTTTTGAGAAGTCCTGTTATAAAGATGATAGTTACTTCATTGATTATGTAGCAATCATGGGGAATCTCATTCACACTAGAGCCTATGCGAAGCTGCTGATCAACAAAGGGATAATCAATATTGACAACTGGTTGGGCCATGATGAGAAATTGGCAAAGTGCCAGGGAGTAACTTAACTAATTGATCTCGAGGAATCTGTTTAAGTACATGGACGCAGGAAGTTTGATAATTATCCACTGAGACAAAAAGAGTGTCCTCTGTGCCTAGAAAGTTGAGATCAATAGCATGGTTCCAAACCCGGTATATCATCTAGTAGTGTAAAGTTGTAGCTATAGAATCGGGAGTCTTAAGAACTCCGGTGAGCTATAGCTGAACTTAGATGTAAGCTTACAGTGCAAAATTAGCCGAGTGTTCATGCCCAAAGCAAGAGCTACATATGGATGATGTTGCGGAAGCAAGCAATTGAACAATAATATATATAGAATAAGAAAATAAATCAGATACTAGATTTATGTAGTTTGATCATAGTGATCTAGGTCCACGGAGAGAGCAGCAATGAATTTCACTATAGAACAAACGATACAATAGAGATTACAATCACGCTCAAGTCACTTAAATAGTCTAAGTATTTTTCAAATCTCAATTATACGTAATAAATTAAATAGTATTTAGTCTCATAATTTTTTACAAAATAATCTCTCAATCTCACGAATGAATTATACATAAATTTTATTATAAGATTTAATCAGCTACAAAAGCTTGAATTTTTCTTCAATTTCACGCACGAAGAAAGACGCGTGGGATGTAATTACTGAAATTTGGAAACGCACGAAGTCATCGCTGCGCCTCAAGAGCAGCCCCGCAATTCCACAACCAATATTATATATACCCAAAAAAAGAACATGCAGTCAACAAAGTCAACTTTCCTCTTTTTATCTTCCCTTGACTGACTCTTCAATGCACTCAGAAAGGAAATTGACTCACCTAATTTCCTTTTTCTGTTTTGCTTGACGGACAATATAGAGAATCCTTCACTTGAATTATACCGAATAAGAAATATAATTTCCGTAGCATGTCATCGTGAATGTTCATAAATATTCAATTTATTTTAATTGAATTTTATTTACGGACTCAAATTCAAGATTTTTTTTGAACGGACGAAAGCAAGAGCGTCTCTGTACGTTCGTTTTCCTTTCCCCTCCGGCTTCTGCTCTTCGCAGAACCCTCGTGTGCTGTCAGAGTCCTCTTTTGTACGCCAGCTGAAGGAAACTATGTAGCAAAACCCTTCTTTTTATTTTATTTCCTTTCTTTCCTTTTTTGTAATTACTCCCTGGCCCACAAGGCCACAAGTGAAAGTTTTCTAATTGCTCGATTTAGGTGAAAGTTTGCGATTTTTTATGAGATAAAAAAAAATTCGAACTCCAATTATCACTCAAGATAGAATTAGTGTTTTTTGGTAAAATTAAGCCCACCAAACAGAGAAGGGTTCAATATTTGGCTAAAGGGGAGACGTCCACCTTTTGAAGTGTGCATAACTTGTCTCGGTCAAATCGGTAAAACCTGAATACTTTCTCTTTTCTTTAACAAATCGATTAATATCCGTAAACGATTTAAATTCAAGATATAATTTTAATAAGGTCTATTATATGATAAACGCAATGCTCGGCTGCCTGCCAACTGCCCTAGACAGGATCCCATTCTATCATAAATTGGGTCACCGGCTCCATTTATAAACATGCAAATTTAGCTAACTGCCCTAGACAGGACCCCATTCTATCATATTTATGTGGTTCGACACCGGCTAAACTACGTCCTTTTTGAGTTCTGTCCTTAACATGTAAATTTAAGCGCCCCATAAATATGTTGGCCCCCATGAAACTGACTTATGAGTGGGGAAAAAACTCATGGAGCATACCTGAGAAAAATAAAAATTAATTTAAGGGTACGCTTGTTTGAAGAAAAATATTTTTTAGGAATTTATTTTTCCAAACTTTCACTTGTTTGGTTCGTCGAAAATAATAAATCAATGAAAAACACTTTCTGATCAAGGAAAACATTCATATATAATATTAGAAAAGTGAATTCCTTAATATGAGGAGGTGAAAACACTTTCCAGAACCGCTCATATCTAACTTTTTTATTATTTTATTCTTTTCTTTTTTCTTTTTTTGCTTTCCTTTTCTTTTTCTTTTTTCTTCCCTCCGCCGGTTGCCGACCTCGGCGACGGTTGATGACTAGCAACAGGTAGGGCCGGCAAGCCGACACAAGGTCGCAGCTCGCCAGTGCGAGCTTGAGCTCACTGGGATCTCCGGCTTGTCGGCGTGAGCTCGACCTCTCTGGGATTTGGCAAAGCCTCAAGCTCGTCGACCTCACGTAAGCTCGAGCTCGCCAAATCTCGGTGAGCCTCGACCTCGTGCCGGTGAGCCTTGACCTTGCGCGAGGCTAGCGAGGTGACCTTGCTGGCCTTGCAAGAGCCCGACACTCGCCAAATCCTGGCAAGCTTAAGCTTAGTTGATCCCGGTGAGCTAGCGGCTCGCTAGATCTAGGCCGACGTGAGCTTGGGCTTGGCTGAGGTCGACGAGCTCGACTGCTTGTGGCCGTCGTTGGGCAAGCCTCGAGCTCACTTGTGGCCATCGTCGGCCGATCGGTTGCGGCAGAGGAAGGAGGAAAAAAGTAAAGGAAAGAAAAGAAAAAAGAAAAAAAAATAATTAAAAAACTGATTTTTAAAAAAAAATAATTAAAAATTTGATTTTTTTAAATAATAAAAATTCAAAATTCAAAATTCTATTTTGATCATATATCAAACAAAATTAAAAAAAATTAGAAAACAATTTCGATCATATATCATCAAACAAAATAAAACTTCATTTTCCTAGAAACAAATACACCCTAAAATGACGTGTGTATTCATTGTGAACTACAATAACTAATCAATCATAATATGAGATCATTATAAACGCGAAAATCCAGAGTATTCCTTCACCTCCTTTTCCAAATTCCCGCTCGTTTTCCTTTTTTGTATATTTATTTCCGATTTCATGATCGCTCTGCATAAAAGCGGCCAAATCTAGTTTGTTGGCTTATTCCGGCACAGAATACCCTTTTCTTGGACTGGATTTTGCTGAAACCTTTGCTCTTGATTGACTGAGCAGGGAAAAAAAGAGGATGGCAGGAGCAGGGACAACACCTGCAAGTGACGATCCTAATGAACTCGTAATTTCAATACGCAGAAGATTTGCGGGACTATCTCCGCCATCCGACTGTTGCATCTTCACAATTCCGGAGAAGCTCCGGCGAAACAACAAAGAGGCCTACACGCCCCGCGTCGTCGCGATCGGACCTTATCACCGTCTCAATCCAAGCCTCATGCCGATGGAAGATCACAAGCTGCTATACTTGCAGAACTTCCTCAAGCACTACCGGAAGTGCAACCTCGAGGACTACGTCAAGGAGGTCAAGTCCTGGGAGAATGAGGCCCGGAACTGCTACGATAAGCAGATCGGCCTCAACTCTGACCAGTTTGCTGAGATGATGCTCCTCGATGGCATCTTCGTGATCCAGCTCTTCCTGATAAACCGGTACCGTCAGAGGAGGTTGCCCGGAGACCGGATCTTCGGCAAGCCGTGGATGTTGAGTGACGTCCGCCGCGACATGACACTGCTGGAGAACCAGATGCCGTTTTTCGCCGTCCAGCGGCTGTTCGAAATGGCGTTTGGGACGCACCAGAATTACATGCCGGGGCTGCTGCTTGAACTCGTGTGCAGGTTCTTCTATCCGATTACGGAGATAAAGAAGTTGCCGGGGGCTGTGATGGAGTCGGAGGTGAAGCACTTAGTTGACGCAATCAGGCTTTTGTTCTTGCCGTCGGAGATGGAGGCGCCATATGAGAGCGATAAGCACATCGAGTTTCCCCCGAGTGCGATGGAGCTGGTGGCGGCCGGAGTGAAGCTGAGAAGAGGTGAGAGTTGACCTGTGTCATTTTATTTTCTGAATTTGAATATCTAGTTGATTCTGTTTCCTTCTCTGTTTATTTCCTTTTATTAACAATGCTCTCAGGTGAGAGCAATTGCTTGTTCGACATCGAATTCGAGAAGGGAGTGCTCAAAATCCCGTGTCTGGCTCTTTACGACAGGACGGAATCCTTTTTTCGGAACATTATCGCCTTCGAGCAATGTTACCACCGAGGAGACAGGTATCTGATCAGCTACATGGCGTTCATGGATCACCTGGTCGATAACTCGGGCGACGCAAAGTTGCTAATCGACAAGGGAATCATCAAGAACTGGCTCAGCAATAAAGAAGCTGCCGTGGACCTAATCAAAGCTTTCGGCAAGGAAATTAGCCTGTCGACAAACGATTACTACCTCTACAGCCTCAGCAACGAGCTCGTCAAGCATTGCCAAAGGCCTTATAACAAATGGAAGGCCACGTTCAAGCGCGATTACTGCAGTAGCCCGTGGGTGGTCATCTCGGTTATCGCTGCAGTGGTGTTGCTTTTACTGACTATAGCACAGACTGTGTGCTCAGTCCTCTCTCTCACATAACCTTGCTTTTTGAATGGTTAATTGCCACTGTAATGCTCTAATTTTCTATTGAATGATGTGTGATCATCGGTCACTTTCCATTGGAATCAGCAGAACATCGATCTATAAATTTCAGCTGGGCCGCTAATTCGGTTTTCCCTTCAATACATTTCACGACGCAGAACTGGTGAATATGAATGGTATGTAGCGAATCAATCTCTATCCGCCACTGAGATTAGCTTGTCGGCGCTTATAAGCATTTAGCAATTAATAAACATGTCGAGAAGGAATCGATGAATATTTTCAGAAAGTTTTTGTTGTAAGTATGCCTACAAAAGATGGCAAACTCACTTTTTAACTCACATTTAACGGGTTAGGTTGTATATATATATATATATACACACACACACACACAAGATATGGATTTTAATGGGTTTAAAATATATCCTTGCAACCCACCAAATTATACCTTTTGTGGACCGGAGGTTGCACAGTCATCTCTCGAGGTTTGCATTTTTGATTCATTCATTCACTTGTTTGCCAAAGCACCAAGTTGGCCCAGTCGCGAGCAAGCTTCGTGCAACTTAGAGCTGAGCATTTGATGTTGTGTTCTATTATTATAGCAAAACTCAAATCTGAAAATGTTCTTTATCTTTTGCAATTCTCAATTGGTCATTCCAGAATACACTCATTTAAAGTGAATGCAATGTTGACACCTAAATTTTGGCTAATTAATCATTTAGTGATTAATTGCATAGAAAATTAGAGATTAAATTTTAATCCCTAAACAAAAAATATTAAAATTGCATAGCTTATAATTTAGGTTCATATAGGTTAATTGCATTTCATATCGAACTGGTGATGGCAATTAAGCTGAAGATCCATCGTGTAAACCGAACTCGGACACCAAACGAAACTCGACTCACTTAGAGGATAGGGGTCGAAAATCACACGTCTAAAAGGCTTTTGTTGTCTTAATTTGAGCTTAAATCAGCCCATTAAGCTTAATTAGAGAAAATCCCAAATTAATTCAACCCATTTGAGATTAAAATAAAATTAAGTGATATATCCTAAGCCAAAGCCCATTAAGTCTTGAAAGCCCGGTCAATTATCCTAGGTATACGATATAAATATGTCGTTATGCCTCATAATATCAGAGAGAGTGTTCAGAATTTTCAGAAACACACGAGGGGGGCCACACAATTTCATACATGGTCACAAGAAAGCGACAGAGAAGAGAGAGGAGCGTCCACCCGCAAGGTTCTAGGAGGGGCTTCGTTCATACAGAGATACACACATACGGGCACATATTGAAAGGTCGCAGAATTGAATTACATGGCACATTGAGAGAAAAGAAAGGTCCTGAGAAGGAAGTCCCTGCGCGGCCGCCGTTCGTGTCCCTTAGTGTTGGACTTCCACGCTGCAAATTGCGGCACCTCAGCCTCACCCCCTTACACTCTCGACGGTCCAGATTAAATACTAACGACACCGACGAGATCCATCGCTGTATTCAAGTTGAAGACTTATCCAAGTTGAAGGTTGAAGGCCGTAAGACCAAGAGGTGGATTTTGTCGCCTTTTGATAACATCCTGCCAACTAAGGTCAAGGATATTGAGTCAAAGAAGGTCATAGCCACGTGATCTTGAGTGGAGAAATTCAACCAAAGGGATTCTTCCTTTTGTAGGCGTGCGGTGGTTCCCTTTATGAACAACTATTTTTCTGCTTCTTGCTGATATCACGTCTCCCAGTGCACCACCACCTATTCAAGACACTTCCTTGCAGTCCTGCGATCATCTAGCAGCGCCGGCCAGTAATATAGAGACCTACACGACTTGCCGCTTTGTCTATTCTCTTGCAGGTTTCGCTGAAAGTCCAGCGAACAACGGTCCTCCTTGCAGACCAACTCTCTACCACACGAGTCCCACAGAGTGCCCAACGATAGTCCCTTAGTCTCGTCCTCGCCGTCGGCCGCCCGTCGCCGCTCATTCCGATCCACAATCCTGATCCACAATGAATTCAAATTTGGAAATATCTGCAAAATTAGGTAAGATTCTCATCCATATTCTTAGAATATTTAATTTCCTAATTTTTCGGGTGTCTAAAAATTTTGCGAATATTCTGTGGATTGTTAGATATCTTAAAATAATGCACTGAAATATTCTAAGATACCCCAAATTAGTAGTTTATTCTAATTTGGCAACGTATCGGGATGACTATCTGACCTCAACCCTGAGATACGATACACGGCGGTACGGAAAGATTGTTATCTTATCCATAATCACTTGAATATGATAATATATCTTATTCGCTTTCCAAGTACGAACGGTCAATTTTCCACTAATATCCGTGACCTCATGGATATGATTGATAACCCAATTTGTTTTCCTAATTTTAAATGTGATAAGAAAGGTCTTGTGGATTTCGTGGATTGTTTGAGTGCGATTGCTATCTTCTTTTTTTTTTTGGTAAAGGTAAGAATATGTATTACTTTTCAACATACCAAATACAAACTAATGCCAAAACCATCCTTTGATCCAATTAGGACATGGAAATGATCCAATTAGTGCGATTGCTATCTTTGTTTGATGTCTTTTTTTAAAAAATGAAAATCCAAAAAAATATCAGTTAGATTTTAAATTAGAAGTTTTGCATGTTTAGGGAATCCTGAAAATATCTAGAAGATAGGATAATTATTTAATTTAAATTGTGATTCAAGATAGTTTATTTCCTAGTTTAAATTAGGGGTTATTCTGGTCCTAATGGATTATTTAGGGTATTTTAGGATTTCGAATTTTCATAAAAATATCCAAAAAAAGAGTTAGTTTAGGATGTATTAAATTGTCTTTTCCGGGATAGATTGCATGTCAATTTAGGCATTTTTTTTAAATTCTGAATTTCATTGAAAAATACCAAAAATACATTATTTGCCCGTCATTAGAAATAGGCATTCAATCGCATATCATATAGTTCGCATGGTAGGTTTAATTAATTGCATGTCATATTTTACACAACATAGTTTGCATTGTAACAAAGAGAAAACCTAAAAAAAATATGTTGAGTGAATTGCTTGTTAATTAGAAATCATATTAGGTTTTCTTGTATGATTTTTTAACTAATAATGCAGATGCTTATGTTGCTAAAAGATATGTTGTTCTCCTAAATTAGTAATTTATTTTTTATTTTTTTTATTGGGTGTTAAATTGGTGGATTGCTCACCCACATGGTAATCTCATATGTTAGCTACTAAGTAATAAAATGAATCCAGATTGCTTACTCAAAGATTTTTTTAAATAAAGGTACTTAAAGGGCGTTAGACTAGCTCTAGCGTAACCAAGTCTCCAAACTTAAAATCTTTGGTTCATAGAAATAAAACATATTTTCTTATGTTTTATTTGGGTTTCTAATCGATCAACCGTAAATAGATTAGTGGCGACTCCAGCATGAAAACATTTGAATATTAAGAACTTAAACCCTAAATCGCGAATTAGTAGGGCTTAGGAGGGCCCGAATTAGGCTTAGACTTAATAATCTATTAACCGAACCCCTAGGTGGGCACCGCGGGAGGTTAGGTTAATGTTTAATGTGGTCTCTAAATTTTTAATTTGTTCAATGTGGTCCATGAATATTAGCTTAATATTTAATGTGGTTCTTGAACTTTTAATTTGTTCAATGTGGCTCTTGAATTTTTTTGTGCATGTTCAATTTAGCCCATGAACTATATGAAAATGTTTAATGTAGTCCTTGAACTTGAATTAATGGAAGGACTACATTGAATATTTTCATATAATTCAGGGACTGAATTGAGCATGAAACAAAAGTTCAGGAATGACATTGAAAGTTCAGGGACCACATTGCATATTGAGTTAAAGTTCGTGGACTGTTTGTGTCAGTGTCCCAAACTAATTAGTGTAAATGTTGGTAGAGCTTGGATTGAAGACGCACAAAGTTTCTGTTCCCGCATCGGGTTGCGGATATAGCTGTATACGTTATACCTTGCAAATTGTAGATTTTAGACGCGTTGATTTCACAAGTGTACAAACAAATAGGCTGTTGACAGTGCTTGACCATTTCGTTCAGAAAACAGTGCTCCAAGTAATAACAGCTTTGACCAGCTTGCTGTCCACCTCAAACTATGGGGCGTCCACAGAAAGAAGCTTTTTCCTTTTACAAGTTTCCTTTATGCTGGGTGTACAGAGCTTTCAAATAAGATTGTACCGGAAATATGCATTCTAAGTATCGTTTACTTTCTCCTTGGTGTTACTCCCCATGAGGTTGATGTGAAGTTTCTGATCCTCCCACTCCATTTAGTGGCCAATTGTGACCCAAAGCAATACAAAGCATCCAACCCACCCAGAGAAACTCAGTCAGCTCTTCAACCACCGACAAAGTGAAGTTAACTTTGGTCTCTTGTAATGTGCAAATAAATAAATGGCCTACAAATACAACTAGTTCAAACACTGAAATGGTAAGATGAATCAATCACAACATGATTCCATGTACAAAATACAGATCTCCTTCATACATAGGGTGCGTTTGGTTCAGCATTTGGAATGCTACTTTGGGAATGCAATTGCTTTTGGGTGAAAGCCCTTTGTGGGAAATGCAAATGGCGTTTGGTAAAAACTCATTTGCAAAGCTACTTTGACCCAAGTGGTGTTTGGTTAATTTTTTTTACAAATGGGCTTTGGGGGGTTTTTATAAAAAAAAAGACAAAAATACCCTTCGCCGGCTCCGGCGAAGGGCTCCGGCTCCGGCGAAGGGCTACGGCCGCCGGCGAGCTAGATCTGGCGCCGGCGGCCATCGCTCGTCGCCGAGCGACCCTCGGCGAGTGACGCCGACCTCGGGCAACAAGGCCTGAGGTCGCGCGACCTCAGGCGACCGTCGCCTGAGGTCGCGCGACCCAGGCCGACCGCCGCCTGGGTCGCGCGGCCCAGGCCACCGTCGCCTGAGGTCGCGGGACCCAGGCGGCCACGCCTGGGCGGTCGCCCAACCCTGGGCGGCCGTCGCCTGGGTTGGGCGACCTCGCCGGACCTTCGCCGTCGCCGGCCCTTCGCCCTCGCTGGAGTCCCTTCGGTGAAGAAGATGAACAGTAACGAGAGGGTAAAACCGGAATATTGAAATTTGAGTGAGGGTAGTTTGGGAAGTATAAAAATGATTTTGGCATTTGGTTCAAGGCTGAAAGCCCAAAGCTAGTCCCGGCCAGCATTGGGCTTTCAGCATTGAAAATGCTAGTTTTGAGCATTTTCAATGCTCAATGCTAACCGTTTGGTTCAGCATTTTTGGGAAGGGGCTTTCGGGGCTGAAAGCCCCTTCCCAATGCTGAACCAAATGCAGCCATAGTGTCCTATCCTTAGCTCCCATGCACCATAAATGGCCATGCAATTCCAAAACTCCTTCCATTCCTGTTGTTTCCCACACAAACTTGAAAAGTCCAAGAACCTTATGTATATGCTTTACCCCATTCCAGATGATATTTTCCTCATCTGATGTCAAAACCCTTCCCATGTGCAAACAACACTTGCTATCTTCACCATGTCCCAAATCCCACCAGAGAGGTCTACGTCCAAGTCTCTGACATATCCACAGAGATAATACAAAAGAAGAGTAAAAAAGCATGGGGATGAATATCCTAGTGTCCTGGTAAGTTTCTTTTGCACTAGGCTTTCCTAGTGTCGAGCATCTTTATGCCCAATACATCTGTCAACTACTACATCCCTGGTTTGAGACAGCCCTTCCTTGATTGCCTCAAGCTTCTTTAAATGAAAAAGCAATTTTTCTTCATATTTTAAACATCTAATGAGGTCGTCAAACATCTCGAGGACATTTTCCCACTTCCTTGAGGTCGAGGAGTCAGCCTTTGCAGCCGGTGAAACGCGCATCCACGAAGAGCAGTCGGGATGAAAGGAAGTTTCATTCAATAATTATCCTAACAGAACAAGTTGGGCTTGGGCCGAAGACAAAGTGTCCACGAATAATGACACAACTCGCGCGTGTCCAATTCACATGGGCTTTGAATAGATCTTATCTATATGCATAAAACTCTCACATTTGTTTCCGTTTCCTACACCCAAGGGGCATTTTCGTAATTTTTCTAAAGTGATGTGAGACGTGAGCTCGTGGATTCCCAATCATCGGGTCGTTGAGTCTTGTGTACGTCAAAGTAAGGTAAATGTTAATGGTGAATCCTGCTTTGCAGTTCCTTTTGGAACCTTTTGGAAGTTGGAGGGTGCGTAATTTTGACATAACATGGTGTTTGAACTTCTAGTTGTTTAATTCTTACTTGTATAGGCTTGTGGTCAAAGTAATGGGAAGATGCAAATCATTTCTATTGGGAAAGAAATATGACATGAGGAGAGATGTTGTATGGGGTAATTGAGGATGCCTCCTAGGGCGGTTTTTCATTGTTATATAGATTAAGTTTCTTTCCTGCTACGTAACATACTGCATCATGTGTGACTCGCTGCACACTTTAGGATCTACAATTAGGTTTTTTAAAGTGTACTTTTTCCTTCAATAAGTAAGGTTCTTTCCTTGATCAGATGCCGGGTACACCGAACCAATCATGAAGTTCTACCCTTGGTACTAAGCGAGGATCGGATAATTACTTTCATCCGAATCACATTGCTTTGCCTCTGGGTTTACATAATTTGATTCTAAGAATGTTGACACCTGAATCTTTCGCCTCCATAGTTGTTATTTACATTTTATGAAATTAAGGGATCAAAACCGTCGATAATGTTGGAATTTGACCCTTAACCAAAAAAAAAAAAACTTACATTACATATTTGCATTTCGCATTTAGGAGACATGTCGAATGTAGTTTTATGATCACATTGCTATTAACGTTTCTTTAAGTTGGAGTTATATTCGCTTGCATTATCTGACATTAGCATCTTTTAATAAATCTCATTTGCATGTTATTATCTACTTAGATGTTTACTACGTCATTAGGACACTGTGTTACATGACTAGGCATATTAGAAGATTATTCACCTGGAGAGATCCTAAGCACGTTAGGGAAGCAACAATTAGGGGAACCGAGAGATATAGAGGATCACACTCGTTAGGAAACATTCATTGCTATAGAGAATATGAATATGAGGCATTGAGCTTGAATTACAATTTAATGATGTTGTCAGAATAGCATGTGATGTATAGTACACAAAAGAATACCAAAGCCACAAGCTGTGCCCTTTCATTAAAGGCAACACCTGCTTACACCATCGTATATCAACAACTAATCGCTAATAATTATTTATGTGTGCCAATATTGATATCGTTCCTTGCGGTGGTCAACAATGAGTCACGCGCTTGATAATATTCACGCTTTAGTCACTTGTGTATCCATATCGACGACTTGGTCACCTTTTGGTGCAAACAAAGCCATGATGTGAAGGAACCTATTAATAGCCTATATAATGATAGTTGTCGGAATGGCATGTGATAAAAAGTACATGAAAGAATACCAAAGCCATAAGCTGTGCCCTTTCATTAAAGGCAACACCTGCTTAGGCAACAACGTAGTAAATGGAAGAATTGCCGAAGGCACAAATCCCTCCTCACGTCACATTACATTACCACAAGATTCCTACATGAGGAAAACGTGTGCCCCCACATCAATGACGTTCGACGCCACCTGCAAGACCCCGTCCGAGTCTCTTATCACTCGCGTCATTTTCTTGCGTGCTAGCTGCGTCCTCTCTTGCGTCACATTCACGACGTCGTCCACGTGCCTCTCTAAAATGGACGTAGCTGAGCGAGTTGTGCAAACGAGGTCCGTTTTGTGAACCAAATATACCTGAGTGTAAGCCGCAAAAATGGCACCCCAAGATCTTCATAGTCAGAATTTAGAACACAGTAATAGAGAAAAAGTGATTTGCGTACCTAATTTGGAATCTATTGTTGTTAAGGTGGAAATAGTGACGATCCACAACTCAAGTGCTTCTTCTATATTGTTTTATGTATCATTGGCTCAATGAGACTACCTCTCGTGAATAGCATAATTGCTCCTTATGTGAGATTATTTGTGCATTAGGGTTAATTGAGAGACTTGAGCACTATTTATAGAATTTTTAAACACAAACCCTCTCATCACAAGCTGAGCTTTACTCGGCTCACACCAGCCAGTACCATATTACACTAACTAAGAATCTTTATATCTTGCTTTATTAGACCAATCCCGTAAAATGGTAAATTATAATCTCAATTAATGTAGTCCATATAATAAAAAAATCTTACATTCTCCCACTTGGGCTATTAATTGAAACTGCACTATATGTGAGCACCTTCATATTGGTCTAGAGATTATTCTTAACAACCAATATGATCCTATAACGTCTCAAATATCGAATCACGGTGGAAACTATATGAATACATACAGAATCTTCAATGGTCACGAGTTCTTTTAACTCTATTGATATGAATTCAATATGATAGTGTGGCAAATGTATAATACCTATAGAGAGTGATACCTTATGTGCCATCCTCTTTATCAGTCCACATTCTCTCTTCTTAACTGTCACAAAACATTATGTGTCACTAGAGAATATCCTTATGGTTCTAAGGAACCTACATATGTCTTATCCTTATAGTTAACTTTACTTTATGTGTATCAAAACATATCCTTAAGGCTAATAACTAAATGCTCCTAACCTTAACTCAAGATTTACACAATACTTTGAGATTTTCATCATATATATATTCATCATGATAACAATACATTTGTAAAAACTTTATTGAATGCAAAAGAGTTGATACATATCAAAATGTTACAGAATGTAACAAACACAGATGTAAACTTTATTAGAGCAAAAACAAAATAGCTCCCACTAAATAATATCATCTCATGATACTCCTACGCCCATGCTAATGACATATCGTTCAAACACACAAGGGCGAAGATCGTTAGTTAATTGATCTACTACCATATTATCTGTGGAAATATGCTTCACTGCAATGTCACCATTTTAAACTGTTTCCTTATGGTCAAAAACTTGACCGCCAAATGCTTAGATCCCTTGAGACCTCTATTGCTGTTGATAAACAACATTGCAGAGTTATTGTCACAATACAACTGTATGGGTCTATTCACAAAATTAAATACGGTCAACTAGCTAATGAGGTTTCGAGCCAAATAGCTTGAGTAGCGGCCGAAAAGCATGCTACAAACTCCGCTTGCCTGGTAGATGATGATATTAATTTCTGTTTAACGCTTTTCCATGATAATGCACCTCTACTAGCATAAAGATGTATCCTGTTGTCAACTTCATATTATCCTGATAGCTAGTAAAGTCTACATCCGAATACACTATCCACCACAAAATAAAGTTTTGTTGGGAGTGCTCTAGGATTAAAATTTTGGATGCACAAAGCCGATGTCATGGAATGTACACACAAAAACTCATGCAGACACTATCTTACCACAAAGAAGAAGAAGAAGAAGAAGAAGAAGAAGAAGAAGAAGAAGAAGAAGAAGAAGAAGAAGAAGCTTCAACTTCATTTTTCTGTTTGTTTGAGGATAGAAGCGACAATGTAAAGAAAATGAAAGATGGAAGTAAAAACTGATTTGGGAAAGTTTGGAAAGCTGTCCAATTTTTCAAAGATTGGAGTACGTTATGATATGTATTTGCAAGTTGATTTCATGTCGGTTTGGACCCACCAACATTAAGGACTTTGGCTTACCTGTACCGGATCATTTAAGAATTTTACCTGTATAGGTAACAAAGGGAAGAGAGTGCAGGGGACAGAAGGCTGTCATGACTTGTGCAAAAAGTAATTAGGCGACAAACTTACATGTTTGTATATGTATAGTATTCCTATAGAGGAGATATTTTTTGTTTGGTCTCTCAACCTAAATTGCTGCAAAACCAGGTTCATAATAGTTTGAATTGATTTTAAATGAATCCATGAGTTATTTTCGTCTTATATCTATTAAAAGTGAATACCGTCATTAACCGCCACTACCCATTGTATGAATATAGTTAGTCAATTGTCGAATAAAAAATAAAAATGGGATTTGCTTCTTTTTAAAGAGGGAATTGTTCATAAATTTCAATTGATGTCACCGGCTCAATCCAGCACGTGCTAGGTCTACTAAATAATAAATCAGCATGCGTTAGGTTGATTGTACAACAAACGCAATGCCTTGTGCTTGGTGCTTGGGTGGTAGCCAGCTGCCCTTGACCGGACACCAGCTAAGCGTGGTCGTTTCTAAGGACTATCGATTCTACCATATCATTTGAAATTTCAATTGGGGTCACTAGCTGGCTCAATCTAACACACGTTTGGTTTACAAATAATGAACCAGCATGCGTTAGGTTTGCTAAACAATAAATCCAATGAATGGCTGCCTCGTGTTTGAGTAGCCAACGATTGTCGACACCAGCTAAGCTATGTCTTTTTTTAAGTTCTGTCCTTTTGAATATGCAAGTTTAAGTGCCCTATAAGTACGGTGGCCCGCATGAAGATGACTTATGATGAGTGGGGAAAAAACTCATGGAGCATACCTGAGAAAAACAAAAATTAATTTAGAATGACGTGTGTATTCATTGTGAACTACACTAGCTAGTAAAACATAATATGTGGTCATTATAAATGCGAAAACCCAGAGAGTACGAGGTACAAAAATATTTCATCGGAGTGGTCTCCCCTTCTTGCCATGCCTAAAAGTCAAACCATTTCATTAATTGAGATTCGTTTACGAAGGGTGGCTGAAAAGGGTGTGGCCGAGTGCGAGGAGACTCCGAGGAAAAAAAAGACTGAGAATTAGTCAACGTTTGTTTCGCAAACAATAAATAATTTAAAAAATATTTTTTAATAATAATTACTTGAATTACTTATAAAAATAAATGAATGGATTTAAACATAAATTGTTATCGATAATGAAAATATTTTTCATTAATTGTTTATTTCAAGTGAGATAAGCGATTGGTTTTAGGAAAATATTTTCCAAATCATTTATTTTTTGCGAAATGAAAAGAGCCTTAGAAAGATAAATAGTGTGATCTCAAAAAAAATATCGACAATTCGGGTTGTTAGGTTGAGGATTCGTCACTGCCATTCAGAGGTTTTCCTAATGTCCGACCAAGTCCTGGTGCAACCCTCGATGTTCCTTGGACGTTGCCTTGTCCTGACTTTATTATAAGTCGAACATTGCGGTCATCCCTGATCCTTGCCGCCTCAAGTTCACATTAAGCCGATTTTCGACGTTCTGTTATTTTCTCGCAAATTTAAATCTTGTTCTCATGTGTATCATGGCTCATTCCGATGAGAATGCTTGATAATTGACAAGTTTATAAACTTGTTGACTAAGGTTAGTTCGATCCATTTGTTCATGTCGTCTTTATCAACGTTTGCATTCATACATTTTAGTGATATTGTCAGCGGTTGGTGTAGGGGTCACTTTAGGGTCGTTGAGAAACGTACCAGGAGCAGGCTGAATACTCATTATTCTGATTGCCTTCTCTCATCAGAGAGAGAGAGAGAGAGTTTAAATTAGGTGTGATGAAAGATCTAGAGTTAGACGTACACAAGTTATATTCCATACAAACATCAAATTGGACAAAATCGGAGACATTAGGCCTCTATCCCTGGCACCCCGCCAATAAGGACAGAAGCTACCAACAAGGTTCTGGTGTAGATGACAAGAGAGTTTACCATCTCTTTGTACATGGCACAATGCCATCTATCCCTGGCACCCTGCCAATAAGGAAAGAAACTACCAACAATGTGTGGTGTCGATGAGAAGAGAGTTTTCCATCTCTGTGGCATTGGGCTCAAGTTTTGTTGGGAACGCTTTAGGAGTAAAATCCCGATGCATAAATTCAATATTGTGGAGTGCACACACATAAAAACTGACCTGGACACTATCTCACCATGAAAACCAAAATATCAAAAAGGAGAAGCTTCAACTACATTTTCTGATTTGTTTTTTACGGAAGAGGTGACAATGAAAATAAAGATGGAAATAAAAACTGATTCGGGATAGTTGGGAAAGTTGTCCAATTTTACAAAGATTGGAGGAAGTTATAATATGAATTTACAAGTTGGTTTCAAGTACAGGCCTTTGCGTAAGCAGAGCACCAGGGCCACGGGCCCATTCAAGTGAGAATGAGAGCACTTTGCCTAAGCCCATGAACTCACACGGCACCATTTATTGGACATTTCTTGTCAGGACTTAGGATTGTTTGACAAAATTAGAAAAAAAGGAGTAATTAACGAAATTCTACCCATCGTATGTCAAATGTTTGGCAACCTTAACTACTGAAAATGGAAACCAAAATTTTTTAAAGTTTTTTTTTTAAAATTTGAATAATAACATTATTAGTACCAGTTTCACAACAATCATGTTAAAATTTTAATCACAAAAAAATTGACCATTAATCACAAAATAAACCATC
Source organism: Syzygium syzygioides (assembly GCA_031216285.1). Taxonomy (NCBI): domain Eukaryota; kingdom Viridiplantae; phylum Streptophyta; class Magnoliopsida; order Myrtales; family Myrtaceae; genus Syzygium; species Syzygium syzygioides. Next base: position 15,531,730 of record CM062244.1, on the reverse strand, counting down.
CAAACACAGATGGACCAATCCAAAGAGGTGCCCGAATGAGATGGCAGAAGTTAGAAGTCACATACATTTCACTATTTATGGTTAAATTGAAGCCAACAGATAGACCAAGACCTTGATTAAGACAATTCTTCATACTCTCTAACTCATGGTCTTGCCCGAAATGTGAACTCAATATAAACAGACTTTGATGTTTTTGGAGAGAATGGCACCACGAGTGCCAAATCTTTCGTACGACGCTCACTTGAATGCCATGACTTTTTTTGGATCACTTGAGTGACATAACTTATGTACGGAGCTCATTTAAAAGCTATGACTTTTTTTTTCTTATCACTTGAGTGCCATATAACTTTTCAATTGATTACTTGAGTATCATAGATTTTTAAAAACATTCACTACAAGTGCCATGTCAAGTCGGATTTCTGGCACTTGGGTGAACGCTATTAAAAAGTTTTGGCACTCAAGTGATTAAAATTATGACACATAAGTGAATTTTTTTTAGAAGTTATGGCACTCAATAGACAAAAAAAAAAAGTTATGGCATTTATGGTGTCCTTATCGTAAGTTTCTAACTTTATTTTTCATCTATGTTTTTTGGATGTGAAAACATAGATACATGATTGATTTACTTCTCTTGCGCTAGTAAAACAGGTGTTTTCCGAAGTTGCTGATCACTACTTAAGGAATATCTTACATTTGTAATTTGCACGTGGGGATAAATTTTTCAGACCGAGTTTGATGAGCAAAGTACGGCGGATTAAACTGTTTCTATACTTGGTCACTGAGAGCAAGTCGTCCAAAACTACATTTTAGTTGTTCATCAACTTTGCAATTTGTGTGGTTTGTTGGCATTAGTGCGATGTCTCATTATACCAATTTTCATGTAGAATTTGTTTAATAGCACCGAAACGGAAATTTCAGTGTGCTTATTCCTGCCTCTGTGCAATTTGTTATGGAAAAGGAAAAAAAAACCCCCATAATAAACGAGAAAAAAGGACGTAACTCTGTAAATAAACCATCACCTAAGAGAAAGGATCCTGGATCTTTACGTACATGACCAGAGGCAGGAATAAGCACACTGAAATTTCCATTTCTCATTATAGTCCCCATGCACAGTACACCGTTTCTATTTTACGTATCAACAAATTTGGAAAAGGGAAGATTATATATAAAAAAGCAATGCTAAAGAAACTTAAGTTTTAACCGAAGTTTCTTTTTTTTTTTATCAAAAGGAAATTTCATTCATTTATCATAATTAAACATGAAACGAACATAAAAAGCTTCTAAGCAAAGCAAATCTCGAAAGAGCTGCAAAACAAAACAAAACCCATAAAACAAAAGAGTATAACTTGAAGCTATAAGCAAGCACTCATCCCAAAAAATCAGATCTGTCACAACATTAAAAAACAATCGGTGATCGATCATCAAAACCTCAATGATGGGCATACGTCGAGATCTTTCTCTCCATAAAGTATGGCTTGCAGTGCGCGCGTAGGTTCAACGTCCTCAACGGAGACAATAACAATAACATGTTGAACCACCACAGATCAAACAACTCCGAGAAACTCTCAGATCTATATTTAAATTGAGAGAAAAAAGCTCATAGATTTATATCTATACCTAAATTAAGAGAGGAGAGCTTTTGACGAATCGCGAAGAAGTCCTAGAACCATATCTTGGACATTTTGCTGGCTGGACTGGTGGCGACGTTCTCACAAAAGTTTTAGCAGCAAGCAAATTTATTCATCGTGACTAGCGAAGAAAAGCAACAACAACGAGTGAAAAAAGATGGTAAATGAGGCGAAAAAAGACTCCTGGATTTTATCGGGAGAGGAAAAAAAAGGAAATCAATGCCTAGAAAAGAAAAGAAGAACAAAGCAAAGCAGGCTCTTGGCTTCAAAAATTGAAGCTAAGAGCTTGCAGGTGAAGTTTCTTTGATGAAGGATTTTTTTTTCTTTTGGAAGCGAGGGTTGCCGATAGAAAGATTAGGATTTTTCTTCAAACTCGGATTTATAAATTCACCAAAGTTTAGATGGCATGTAATTAATGAATTTGGACAAGTGAGATAACCAAAGAGGCTCGAACATTTTAAGCAATAAAGCTGAATTGATGAGATTGTAGTACAAAAATACAATCACATCGGAGAGTATTCATGGTTTTTCTCAACTTTAATAGTGAAAACCATCGTTAACGGCTACTGCCACCGTTTAAATATAGTTAATCAATTGTCAAACATAAAAAAATAAGCATGTACTTTGCTTCTTTTTAAAGAGAGAATTGTTCAACTTTTGAAATTTCATTTAGTGTCATTAGCTCAATTCCGCACGCGTTAGATCCACTAAATAACAAATCAACAAGAGTTAGATCTACTAAATAATAAATGCAATGAATGGCCACTTCGACAGCTGTTGATAGGACACGAGCTAAGGTTTGTCGTTTCTACGAAATCCGTCGCTACTCAGCCCACATCTTTTTACCCCAAAAAGTACACCATCCTTTTGAACATGATAAATCCTAGCAGCCTATAAATCTGTCAGCCCGCATGAAGACGGCTTAAGAGGGAAAAAAAACAGAAGGAAAAACTTGTGCAGCATGCCGAAACCATTTCATCACAGTGGTCTCCACTTCTTGCCATGCCTAAAAGCCCAACCAACCAACCAACCACTAGTTCCTTCCCTCCTATTTCTGAATTCCTGCTCCCTTTTTTTTTTATTTTTCCTAATTCCATGATTGCTCTGCTTAAAAGTGGCCATATCTAATTTCTGGCTTATTCTGCCACAGAAGACCCTTTTCAAGGACCGGATTTTGCTGAAACCTTTGCTCTTGATTGACTGAGGAGGGAAATTTTTTTCCAAAGTTGAGAAGAAAAGAGGATGGAAGGAGCAGAGAGAACATCTGCAAGTGACAATAATCACAATCATCTTATAACTTCAATAATCAACCGATTAGAGTGCCTATCTCCGCCATCCAACTATTGCATCTTCACTGTTCCGAAAAAGCTCTGCCAGACCCACAGGGAAGCCTTCTCGCTGAAGCTAGTCTCCATCGGGTCATTCTATCATGGCACACAGTGGGAGGTCATGGAAGAGCACAAGTGGAGGTACCCGCAGACCTTTCTGAAGCAGAAACCGACGTCCGTGGAAGAGTGCATGTGTTAAGGCCATCGAGAAGTGGGAAGAGGGAACTCGCCAGTGTTACTCGGAGAACATCCATCTCAGCAGTGATGACTTCATCAGAATGGTTCTTGTAGATGGTGCATTCATCATTGAGCTGTTCCAGTTGAATCATTTTCCACAAATGAGCACCGAGAATGATATCATCTTCGACAAGCGAAAACCATGGATGATCACCAACGTGAGAAGAGACATGAGTTTGATGGAGAATCAGCTCTCATTTTTTGTTCTTGAAAATCTCTTCAAATTTACATTTGAGACTCAATTGGAAACCCTACCATCTTTATTGGAGCTCGAGTATAATTTCTTCTGCGTCGAAGCGAATCTCAAAGCAAAACCGGGGAAGGAGAGGATGTTCGACTCCGAGGTCAAGCATTTATTGGATGCTTTAAGATTTTGGCACTTACCCACCCCGCAGAAGGCACTAGACTATAAATGGGAGAAGATAGAAGCAATACCTAGGGCAAAGCAGCTTCAAGCAGCAGGAGTGAAGTTCAGGATGAGCAGGAGCAATTGCTTGTTCGACATCAAATTCTCAAAGGGTGGTCTTGAAATCCCATGTTTCAAGCTAAATCCCGCGACCGGCTGTTTTCTCAGGAATATCGTGGCTTTTGAGAAGTCCTGTTATAGACATGATAGTTACTTCATTGATTATGTAGCATTCTTGGGAGATCTCATCAAAACTAGAGCCGATGTGAAGCTGCTAATCAAGAAAGGGATAATCGCTACTGAGAACTTGCTGGGGAATGAAGAAATATTGGCAAATAATGACGAGACATTGTGACGTAGAGAGAAGCGTAAATTTGAAACAACTCCAAAGAATTCGAAATTTGTATTCAATAATACTGTGTTCTTGAATACAAGACAGACATCTTATATATAGAGATATGACTCCTAATATTAATGGAAACCGAATAATTGAAGAAACTGCCTAAATGATAATATAGGAAACTGCCTGACTGGTAATATAGGAAACTGCCTAAATAATAATATAGGAAACTGTTTGAATGGTTGTTTTCCCCAAAATCAGAAAACTGTCGAGATTTCTAGTGATTACAGCGATCACATTGTTCAAGATAATCACAGGCTAACTGTTCTACATCACATTGACACATTTTTTCAACAGTTTTGGAAAGGAGAGCTGGTTTTGGACAACCAACATCGGTTTCTGCAGCCTTCAGCGGCGTCTGAAAGCTTATTATTAAACTCATTGGCACAAGTTGAAGGTTCCCATGAAATTGAATTCCGTGTCCAAGAAGAAGCATTAAGTTTGATACCAGGAATCTACCTTTGAAGGGGAGTTTTTTTCTTGCTGAGTAAATTTTATAATATCTTTTAATGTCCTCTGGTATCATGACTTCAGAAAGAAAGAAGAAGAAAGTGCTGGAAACTCAAGTGTACTTCTAGCTTGGCGAGGTGGCCACGGTTCGGAACCGGCGGTTCCGGTTTGTGGTCAAGTATGAACCGGATTCGTCCGGTTCCGAGCCGGTTTCGGTTCCGATTCAAACTTTCCCTTATTTTTTTCTTTTTCTTCCTCCGCCGGCCAGAGCTGAGGCCGGCGGAGGTCGTCGGCCTCAAGCGAGGCCGGCCTCAAGCGAGGCCGCCCTCGCCGGCGTCGGGCGAGGGCCGCCCTCGCCTGGGCTGGGCAAGGCCGGCCTCGCCAGCGTCGGGAAAACAAAGGAGCCTGCACCTACAGCTTGCAGGGCCGGCTGTGCTGCGACCCAACGAAGGGGAAAACGATTTCAGAAGCAGCAGCAGCAGCGGAAGAAGAGGAACGATGCTGGGGTTCGCTGGTGCGTCTCGCTTCCACCCTCCAATTCCGCAAGTTCCGTCGCCTCCTCTCACAACCGCCCGCCGCAATCTTGCCTTCCCATCTTCCCTTTTCAGAGCCCCAGTCTCCACCCATGAAAACCCATCAAGATTCGCCGTCTTCGCCGGCGACGGCGACGTTTGCAACCAAGAACCGGGGAGCGTGGAGCGGCGAGAGAACGGGCCCGATGGAGGAGCGGGGGGCGACGGCGAAGCCTGCACCTGCTACTGCTGCTTCTGAGATGGGCGACGGAGCCTGCACCTGCAGCCTGCATGGCCGGCTGTGCTGCTGCTACAGCTTTCTTCTTCTTTTTTTTTTTTTGGAACCAGGCCCGGAACCGGCAGTTCCGGGCCGGTTCCAAATTTTCTGGAACCGGAACCGGGCCCGTAGGTCACAGACCGGTTCCGGTTCTAAACCGCAGGCCCGGTCAACGGGCTGGGCCTGGGTTTGATTGGGCCAGTTCCGGGCCAAAACCGGCTTGTGCCCACCTCTATAGCTTGCCCCTTCCGACCTTCCCTCTTCTCTCTTCTTTACTATGAGTATAAGAATCTTCATGTTTCATCATGAGAGCATTACATTAGACAACACAGTATCTGTTTTTCACTTTTCTCTTTATATGTATATGAAAGAAAAGGCATTTATAGGCATCGTATCAGCAGACAACACGTGCATGATCGATCATGAGAAGGTTAGATCATATTCTTAGAGCTATATATGGGTAAATGTTTTGAGATGAGTGACAACAGAAATCATATCACTTATCCTCAGAGTTACATGTTCTGCCATCGACACAAGTTTTCCCAGTGTCTGACTCGCATTATTCAGCACCTCTTTATCTAAAAGTTGGCTCGCACTTTAACATTTTTCTTGGCTTGATTTCTTGTGTATTCTGTACTCCTTTATGGTTGCTTTTCACAGTTAACATTTTCCATCGGAATGTCTGCAAATTTCTAAATTGATTTTTCCCGAGTAAATGAAATTGTTGTTATAATATCAATAATGTGATCCCACGTTCAGTTTATTATTTTCACATTCAATTAATTTCATTAACATTTGTTGTCTACGTTACGTTGTCACGACTCGTACCCCACTGGAACGCAACATCCCGTCACGGTCGATTATGGTGCAACGCTCCCAGGAAGCATCGCTGACCCACATCCATACAGAGATCAAGCACAAGCGGAAGTATAAAATAAATAAACCCAGACAATTACAATATGAGCTAAGGATAGCCATACATCAAAACACCATCATAGAAAATAATTACACATATATATTACTGTTAAAAACCATTTGTACAATATTTACAAGCACAACAAAAGACACAAACGGTCGGTAGCCATCTAGTCAAAAAGGGATAAGTAGCTATGAAGGTCAGGCTAAAACTAAGGAAGAGGGCTACGGTCCAAAAAGTTTCGGACCTCATCACTAGCTAAGGACACTAGACAATCATATGGCTCCTAGTCGGGATCGGATGACTCGGTGGGATCGTCTGACAACTCCTCGGAGGCGTCCTCACTAGATTCTGACTCCTCGGAATCCATTGCCTGGGCTCGCGCATCCTCGGAGTCTAGCTCCAACTCCAGGTCAAGGTAAAGCTCGAATCCCTCCTTATCTAATCCTAGCTCTGCCATCTCACCATCCTCCTGTACGTCCTGCTCCATGGCCTCGTGTTCGTCATCCTCCTCCTCATCCATAGGCTCGGGGTCCTCCACTAGTACATTGGGCTCCTCATGCACCTCCTCCTCCGGCATCATCCCCTCGAGTGTGACCTCAAGGTCTATCACCTCACAAGTAGCTATAATTGGTTGCATCAGCCAAGTATTATCGATAGCGATATCAAAGGTCCTAAGGGGCTCTCCCTCATTTCCATTGGCATTCCGATGGCACCATGCCACATACTCTTGTTTCTGATAATAGTCCGTACCTATATTCACAACTACTTCAGATCGATACCTCACAAAAGCCTCTCCATTTCCTGAAGGGTAGGTAGTAGTATACGTCCGGATCTGCAGAAGGATCCCAAAAAGAGGCGGTGGTCTCTCCATCCTCACGGCCGGGGGTCTGAAAAGTTTCGGTTTATACAACCGTGAGACGAATCTCAGTGAGTTCAACCTCTAAACCTATGATAGGCTAACATTCAATCTCCTGACGGAAAATAAATATTTAAAATGCAAATTAACAATAACCAAATCATTCTTAGATCCTGTAGGTTAGACAGATCATCATATAATAATCACAACACATACGTGGCACTCATAATCACACATATGCCAATCGCATGCTTATGCACCAATTCTCACACTCTCGCATGCCAGTTCATGCATGTTCATGCATGCAATTGTCGTCGACACGACACATGCAATTCCCGGCCCACTGGCCCACACTAGCACACTGGCAAATTGCCCAATTTATTATTATTATGACTCGAGTCCTCAATTTTTCACGGCCCGGTGCGTCTAGCCTACTTCAAAGTGCATGAGGCGCAGCAACCGATCTAGCCTAATGTCTCTAGCCTGTTCCAAAGTGCATGAGGCGCAACACTGTTCTCCTTGCGAACCAGAGCCTGCTCCAAAGTGCATGAGGATGGTCGCCTTCCAGATGTACCGGGCATCGTCCTATTTCAAAGTGCATGAGGACGGTATCGACCCGAAGGTTCTTAGGTGATCACACAATTCATTATTATCTGAACCCAGCGTACGACGCTTCGGGGATTTTTTTAGGTGATCACACAACTCATGGCAGGCACCCATTCTCGCACTATTTCACCACATGTCACACTCTAGGCATACATAATGCGTGTCCATGTTATGCAATGCAATGCACCATGAGCACCAATGAAATTCAATCACAATCAAGCACAAATTACGTACAACCAATTAACTCGGACATACCCGGTAATTCTCTAATGGGTTCCTAAATTGATCAATTAATCCAATTTCTCTCCTCAATAAATCCTCAATTGTTTACCACAAATTTCCCGATAATAAATTCTACCAGTCAATCCTCAACCTAGTCTAAAATACACACTGATACTATCTAAGTCAGTCCAAAATGCACTGATAATATCTAAACCAGTCCAGAAAAGCGCACTATCAGTCCTAATCCGGGTTTAGAAATTTTACTCACATAATCCGAAGTCACGACGACGGGGAATGGCGACCGATCACTGATGAACAGTGAAACTGGCGGCGGAATTCCCGAGCGACGGCGTACGGACGCGTGAACAGTGATTCCGTACGGACAGCTAGGGACGGTGGCCGACGAGGTGCCGGTGACGATCGCCACGGGCCGTACAATCGGAATGAACAGTGACCGTACGGACGGTGAACAGAACCGTACGATCGCTGTACGAACAAGGCTGAACGGCGATGTATGGACGTGCTGGACGGCCGGGTGTCGACGAAATGGCGATCGAAGCTCCGGCGAAGCTCCCGCGGTACTGTTTACATAACGGAAAAGTGAGAAAAAGAGAGAGAAAGAGAGAAAAAGAGAGGGAAAGGGAGAGAGGAATGGACGGAACCGAGGCTAGACTGAGGCAGGGGACCAAGGGGGTTGACGGCGAGGCACGGCAGTCGGCGGCGTGCTCCGACGAAGCTCCGGCGAGAGAGAAAATGAGGGAAAATGAGAGAAAATGGAGAGAAAGTGTGGGAAAATGAGAGAAATCTGCTGAAGGGGGCTGGTCTGATCATGGAGGGTGGGTGAGGAGAGAGAAAACCAGTCCAACTTGGTCAAATTATAGGGCTAGGGGTGCCATGTGTCAAAATTTAGTAAAAATGACTAAAATGCCCCTAATTAAATGGTTCCTATGCATTCTTAACCAAAAAGGGAGGGGCAAAAGGGTCAATGGTCCTTAATAATACAGCTGATAATTATCCATAATTATCCCAAATTATCCCAAAAAAATTCGGACAAAAAATTAGCCCAGGGGCAAAATCGTCATTTTTCCGGTCCCGGGGCAAAATTCCAATTTTTACACATATGCGTTCCATATATGCGTAGCCAACCTAATATGGTGTCGGAATTGCGAAATTCACTTTTTAAGTCCTCGAAAATCGATTGCGAAGTTCCGGGAATAAAATAATATTATTTTTTCAATTTTTGTCAAAATTCCAATTTTTGTCCGTAACGACTCCCGGTATGCGTGGCCATCCTAAAATGGCGTCGGCCTTGAAAAATAACCTCAAACGGCCTCAAAATCCAACACCGGCACCCACAGGGGCAAAATCGTAATTTTTCACCCTCGGACCGAAATTCCAATTTTTACTCGTACTAACTCCAAATGTGTGTGGCTAGCGTAATATGATGTCAGATTTTCAAAAATAGTCACTTAAGCCTTTGAAAGTTGACATCGAAATCCGGACCCAATTTCGTGAATAAAACTCGTTAAACTTTCAATTTCAGGGTCTCTTACTAACGGGAGGCTGTTTAGAAGTTATGAGTATCGACCTAGGGCTATCCGTGTCGTAATGGTCTCGATTACTGAGAGAATGAGAAATTATCACTAGTTCCAGAGGTCACGATCATTTGGTTCAGGTTCAGGACTGGTTGACCACGTGTACTTTCGGTCTTGCAAAATCACCTGCGTCCCTATTATACATCGTTGGCCTTGGCCAAACCCAATCCATTACCCTTTCCTACGATCGGCCCATGTTGGCCCAAAATATTCCCTCAGCGTCTCTCGTGATCGGTATCCGTTTTACGATAGGGTCCCCGGTTCACGTACCGTTTTCTAGTTAGCCATACCCCATTGGTTAGTATCCCGAGAGTGATCAGCTCTGGGCGAGACTTACTAAAATGAAATGCGAATTAATATCAGTTTTATTGATCCCGGAATTACATCGAAATTCAGACTGTTATATACGTTGTGTGATAATTGCCCATTATATTGTGACTATCCAAAAGGCACGATTTCTTGATGAAAGAAGTCGTATGAAGGGGTGCGAATGGATATAAGAAGGGTATTCTAAGCCAAACCCTCTAAGAATAAGAAAACATACAATCACATTCGAGAGGGCAATTGGCTAGAGATATCCTTCACCAACAGTTCAACGCTTTGCAAATTTGGTTCAGTTTTTAATCGAACTACATCAATGGCTGGAGGTTAGTAAAGAATCTTCATGTTTCCACATTCGATCTTGATTATGCATGAGTTTTGTTCATCCATGTATAATCGGGTCTTCAGTCTTTTAGAATTTTCTAACATTTGGTATCAAAGCCATATCTCTACCTTGATGTTTTGCATTGGGATTTTGATTGAATTGAAAAATCGGGCAATTTTGGGCCGAGAGAGAAATTGCCGACTTTGGTCAAATTCCGGCGACCTACCACCTGGCTTCAGACCAGTATGGTCGTTGAACTGGCTCGGCAATGAAGACCTGCGACTGATCTAATTAACAGCTTTTGCAAGGACACTTTCCTGTGGACGAGGAACGCCTACTTCTACAGCGCAAAAGCTCGTTGAGTAGTGCCAAAGGCCTTCTAAAAGGTTGAAGGCGACGTTCAAGCGCGATAAGTGCAGGAGCCCGCGGGTGGTTTTCTCGATTATGCTGCGGCGGTATTGCGTGCATTGACTGTTAGTACAGACCGTGTGCTAACTCCTATCTCTCAAATAAATTTGCTTTCTAAATGGTAGATTGCCACTGTAATGCTCTAGCTTTGGATTGAATTATGTGTGATCATCGATCACTTTCTATTAGAACCAGCAGATCATCCATCTATTATGTTAGCCTGGGGCGCAGAATAATTAGCTTTTCCCTATCCATTACATCTTGCGATGAAGAACTGGCTAATATGGCTATTCAGACTCTATCCCAAGGAAAGAAATGTCGCCACAGCTGAGATTGGCTTGTAGGCCCTTATCAGCATTTAGCAATTAATAAACTTGAGACATGTTGAGAAGGAATTGTTGGATATTTCACAAGGTTTTTGTCAAAGCACGCCTGGAGAAGACGGTGCATCAGAGACAGAGGGCATGAAAGCCTAGGTTAAGTGAACCTGAACTTGTATAGCCAGTATCTTACAATATTGCCTTAGCCTTTCAGATGCCATCTTGAATTACACGCCTATCGCACCAGCGCAACTGTGGAAGATGCCTCAACATTGAAAATCTCAACAACAACAAATTCAACTCCAGAAGACAGAACCCAAATCTGGCATTTTCATTCCGAGAGAAGCTCAGGTGTTACATACGCTATCCTCTGAATGCTGCATCTTCAGCGTACCAGACAAGCTCTGGCAGAGCTACAAAGAGGCCTACACGCCCCATGTCATCGTGATGAGACCTTATCACCGTCCCAATCAAAGCGTCATGCCGATGGAAGATCACAAGCTGGGGTACTTGCAGCGTTTCCTCGGGTACAACTGGAAGTGCCACCTCAAGAACTTCATCGAGAGGATCAAGTCCTGGGAGGATAGCGTCCGGAGTTGCTATGAAGAGCAAATCAACCTCTGCTCTGACCAGTTTGCTGAGATGACGCTCCTCGATGGCATCTTCATGATCCAGCTCTTCCTGATGTACCGGAGCCGTGAGAGGAGGCTGGGTGGCGACCCGATCTTCGGCAAGTCATGGATGCTCAATGCCAGCCACCGGAACATGACACTGCTGGATAGCCAGATGCCGTTCTTCACCATCGAAGGGTTGTTGGAGATGGCATGCGGAAAGCACCAGAAGCACACGCTGGGGCTGCTCGAGCTTGTGTACGTCCTTCAAGCCAAGGATGAATATGGAGGAAGTCCGGGGGCAGTGATGGAGTGGGAGGTGAAGCACTTCCTTGACATGATCAAGTTCACATACTTGCCGTTGGCGAGGAAGGCACCATACGAGAGCCAGGAGATGGTCAAGCTCATCCCAAGCATGACGGAGCTGGTGGCGGCCAGAGTCACGCAGAGAAGAAGTGGGAGTCGATTGTGTCATTTTCTTCTCTAAATTTGAATATCTATTTTGATTTTGTCTGTTGTCTATTTATTACCTTATCTTTTATTAACATGCTCTAAGCAAGAGCTTGTTTGAAATCAGTGCTCGAAATCCCGCACCTCCATCTTTACCACACGATAGAATCCTATTTCCGAACATTATCATTAGTCTGGGGCGCAGAATAATTGGACTTTCCCTATCCAATACGTCTCACGATGAAGAACTGGCGAATATGAACGGGATGTGGCTATTCAGCCTTTATCCTAAGGATGGTGAAGAACATCTCAAGGACAGTTTCCCACTTTCTTGAGGCAGAAAAGTCAGCCTTCGCTGCTGGTGAAACGCACATCTGTGAAGAGAAGTCAGGATTAAATGAACTTGAAGTTTCATCTGAGAACTTCAGACAAACAGAAACGATCTGCTGACCCATCTTAATGGCATGTCTTGGGCATTGGCCAGTCAAAATGTCCAACTCAGTGCCTCCTCGAGTGTAGCGGTCCATATCTGGTGCTGTGTTACCTGCGGGCATACTATGACACGTACTGATTTCCTTTGCTGAGCGGAAACGTTGAGGATGTCGCTTATCTTAGTCAGGGAGTTTATGACCATGGGCTCTCTTTCACTCACTTTACTGAAACAAACATGGGGTGTAGACTTTGCATACGCTGAAGATGCCGGAATACTTCTGTTCAGCGTCTGCTGATCGGTGGAGACCCAATAAAAGCTCTAGCAAGCCATCTAAAAGTATGCACTCTATGACAATTGACCCAATACACGAGGTGTCCATCGACTGAATCCCCATCCTTTAAGCAGTCGCTCAATTTATCATTTTGCGAAACGCCTTCTCATACCGTCTCGCAGGCAAAGTCACCCGACAAGCTTCGCCAAAACCATGATAAAACATCACCTTCCAAGGCACGAATCAATTTCTTCGGGTGTCAAGATTCTTTCCCCAGCAGAGGCTGTTCAACATATGTTTGCAAGCCACTAGTAGCTAGCTGTAACAACTCCTATCGATCCTTACATTTTTCACCAGGTCGATTCTCAATTTAATCTTCAGGAAACCCCATTCAAAACAGAGGACTGACCGGTGGGTTGACCCATACTATTGCTTCACTCAGACAAACGATCGAACAGCTGGTGGCCGTCGCCACGCACTAAAAACACTACATCTTTTCCATGATCACAGGTAGTCGTGGAATGGCAGTGTATACAACCTTGTCGCAGACTTGCAAGTTTCAGCAACTTGGCCACAATAGAATTAGAAAATCACCATCACCAACATTAATGAGAAGAATGCGGAAATCAAGGAGACACCTCTGTTCGAGCAAAGAAGAGGCAACCCTCTTGATCCTGGATTCTTCATATGAAATTAGAAATCTCTCGGGCACATCAAATTGCAATTTGAACGATCGCTATTGACAATTCTCTAAATAGTGGGGCCCGAGTTTGTACTTTTCAGAGCTTGCATTTACGCGATTAAAACTAGTGATGAGGCGTGATTGTGGATGGATAATGTAAAGAGATAGGAATTGTTTATTTAATTGAGTGGATGTGTTGAATTGGGTGGTAACTTGACGAAAGAGTGGATAGTGAATTTTTTAATTTTGTCGGAAGACCAATTTTAAAAAATTAAAGGTGAGACAAATGATATCTTCGGCTTAAATATATGGATATCGTAATAATGAGCAAAACCCCATCCCGATGGTCGTCATGCATCGGGATGCATCCTGTGGCAACAATGTGTGAAGAAGTAAACACAATGGAAAGTCGTTGACAATGCAAATTATGAAAGACATGATTGACCGATGAAACTATGTCAGTTACGTAATCGATAGATTAAACACTTTGCTGTTATAAAACTTTGGGTAAATATTATCAAAAACCTTAATTTTTACCCTGTGGATACTTATACCCTAAATTATTTTTCACTCATAATGTAGTGCTTGTACTTTTCTCACCTTAATTTTTACCCTGTGTGGATACTTATACCCTAAATTTCCTCCCTTGAAATTGTCCCTAATTTACTTGGATCCAGATGCTTTGTAACCCAGTCATGTAGCCACAAACTTTGATGAGTGGAGAAACAGTTACACCACGGTCTTCACTGCAATCTTCAATCAACTCAACCATACCGTAGCTGTGTATTACCTCATTCGAAGTTAACTAGTTCCTATCAGAAGACCAATTCAAATCAGGTACATCTTCCTTTTCATTCAAAAGTCTCATTTGATCCTTTTTTTAGCTGTTGTGAGAGTGAGTGACGGTCATCCTTGAGATTTTTAATGCATCGCTATGCCTCTCGAGTTTTAGCTTGGCTCTGTTGGGATTTTGCAAGGGTCAATGACTGCTCCTGTTTTATGTGACATGAAGATGTGAGTCGACTTAAGCAGAAATGGAGCACAGAGCAGCAACAACAAGAGCAATGAAGCATGGACCGGATTGACTTTAGACTCCTTTTCACCCTCGGTTGTTGGAGAATTGTTTGGATGGGCGATCAAATCAACAGGGATTCAGATCGATCTTATCATTCAACGGCTAGTCAATCTTCTTTATGTTATCTTGTCCAACATATTGATTGGAGAGTGATTCTTTAGCTAGTAGATGTAAGCGTGCGAGAGTAGACGTAAACTTGATTTAAACTGAACCACTGTAAATTTTGTGTGCAAATTTTCTTATCCCTTTACTCTTGTTGATTATCTTTGCACATTGATGTACTGCATCTGATCTCTATTCAGACTTTGACTTTTAAGCTCCAGTGAATATCTTCATATCACTGCAACTATTTAGACTAAGATTCTATCTGTATCTTGACATTCTTACTTCTGCTTTAATTTGTCAAGTGTTTATAAAAATCACCTATTCACACCCTTTTAGGTGATATTGCTAGCTCGATCACCTCAAACAACAAGTTGATGACACCCTTCATCTAAGCTCTCACAAGGGCTTTGCACATACCACTAGTACGTTTAAGTATTTCTATATCATCCAAGAATTCCATTGTAGGCATGGTCTTGACTGGGTCCTTGTGGCTTTGGCTTTCGCCGCAACACCTGGTGAGATTCGATCCACAGTTTCCTGATGTCCCTAGAACTTATTCAACTGTTCTTGTAATGCTGTGGCCATCGAACAGGTAGTTCACCTGTTCTATTTGCGTGAAACGTCCCAGATTTAATGTCCAATACAACGGTGTCTGTGCCTAATTATGATCAATGATAATGAGAACTATAGAGCCTGGCAAGCAAGATCATGCGAGCTGAACTTGAAGTCAATAGAAATGAAGAAATCGCCAACTAAAGCAACTCAAAGAGTTATGACACAGAATCTACTAATAGTCCTCTACTTCTGCTGCTTGTGTCCAATGTTTTTTCCTTGGAGGAGCAAACAGGGTGGGGATGCGGGCCCTGTTTGCATCGTGGGGGCGGGGGATGGAGATCTTCTCTTCGCGGTGGGGGCCTGTTTGCATCGCAGATAACATACACATATATAATTAATTAATTATTTTCTCGAATTGTTCTTCAAGGAAGACATACTTCTTTAGCTTCCTGGTTTTGAAGTCCAGCAGACAATCTTTTGGATTGTGTGCGTCCTGTCGGATTGTTTCTGTCGACTCTTTTAGGTTCTGTTCTCGGTATCTAATGGGTTTTCCCTGCGTCAGAAAGCACACAGAAGGAACACAATTCACTGCGATTGACCACGCTGAGAAAACTTAGGAATACAAGGAACCAGAAGATCAAACAAGCGAAAGGCGAAGAAATCAGGACGAGCAATTTACAGGAAAAGAAGGAAAAGAGAACCAAATATGGGTTAAGAAGAGTGAAGGAAACACGAGAAGTGATGAAACAAAGCAGAGAAAAATCGTGGAGAGACCCGCTGGAGATCGTATCACAGTGGATTCCGAAGAAGACTAAGCAGAAAGCTCCTCTCCCGGTGATAACAAAAGGTGTAACCGTGTAGGAGTCTAGGAGACCGCCTAAAAATTTAAATCAGAATCAATTGTTAAATTGATTTTCAAGGATTTTCTAATATACATCTCAAGGACCCTTATGTTCATATTCCTACGCAGTTAAGAGAAAAGTAGTCCCCAAGGCAACCACTGGTGTCTTCCTTGGATATGGATATGCTCAGTCCGGATATAGATGCTAAGCATATCATTAAAAAAAATGAAAATTAGTGTAATTTGAGTCGTGCATTATTGTGAACCATAATGGTGAGTCAATCTTAATATTAGGTCATTATAAATGTTAAAATACTAAATTAATTTAAAATGACTTGTGTATTTGAGCCGTCATAGCTAGTCAATCGTGATACTATGTCACTATAAATTCAGAAAAATACTAGGACTCCACTTCAACAAAGACTCTAGTTCTTGCCATGCCTGAATGTCAAAATGAATTTACTAAGGATGAGCATGGTTTCAGGGTAGAACCTAGAAACTAAGAACCAAATTGATAGGAACCGGTCCGGTTCCAAGTTCTAGAGTATGTAGGGTGGGTTCTAGGTTTCAAAAATTGAGGATCCTAAAATCTGAAACAAGTCTTTGTGTTTTTTTTATTCCATGTATTTGTGCTATCCTGTGGCACTCTATGATGTTCAATGATGAGTGTGTAATCTAAAACCACTAGTATGAGCTTCCATTTCCGACAATATTCATGACTGAAACTTTTACTTTATTAATATTACATATTTTTTGTATATCTAAATATGAATTATGATAAGTGGATTGCAACAAATGGTAGTCATTAAAATTGATGATTCACTGCAATTGTTCAGTTAAGAATACAAGTTGAATTTGTGTAGACCCTAGAACTAACTGTAAAATCTGTGACATGGTAAGTTTCATGTTCCTGGATATACATAGTAAGTTTCAAGTTTTAAAAATTAGACAACTTATTTCGATGGGTAAGTTTGAGATTTCAAGTGGAATGTGAACGAACCTGGAATCCGGAACAACTCACCCCTATAATTTACTATTTCTTCAGAAATTTCTCTACCTTCGCCAACATGAATCTGACTCAAGCGGGGGGCATAGAAAAACTCGTTGAGCATACCTTGGAGAAATAGAAGTCAATTTAGAATGACTTGTGTAATCATTGTGAGCTGTAATAGCTAATCAATCATGATGACATGAGGTCATTAATAAATTTGAAAATACAGACAGTGCTAATACGAATCCATTTCACCAGTGGTCTCCACTTCTTGTCTGCCTAAAAGTCAAACCAACCAACCACAGTTTCCGGCACTTATCTTTCCTCACCCCCATTTCTGAATTCCTGCTTCTTTTTTCTGCTTTCAGATTCCATGATCGCTCAGCAGTCAGCACAAAAGATACCAAATCTAGTTTTGGGCTTATTCGGGCGCAGTACCCTTTTCTTGGACTGGATATTGCTACAACCTTCGCTCTTGATTGACCGAGGGACATTATATTTTCCAAGGTTGAGAGGAAACAGAGGACGGCAGGAGCAGGGAGAACATTTGCAAGAGACAAATCATTACAATGAAGTCATAACTTCAAAAATATAAACACGTGCTTTGCTTATTAGTAGACCTAATGCAGCTGGATTGAGTTGGTAATACCAATTGAATGGCTGCTTCGTGCGTGTTCAGCAGAAAGTCCACCAAAAACCTCCTTACGAACCTGCAAATTTTCACAACCAAAAAAAAAAAAAAACACTTGCAAATTTTAGCGGCCTGTAGGTCTGTTGGCCCACATAAAGCTGACTTAAGAGAAGTATAAAAAAAACACCTGGAGCTGGAGCCTGCCGCAAGAAAATGCAAATTAGTTTAAAATGACTTGTGTATCCATTATAAATGTGAAAATACAGAGAATACGAGGACGAAAGCATATCATCAGTGGTCTCATCTTCCGGCCATGCCTAAAAGTCGGAGCAACCAAACCCTACGTCTGAATCCCCGCTCCTTTGTTTGTGTTCTTTTCTTCTTTTTTTGGCTAATTCCTTGATGGCTCTGCATTAAAGAGGCCACATCTAATTTCCGGGCTTATTCTGGCACAGAATACCCTTTTCTTGCCCTGGATTTTGCTCAAACCTTTGCTCTTGATTGACTGAGGAGGGAAATTTTTCTTTTTAAGGTTGAGAAGAAACAGAGGATGGCAGGAACAGGGCCGACATCTGCAAGTGACCATCATCACGGTGAACTCGTAACTTCAATAACCAACAGAATGAAGCAACTGTCTGCAGTATCTGTGGACTGTTGCATCTACACCGTTCCGGAGAAGCTCCGGCGGGGCTACGAAGAGGCCTACACACCTCGCGTCATCGCAATCGGACCTTATCACCGTGACAAGGAAGGCCTAAAGCCGATGGAGGATCAGAAGCTGCGATACTTGCAAAGCTTCCTCCAGTACAACCGGAGGTTTGGCCTCGAGGACTACATCAAGAGGATCAAGTCCTGGGAGGGTCGGGCCCGGAAGTGCTACGACAAGCCGATCATCCCCGACTCCAATGAGTTTGCACAGATGATGCTCCTTGACGGCATATTTGTGATTCAGCTCTTCCTGATGCAGTGGAACTATAAGTGGAGGCCATCTGGCGACCCGATCTTTGGCAAGCCATGGATGATTAACGACGTCTGCCGCGACATGTGGCTGCTGGAGAACCAGATACCGTTCTTTGCCATCCAAGAGCTGTTCGAGATGGCGTACGGATCACACCAAAAGCACACACCGGAGCTGCTCGAGCTCACGTATCGGTTCTTCCAGCCCCGGATGAAAATGGAGGAGCTGCCGGAGGGGGTGATGGAGTCAGAGGTGAAGCACTTCCTCGATGCGATCAGGCTCTTGCACTTGCCATCGGTCAGGAAGGCGCCATACGAGAACCATGAAATGTTCAAGTTCATCCCAAGCGCGACCGAGCTGGTGGCGGCTGGAGTCAAGCTGAGAAGAGGTGAGAGTTGACCTGTGACATTTTGTTTTCTGAATTTGATTCTGTTTCGTTCTCTATTTATCTCCTTATCTTCTACTAACAATGCTCTCAGGTAAAAGCCGGTGCTTGTTAGACATCAAATTCAAGAATGGAGTGCTCGAAATACCGCGCCTCAGTCTTTACCACACAACGGAATCCTATTTTAGGAACATTATCGCCTTCGAGCAATGTTACTACCGGGACGACAGTTATCTGATCGACTATATGGCCTTCATGGATAACCTGATCAATACCCCAGGTGATGCAAATTTGCTGATCGACAAAGAAATCATAGAGAACTGGCTCGGCAATGAGGATGCTGCCACACGCCTATTCAACACCTTCTGCAATGAAACTTTCATGTGGACAAGATGTTGCGGAAGCCAAGCGATCGAATAATAAAATTGACAGAATAAGAAAATAAATCGGACACCAGATTTACGTGGTTCGGTCGTAGTGACCTACGTCCACGGGGAGAGCAGCACGGAATTCCACTATAGATCAAGCGATACAACGGAGATTACAACCACACTCGAGTCACTCAAACACTCTTGGTGTTTCCCAAGCCCCAATTACACCCAATAACTCACGCAGTGTTTAACCCCACAATTCCTCACGAAATAATATCTCAATCTCGCAAAGGAATTGTACACAAATCTTAACACAAGATTTAATCGCTACGAACACTGATCCTTCTTGGATATAATTCACGAACGAGAATCCACGGAAACATCCACCGCCAAGCACTCACGAACGTCTTCACGTCAACCGCGGCGCTTCAAGACTTCTTTATCAACAATAGCTCTTCAAGACTTGTTCTTCTTGCGGCCAAGTTCAAGAATAAATATGTATGCCCAAGAAGTAAACGTAGAGTGGCCGACTCCAACTTGGAAAGGGAAACCATGCGGTCAACAAGTCCAAGTTTGGACTTTCCTATTTCTTCTTTCCTTGGCAGACCGTGACTTCCACTAAAATTAGGAAACAATAAAATATTCATTCTATTTTCCTTTTATTTTGTTTGCTGCCAACTTTGACATATTAGGAAAGCAAATTTCCAATAATTTCCTTTTGCTCGATTTCGGAAATCCGCAAAATATTCAATTCGAAATATTTAGATTTTCGCTTCGGGCTTAAATTCGAGACATATATTCAACAATCTCCACCTTGGCTCGACGTTTGAGCCAAATCACAATCGCTTTGATAGAATCCGAATTTCGCTACTACTCTCCCACAGCCCCCGATGGGCTCAACCGCCACAGATGTCTTTCAAGTCCAAGCCTCGCTTGAACTTCGCCATAGCCGTGGACCTCATCAGAATACCAACTCCACATGCACCTTCAACCGCTCCACAAGGTTTTTCCGATACAAGTTCCTCAATCATAGATAAAGCAAAACCATTGTTGCATCCATATCTGTTCGGAGATTGAATACGCACCTTGTCAATTTCAGCAGTTACAGCAACTGTTGGCTTAATAGGCTCCACCTCGCTACAAGCACCATCCGTGTCGATTATTTCGTTAGTGCCCGCTACCTCAGGAGTTTCTGGTTGCAACTCCACCTCAATCTGAACACCGTTAAGATCCGTATGAACACTGCTATTAACACTCCTAGTCAGAAGTACTGGAGACTCGTCAAATATAACTTCTCTGCTGATAATATGTGAATTTAATTCCGGACACCACAACTTATAGCTGCGTTCACCTTGTGCATAACCTAGGAACATGCACTTTCTTGTCCTTCCATCGAGCATACCATCACTAACTCGAACATAACATGGACAACCAAATATTCTAAGAACAGAATAATCAGCAATGTTACCTGACCACACTTCTTCGGGAGTCCGATATTCAATCACAGTCGATGGAGATCTATTCTTCAGGTAGCTCGCCGTACTAAGTGCATCCGCTAGAAATCTTCTAGCCATACCAGCACTAGAGAGCATTTTATGGGCCGTCTCTAGTAATATTTTGCTCATCAACTCTGCAACCTGCTGTGGTTCATTGACACTAGTGCGGTGTCTCACTATGCCTTCCTTCATGCAGAATTTGTTTAACAGCTCCGAGCAAAAATCCATACTATTGTCAGTCCGCACCTGCTTGATCGTTTTACCAGTCTCCTTTTTGATCAAAGCTTTTAACTGCATGATCCTGACAACAGCATTAAACTTGTGCCTTAGCACAAACACCCAAGTCTTCCTCGAGTAGTCATCAACAACTGTTAGCATAAATCTGGCACTCTTCCTTGAAGGAAATCGCGACAACCTGCGAACATCCAAGTGAATTAATTCTGCAATATCCGTGGTTTCTCTGACAACCGTACTAAACTGCACTTTTCGCCATTGATCTAAATCACAGCACCTGCATACATTCAGTTCGTTAGCCACATAACCACATAGCAAATTTCTTTCACTTATAACCTTCAGGCTTCTCTCGCTAATGTGCCCCAAACGCATATGCCACAATTCAGACTCTCGAACCGATGCATTCGACGTCTCCGCAGCAAATTCCGTCATTGTCTCTCCTTGAAGCTCATACAGGACACTATGCTTGATTCCTTTCATTATTACCAAGGCACCTCGAACAACTTTCAGAACTCCACATTCTGAAGAATACCGACACCCAGCTGAATCTAGGGCACTCAAGGAAATCAAATTTTTCTTCAACTTAGGAACATGCTTCACTCCAGTCAATGTCCACACAATACCATCATGCATTCTGATTCTAACATCACCAACACCAATAACATCGCATTCATAATTGTTCCCCAACTGCACTTTACTATTATCTGTGCACTGATAAGTAGTAAACCAGTTCCTATTTGGTGTAGCGTGAAAAGAGCAACCAGAATCCATAATCCATCCGCCAAACGACGAATTATTAGTGACAGACAAGACATAATCAGCATCATCCGAATTACCATCAGCTATAGCTGCAATATCATCCGCAGATTCAACTCTAATTCCTTTACCCTTCTCGTTCTTCAGCTTAAGGCAATCTCTTCGAAGATGCCCCCTCTTGCCACAGCTCCAACAGACAACACCACCAGTCCTAGACTGACTTCGTCTATTCGAGTTCATATTACTTCTGCTAACACGTGTACCAATTCTTCCTCTATTTTCACCTACTAAAGCAGCAGATACATGTTCGCCAGATTCTCTTCTACGGATGTCTTCGCTCAGAATTAAATCTCGAACACCATCAAACGTCAAACTTGTTGACCCAGAGGAATTACTAACAGCAGTAACAGTAGTATTCCAACTATCAGGCAATGAGGATAATAGAATCAAAGCACGTACCTCATCTTCAAAGTCAATATTAACTGAACTCAATTGACTAACAATCACATTGAATTCATTAATATGATTAGCAACCGATGCACCTTCGCTCATCTTTAATTTAAACAGACGTCGCATCAAGTAGACTTTGTTGATCGCAGAGGGCTTCTCGTACATGTCCGACAGAGCTTTCATCAAACCCGCAGTAGTCTTCTCATTCACGATGTTAAACGCAACGTTACGAGCCAACGTCAGCCGAATAACACCCAAAGCTCGTCTATCCAGCAATTCCCAATCAGCTTGCTTCATCGTCTCTGGCTTCTCCCCAGACAGGGGCACGTGCAGTTTCATCTGATATAGTTAATCCTCAATCTGCATCTTCCAGAAACCAAAATCCTTCCCATCAAATCTGTCGATTCTCACTTTTCCTTCTTCTATCGCCATCAATTCGCTTTAACTTAGTCAAGCCAAGCTCTGATACCAATTGTTGCGGAAGCCAAGCGATCGAATAATAAAATTGACAGAATAAGAAAATAAATCGGACACCAGATTTACGTGGTTCGGTTGTAGTGACCTACGTCCACGGGGAGAGCAGCACGGAATTCCACTATAGATCAAGCGATACAACGGAGATTACAACCACACTCGAGTCACTCAAACACTCTTGGTGTTTCCCAAGCCCCAATTACACCCAATAACTCACGCAGTGTTTAACCCCACAATTCCTCACGAAATAATATCTCAATCTCGCAAAGGAATTGTACACAAATCTTAACACAAGATTTAATCGCTACGAACACTGATCCTTCTTGGATATAATTCACGAACGAGAATCCACGGAAACATCCACCGCCAAGCACTCACGAACGTCTTCACGTCAACCGCGGCGCTTCAAGACTTCTTTATCAACAATAGCTCTTCAAAACTTGTTCTTCTTGCGGCCAAGTTCAAGAATAAATATGTATGCCCAAGAAGTAAACGTAGAGTGGCCGACTCCAACTTGGAAAGGGAAACCATGCGGTCAACAAGTCCAAGTTTGGACTTTCCTATTTCTTCTTTCCTTGGCAGACCGTGACTTCCACTAAAATTAGGAAACAATAAAATATTCATTCTATTTTCCTTTTATTTTGTTTGCTGCCAACTTTGACATATTAGGAAAGCAAATTTCCAATAATTTCCTTTTGCTCGATTTCGGAAATCCGCAAAATATTCAATTCGAAATATTTAGATTTTCGCTTCGGGCTTAAATTCGAGACATATATTCAACACAAGAAACGCCTACTTCTACGACCTCAGGCACGAGCTCGTCGCGCATTGCCGAAGGCGTTATAACAAGTGGAAGGCCATGTTTAAGCGCAATTACTGCAGTAGCCCGTGGGCAGTCATCTCGGTTGTCGCTGCGATTGTGTTGCTTGCCCTGACTATAGTGCAGACCGCGTGCTCAGTCCTATCTCTCAAATAAATTTGCTTTTTCAATGGTAAATTGCCACCGTAATGCTCTAAGTTTGGATTGAATTGCGTGTGATCATTGGTCACTTTCTATCAGAATCAGCAGACATCCATTTATGTATGTTAGTCGGTGCAGAATATTAGCTTTTCACTATCCAATACATTTCACGACGACGGAATGGTGAATGAATGGGATATGGCGATTCAGCCCTGAGATTAGCTTGTAGGCCGTTCTCAGCATTTAGCAATTAATAAACTTGAGGCATGTTGAGAATGAGTGGTTGAATGTTGCCCGAAGTTTTTGCCAAACGCACGCCTACAGAAGAGGGGGGGTGGGACGGGCGAAGAATACTAGAAGTGTCAAAACTTGTGTACGGTGCTCACTTTAGTAGCAAAAGTTTATTTTGGATTACTTAAGTGCCAAAATCGGAGAAAAACCATCACTTAAGTGCCAACGGTGAAAAATTCCAGCCAAATTAATGCGTGACTTTTTTAATTAAAATTTTAATATACCTGGCATTTCCATGTGTATATTTCGAATTTCTCAGTCCTACGTGGCATTTCCACGTGTAAATTTCAAAATTTTTAATTATTTTTTTATTTTTTTCTATTTTTTCCTTCTTTTCTTTTTTCTTTTTTTTCTTCTTCTTATTCGTTTGGCCGGTGACTGGACACCGGCCACCGGCCATGGTCGGGCGCTTAGCCTTGCTCGATCGCCTGGCCTTGCCCGGATGAGGGGCTTGGCCTTGCCCGAACGAGGCCGCCGTTGCCCGCCACGGGCGAGGCCTGGTTGACCTTCACCTGGGCGAGCCCTGGCGAGGGTCGGCCTCGCCTCGTCTGGGCAAGGGTGAGCCCCGGCGAGGTGAGGCCGGCCCTCATCCAGTCTACAGCGGCCTTGTCGGGGGTCTCGCCTTCCCCCGGGAGACGCTCGGCGAGGCCGCCATGGCCTGGGCGAGGGCCAGCCTTGCCTCGCTTGGGCAAGGGAGAGCCTCGGGGAAGCGAGGCCAGCCCTCGCTAGATCCGGCGAGGCCGACCCTCGCCCAGGCCACGGTGGCCACGTCGAGGGTCACCTTCCCCTTGGGCGATGCTGGCGAGGCCGTCGTGGCTTGGGCAACGGCCAGTCTCGCCTCCCCAAGGCTCGCCCTTGACCAAGCCAGGCGAGGCGAGGTCGAGCCTTGCCTAGGCCACGGCGGCCTCGCCGGGGGTCACCTTCCCTCGAGCGACTCCCAACGAGGCCGGCCTCGCCAGATCTGGCGAGGGCCAGCCTTGCCTTGCCTGGGCATGCCCTTGCCTAGGTGAGGAGAGGCCGTGTAATGACTTGGTCCGACGAGGTGTGGAGTGGTCGCTGGGGCCGATGGATTCTGGCATGAGCAAGGAGTGGCTTCTGGCAGGCTTTTAGGATGGCAAGGGAGGGTATGTCTCTTGTCCCACATCGCCTAGGAGGAGAGTCCTAGACTAGTTTATAAGGTTTGTGGTTCTATATCTATGTAATGCGTTTTAAAGCCGCGAGTGTCAGTGGGCCCAAAGCGGACAATATTACACAGTGTAGATCCGGGGTGTTACAATTGGTATTAGAGTCAGGTTTTCCCTCCAATAGGTGCAGCTTGGGGCAGCTTGTGATTGGCCAATCCGATAAGGGCGGGGAGTGGCGTCGGGGCCATATGACCTGATCCTTGAGTGGCTTTTGACAGAGGTGGCACTGGGGCAAGAGGCTTGATCATTAAGCGGCCTCTGGGCAAAAGTGGCGCCGGGGTGAAGGGCCTGATCATTGAGCGGCTCCTGGAAAACTTGGCTAAGGGCAAGAATGGCCGAACTGTGCACCGAATTGGGAAAACGATTCTAAAATCAAAGTGGGAATAAAGACCTGGAGTGATAAGGTGGGCTGAAGTTGGGGTAGTTAGCGAGGAAACACCCCTATGCATGCGAATAATTGATTGTAGTTGAATAGGTTAAGTGCTCCTGTTTGTTTGTGATCACTGATCTATTCTTGTGTTGTAGAAAGTCTTGTTAGACTATTGATAGCAAAATAAGTGCTCAGGACCAGGCTGCGACCGTTGAGGAAAAAGGAAAGTCCCATCAGGACGCCACGACCTAGAAAAAAAAAAGTCCAAGTAGTTTCTCTCTAGTAAATGGCAGTTCGGTATTGAGCCAGGAAAATGCTATTGAATTTTGACATAACTCGATCCAATGAGGGCGGGGAGTGATCGCCGGGGCAAGACCTGATCAAGGAGCGGCTCTTGGCTAGGAAGTGGACACCGGGGCAAGAGGCCTAATCAAGGTGCGGCTTCTAGCAAGAGTGATTGCCGGGGGTAAAGACCTGAACAAGGTGCGGTTCCTGGCAGGCTTCTAGGATGGTGGCTAAGAAAAGGAATAAACCGAACTAGATATTGAATTAAAAGTAAGACATGAACTGTTACTTGAAATGATAAGTGTGATCTTCGTGATTGTTATAAGTAAGTAAATTATGTTGAGGAAGATTTTATCAGAGTAGCGCAGCGGAAGCGTGGTCAAGCTTGCTGCACTCTAGTATGTTGGATAGAGGTCGGGGAAAGAAAGGTTGTTAGGCCAGAGCTAGTTCATATTACATTGGATGCTATAAAGGTACTAAGGTAAGATAAGTTTCAGGTACGTAGAATCTTTTGAAATTCTAGAAAGAATAAGGAATTTGGCTTATCAGTTGATGCCGCCACCGAAACTTGCTTAGGTACATGACGTATTTTATGTATCCATGTTGAGAAAGTATGAACCTGATTCGGCACATGTGCTGAATTTTTTGACAAGGTTGAAGTGGACAGCAGAGTGTCCTATGCTGAAAAGTAGGTGCGGATCATGGATTGTAAAGAGCAAGTATTAAGAGGTAAGACCATTCCCTTAGTTAAGCTCCTATAGTGTTACCAGAACATAAAAGAAGCTACCTGGGAGAGTGAGGAATTGAAGAAAAGTTGATACCTGCATTTATTCGAGGAATTAGGTACAAGTTTAAATTTCGAGGACGAAATTTTATTAGAGGGAGAAAATTGTCACATCCCGATTTTTGCGCTTGGGAAGCCGTAGGTAAATTGTAACATCCTCAATTTCAGTCTATGGAAAATGGCTATGGTTTAAGTTTGGTGATTTTTCAATCGGAACTAAATTGTTTTCTCTTGTTTTGGAAAACTCAGTTTCGAATCCTTTGTACCCCTTCGTTTTGTTATTTTTGGGGAGACTTTTGTGGTCCGAATTTCCAAACATTTCTTCTTAAAAGTTTCTCCAAACATCTTGAAGTTTTACATACTTTAATTTCAGAATTTTGGAGTTGATATGAGTGGTACGATGGCCTCATTTTCGGACCATGTAAAACTACCCATAATGGATATTTCGGTGATGTTCACATCGTTTTTATTTTCTACAAATTTTTCTAGGCTAATTTTCAAGAAGTTTCCTTCACAAAAGTTGTTGAAAACTTCTTTTTCTATAACGTATGTAAATTTGGGAATTTTTCGAGACGATTTGGATTATGGACAAAGCCGACTTCTAGCCGTGTGTGGGGCCACAACGGGGCCGCTGTGCCCGAAGGGGGGAAAATGTAACGACCCGGTCTGACGAGGGCGGGGAGTGGTCGCCGGGGTCGGTGGATTCTGGCCTAAGCAAGAAGCGGCTTCTGGCAGACATCTGGGATGTTAAGGGGGGGCATGTCTCTTATCCTACATCGCCTAGGAGGGGAGTCCTGGGCTAGTTTATAAGGCTTGGGGTTCTATATTTGTGTAACGCGTTTTAAAGCTGTGAGGGTCAATGGGCCCAAAGCGGACAATACTACACAGTGTAGACCTGAGGTGTTATAGGCCGGCCCTCGCTAGATCTAGTGGGGCCGGCCCTCGCCCAGGCCACGATGGCCTTACCAGGGGTCGCCTCCCCCGGGTGACGCCCAGCGAGGTCGCCGTGGCCTGGGCGAGGGCCGGCCTTGCCTCGTTGGATCTGGCAAGGGCCAGCCTCGCCTCGCTTAGGCAAGGACGAGCCCCAATGAGGCGAGGCCGGCCCTCGCCCAAGCCTCACTGGGCGTCACCCAGGGGAAGGCAACTCCTGGCGAGGCCGCCATGGCCTGGGCGAGGGCCAGCCTCGCCTCGCCCGTGGCGAGTGACAGCAACCTCATCCGGGAGAGGCCAGGCGGCCGGCCATGGCCGGTGGCTGGTGTCCAGTCACCGGCCAAACAAAGAAGAAGAAGAAAGAAAATAAAAAAATAGAAAAAATAGAAAAAAATCAGAAAATTTTTTAAAATTTTAAAATATTATTAAATATTATCCTCGTCAGCGCCGACGTGCCACGTAGGACTGAGAAATTAATAAAATATGGCCACGTCAGATTTCTAGCAATTCAAATTGGAGTTGACTCTTAAGTGATCGTTTTTTCAAATTAAAAAAGTAGCGCTTAAGTGATCCGAAATAAACTTTTAGCACTAAAGTGGGCGCCACACACAAGTTTTGACATTTTTAGTGTTCTTCACCCGAAGATGGGGCATTAGAAACAGAGGGAATGACTAAGTGAACTGGAACTTTTATAGCTAGTCTCTTAAAATATTGCCTTCACCTCTCAGGTGCCATTGAAGTTTCTAATTACACGATAGAAGAATATGGCCGACATAGAGATATTCTCATAAGGTAACTTGAAAATCAACTGCAGCTATCTGCATTATGCATAAAATTGTATCTACGCCAGAATATTCTATCTAGCATAGAGATATTTGGAGGAGTCTTTACATAGTTGTAGAACGAGTTCTTCCAGACATGAAGCAACCGAACCTGAAGATGACAGATGCCTCTTCACCATCCTTTGCGACAGACGCTATCCGTTATGAAGTCAACTGGGAGCTCCAGAAATCCACACGGTAGCAAAAATCAATAACTGAAGGAGGTGATGCTCGAGTGGAAAACCGAGCAGACAATGATACTATACTATCAAAAATCCTAATAGTAATACCAACACAAAAACCAATGATTGTACATGTTAATAATAGAGCCTGGATTGAAGACGTGCATAGTTTCTGTTCCCTACGGGTAATGGGTATAGTTGGATACGCTATACCTTGCATATAATAGATTTTAGACGTGTTGATTCACAAGTGTACAGACAAATATGCTGTTGACAGTGCTTGACAATTTCATTCACAATATTACATTTATGCTGGGTCTATATAGCTTTCAAATAAAATTCTACTAGAAATATGCAATCTAAGTATCGTTTACATACTCCTTGGCGTTACACTCCATGTGGTTGATGTGAAATTACTAATCCTCCCACTCCATGTAGTTGCCATTTCTGTCCCAAGGCGATACAAAGCATCCTACTCACCCAGAGAAATGTCAGCTCTTCACCCACCGAAAAAGTGAAATTAACTCTGGTCTCTTGCTTTTATGATTAAATAAATAATCTACAAACACAATTAGTTCAAACACAGAAATGGTAAAGATTAACCAATCACAATGTGACTCCATTAAAAATATGGATTTCCTTTATATGTTAATGTCCTCTCCTCAGCTCCCATGCACCATAAATGACCGTGCAATTCCAAAACTCTTTCCACTGCTGCTGTTTCTCACACGAACCTGAAAAGTCCAAGAACCGTAAATGTTTTACCCCATTCCAAGCGATATTTTCCTAATCTGATGTCAAAATCCTTCCCATGTGCAAACAACATTGCTATCTTCGCCGTGTCCCCAAATCCCACCAAAAGGTCTACCTCCAAGTCTCTGACATATCCATAGAGATAATACAAGCGAAGAGTAAACAAGCATGGGGATGAGTATCCTAGTGTCTTGGTAAGTTTCCTTTGCACTACTAAGCTTTCCTGGTGTCGAGCATCTTTATACCCAACACATCTGTCAACTACCA
This sequence comes from Syzygium syzygioides, assembly GCA_031216285.1. NCBI lineage: Eukaryota > Viridiplantae > Streptophyta > Magnoliopsida > Myrtales > Myrtaceae > Syzygium > Syzygium syzygioides. Next base: position 15,502,323 of record CM062244.1, on the reverse strand, counting down.
CATCCCTGATTTGAGACAACCCTTCCTTCATTGCCTCATGCTTCTTTAAATGGAAAAACAATTCTTCTTCATAATTTAAACATCAAATGAGGTCATCAAACATTTCAAGGACATCTTGAGGTGACTAGCAAGGATCATCTAGAATGGGGTAAATAGGTGATTTAAACAATTCTTGATCAAGTTAAAGCAGAAATAAAAGAACAAGAAAAAAGTCTGAACAACGTTAAGATTTTAATAGTCTTTTATAGCAATTTGTGAATGTGCAACGTAATAAATGAATGGAGTTGTAAGGGATGAGAAAAACTGCACACAAGACGTATGGTGGTTCGGCTTAGATCAAGATTACGTCCATTCTCTCACGCTGACAACCTATTGGATGGATTCTACTAAATGATCAATGAAGAGATTACAGATTTTGCGTGATAACACTCTGTGAATGATAGGTTACTCTATCTCACTTAACAACTCTTACAGTATGTCTCTCAACATCATAGATTTTAGCTCATGAAAGATAAGTAGTAACGGTCGGAGTATGCTTAGACTTTAGAATTGTAAATTCTGGATTTCGTTTCTTGCTTCTGCTCCTCAGCACTTGGTCTCTTTTTATACTATTTCACTTCCAATCTGGCCATTGGATAGTATTCAAATGATCATCTTCCAATCTTTGGACATATTTGTATAAGAAGGATTGAGTAACCATCGAATAATAAATTATGAATTCCGTTGAATATGATCGCCCATACAACCAAAATTTTGATTTCCATAAGAAGAGCCTCTCCATTTAGAAAGAAACTTGTCTCGAGTTGATTGTCAATCAATTTAAGATATTTTGCATTATAAATTTCTCTTGCAACCTTTGAGATCGAGTCAATCAAGACTTTCCATTTGCGAAATCCAAGCTAGATTACTAGCCATTATATACGTTCTGAGTTTGCGTTAAAGTTTGGATATAGTCTAGTTCTATATAACCTGGTCTTGCATTCAGAACTTATGTTAAGATGGGTTGTTCTTTAAAATTTGAACCTTTCGAGTCCGAAGTTCTTCATCTGCCATATAAAGTTTGAACTTTATCTTTTGTAGTATAAAGTCTGCACTTCTCCTTCTACCATATATAAAGTCTGAACTTCTTGAAGTAAAAAGTTTGCCATCTTCAAAGTATAACTTACTAATCAAAATATTTCAAAGCATTTATCAGACTTACAAAATACTCATAAATAGTTTTGTCAACTTTAAAATCTATTAAGAGATTTTTCCAACACATCTTTCCACTTTCTTGAGGCTAAGGAGTTAGCCTTTGTAGCTGGTGAAACACGCCCCTGTGAAGAGAAGTCGGTATGAAAGGAACTTGAAGTTTCATTTAAGAACTCTAGGCAAATAGAAACAATCTGTCGACCCATCTTAGTGGCATCTCTTGGGAATTGGCCATTCAAATAGCCCAACTCATATTTCAAGCCATTTAGTATCTCCTCGAGTATAGGGGTCCATATTTGGTGTTGTGTCACCTGTAGGCACACTATGAGATGCATCGATTTCCTTTCCTGTGCAAAAATGTTATGGATGATGCTTATCTTGGTCAAGAAATTTATGAACACAGGCTCTCTTTTGTTTAGAAAACCTTCTATATATTTTGAAGTTAACAAAATTATCAATGGTTTGTATCAATCATAATAAATGAAAAAGGTGTTTCTGTTTCAGGTAATATTCACGTTAAAAGGATTTTTTTATGATTGAAAGATCTTTTGTACAAGTCTAGATGAATGGAATTCTATATTGACTAGAAAGCATCAAGATCTCATGTCTACATAATGTACATCATTATCATTGTAAGAGTATCTTTGAAAGAATAGTTGATAATATCCAAGAAGCCATAAGCAACGTACTACATGAATATCAATAGGTGTACGTGTGAATATCAGTAAGGCAATTGGATGAATATCACTACATGAATAGCGGCAAGGCTACTAAGTGGATATTAGCAGACAATGCTAGAGCAGATGTTGGATATGATTAAAAAGAGGTGAATATTAATAGAACACCTATTCTACTTGAGATGAGATTCTTATCGCGAACTTTAAGATTATCATTTTGATATACTTAATCTCATTCTTTACAGCTAATGATCTTATGTGGATTTCCACTTTAGAAGATCTTAATTGACTATCAATATTAAAGATTATCTTCGTAAAATAATCAATTATGCAAAATATCCTTGGTTGATTGATAATCATCTTGAATGCAAGATTATTTCCACAACTAAAGATCTCCACTTTTGTAAACCAAGATTTGGTTGTATGGTTAGCTAAATCGATGGGATCTCTAATTGTTCAACCTCAATGGCTACCTAATCTTCTCAACAATTGTCCAATGGGTAGATTGAAAATTGATCCTTGAAATTGTCCAACATAAGTTCAGATATTGAGGAGTATAAAAGAAGACCAGCGGCGTAAAAAACAAGATAGATCAAGAGTGCAAAATTCCAAATTTTGAGAGATTCTCACATACTTTGAATTGTCTTATGAATGAATATTATCATAATCTCTTGAGAGGTGTGAACTGTATTATAAGTGTGTGCTTAGGTATGAGATAGTAAGACCTATCAGCTTGAGTATTAGCAGCGCCTTTGTGGAGATGTGCTTGAATATTATCAGGCACATACAACTGTAACTTCTCATTGACTATAGTAGAATTCAGTCAGTAGGTTGTTAGCGTGGGAAAGTGTATGTAAGTTTAGACTAAGATAAACCACTATCAAGCTACGTGTGCAAAGTCTTCTATTTCTCAGTTCATACTTACTTAATGCTTGATAGAAACACTGCACCTAATAATTTGAATATTACCAGAATCTGATCATATTCATAGTCTGTTTTTCTTGCACTTGATCGTATTCATCTTGACATCTTTAAATTCCACAATATTTGTCAAGATTTCGTATAATCACCTATTCATCCCTTATATGTGATATTATTAGCCTACTTCATCTTTCATAACTTTACTAAAACAAACATGGGATGTTGACTTTCCAATCGCATAATATGTTGTAATACTTCTTTGCAGTGTCTGCCGAATTTGTCACGCCCCGCACTTCGTAGGTGCGCCACATCCCTCGCAGAGGTCAATTGGCGTGCGACGTCCCAGGACGCGTCGCCGACCCAAACCCAACACAGAGATTCAAAACACATGCAGAAGCAAATAAAACCACCCGTTCATAGATAAACGTATAACCCAGGGTAACCACTGAAATCAATACTTGTACTAATACTGGAAATCCTTTACAATATCCAGATACAGCCCAAATACCAAAATCCAAAGATGATTCAAGGCCATTACGACTAGCTGGGGCTCTTCCCAAAAATGTGTCAATACGCCTGCCATCCTCAAGGTCGGGGATATGAAAAGTCGGTTTTACAACAACCGTGAGAATAAATCTCAGCGAGTAATTCCCTCAACCTAAACTAGGCTAACATGCACCTCCTGACAAGCACTAAACAACACATAATACGCACATAACTGACTCAGGCCCTCGGGCCTAAATCTAATCTCACTAGACCCTGCAGGTTAGGCGTCAAATCAACAAAAACAGACACGCGGCAGAATTTAATCACAGCACATACACGTGCATTTCTATGTCACAACGCATGTTATGCATATGCTAGTACTCGCACTCATGCTCATGCCTCATCAATGTATTATCGCACACTTGAACACTAGCACTCAGCCATTTGTCAATTTCTCCTCCGACCCGCGTTAAACGCATCAGGTCCGACCCGCGTAAAACGCATCAAGTCTATCACTTCGAGATCGATCTCTGGCCCGCGTAACACGCATCTGGCTCATGACACATTACCCACGTAAAACGCATCAGGTTGGTCATCTTCCGGTAAACCGGGCATCGTCCCGCGTAACACGCCTCAGGACGGGTTCACTACCCCGTGTAACACGCATCAGGGTTTATTGTGATCACATATTTTCAAACCTCAATTTTATCTAAACCCCGCGTTAGACGCATCAGGGCAATTTAGGTGATCACAATGCACATGTCACTCGGGCACACTTATAAATACAAATGCCGTGCCAATGCTTGAGATGTGCACCCATGGCCATAAAGTTCACACTTGGGCATCCACACGCGCGAATTACGGGGTAACACACTCAATTTGTACTGCGCATATTCAAATTCATAAATCCACATGCCCAAGTCAGACAATCAATTTAAGTCAGCCATAGCATCAAATCGGCACACCATCCATGCACAAATTCGCATAACCAGGTCAACAAGCATTCGCACATTCGAGGCCCACCAAACTAATCCATTTCTAATCTCGCTAGACACGCGACAGGACACCATCAAATTAACCACACTCGAGGCTCAATTAGCCAGTCAATTACACCAATCGACCAATCCCAGTAATTGCACAATTAAACCTCAAAATAATCGCGCCTAGCCCAAATCAAATCCAATCCAGCCCATTCGCGGCCAGTCACTAAACCACAAATTCTAGGCCAATAATTATCATCAAAAGGCTCAATTATACTCCTCAAATATTATTCTAATTGACCACCACAAAAATCAAAATGTGGCACGCACAATAATCCACGTATCGAACCCAACTTTCCCTAACTCGGGTCGATTTAATCCAAATTGTCCAGCCCACTTATCGCGCCATTCGGGCCACTAATCCTCCATTAATTAATCAGAATAATCCACCAAATCGACGACAATCAAAGTCCCTAATCAATTCCACAATTTAACCCCTAAATAACCCTAATTAACCCCTAAATCCGTCTAGAAATGTAAATTACCTAATTAGGGTTTAGGGTCAACTCACCGAGTGTCCTAGGCTTCAAACGGGCCGGATGAACAGTGCTCGCCGGAAAGTGAACAGTACTCGCCGGAACAGTGCTCGCCGGCGGCGAACAGTGACCGGCCGGAAAAAAAGCACAGTGACGGGAACGGCGGCAGGTGGGCTCGGGGGCGGCTCATCAAGGCCGAGCGACTGGCTGTGGCGGCGGCGGAACAACTCCGGCGACGGCGGGCTCCTCCAGCGAACGACGGTAAGGGCGTGAGAGAGGGAGAGAAAGGTCGGGAGAGGGAGAGAGAGAGGGGGAGAGAGACAGAGAGGCTGAGGTGGAAGGTGGCAGACCGGCGACGACAGCGACGGCGGCAAGCTGGATGGTGGCGACGGCAAGCTGGTTCGGGCGGAGAGGGGAAGATCTGGTTGGCCTCGGCTCCGGCGTGACCAAGGGCTACGCGAACAGGAGAAGAAAAGGGAGAGGAAGGGCGACGGTGATGGCTCTGGCCTGGGACGAGCGGCCGACGGCGACGGGGACGGCTGGGCTCGTCGGGCGCGGCGACTGGGCTCGTTGGACGCGGCGGTCAGGCCCGTCGGGGCCGAAACAGGGGAAGACCGGGGAGGAAAGAGAGAGGTACAGGAGGGGGGAAGGGACTGGTCGACGACGGTGCGGCGGCCGGCGGGAGGGCGGCGACGCGAGGCGGAGGGCAGTGGCGATCGGCGGTGACTGGTCAGGCCACCGGCGACGAGTTGCCGGCGTAGAGAGAGTCTGACTGAGGGGAGGGGGACGTGACCGGCGTAGGTGGGGGCGCGCGTGGGTTCCCGAGAAGGAGAGAGAGAGAGAGAGAGAGAGAGAGAGAGAGAGAGAGAGAGAGAGAGAGAGAGAGAGAGGGGAGAAATTAAGAAAATTTATACTAATTCAAATATTAAACGCAAACCGAGGGTCCGAATCCAAATCCGAAAATTGCCTACTGATCCAGAGGGAGCCTCGCAATTAAAAAGGGACAAAGGCCAAATTAATGAGAGCAAATTTTTATGAGGGAGGTCTACTAGTCCAAATTCACACCTGGTCCAAAACCCTAATTTTTTCTATTATACCTGACAATCTCGATACTAGTCACATTAATGTCGATACCGTCCAATTTATTTCGTCTCGAAACTCCTGGAAATTGACTGCCAAGCTCAGGGTATAAATAACGGCCAAATTCGATCGAGTGCGATTCTAGCAAAATTTCTAATTTTAAAAATAAGAACCCGAGAGTGATCAGTTCCCGGGCGAAATTCTATTATAAGCGCACTGACGAATTACACGTTTTATAATTCCCAAAAATTGGCCAAAATCCGGACTGTTACAGAATTGATGGAACCCAATAAAAGCTCTAGCAAGTGATCTTTAACATGAGCCATCTTTAACATCCATGAGTTGTTCATCAAGTGAATCCACATCCTTTAAGCAGCCGCTCAATTTTGTCATTTTGCAAAATGCCTTCTCATACCATCTCCCAGGCAAAGTCACCCCACAAGCTTCACTAAAACTATGATAAAACATCACATTCCAAGGCACGAATCCATTTATGTGGGTGTCAAGTTGCTTTCCTCAGTAGCTACTGTTCCACAAATTCTTGTAAGCCATTATTAGCTAGCTCTAACAGCTCCTATTGTTCCACAAATTGAGATTTGACAGTCACTAATTGACAAATGACTTAGAGTAGCGGGGGCGCGAGTTTGTGCATGGACTTTGTTTGCCCAAAATTGCATGCGCTTGCTTTAGAATGAAGTAGCCATTCTCATCTCCCAAGGCAAATCCCTTCATCTCCCAAAAACTCTTTCCTCTCTCGAAGCTCTTCCGTGGGCTTTCAATTTCAATTTCTAAAGTTGAGAGCCTACTTCACCTTTGATTTTCTTTTTATTTACTTTGATTGTCTTTTTCTTCTCTCTCAATCTGTTTTGGGAGATTATGTGTGTGAATAAATTTCCGTAACTGATCTTGGGTGAACGTGAGTCCAACTCAGCCATTTGTCTAGTTGACAGCCATTGAGGAAGATGTCCGTGACGTGGCTCCACAACCTTTCCGAGATTAGGCTGCTCTTTTCTCCAGATTTAGATTTATGTCTAGATCTGAGGATTTTACTTTGCTGATTTAGATTTAGGTTTAGATATGGGAGTTCCTTACATGTATTTGATCTGTGTTCTTTCAACATATTAATGTTGGTGTCTCCATATGGGAATGGTGATGAGAACGTTGAACTTAGACGTGCACTACAAGTCGTTGCAAATGGAGTAGGGTATCTTGGCGTGTCCTTATCACTGAATCTGGTGATTGATCACCAAATGTTTACGATGGCAAATCTATTCTTGAGGGATGAAAGTGTTCTTTTAGTTGTAGACTGTGCTTTGTGCTTTGTTATTTCTATTCTAGCATTTGCTTTGTTCCACAGTTTTTTGGGATTTGCTAGGCTTGTATGCCTTCTATGTACCTATTGGATATTATTCTGATGAATGAAATATTTTTTTTCGACCAAAAAAAAAAGTAGCCATTCTCAGAGCTTGCAAATACATGACTTGAAACTAGTGATGAGGCATGATCATGGATGGATAATGTGAAGAGGAAGAATTTAGTTTTTTGGAAGAATTGAGTGATTATTCAATTAAGTGGATGTGTTGAATTGGGTGGTAACTTGATGAAAGAGAGGATAGTGAGTATTTATAATTTGGGTTAATACCATGAAAAACCCTAAACTAATACACTTGTGACAAATTTACCCCAAAATATTTTTTTCACCAAAAAAACCTTAAACTGGCACACTTGTGACAATTTTATCCTGTACTATTTTTTTGACTATCAAAAATCCCACACCGGTATACCTGTGACAATTTTAACCCTGAAATAATTTTTTGGCTATAAAAAACCCCCAAACTGGTACACTTGTGACAAATTTACACTCTGTTAATTTTGTTTAAATTTTACTGTCAAATTGCGAAGTTTAATGACACTTGGTAATTGACATGTGTACCGATTTTGAGTTTTACTCCTTTGTTTGTCACAAGTTTACCAATTTATGATTTTTTATGATATTAATATAATTTAACGGACACTAATAAAGGGTAAATTTGTTACAAATGTACCAGTTTAAGGTTTTTAGTGGTTAAAAAATTAATTCGGGAGTAAAATTGTCATAGATGTACCGGTGTAGGGTTTTTGGTGGTCAAAAAAATAGTTTGGGGTAAAATTATCACAAGTATACCAGTTTGGGCTTTTTGGAGGTCAAAAAAATAGTTCGGGGTAAATTTATCACGGGTATACCAGTTTGGGGTTTTTTGTGGTAAAAAAAAAGTTCAAGGTAAAATTGTCACAGATGTACTAGTTTAGGGCTTTTTGTGATATTAACCCTTATAATTTTGACAAAAGAGTAATTGTAATATTTTAGAATATTAAAAGTGAGACTAATGATATCCCTGACTTAAATATATGGATATCATAATAACAAGCAAAACCCCGTCTAGATGGTCATCGCATGGGATGCATCCCATGGCAACAATATGTGAAGAAATAAATCGCATGGAAAGTCATTGACAATACAAATTATGCAATACATGTGATTGACCGGCTATACTAGATCAGTCACCTAATCGACAGATAAAACACTTTGCTATGGTAAGACCTAGGGTAAATATTATCAAAACTCCCAAATTGGTACCCTGTGAAAACATATGCCCTAAATTATTTTTCCCTCATAATGCAATGCTTGTATCACGCCCTGAACCCCATCGAGCACGCGACACACTTCTCTGGTCGAATAATGTGACGCCCCAGGGTATCGCCGACCTAAATAGACTTATCGGAGATTTACATCAATTAGCGAAAGTCACAATTACCCGGACAATAACGACTAGGGTAAAAAGGGGAGATTAAACACATCCATTATCGATTCAAACTTATACAATGTCCACTATTTACAAAACCACAATATATACAAGCACATCGAACTTCTACACTATATACCACCGATATCAAAAAGATCGATAGCCTGGGTATACCCTATCTCCAAAAATGGGACATGACAAAAGGTTTATCTAACCCCTAAACTAGCCCCTACGCCCACGAAACGGCATTCACTTTGAGTCCGACTCCTCAGCACTCAAGTCTAAATCCCCCTAAATTGTCTGCTCCTCTGAGGACTCCGGCTTAGTCTCAATCTCAATCGGGTTGTTTATATCACTCGACTCTACTGGAACCTCGACCGACTCCTCCTCAACTGGTTCCTTATCTGACTTGTCCTCTGGCACAAACTCGGGATCGTACATTGGCTCATACTCTAACGCGTACTCGGGTGCGTCCTCCGATTCTTCTTTAGGCTCATCTTCTAAGGCCTTTTCAGGTTCTGCCTCAGGTTCTTCTTCTTATGGTTCCTCATTTGGTATCATCTCAAGATCTACGTCCATCAGATCATACCCCGCCTGGGATTCTTCCGGCTCCGGGTCATGCTCAGCCCCCGAGAGCTCAGGTGCTGCAGGCACTTGTTGAAGTCCGGACTGTGCCAAGCTAGTCTCTAGGCTTGTCATCTCGTCGTCGGGAGGGGGTATGGCTGATGGGTCCCAATCCCCAACTCAATTGAAGGGGACATCGAAGCCACGGAAGGGGCCAAACTCATTCACCTCATCTCTGAACATCTAGGGAATGTACATGTGGGCTTACCAGAGGGGTAGTCCTATATCTACCCAAACTACCGTAGTATGCTTAACCCATGTCATGTTGTCATCTATAAGGTATTCTACAACGTCGTGGTCGGTGTGTATAGGAATCCCAAACGCTGTGGCGGCGGTGGCGGAAGATTCATGGCTCAGGCCGAGGTTCTGAAATTATTGGTTGAAACAACCATGAGATCACATCTCAATAAACACACACCCTAAACCCCACCTAGGCTATCACATACCTCAAGACAATCACAAACACAACCACACTCAGCCATCACATAGTAGGCACACAATTTGTACTTACCTAGGCCTTTTCTGTATACAACCTGCACGTTAGCTACAATAGTACAATTTCTAACCACATGCACATTCTAATTACATTTCACGCATTCGTTCCTGCCTCATCACATTCTTTTCATCCAACTCGCCAGTGACCCACGTAATGGTATCGCCTTAGGTTCACTGCGACCATCTCATATTTTCTACTCAACTCGCCAGTGACCCACGTAATAGTACCGCCTCAGGTGCACTGTGACTATCTCATTTTTCTACTCGACTCGCTAGTGACCCGCGTAATAGTACCGCCTCAGGTGCACTGCGACTAACTCATAATAACAACACTTCGGGGCCCGAGTAATGATACCGCCTCAAGCTGTGTATCTTATCCGCGTAATGGTACCGCCTCAGGCTGTGTATCTTATCCGCGTAATGGTACTGCCTCAAGCTCAATACCAATCACCTACAACACAACCCACGTAATGGTACCACTTCAAGTTGGCCGTCCTCCGGTAATACCGGGCATCGTCCCGCATAGTCGTATCGCCTCAGGACGGATCAATTCCCCGCGTAATGGTACTACCTCAGGGATTTCCGTGACCACACATACCGCACTACATACAATTTCTCACTCGTTCACTTGCTTAACACCCACATGTCAATATATTGGCCAATCACACTTGGCCCGTGCACGCATCAAACCACACACATTTCTCAAGCTTAATAAGTACCCAACACGGTCAATTGACAACCAAATTCAATTCAACCCAAGCGTGCACATAACAACTCACATTTTAATTAATCAAATCACGATTCAACAAACACACAAAGCCACTAACGGGCCCACAATCATGGCATAAAATTTAACATTTCCAAATCCATTTCCCGCCCTAATTACCACCACAATTTAGCCACACACACACGGCTCGCCAGCCAGACACCATTTAATTCCCAAATCAAGTCGTATGCTCATCAATACGAGCCACAATTTCCAGCATCTAATTCCACATCAAATCAGTCCCGAACATTACAAATTCACCCACAATTCAGTCAATTCAAGTCCCCAAATCAGTCCACAACATAATCGCCAAACGGTCATCAATTAACTTCTAAACCGGCACAAATTAACCCGATTTAACCCCTAATCGCGTTTATCGATACCCGACATCCTAAATAAGGTGTAGGGGCCGACTTACACGAACTCTAGGCTAGCTCGGCTAGAGTGGAAAGGGGGTGATAGGCCAACGGCCTCACGGCGGCGTGTGGCAGCGGTGAGCGGCTCGGCGGTGGTGATGGCGAGCGGCTTGGGCGGACAACGAATGAATTGGACAATATGAAGATGATGTTGATGGTGGTTCGGTGAGGTAGAATAGGGGAGAGAGAGGGACAGTGGGGTGAGCGGCTGGGCTAGGCGAGCAAATGTTTCGGCGTGTGGCTGATCCAGCTGGACGGGTGGACAGCAGCGGCGACCGACCTTGGCAAACGGCGACGATCGCAATGAGGGGAGGGGGTGGCTGGTTCAGTCGGGAGGAGGGGTAGAGTGTCACGCCCCGAACCCTATCAAGCACGCGACACCATTCTCTAGTTGATTAATGCGACATCCCAAGGTATCGCTGACCTCAGTCATAATTTTCAGAGCTATTAAAACGATCAGCGGAAATTACAAAACCCGGACAATTAAAACTGGGGTAATCAGGGAGAATAAACATATTCATTTTTCATCCAAACTTATACAATATTCATAGTTTACAAACTACCGTATAAACATGCACACCGAACTTCCATACTATAAACCATCAATAGTAAAAATGATCGATAACCTTGGTATCCTATTCTCAAAAATGGCACACTCCAAAAAGCCTAATCCCAACCCCTACTCTAGCCTCTACGCCTCTACTTAGCATTCACTCTGAGTCTGACTCTTCGTCCTTTGAATCTGAGTCCCCCCGGACGATCTGCTCCTCCGAAGTCTCCGGCTCGGCTTCAATCTCGATCAGGTAGTTTATATCACCCAACTCAGCTGGAACCTCGTCCCGTTCTTCCTCGACTGACTCCTCAAAGAACTCGTCCTCTAGCACAAAATTAGGGTCTATCCATTGTTCATATGGGGGAATATATTCTGATTCTTCTTCAGGCTCAGCGGGCTTAGCAGGCTCATCCTTAGGTTCCGCCTCAGGTTCTTCTTCCTCTGGTTCTTTCTCAAGGATCGCCTCAAGATCCACGTCCATTGGATCATACCCCTCCTGTGATTCATCAGGCTATAGATCATGCTCGGCCTCCGAGAGCTCAGGTGCTGTAGGCGCTTGTTGTAGCCCTGACTACGCCAAAGTAATCTCCACACTAGTCAACTTGCCATCAAGAGAAGGTATGGCAGACGGGACCCAATGCCTGACTCTATTGAAGGGGACATCAAATCTACGAACGGGACCGAACTCATCCACCTCGTCTCTAAAGAACCAGGTGGTGTACGTATGGGACTACCAGAGGGATAACGCTATATGTACCTAAACTATCGTCGTATGCTTAACTCAAGCCATATTATCGTCCATCGAGTACTCTACAACACTGTGGTCGGTGTGCATTAGAACTCCAAAATGCTCAGGTGGCGGCGATGGCGGATTCATTGCTCAGATTAGGGTTCTGAAAATTTTTGGTTAAAACAACCATGAGATTACATCTCTATAAGTACACCCTTAAACCCCACCTAGGCTATCACGTACCTCCAGACAATCACAACAACAATTACACTCAACTATTACACCGCAGGCACACAAGCAATACTTACCTGGACCTTTCCAGTGTGCAACCTGCACGTTAGTCATAATAGTATTATCCTACTCACATTCATGTTCTAATTATAATTCATGCATTTGTTTTGATCTCATCACATCTTTTCCACCTCACTCGCTAGTGACTCGCGTAATGGTACTGCCTCAGGCCATGTATATTGCCCGTGTAGTGATACCACCTCAGGCTCAACACCTACCACCTACAACACAACCCGCGTAATGGTACCGCCTCAGGTTGGTCGTCCTCCAGTAATACTGGACATCGTCCCGCGTAGTTGTATCGCCTCAGGACGGAAATATCCTCGTGTAGTGGTACCGCTTCAGGTATTTCCACGATCACACATGCCACACTACACAATCTCTTGCTCATTCACATGCTCAACACTCACTTGCCAATAAATTGGCCAATCACACGTGGCCCGTGCACTTATCAATTCGCACACATTTCTCATGCTCACTAAGTATTCAACATGGCCAATTGACAATTAATTCAATTTGGCTCGAGCGTGCACATAACAAAGCATATTTCAATCAATCAATTGTACATTAATACACCCAATTATAACATCACAATTCAGCCATAGTTCGAACTCACAACCAACATACAAATTGTCATTTTATATCAAAACCACAGCAAATTAGTTCCGGCTCTTCACGACATTTTTCACAATTAGTCACCGGATCTAAATACCTAATTTACATACCGAACCGCATTTTCCAGCATTTAAACCAGCAATTTCCAGCATATACTCAACCTCTAAATTTCCATCGAAATCTCCTAAATCCATTCCTTAGGCCTGCTAGTCAATTCCGCCCCAAAAACTATACTAATCCGCGTCTAGTTTAAACTCGATTTCACTCCTAATTTTTTCCGTCAATACTCGACGTCCTAAATAAGGTTTAGGGCGCGACTTACCAAACTCTAGATTAACTCGGCTAGAGCGGAAAGCGGCGGCTGCTGGTCGGTAGTCAAGCGGCGGCGACGACGGTCTGTGCGGTGATCGGCAAAACGGCGACGGTGGCGGTGGCTTGAACCGGCTTGGCTTGTCCACAGCCAAGAGAGGGAAAGAGAGAGGACCGAAAGGGAGAGGGGGACAACGGTGGTATAGCATGAGGGTGGTGGCCGGTGGCGGCACGGCGGACAGGCGGTGATCGGCGGCAGCGGTGAGCGGCCAAGGGAGAGAGAGAGCTCATGGTGAGGGAGGGGAGAGAGAGATGGAGCTGAGAGATGAGAGAGAGAGAGAATGAGGAGAGAGAGATGATCTTGGTCTAAATAGTCAAACCAATAATTTAGGGGCCAAAATGACCATCTTGCCCTTGTCTCACAAATCAAATCGACAGTCGAGATTCGATTTTATCTTGAGATCGATGGTCGAGATCGAATCTTTCCCAAAAAAATCCAAGGGTAAGTTGGGAATTTCATAAAATTCTAAGGGCAAAATTGTCCAACTCAAAAAATTAGGGCAAAATGACCAAGATACCATTCCCCTTTAATACTTGCCCTTCGTAACCCTCCAAGGCTAAAATGGTTACTTTTCCATTTTCTTGTCGAAATTGAACTTTTCTGAAGGATTCGGAAAAATCCAAAACTATACATTCCAACCACAACATTGTCCTAACGTCCCGTTGTGACTTTCGAATTTTCTGATATCCAATTTGGGCTCTAATTAATAATTGAATCTTATTTAACGTAACTCGAGTGTTTCTCAAACTAACGGGCGGCTTTTGGAGAAATTCGCATCTGTGACCTGTGACTGATAATAAATCGAGTCACGTGCAAGTTCATTCAGTTCGTGACGACTTCGGTTGTCATGTAATTGTGAGGTTCTATCGCTAGATTCGAGGGGCACGATCGTTTGGTATAAGTTTAGGATCATTCGTCAATTCATTTCGTGGTTCAGCGGAATCACCCGCGATCCATTACTATAACAGTGGCGAACTGACCCTTGGCTATCCTTGGATCAGCCTACAGTAGTTCAAAATGTCACCTCGACGATTTTATAATCGAAAATCAATTTACGATCGAATTTTCTTTAGTCGCACGAATTTAAATCCCTAATTAGCATTTCCCCTATGGTTAGAATCCCAAGAATGATCAGTTTCGGGCGAAAAACTATGAGTATGTTCATAAAACCAAGCATTTCATAAATCCCAAATGGGCAAATTTCAAGATGTCACAGAGAGAGAGTGAGCCGAGAGTGGGAGGGAGAGAGTGAGAAGGAATTTGGACTAAATAGTCCAAAGCCAATAATCGAAATGTCAAAAGACCATCATGCCCCTCTCTCATAATCGAAATCAACGGCCTAGATTTGATCTTATTTTGAGATCAACGGTTCGGATCGAATCTTTTCCAAAATATCCAAGGGTAATTTAAGGATTTCGCAAAAAGTCCAAGGGAAAAATTGTCCAAAAATCCCTATTTCTAAGGCTAGGGCGAAATGACCAAAATGCCCTTCTCCAAATACACTTGGCCTTAACAAACCTCTGAGGGTAAAATGATCATTTTCCATTTTTTGCTAAAATTCAATTTTTCTAAAGGATTCGGGCAAATTCGAGACTACTCGAACAAATGACAACATCGTTCAAATGATCTGTCGTGACTTTCTAAATTTCCAATGCCCAACTTGGTCTCTAATTAATGACTAAGTTCCAAATAGCGTAACTTGCACATATCTCATACTAACGGGTGGCTTTTTGGGAAATTCACATTATTGACCCATGGCCGATACTAAATCAAGCTACGTTCAAGTCTACTCGGATCGTGACGACTTCAATTGTCACTTAATCGCGAGGATCAATCGCTAGATCCGACGGGCATGATCGTTTGGTATAGGTTTGGGGTCATTCATCAATTCATTTTGTGGTCAAGCGGAACCACCCGCAATCCACTAATATGACAATGGCGAACTGATCCCTAGCTATCATTGGATCGGCCTACATTAACTCAAAATGTCACCTCGATAATTTTCATGGTCGAAAGTCGATTCACGTTTGAGTTCTTTGATCGCGCGAATTTAAATCCCTAATTAGCCTTTCCCTAACGGTTAATATTCCCGAAGTAATCAATTCTGAGCGAGATCTAACTACAAACACGTCCATAAACTATTCATTTCATAAATCCCAAGTGGGTCGAATTTCAGAATGTCACAGCTTGTACTTTTCTTATCTTTATGGAAACCTCTCTTCGATACACCCATTCAAGGCAGATAAGAGTACTATAGGATGCACTTATTCAGACATCTACGAAGGATAAGAGTACTGTCTAGGCAGCCACTTAGAACCAACCCAAGCCAAGGATACAAGATATTGATATTCAACCTCTTGCTTATGTTTTGCCTGTGTTTTTAGATGAGACAAATCCACATCCATCCATCACAAAGATTTCCTTTTGGGACTCAAAACTATGAGATAACGCGAAGTTGCATATGAGCAATCGACTAGTCATTAGCCAACATAATTTAAATGTCCCATCCGAATTTCTTTATCCATGCTAATAAATTTCGATAAATGTTAACCAGTCTTAAAAAACAGTAGGTAAATAAAATGATCAGTAACTTCTTTTATGGTAACTTGTTCATAAGTTACCAACCTTTTTTTTTATGAAATTAACGACTTTTTGGATAGTTTGTAAATTGGCAATTTTTACATACTAACTTACCAACTTTTATTTGCACAATTTACCATCTTTTCGAACTTATTAACTCTTAGATGAAATTACCAATCTAAATTAGAGTAACTTATCAATTTTTGTCATATTAAATTACCAACTAGTTTTGGGTTGCAAAATTTCATTCAAGTTACTTATAGTAATTGTTTTTCTCAAATTTTATATTTTTAACTAACACACCAATTTTCATTAGGCTTGATTAGTAACGTTTTTCACTTAAAAGCGTAACACTCATCACTAATTTTTCTCCTAATAAATTACCACATAGTTTTAGGTTAACAACTCTCATTTGAATTTATGACCAAGATTTATTTATTTATTTAAACTTCCTAACTTTTAATACTTTTTATAAAAATTTATTTGCATTTCTTAGCAACACCAGACAGCAAATTATTAGTCGAGGTTGATTTTCACCTTACATCAATCAGAGGCAAGTCTCAGCCAATTCTCATGTAGGGGTGCACATGTAAAAGAGTATCTCTTTGTTGATTGCACTGCACATGTATATACCACTAGTCGCCTTGAGGCTACTCAGGCGAAAACATGAAATATAGAGGTATCAATTTATATTGCCAAGAACTCCAAAACTTCATGTAATTGTGAGCAAAAACACTCGATTTTCATCGGCCTTCCCATTCATGCAAATACATACATTAAGTGCACAAGGCAATGGTACAATCTGTAGAGGGCTAACAAGAGAATAAATATTTATGAAAGCAATGAAATACACCATTCATCACTTGACAAAGTAATGGGTAAATCAATCAAGATCAATATGAAGATTTTATACATCTGATAGAAAAATGCAAAGAAAAGTTTCAGCCACATTATGCATATTTGGCCAACTTTGTAATCCATGGATCACTAAGACATCAATAATGAAGAGAATAGAGCATCTTAGCCGAAAAAGCAACTATCGCGCTAATCCTGGTAAAGAAAATCAAACTGTCTGCAAAGTTACCGAGATTAGTCTTCTGAAGATCTCTGACCTTGACCGAAATTAAGAATCTTTATCCATCCATGAATACCAGCCCAATCGGCAGATTAATTACTAACTATGGATATCAGATGGCTATTTGAACAGCCATTCGAAAGAATACTTGCTTGGTCCGAAATGATACCATCTCGGTGCTTTCCTCCTCCTCCTCCTCCTTCTCCTCCTCAATTAACAAACTACATGTCAATCTATCCGATCTTACCGGCAGCAATCCTCCAAAAGCATGAAAAACGATGACTAAATTCATTGTAATTGCTTTCCCTCGAGTCTGTGATTGTATACCACATTCGCTTTCATCCCCTTCATCGCAACATTGATCCTGCCGTCCTTCTTGACGTCTAATTCTTTTCCATCAGTTATTTGGCAGTTTTCTGGGAGTTCTTTTTCCTTCGACTTTCCAGTATCAGCAAACAAGTGCTCCTTGATGTATAAGCAGTGCCTTGCATTTCTCCTCCCCGAACTGGTGTTACCACTTGAAGAAGTTCCAAAGGTGTGGATGCAGGATCAAGCTCCCGGCATCCCATAGGAGCATTTGCACCTTCCTGACCTGTAAGCAAGTGTGCGGGGACCAGATGAGAGAATACAAGCATTTCCTCTCTTGAAATTGTCCCTAATTTACTTGGATCCGGATGCTTTGAAACCTAGTCTAGAACCGACAAATTTTGATGAGTGGAGCAACGGTTTACCATGGCCTTCGCTGCAATCTTCAATCGATTCAACCATATCGTAGCTGTGTATTACCTCATTCGAAGTTAACTTGTTCCTATCAGAAGACCAGTTCAGATCAGGTACATCTTCGTTTTCATACAAAAGTCTCATTTGATCCTTTTTTTAGCTGTTGTGAGAGTCAGTGATGGTCGTCCTTGAGATTTTTAATGCATCGCCATGCTTCTCGAGTTTTAGCTTGGCTCCGTTGGGATTTTGCGAGGGTTAATGATTGCTCCTGTTTTATGTGACATGAAGATGTGAGTCGACTTAAATAGAAATGGAGAACAGAGCAGCAACAACAAGAGCAATGAAGCACAGATCAGATCGACTTTCGACTCCTTTTCACCCTCGGTTGTTGGAACATGACTGGCAGTGGTCAGAGGTGATGGCGATTGCACGGTGGTCGGAAGCAACGATGATCGGTTGTCATGGTGGTGGTCCTTCCTAGGTGGCCGGCGACAATATCAACATACTCCATCACTCCATTGTTGGAAGATAACATGGTTTGCTTGGTCTTCTTGTTTTGATAATTTTTTTGTAACTTTTTTATTCAATCCGGGTTTATCCCACTCCGTGTCCTGGATTTCTTATCCAACATTTTATCTTAGTTTATCTAGGATTATCCGGTCCGGAGGATGTAGCCAAACACTGGATATCCCGACTCAAACCCAAATTACCAAAGATTTCCCTCTCTGTAGATACCCATAGGCCTTGGATTCTAGTTCTCTCATCAGGTCCCTACTCACTTACTAACAGGTCAAGAAGGTGAAAATGCTCCTGTTAGATGCTGGGAGCTTGATCCCGCATCCACACCTTTGGAGCTTCTTCAAGTGGTAACACAAGTTCAGGGGGGAGAAACTTGTTCGAAGGGCACTGCTGATACAATTAATAAGCACTTGTTTGCTGATACTGGAAAGTTGGTGGAAAAAGAACTCGGAGAAAGTGGCGAAACAACTGATGTAAAAGAAATGGATGCCAAGATGGACAACGGGACCAAATGTTGCAATGTAGGGGACGAAAGCAGGTGTACTAACTCAAACTTAAAGGAAAGCAGTGATGACGAGAATATAGCCATTCTTTTGCATGCTTTTGGAGCACCGCACAACCGGTTAGATAGGATAGATTGACATGTTTATTGTGCATAGTTCACGTGGACCTATCTCGGGGCTTAATATCGAGGCATTGATACTATTCCCCAATAAGGCTGTGGTTATTTCTTTCCTCATATCTTGTTTTATTATTGCTTGGTCGTATTATTTGTTGTTTGAATGTCAATGCATAATAGCTTAGATTTCTACCACATTCGTTTTCATAAGAAAATAACAAAAACAAAAGTACCGTATTGCATGCTAAACCTTTTATGAAAGAGAAAAAAGGTAATGAATATAGTATAATCAAGTTTCCAAACCCACGAATTTCTAGTTCACAGAAGTAAGGCGGACACTCGCATCTTACTTGGCCCTTAACGGGGCCCATAATAGGTTAGTACTGATTCCTAAGTAAAATCAATTAGCAATTCATGAGAAAACCTTTTGTGATGAGTAGGGTATAGGAGCCTTTGCTCCACTATCAACCACTGGAATGGTATTATGCCTGCACGTATTAAGCGCAAGCACCACCATTTGGTAATCCGTCAAACTCCCTTGAGTTCACCTCGAGAGGGTTGCAAAAGCTCCTGCAGTCAACGACGATCGAGAAGGTCAAGCTGTACATTGCCGATCTCGTGATAATCAAGGTGTTGGCGAACACCAGCATTGATACCGTCACTAGATACTCACAATTATGATGGTCAACGACTCGTTCTTCTCCCTTCTTCCCCTCCCACCATCACCAACAACCTCCCGCCAGCCATTTTATGTACAAGGGCCAGTGACGACTAGACTGCTAGATCAGCATTTTCAGGCAGAATTAAATTTGAATGATCACATTTGAATTTTGAGCAAAAGGTTTAGGACTACAGTCATAAAAATTGAAATGTTGAGGACTCTATCAGCACCTACACAATATGTTTAGAACTAATTAGGTAATTTTCCCAAAATTTCATGCCACTTGAAGGTTCAATTACACAATATTTTTATGTGCTTAAGCAAAACAACAAATAGGGGATATATTCATATATAAATTGACTTGATCCTTTGGGAGCAAAGCAGAATATTAAAAGAAATCAAAAGAAAAGGCAACTATAAGAACAATCATTTGTATGTAATGGCCGTTGGCCTATAGTTCTTAAAGCATATGTAGTTGTACCCAACAAAAAAAGAAGAAGAAAGGAACAAAGAGATGGCCTCTCGTCCTATAACATAGAAAGAGATGGGAGTAAGATAGCAAATGGATCTATCTCTCTCTAAAGTTTATTCTACATGGTGGGATATTCATCTTGTCCGGCAGATAATAGTGAATATGTTCCTCCTTATCCAATCCTCAATATAGTTATTATAATATAATTATTATTGTTATTATTATTAATTTCAAGAATATAAGCATGACTCTTTTCTCGGAATCTAACTCTCTTCTTTTCCCTTCAGATTTGTACGGACAACGAGGGCTTTCGATTATATGGTAAGTTCTTCTTCTTCTTTTTGAGGTTTTGAATTATTTGTCGGGCTGTAGATGCGATAAACAAGATGTTGAATTGACTAGGGTTCTCTCATAGATGTAGTAGTTTTGCACTAACTTTTTCCAACCATGTTGTGGAGACCATCATTGTCACGCCTCGTACCCCACGAAGCGCGAGCATCCCACCTTTGGTCGTTTGACTGCGACGTCCCAAGAAGTGTCGCCAACCCACGTCCATACAGAGATCAAGCACAAACGGAAGTATTAAATAAACAAACCCAGACAATTACAATATGAGCCAAGGATAGCCATACATCAAACACCATCGTAGAAAATAATTACACATTTATATTACAATTAAAAACCATTTGTACAATATTTACAAGTACAAACAAAAAAACTACACACGATCAGTAGCCACTTGGTCAAAAAGTGGTAAGCAGCTAGGGAGTCAGGCTAAAACTTGGGAAGAGGACTACAGTCCAAAAAGTAGCGGCCTTCACTACTAGTTAAGGACACAGGACGACCCTAAGGCTCCCAATCAGGATCAAATGAGTCGGAATAATCCTCTGAAAACTCCTCGGAGGCGTCCTCACTAGACCTTGACTCCTCCGAATCCATCGCCTAGGCTTGCTCATCCTCGGACTCCGGCTCCAAGTCCGGGTCAAGGTAAAGCTCGAACCCCTCCTCATCTGATCCTAGCTTTGCCACCTCTCTGTCCTCCTTTACGTCCTGCTCCATGGCCTCGGGTTCATCCTCCTCCTCATCCATTGGCTTAGGGTCCTCCGCTAGCACCTCAGGCTCCTCATTCACCTCCTCCTCCTGCATCATTCACTCGGGTGTAACTTCAAGGTCGATCACCTCACCATCAGCTATAACTGGCTGCATCAACCCAACACTATCGACCGGGATATCAAAGGTCTTGAGGGGCTCTCCCACATTTCCATCGGCATCCCGGTGACACCATGCCACGTACTCCTACTTCTGGTAAAAATACTCGTCTATCTCCACATATACTACTGATCAATACCTCACAAAAGCTTCTCTATTACCTGAGGGGTAGGTACTGGTATACTGCCGGATCTGTATAGGGATCTCAAAAAGAGTCGGTGGTCTCTCCATCCTCACGGCTGGGGGTCTGAAAAGTTTCGGTTTACACAACCGTGAGATGAATCTCAGCGAGTTCAACCCCTAAACCTAGGTTAGGCTAACATGCAATCTCTTGACCAGAAACATATATTTAAAAATCATAACATAACAACAATCAAATAATTCTCTGACCCTGCAGATTAGACAGTTCAATATATAATAATCACAGCACATACGTGGCACGCATAGTCACACGTATGCCAAACCTATACTCATGCACCGAGTCTCACACACTTGCATGATAATTAATGCATGTTTATGCATGCAAATGTCGTCGACATGTCACGCGCATAACTCCGGCCCACTGGCCCACACTGGCACATTGGCAATTGCCCAATTTATTATTTTATTACGACTCGAGTCAACAATATTCATGGCCTAGTGCGTCTAGCCTGCTTCAAAGTGCATGAGGCACATCAACCGATCTGGTCCAGTGTCTCTAGCCTACTTCAAAGTGCATGAGGCGCAAAACTGATCTCTTTACGAACCAAAGCCTGCTTCAAAGTGCATGAGGATGGTCGTCTTCCGGACGTACCGGGCATCGTCCTGCTTCAAAGTGCATGAGGACGGTATCGACTCGAAGGTCACGACCCGAAGGTCCTTAGGTGATCACACAACTCATTATTATATGAACCCAGCATATAACGCTTCAGGGTATTTTAGGTAATCACATGTTCATGGCAGACACGCATTCTCACACAATTTTATCACATGCCTCACTCTTGGCATACACAATGCATGTCCATGTTATGCAATGCAATGCATCATGAGCACCAATATAATTCAAATACTTAGTATCACAACATGTGCTCAATTAGCCCAATTAATACCGTGTGGCCCAACGTGCGAATCACAAATCAAAATTAATTTCAAATCAATCATAGGCCAATCGCACTCCACATAATTCAGCCACACGACATGTGACATGGCAATACGAAATCAATCACAATTAAGCACAAATTACGTACAACCAGTCAACCTGGACATACCTGATAATTTTCCAATGGGCTTCTAAATTGGTCATTTAATCCAATTAATCTCCCCAAATAATTCTCATTAATCCATTAAATTTTCCCGATAATAATTTCTGCCAATCGGTCCTCAACCCAGTCTGAAATATATACTGATACTACCTAAGCCAGTCCAAAATACACCGATAATACCTAAACCAGTCCAAAAAAAATGCACTATCAGTCCTAATCTAGATTTAGGAATTTTACTCACTTAATCCAAGGTCACGACGACGAGGAACGGCAGCCGATCACTGGTGAACAGTGAAATCGGCGGCGGCGTTCCCGGCGACGGTGTACAGACCGTATGGACACCGTACAAACGGCGACGTACGGACGTTGGTGACGTCATAGTGGCAGCAGCTCGGCCGTTTGAGCTCCATGGCGGCGGCGATGAGGCTCTGACCCGGCGACGGTCCTATTCCGGGAGAGAAAAAGGGAGAGAAAGAGAGAGAAAGAGAGAGAAAGAGAAAGAAAGGGTCGGACAGGGGCAAGGCTGAGGCTGGGGGCTGTGGTGGTCGACGGCGGGGCACGGCGACCGGTGGCGGTGCTGCGGTGACCGGCGGCTTGCTCCGACAAGGCCAAACCAAGAGAGAAAATGAGAGAAAAATGAGAGAGGGAGTGTTCTACGGGAGAGAGAGGGCTGTTCTAGCCAGATGAGGGTGAGAGGAGAGAGAGAGAGTCTTATCTTGGTCAAACAATAAGTGCTAGTGTGCCAAGTGTCAAAGATCTAGTCTAAAATAACCGTTTTACCCCTCATCCAAGGGCTAATGTTGAATCTTATCCAATAATTCAAGGGCATTTTGGTCATTTGCTGTCATAATTAGGATAACTCCAATTTTAATTAATTTCCTTAATTATCCCCCAAAATTCGGAATCAAAAATAACCTAGGGGCAAAACCGTCATTTTTCCGGTCCCAGGGCCAAGTTCCATTTTTCGCTCGTACCAACCCTCCATGTGCGTGGCCAACATAATATGGCGTCGGAATCGCGAAAATAGCTTCATAAGCCCTCGAAAATCCACGTCAAAGTTTGAGGGGCAAAATCGTAAATTTTTCCAATTTTTGTCGAAAGTCCAATTTTTTGCCATAACGACTCTTGGTATGCGTGGCCACCCTAAAATGGATCGGTTTCGAAAAATAACCTCATTTGGCCTCGAAAAGTAATGCCGGTGTCTAGAGGGGCAAAATCGTAATTTTTCACCCCTGGACCGAAATTTCAATTTTTACTCATACTAACTCCAAATGTGTGTGATCAGCATAATATGACATTAGATTTCCAAAAATAGTCTCTTAAGCCTTCGAAAATCAACATCGAAATCCGGTCCCAATTCCGTGAACAAAACTCGCTAAACTTTCAATTTCAGGGTCTCTTACTAATAGACAGCTGTTTAAAAGTTACGCGTATCGACCTAGGGCTATCCGTATTGTAATGGTATCGATCATTGAGAGAATGAGAAATTATCACTAGTTCCAGAGGTCACGATAGTTCGGTTCAAGTTTAGGACTGGTTGGCCACGTGTACTTTCGGTCTTACAGAATCACCTGCATCCCTATTGTACATCGTTGGCCTTGGCCAAACCCAATCCATTACTCTTTCCTAAGATCGGATCACGTTGGCCCAAAATATTCCCTTAGTGTCTCTCGTGATCGGTGTCCGTTTCACGATAGGGTCTCTGGTCCACGTACCGTTTTCTAGTTAGCCATACCCCATTAATTAGTATCCCGAGAGTGATCAGCTCTGGGCGAGACTTACTAAAATGAAATGCGAAATAATATCAGTTTTATTGATCCCGGAATTACATTGAAATTTGGACTGTTACAATCATAAGTGCATAGCGTTAGTGCTTATTTCTGAATTTCCCCCACTTGATTTAACTTCCTCGGAGTCCTCTAATACTTCTTCTCATTTATAAAATACAAACTAGCCATTATGCGGAGTGTAAATAATTAAGCCATTCTCTTAACTAATCATCGGACCTATCTTATGCCTCGATACCACAGATAATCAATTGTCAGGTACAAAACTTATGCAGGTGCTTAACATGACTGACAATTTGTGTGGCGTATTATGACTGCGTTTGTAATTCGCGTTAATTTGTCTAGATCTAAAACATCTTTATTTTAATTCTACATGCCAAATGACTGGCTACGATGAAAACATTTAATGTCAATTATTGCCAATTTATAAATTAGACAGGATGTGTCATGTCATATTCGATTTTTGTCTTGGTAATTCATGTTTTATCTTGTATTTGTTTGTGGAGTAAAACGTGGCCATGTCCACTCTTGTTAGCACTTATAAGCACTGTGATTGGTAATGAATGCAAGGACATCGATACCGTTTTCTCATTCCTTTCAAATAAGTTGCATTGCTTCCTTTCAAATATGGGCCAAGCCCACATAAGGAGTATGTACTTGAAGAATCAAACAGGTTGGCGACCATTTTAGATGGGTGTCAACTTATGGATCGGTCTACTGTGTATCTCCAACCGATGTGAGTCTACAGATGTCATGAACGCAAAACTAAAGACTAACAAGGGGGCCAAGTGGGAATATGCTTATTGGGGAGCAAAAATTTGTGAACAGAATGGTTTAGATTACAAGAATATATGAGCTAGCTAGGAAGTGCCCCGATGAAATTAACATGGAAAAAGAGGATTTTATTCGATCATTTTCACCTAAAAGAACCCGTAATGAGAAGATGTACCAATCAGCTTTATCAAATTCCAATCCTTCTGGGGTGATGCCCTTGTCGGAATCCCCCATTTAGATTTCCAATTTTTTTGTTTTCCCTTTTGCGCAATCTTGATTTTGCAGAAGGCAAAGTGAGGAATATATCAGAAAGGAAAATCATGCGAACCCTCAAGCCATAAGATTGAACAATCAAAAGGGATTCTCGAAACTCATACAAGTATAAAAGACCACGTTCTCATATCTAAAATCATCGTCACCTGAAGTCCATTGGCACAACCCTTCTTCAAGTGGTTGCACTTCAAACTTCCTCTCTCCCTCTCTCTCTCTCACTCTCTTTCTCTTCCAATTTGTGATTTTTCTCAAGGTTAGTACGAGTCATATCGATAGTATTTTGTAGCTCATGATATATGAACATAGTTCCCTAAAAATTTCAAAAGTGACTATGTTCCCCCTCCCTTTCATTTTTTCTATAGCAAATGAGCAGGCCTGGAGATTGGAACTGCCGGTCATGCCACCACCTGAACTTCCAACGGCGAGACTTGTGCCAGAGATGCGGAGAACCACGCCCCAGCAGTTTAGGTGGAGGAAGGAGCAACTCGTCTTTCCGGTCTGGCGCTGCCGTGGATGTGAGGCTTGGTGATTGGTATTGCAGCTTCGGGGGCTGTGGAGCGCACAATTTTGCTAGCCGCTTGAGCTGCTTCAAGTGTGGCATGGCAAAGGATGAATCGCCAACCGGCGATGGGTATGATGGCGACATGCCTTGGATGCGAGGTTTTGGGTATGGCAGCGGTAGTAGCGCGAGTCGGCCCGGGTGGAAGCCTGGCGATTGGATATGTGGAAGGTACATTTTTCTTAGTTAAAAAGTAGTCAACTTGACATAATACCTAATTCGCATGCATGCCTTTCTACATGTATCTCTACACCCCAAAGGAACATGGCATCTATTAGTACAAATCTAAATTTATATAATAGATGAGATACTCTTATACGGTTAAACATTAGATGCACTCGCATGATATGTACAAGATAAATCTATATGCACACCTTTTTGTGGGAATATAATCAGTTTAGATAGTAACCGATCTTTCTCGTATCAATCTTTCTTTCTTTCTTTCTTTCTATACATTCCAATAGAATTTCGACATTTGCTGTCATTTTACGCCATAGAATGCCCTAAGAAGAAGAGAAAAGGACTTCGTTGATTTATTGAATTTTATAAGCCAAACTATGAAATGAGCAGGCCGGGGTGCAACGAGCACAACTTTGCGAGCAGGACAGAATGTTTCAGATGCAATGCACCAAGAGAATCTGGTGGAAAGTCTTGCTCTTCTTCGTAGCCTCATTCGACTTGATTAAGGTAATTACTAAGCAGAAGTGTCATGTACATGTGACCAAGTGTTTTTTGCTCTCTCTCTTTCTGACCTAACATGTTCCGGTCACTTAATTTCTCTATTATCGGTTAAATTCAGGAAAATCTCTTGAAGACTGCGATCGAGCCATGGCTAGTTTTTTGGCCCTTTAACTCCAAAATTTTTCGGTTCGCATAAGATGTTCGGAGAAATTATTGGAGATGATGACTGAAATGATAGGAGGACAAATAGTTGCTAGGGTGTTGGAGTTTGTTTAAGTTCCTGCTCATGCTTTGTTTATTGTGCCTTTGACATATTATAAAGCTCCTAATAAGCGACAGGATATAGTTTTTTTTTAGGGTCGAAGACAGGATATAGTTTACCAGCCTCTGTTTAACCAATGAAAGTGTGCCCATTGTTCTGGGCTTTGCCCCTTTCAATACCACCAAAAAAAAAAGTGCCCATTGTCGTACACAGACTTACATTTCCATGGAAGTGGTCCAAACTAAAATTCTTAATGCAGCTCTTCCTTGCGATGCACTGTTTTGAGGTGATTCATGAAAAATCATGAGACCGCGTTTCGAAGTTAAATCGAATCCACTAAGAAAATACGGTTGTTATGAGCTTAACAAATGGTCGAGATTCTCTTGATTTATATCGTGTTTTTGGTTTGAACTCTATACAAATTGGATCTCGGATTAGATCACACAAGAAAACCCTTCATGTTTGGGTCAAATTGGATATTAGTAAGGACCCGAATCGAACCGGTCTATTTACGCTCATACCTTATACCTTGAAAAGGATGTCACAAAATAACGTAAGTTTTTAATAACCGAAACCGCACCCATATGAATTGCATATGTTCCTTCCTTTCTAACAGTTGAAAACCCTAACTTGCCTTTTCCTATTTTTCCTTTGCAATAAATCATCACCACCACTAGAAATGTGTGGTCGTCGTCGGCCTTTGGGCACCGCAATTCCGAGCTAGAACTCTTTCGCCTGTCATCCACGTACGTGTTGAAAAGAAGATACACTCGCAGGTCTATTCAATATGTCAGTTTCACTCTTTAAAATTGAAAGAGTCTGAGTATATCCTAGTACAATATACATCTTTTAGTACTTGATCCATACCGATTAATGAAAGATCGACTCACGAATCACTTCACACTTCATGTTTATAATGCTTATCATACAAGCAAAGAATTGGATATCAACTTTAAAAAATATGGTTACATCCATCTATGATTTTTATAGAATGCACAGCATACATTCATTTGTTATCCAACTCATATTTATCAACATTGATTAGAGTAGCCATGATTTGAAAAATCGACCAATTATCCAAATAAACGGTGATTAATATGGATTAATTAGTAAATGAGCAATATAGGTTGTACATGTGAAATGATCCATCTAACTATATCCCAATCAGGTGGATCAGCCATATATTAACGTTGGGACGTCACAATTTATATATTTCTTCTACTCCAATTGTTGAGGCGTTGACACCGCCGTGTGTCCACTGCGCACGGAGTGTCCCCACATTGATACGTGGCGCGTCCATTGCGTACCGAGTGTCATCGATCTTTGTCCGCACTTTCAACCCGCTTTGACGTACACATTCAACATGTATATCAACTTTGACATGCATTTTTATGTGAATTACGCTTCTTGTGATATGCATTTTATAGTATGTTATATTTAGCCTTGGAATATTTTTACACATGTCTATTACTGAGAACTTGTAACAGCCCGAATTTCGATGTAATTCCGGAGATCAATAAAACTGATATTAATTCGTATTTCATTTTAGTAAGTCTTGCCCAAAACTGATCACTCTCGGGATACTAACCAATGGGGCATGGCTAACTAGAAAACGGTACGTGGACCGGGGATCCTATCGTGAAACGGACACCGATCACGAGAGAGGCTGAGGAAATATTTTGGGCCAACGTGGGCCAATCATAGGAAAGGGTAATGGATTGGGTTTGGCCAAGGCCAGCGATGTATAATAGGGACGCAGGTGATTCTGCAAGACCGAAAATACACGTAGCCAACCAGTCCTGAACCTGAACCTGAACCGAACGATCGTGACCTCTAGAACTAGTGATAATTCCTCATTCTCTCAATGATCGAGACCATTACGACACGGATAGCCCTAAGTCGATACGCGTAACTTCTAAACAGCCGCCCATTAGTGAAAGATCTTGAAATTGAAAGTTTAGCGAGTTTATTCACGAATTGGGCCCGGATTTCGATGTTGATTTTTTAAGGCCAAAAGGACCATTTTCACGATTCTGACGTCATATTACGCTGGCCACACACATTTGGAGTTAGTATGAGTGAAAATTGAAATTTCGGTCCGGGGGTGAAAAATTACGATTTTGCCCCTGTAGGTGCTGGTATTTAATTCTGAGACCGTTTGAGGTTATTTTTCGAGGCTGACGCCATGTTTGGGTGGCCAAGCATACCGGGAGTCGTTACGAACAAAAAGTGAAATTTCGACAAAAATTGAAAAAATATTATTATTTTATTCCCGAAACTTCGCAGTCGATTTTCGAGGGCTTAAAAAGTGAATTTCGCGATTCCGACACCATTTTAGGTTGGCCACGCATATATAGAACGCGTATGTGCAAAAATTGAAATTTCGGTTCGGGGTCGGAAAATTACGAAAATGTCCATAGGCCATTTTTAATTAATTTCGAAATTTGAATTTAATTTTGGGATTAACCAAGGTTAGTTAAGACTAAACCAAGTCTGGTCAACCATGGTTAAGAGCAAATGACCATTCTACCCTTGCTTCTATGGATTAGAACAAATATGGGCCTTTGGATTAGGGGCAAAAGTGTCTAAGGTTTTGGATTTTTGACACTTGGCACCCTAGTCTACAATGTTTGACCAGATATCTCTCTCTCTCACACACACTCACGTGCAGACCAGACCAGCTTCAGCAGATTTCCTTCTCATTTTCCCCTTCTTCCTCTTCCGTTTCTGTTCTGTTTTGTGCGTTTCTACCATTTCTGGTATTGTTCACGCCGAAACAGTACCAGCCGGAGCTGCCCCCACCAAGCTAGCACCACCAGCAACCATTTCCACCTCTGTGCAGCCACCATAGCCCCGGTTTTTGTCCAAAACAGCCTTGTTTCTCTCTTTTTCTCTTTCCCGGTCTGCAAACAGTAACGCCGGAGCTTCGCCGGAGCTCCGATCGCCGTTCCGTCAACACCCGGCCGTCCAGCACCTCCATACGTCGCCGTCCGTACGGCGGTACTATTCATCCTAGTATGTACGCCGTCGCCGCTCGGGAATTCCGCCGCCGGTTGCACTGTTCACCAGTGATCGGCCGCCATTCCCCGTCGTCGTGACCTTGGATTAGGTGAGTATATTTCCTAAACCCGGATTAGGACTGATTGTGCATTTTTCTGGACTGGCCTAGGTATTATCAGTGTAGTCTGGACTGGTTTAGGTAGTATCGGTATAAAATTCGGACTGGATTGAGGACAAATAGGTGGAATAAATTC
Organism: Syzygium syzygioides; assembly: GCA_031216285.1. Classification (NCBI taxonomy): domain Eukaryota; kingdom Viridiplantae; phylum Streptophyta; class Magnoliopsida; order Myrtales; family Myrtaceae; genus Syzygium; species Syzygium syzygioides. Next base: position 15,472,123 of record CM062244.1, on the reverse strand, counting down.
AAGAAAAATTAGTGGGATTATTAGAACTAATTATTGGGCTAATTCGGATTAGTTGGTGATTATGTGATTGGACTGCCGGGTGTGCCCGGACTGAATGACTAGTTGATTTCTGTACCCAATTGTTGGAAGATTTGAATAATGCCATGTCGCGTGACTGCGTGGCCGACTCGTGCGGAGTGTGATTGACCATTCGATGGCTTGATTGGATTATTGAATATTATTGAATTATCCATTGTGAAATTGGATCGCACGGTATTAATTGGCCAATGAACGTTTGTTGCGACATGAAATTAACTGAATGCTTGAATTGTGCTAATGCTCATGTTGCATTGTGTTGCATTTCATGGCACGCATAGTGAATGCCGGGAATGAGGCGTGTGATGAATTGTGCGAGAATGCATACCTGCCATGAGCATGTGATCACCTAAATGTCCTTATGCGTGTTACGCGGTGTTCAGATAATAATTGGTTGTATATTCGTGTGATCACATTTCGCCCTAATGCGTGTTACGCGGGGTGTGCCGTCCTGATGTGTGTTACGCGGGACAATACCCGGTACGTCCAGAAGACGACCAACCTGATGCGTTTTACGCGGGCTCTGGTTCGTGAGGAGATCGGTGTTGCGCCTGATGCGTTTTGACGCGGGCTAGAGACACTGGGCCAGTTGATACGTTTTAACGTGGGCCACGAAGTGTTGTGATTAAAGAAAGAGACCTGATGCGTTTTACGCGGGTCATATTAAATGATAAATTGAGAAAGTCCCAGTGTGCCAGTGTGGGCTAGTGAGCCGAGATATGAATGTGGACATTTGCATGCATAAGATTGCGTGGGCCAGAATGCGAGCATGCGGGACTCGGTGAATTACACGCGATATTATCACTATTGAGCATGAGCATGCGTTTGACGTACGCGTGAATCGAGTGCTTGGGTATATGATTTGATTATATGATTATTGTGAATAACCTGCAGGGTCAGCCAGCTAAGTGATCTGGGCTAGGGGGCCTAGATCGGAGTTTATTTATGAGTTGGATTGCAGTGTTGTTTTGTGCTGTCAGTCAGGAGATTGCATATTAGCCTAACCTAAGTTTAGGGGGTTATACTCGCTGAGATTCGTTTCATGGTTGTAATAACACACATTTTCAGACTCCCAGCAGTAGGATGCCGAGGTCACCACCTCTTTTTGGAATATCGTATTTATCCACCGATCGTCGAGCATGCACCCCTGTGGAAACGGAGCAGAACGGAGAAGTGACTGTTTGGTTATTCCCAACTGTTGGTGTTTCCTTTTTGGTTGTAGTGAACATTGTAAAAAGGTTTTCATTAGTAACACCAGTGTATATATTTTCTGAGGTGCTTGACTGCTATTTGGTTGTTCTACCTTGGTTTCATGTGTTATATTGTACAGGTGTATATATTTAATTGTATACGTTACTTCCACATGTGTTTGATCTCTGATTGGGCGTTGGGTCGGCAATGCTTCCTGGGAGCGTTGCACCATAGTCAACCATGACGGGATGTTGCGTTCCAGTGGGGTACGGGGCGTGACAAAACTGCTATATATGAACATAAAAACTTCAAAAAACTAATAAAACCTTATATATTGAAGAGTCAAATAAAAGTTTGGTCTTCTAAGTTTCAATATTTGTGCAATTTGATCCACCAATTTTTATTTTGTTCACATAAACATTCTAACTTTTGAATTAGGGCCCTTTGGTCCTCCAAGTTTTATTTTGTGCAATCAAGTACTCTAACTTTCATGAATTGTGCAATCAATCAACCACTTTAACTAAACAGTCAAAGTAAGAAACCGAACAATCGCTTTGTAGTGTAAGTTGCCATATAATAAAGTGAGGGCATGGTTGTTGTTTATTAATTTTTAGGGATAATGACACAATCTCTTAACTTTGGCCTAATGTGCAATTTGGTCTCTAAACTTTTAATTTGTTCAACGTAGTCCCCGAACTTTAGCCTAATGTTCAATGTGGTGCCTGAATATTTAATTTGTTCAATTTGGTCCTTAAACTTTTGGTATATGTTCAATTTAGTCTCCGAACTATATAAAAATGTTCAATATATTTTAATGATGAGCGACATATGGTTTATTTGCTCCAGAGTTCTTCTCAAGTAAGAAAGTTAATGGTTTGCTTGCAAGTTTCTTTTGGCTAAGTTAGGTTTGTAAGTTGCAGCACGTTTCTAATTTTAGTTGATGGTTTTGAATTTATGGAGCTATAGTTTGGACATATGGTGTTTAATCAAAATGGTTGCCAGTCAAAATATGTATGAAACTCCTTAAAATCGAGTTAGCTTGTCTCCAATCGAAACATGCATGCTTCTTGTGTAGGGTTTGGTTCATTAATCATGTCCGAAACGAAAGAATTCTAAACTTCACTAAGCAAACAACAATGAAAAATGGCGAGATTATTTAACTTCGCTAGAGTTTTGTGTCATGTTTACATGTTTTTGTCCAGACTCTTATTCACGTAGTTCCATTACCGGTAGAAACAGTTCAAAAGCCACGGAAATTGTTCGAAAATTCTGACCTCTATAGATGAGAGAAAGCCTTCTGCGAACTTTGGATCACAACTCTTTCTCTTGACCGGATTGAAGCGCCACGAACTTTGGATCATTGTCAGAAGATGCAGCACTTGTAATAAATGGAGTAAATGGAGCAAGTAGTGAGCACGTCTGATGCAGGCCAGATTGTTAATGCCGCCCGCATTGAAGACGAGCTCACTCGACCAAGAAGATCAGCCCGCATCCGAGCTCGACCAGTCGAGGAGATATCGAAGGGACGCAATTCGAAAACCAAGAGTCTCATCCGCAATTCCATGCCACAATAAAGTCGTTGTCTTTCCCTATACATTGGAAGCCTAAAAGATACTTTGGGATGATCAAGAAAATATTGGACATTTATCTAGTTTCTAGTTTATAAGTTCTTTAATGTTTTATGCTTTCTAGGGTCTTTAATGCTCTTTAGTCTCTTCATTTGCTTGAGTCTTTTCATTTGTTTTTCTTTGGCTATAAAAGTCCATCTACTTTATGTATTCGAGAGACGAATTTGATTACTGAAAATTTTACATCAAGCAATTATCTTGAACCTTGAAGAGTTTATATCCCTGAAAACCTAGAAGAGTTTTCACTCCGTCCTTGAAGAGTCGGACGTTTTCAAATCTGCATCCTTGAAGAGTTGCAATCATCGATCTAAAACAATCTGTGCCCTATCCACTTCCTTGGAGACCTGGAAGAGCAACCAACGAAGTTCTATCTTTTCCTCGGTTCTGTCCCTTTACATCCGTCCACTTCCACCCTGATTTCGTCCTTCCTACAGTACTTATTTGAGAAAACTCAAAATAGAGAAATTGTTAATCCAGAAGTCTTTGTTCATTTGGCTTTGGAATCAGGTCATTCTGATCTGTATCGGCGAAGTTACATCCATTTTCCCAAGCTTGCGCAGGACTGTAATTACTGTTCGTCCTGTTCCACGTGTGCAAGTCACTCTCCCGATCCTAACATTCGAGTAGCGTAGCCTACACTAGGCTGCATCAATGTCAGAGTACTTTTGCCATCCATTCAAGACCAAAAAAAATATGGGAGTGTAAAACAGACCGCCCAAATCAGAATTTGCCTGGACCAACCGATTTGATCCGGTTCTTGGTTCCTAAAAGTGGAAGTGGTGTTCCAGTAGTTCAGTGACCAACCAGACTGGACCGACTACATATATATTTTTTTAGTTTATTGTTTATAAAAAAAATTGGTAAAATGTAAATTAAATCCTAAGTGAACTATGTTTTTTAGCTCGTCTTTTTAATTTGAGAATCATTACTGATATTTGATCATTCATGGTTGCAAAAGTTAGGGTCCTTTTACTAAAATCTTTTTCTTAAAAAGTAGTGGGGAATACCAAGAAACGGCATCATGTAGTAAGGAAAAAAAAAGTGACCGGTTCCTGGTTCTAAGATCAATCGGTCCTATCCCCAGTCCAACTCCCAATTCCATCTTAGAGCTAGACCGGATCAGGAACCAATCGTCCAAAAAAAAGTCCTGTAAAGAAATTCAAATTGCTCTGGACACCACCGATGTGCCACTAACAAAATCATGACAAGATTTTTACTAAAAGAAGGGGCACTGACTCATGGCTTCCGTCCAGCAATAATCATGATGATGAGCATGCGAGAATATTCGACCCTTGGAGCATTAACTCCGCGCCCAAAAGTCGGCCAAGAGTGCGCTCATACATTCCTTGCTTAAAAGCAATTCTTAAGGAAATTCCTTATACAATTCTACTGATTCTGGAATAAAATCTGACATCAGCACCAGTCAACGTATGCTGTCTGATTGATTAGGATAACGCAAAGTGTAAAGATTATTAACCTCCAGTAAATCGTAGCCCTTCCACCTTAGATCTATAAGATATTATACCATCAACATATCCTTACCATATACGTACTTTCCATATCCATTTCTGTATACAAATAGCGAGTGCTCCATGCGGCCACAGGTCAGAGCTTTAAGACCATCCCTCTGCCATTTTCCCGAAGGTCCATCTCTTGGGTAGTCCGTTGAACACCACTGCTTGCTTGAGCCTGGTTGGTTGTAGGCCATATTATACTCGCTATTGGATGGCTTGTTCTTGGCTTTCTGGGGCCATCATCCTAAATTTCTTCAAATCCTCCTGGTATAGGCTGGGATCATAGTCTGAGCTTCCAGAAGGACTATATGATCTGCTATGTCCTGGCATGGTTCCTTCATTCAAATTGCTCAGAGAAAGGTTTCCTTCCAATGCTTGAACTACTTGATTACACGAAGCTCATATCTTATTCCACACTTGTAGACCCATTCTCATTTTGAAACAAAGCCTTTTCAGATAGGCATGCGCCTGTGTCATTGGTGGACGGTGTCCTGCAGGATGTTGAACATGAGCAGCAGCACAAGCAATCATCTGAATCATTTCCTCCGTATCACAGCCTTTATGCAGTTTTGGATCAACAATGGCATCAAATTTGCCATCTTCTAGTGCTTGTACATATATTCTTGCCACAAATGTGACATCTTGATGTGTATATATTATTGACCTATCTTTTTCTCATGTTTCCATCTATGGAAGGGGAAGGACACATTCTTGATGATGGAGTGCGATCAACGCCAATTGATAACATATCTTCTTTCGATTACCAAATCTTGAACATTTCCTTTTATGTGCAAAAACCTAATCCATACTTGCCAAAAGAAGAATCATTTCCTTGCTTGTGGTAACGGTGATCCGCAGCAGACTATAAATGTTGATCGCTACGATTTAGGTTTGAGATCTACCAAGGGATACGGTTTATGTGCGCATAAGGAAGAGCATTGTTTTGTTCGGTCTCTTCGACAATGGCAATGGTAAGTCCACAAATGCAGTCTTCTGATTAGTTGGTTTTGATGGTAAGTCCAAGATTTGGTACTAATAATGCTTATCATTAAAACCAAGAAAACTGCATTCGTGGACTTGTCATTGTCAAAGAGACAGGAGAATTTTTTTTTAAAACGAGACAAGACTCTTCCTTATGCACACATAAACTATATCCCCTGATACATCTTAAACCTAAATCTTAATTATTAGCATTAATAGTCTGTTGTGAATCACCCTTACCACAAGGAAGGAAACTATTCTTCTTTTAGCAATTATGGATTAGGTTTTTGCACGTAAAAGGAAATGTTCAAGATTTGGTAATTGAAAGGAGATATGTCATCAATTGGCACCAATTGCACTTCATCATCAATGATATATCTTTTCCCTTCCAAAGATGGAAACATGAGAAAAAAAAAGGTCAATAATAAATATACATCAAAATGTCACATTGGAGGACGACGATAATGACATGCCGCCATTGGAGGATGACTCGTAGACGCAAAGTTCCAGTTATTATTACCAGAACCCGGGAATAATATTATTCCCCCTAGGTCGACAATTTCATTCATCACTTCAGAGACAACGAGTTGGGCCCATCGGTGTACAGGCCGCCACCACCGCCACGAGCTTCTCATGATTATGGCCATAGCTCGGAAAATTATTTAATCTTGTCACCATACATGCTTCGTGTAACCTTTTACTTCTTTGTAATTTACATCCTCGAAATAACTTTTAGGATGAAATGAAAAGGCACTGTTTATTCATTTCTAATTTTTTTCGCATAATTAAAGAAGACAAACAAAGATTGAAAAGAGAGGATAAAAAGTAGTCTAGTTTCTCCATGAATTTGAATTTGCTCAAAACAAATACCTTTTGCCGGTCTTCTGTGGATAATATGCAACATAATAGGAGTTATAAGCAAGTCAAGACCAAATCAATATATATATATATATATATATATATATATATATATTTTATTTATTTATTTATTTGGTCATGAAGCAATACACATTAACTATGAAGGACATGATGAAAATTTGGCCCTTTTAGATCCGGGTTTTAATCTTCATAAAAACCACAGAGGATGAGCTTCCAACGCTTAAAACCAACAATTTCTTTCTAGTAATAACCCAATATAAGAGAGATGAAAATCTGGTCAACCTTTTACCTTACTTTTTCTTAAATCCTCAAACAAAAAAAATATGATTTGGAAGATGAAATCATGGATAAACACTCGATTAATGGAAGGGTTGGTGGCAAGAAGCTAACAAGAGGGGATGAGTTCTTGAGAAATTTTCTAAAAGACTATACATCATGAGAAGAGAAAACTGAACGATGAAAGGATGAGAGAGAAGTTAGGTTATTCTAGTCATAAAAGGGTGTGTTTTTAGCTTAAATGGGTGTGCAATATCTGATAGAGAAATTTCCAAGAAGCCTAGTTCCACTACACGTGTGTCGAGCAAGTTTATAGATTAATTTTCGTATGTCCATGCGAATTTGATCATAAACAACTTTTAAACACAATCAAATATTCATTAAGGTTTAATTTTGTGTTGCATATCGACATCAAACTCTTTCTTGTTAATTATCCTTTCTATATACATGATGGATAACTGAATAAAAAAAAACTCTCTCTAAAGATTTGTCCATATAAAATCACAATTATATTTTTCAACATGGAAAGTTAAAAGATCAAACTTAACTAAATCAAGACTTTAATAAAATGAAAATAAGAACTTTAAAATGACAGTTAAATTTCATTATTTTAGGATTGACAAAGGTTAATACCAATCATGGAGTTTTTACACAAAAAATATATCAATGTGCCTCAATATCGATAACTTATATAAGTCATTATTTTCAGTGTATTTTTAATTACTTTTATAACTGATTACGTGTTTGTGCGAAAGTGTCTAATCAATGGTAGAAGAAAGTCAGCAATTCTTTGATATAGTAAATAAAGAGACTTTATTTACCACAAAATTGACCACAAAAGTGAGCCTCCAATGTATGAGTGACAAAAGAATGGATAACTTTAGACAAGAGCAATGATGAAGAAGAGGTCCAATTTTTTTTTAATAACGATAAGCTTAATTATGAAGGAAACCTGAAATAGGAAAATAACTAAATAAATGACAAGTGTGAAATTATGGAAACCATCAAAAGATGACTTTTTTCAATTTAATGAAAGCGGGATGAATTTAGTCATATAAGAGTGCTTTACGTTAATGATCTAACACTTGCTATTGGAAAATTAATTATCGACGCAATGTTTCTCATAAAAAGACGATCATGCTAATCCTATAGTTGGCTTTATTTTGGAATGAAATAATCGATGTTAAATTATCTCTACTATTAATCTCTTTTGTATAATAAAGCAAACATAATCAACTGAATTTCATTGTTATTGACCCTAATTATTTCATCTAAGTCGTAAATCAACTTATTATCTATCTTGAGATATCTAAATCCCTTATTGCCATCAGCACTGGATAAAATAAAGTTAAAATAATAATTTGCTTCCTATGTAAGCGAACTAATTTTTACTTATAATTATTACTTAATTTCAAACCCTGTTAAATAAGTCGAATATATAATTAGCTCATGCATTTGTGGTTATATATCTTCGTTGACAATGAGTTCCATACATTTTCAGCGAGAGAGGAAAGAGGGAAACATTCGATGCAAACTTCCAAAAGATAGACATTGCAGAGTGTGAGAGGTATGCGGTAGTAATTAGTAGTAAACAGACTAGGGGTAAAATATGATCATTCGCCGGCCATGGCCTCAAGCCACGTATCGTCGAGAGTAAGACTAGGTTCTCCTTCTTCACCGGAATCAATGACACCGAATCATAACCACGAGTCCCCCCAGGCTTCGACCTCACCGACTCGCATGTTCTCCATATCGCAGAGCACCAACCTCTCATTCTCTCGGCGAAGTAAAACCGTACCATCCCCCTCCGTTACCACAAGTCCGGTTGGTAGCGCAATGTGATATTGTTTGCTCCAGGATTCAGCCTCAGCATACTCTCTCATCACCCAAATGGCACAAACGTCTCCATGGTACATTACAGAAATAGCAACAAGGGCCAGTGAATCTTGCGACACCAAGAGTGTCACGGTGCCTCTTGGATCTAGATGGAATCTAAGTAGCTATTCAGAATCTGGTAGCATGACTTCTCCCAACACTTCCTCCTCTAAAAACAGGCGACACTATGGAATTGAATTCAGGTGCTTTCCTGGTGCTGCCTTCAATGCACTGATCCTTAACAAATGCACGCGAATTGCCTCGAACCAGGCACGTATTATCGGGTTCCTCCAAAATTTCTCCCTGTGTTGCTGATTGGACTATAAATCTTGACGTCTGATGTTCTCATTGGAGCATAAAGTCCTCTCGCATTGTCGCACGAACAAGCAACCCTCACAACCATGTGATCCATGGCAATCTAGCTTATACCCAAGACCATAAACAAGATATTGACTGCAGCACCCCCTAGCGTAGCCTTGAATCAGAGATGCGGGGCAGCAAAGGCCAACTGCAATTGGCGTAACAGTCGTTGTCAAGAGTCTTGAATTTGCCCATGGTAACAACCTGCTTAGTCATGCAATGGCCTTCAGGTGAGAGCTTGATCAAGTAAATTAAGGGCACTATAATTCGATAAAGTCACCACAGATGATGGTTCAGCAGGGACCTCGGCAGCAAACGGAATTGTCAGATTTTTTGGGCCCATTTGCACGCTTGTACATACAAAAGAACACATTCCATGTCCAGATGTACTCGACCGGATTGCTAGGAGACTGGCTTCGTCCGCGATCCATCCACAATGTCGCAAGTACGGTTTGGACAAGACAGAAAGCCGAGCCTTAGAAACGCACATGAATCTATGACCAGACACTTCACCGGCAATGACACTGAGTGTTGCACCAATCACATCCGGCGGAAGATACGGGATAGTGATTCCATGATATTCGTATGGATTGGGAAAGAACAAGGACAAGACCCAGTACAGTGTCTTATGATATGCGGAAGCCAAACATATATGATGATATGTTTTGCCCCAAAACTGAAGAACTTCATATTTGTAATGCCAGCTCAGTCGATCAGGGTTGGAATGTGCTCTGTGTTCTGTCATTAAATTTTTTAATTTTAATATTTTCTTTAATTTCTAGCGTTCCTGATGTCGCGCCTATTTGGTGCCCTTTCAGCCCCTGTAAAAAAATTAAAAGAAAAATAAATATGAAAAAGCCGCACGGATTTTCCGTTCAAGAAAAATCAACAAGGTTAACAGAAGAACTAACGTAAAGAATGACGAGAAGTTTTGGGATTTGAATGACCAAAAAAAAAGTTTATGAACTAAAGTGACGGATCAGCACATGGTTTACAACTTCCACTATCGTTATCCTTTGATTTGTCTTGCAGTATATACACCTTAATTCATTTCAGACAATAAGATCAATATATGTTCTCCATGAAATGTAATTAGTTTGAGTGTCGAATGGAAGTGTAACCTGTGAACAAACTGAGGAATTCCAAGTTTGATGACAAAGTAATAATCTTCTATAGATCGTGCCTTCGTCAAGAACCAAATAAAAGGAAAAAACTAGGTATACAGAAAGAAAAGGTAGAACATATTCATCTCCTCAGTTTAGAAATTTGACCATCCATAGGAAATAAAATTGCACAGTTGCTGCGACATTCATGAGTTCATATATAAAAAATCTAGAAGACTAATTTTTTAAAATTTTAAAACGGCAACCATATCTAAATGATAAATTATACATATAGTTGATAAGTGCCAAATTTAGACAATAAGATCTTAGGGAATACAATAAAATGCATAGAACAACATCCAAACTACGAAAGCAACAGACGATTATCTACTACTGAAAAGCATATGTAAATTTCTGTAAATGTATGAAGCCTAAATCTTTATTTGTGGTTGAGTATAGTCAACAGTGAATCTAGACCCGCTTGGTTCCTGAGAGTAGGATCTCCTCCTCCCAAATCAATGACATCAAAAGATGACTCCGTGCCGCGTCCCTGGATTCCAACCTCGCTAATCTGCATATCCTCCACATCACAGCACATCAACTTCTCATCAACCATGCGAAGCAACATCTTGCCATGCCCAGTAAGTCCCAAGGCCGCCCGGACCGTCGACCCGATTGGTAGCACGATGTGATGCTGCTTAGTCCAGGACTCGGCCACGCCGTACTCCTTCATCACCCAAATGCCGCATTCCTCTCGGTTCCATATGCCGAAAGCGATCAGTGCCAGGGAACCATGTGACACCGAGAGCGTTGCTTTGCCTCTCGGATTCAGGGAGAATTGCAAGAGATTTTCCAATCGGGGCAGCTCGATGACTTCTCCAAATGCTTCCTCCTTCATATCAAAGGCCACGATTGAGTTGTAAGGTGCATCCGCTGTAGGCGCCGCGAGCCAATGCACAGAACCGTTGACAAATGCCCGTGAATTGCCACGGACTGTCCAGGTGAAACTGGGCCTGCCCAGGCTCTTCCATGCGTCCCTGCGTAGGCTATAAACCTCGACAAGCCATGGCCGTATTGGAGAATCATCTTCTCTCACAACGCCGCGAGAATAAGTAATCCTCACGACCTTGTAATCCCGGGCATTCAGCTCATACCCGAAACCGTGGACAAGATACTGATTGCAGCATGCTGAATTATAGCCCTGAATTAGGGATTCGGTGCAAACAGGCCAACGATGGCAATGGACGCAACCCTTGTTGCCAAGGGCCTTGACTTCACCTGTGAACGGGCTCCACAGGATAATGGCTTGCTTGCTCGCACGGCGTCGTGTGCTCGAAAGCCCGGTCAAGCAAATTAGAGAGCTGTTGTGGGACGAACCGACCACGGACAACGAAAACCATTTGTCCCCCAGAGGTAGTTTCAACTTTTTCATCCCGATGGACACGTTTTCAAACACTAAAGAGCACTGGTCGCGATTTTCCCATTCCAACGGGACCGCTAGGAGGGAAGTCCCGCTGCGATTCAACCACATTGTCACGAAGAACGGTTCGGACAACAGTGAACGCCATGACTTGGAGACGCACCGGAACCGGATGAGAGACCGGGCTGGTAAGCGAGCGAGGATTTCGACCATAACATTGGATGGAATGATACCGGAGAGTGATTCCATGGTACTCATATGGACGGGGAGAAAGAGTGCTAGGAATTAAAGAGGACGAGAGCAAGAAACAGAGTCACACTCAATGATCTTGCAATTAGACAAAACATGTGAGAAAATTTGTGGGACTTTGGTGAAGCATAAGTTGACACATGTCTGTGGTGACTGATGTAGCCGTTAGTTAAATAGGCAAAAGGCTGCCAAAAAATTAATAAAATCTCCAAATAAAGAAAAACATGGATGTAGTTAGAATTATTGCTAGGATACTATGAAGGAAAAGAAAATCTCAAACTTAGGTTGGTTTTAAGGAAGGCAATCTGATTCTCCATTTCACAGAATTCATGATTTTGTTCCTGATTCTATCCCATATACGTCCTAACAAAAAGAGCAACTTCTAATTAAGTTGCCTTTAAAATATGAGAAGGTATTTTATTAGTAGGGATATTATGTGGCAATGCCACGTGATGAAGCTAGATAGTGGCATGTGAGAATTTTCAAATTCTAATATATAATTGGTTGCAAGGCACACCACATGGAAAATATGGGTTGGTTACACCAAGTCGGCCATGTGAATGCTATGTAAAATGCATTTTTGAAAGGAGAACACGACTTTTTGATTTGTCACTAGCTTAAGAATATGATTGAAATCAATCAGCTAAAACCAAAAATTAACTTTTGGTGAAAGGTATGATATTAATTGGGATCAGTCCTGATTTCTAGGGAAACGCACATATATATAAGTAAATATTTAGTTTTGCAACGACAACTATTTCTAAATGACAGACTACATAAATTTATTAATCATAATAATTCTTACCCATCTTAGTGGATAGGTTCCGAACTTGCATGATAAGCATCTCAGGGGATATTGTAAAATGCGCACATTAAAACTAAAAAAAGAAAACTTGATGAATATCTATTTTAGAAAAAGCATATGTAGATTTTCTATGAATATATAAAACCTAACTCTTTCTTGGAGGTCGAGTATGGTCAACGGTGAACCTCGAACCACTTGGTTCGTAAGAGTAGGATCTGCTCCTCCCAAATCAATGACATCAAAAGATGACTCAGGGCCGCCTCCCTGGATTCCAACCTCACTGGTCTGCATATCCTCCACATCACAACACACCAACTTCTCATCAACCATGCGAAACAACATCTTGCCACGGCCGGTAAGTCCCAACACCGCTCGGACCGTCGACCAGATCGGTACCACAATGTGATGCTGCTTGGTCCAGGAGTCGGCCACTCCGTACTCCTTCATCACCCAAATTCCACATTCCTCTTGGTTCCATACACTGAAAGCAATCAAAGCCAGCCAACCGCATGACACCGAGAGTGTTGCTTTGCCTCTCGGATTCAGAGAGAATTCCGAGAGATTTTCCAATTGGGGCAGCTCGATGACTTCTCCGAATGATTCCTTCTCCATACCGAACGCCGCAATTGAGTTGTAAGGCGCGTCCTCTGTAGGCGCCGTGAGCCAATGCGCAGATCCATTAACAAATGCCCGCGAATTGCCACGAATCGTCCATGTGAAGTCAGGCATGCTCAGGCTCGTCCATGCATTCCTGCCTAGGCTATAAACCTCGATATGCCATGGTCTTAGAGGAGAAATAGCTCGCCTCGCAATGCCACCCGAATAAGTAATCCTCACGACCTTGTAGTCCCGGACATTTGGTTCATACCCGAAACCGTGGACATTATAATGACTGCAGCATCCCGAATTGTAGCCCTGAATTAGAGATTCAGAGCAAAGGGGCCGATGGTGGCAATAGATGTAACCCTCGTTGTCAAGGGCCTTGACTTCCCCCGTGAACGGACGCCACAGGATGACAGTTTGCTTGCTCTCACGATGGCTTATGTAAGAAAGCCCGGTCAAGCAAATTAGATCGCCGTCGCCAGACGACCCTACCACAGATAACGAAAACCATCTGTTCCCCAGTGGCAGCCTCAAATTCTCCTTCCCGATGGACACGTTTTCAAACACTAAAGAGCATTTGTCACGATTTTCCCATTCCAACGGGACCACCAGTAGGGAAGTCCCGCTGCAATTCAACCACTTCTTCACGAAGCATGGCTCGGACAAGAGTGAACGCCACGACTTGGAGACGCACCGGAACCGCACGAGAGACCGGGCTGGTAAGCAAGCGAGTATTTCGACCATAACTTTGAATGGAAAGATACCGGAGAGCGATGCCATGGTACTCATGTGGACCGGGAGACAGATTGGTAGGAACTAAAGAGGACAAGCAAGAAGCAGTATCAGTCAGACTCACTGATCTTGCAATTAGTCAAAACTTGCGAGAAAATCTGCGGGACTTTGGTTGAATAAGCAAAAGACGGCCAAAATATTAAGAAAAATAACTGAATAAGGAAAAACGTGGATATAAATAAGATACTGTGGAGGAAAAGAAAAATCTGACACTTAGGTTGGTTCGAAGGAAGGCAATCTGATTCTCCATCTACATAACACATGATTTTGTTCCGGATTCTATACCAAATACGTCCGGACAATGAGAGCAACTTGTAATTAAGTCGTCTTTAAAAGATGAGAAGGTAGCTTGTGTGTTAGAGGTATCACGTGACAATGGCACGTATGAACTAAGATGATGACGTGTGAGAATTTTCAAATTCTAATGCATAGTTGGCTGCGAGGCACACCACGTGGACAATGTGGATTGGTCATACCACGCTAGCGATGCAAACAATTCGTAAAAGGAGAACACTATTTTTTTTTTATTCATTACAGCTCAAGAATATAAATGACATCAATAAAAAAAAACATTAGTAAGTGGTTCGAGCAAGAGTAGGTAACAAAAACTAGTTGATAACTTTGTCAAGAAATTTGGTAAGCACTTCAAATAAGGAGTATTATTATAAAATAGTTGGTAATTTCAATAGAATTGATATGTTATTAGAGAATTTGGTAATTCCGAAACGACATAATCAACGTTGGTAATATGATGAGTGGCTAAAATATAATTTGATAATCTCAAACTAGTTGGTAACAGAACAAAGTTAGCAGTTTTGTATGAGAGTTGGTAACTTCAACATGTGATATGTTGGGAAAATAGTTTTGATAATTTATTGGTATGGTTACTAAGTTGTTAATAATTAAATAAATGTTAGTAATATAATATAGGAGGATGCGTGTTACGGTTCCTTGACTCTCAGCACAATAACGGTGTCGGACCACAATTTTTTCTTGGGCAACTGGATTAACCTATTTTGGTGGCGGGAGAAGTTCGTGTTGAAATTCCCATAATAAATTGCTGCAGCTGTAATATTAGGGATCATCGGCTCCCGATCTAGTCCGGTCCCATCTAGGAACCGGAAGCCGGAACAGTAGGATCAATTCCCAATTAGTGGAATTGGGAACCAGATCGTCTAGTCTTGAGTCCGGACCAAACCGGTCTAATTCTCGGGCGGTTCAATGGAACCAGTGAATTCATAATAATTCATGTTCTTTCTCTCAGCTTGAAGCTTTGTGGGTCGGTGTGAAGAGCAAACGGGCTCGAGTCTGCAGCGCAATGCTAGAATGGGAGAGGCATGCAGGGGAATGGGATTTTTATTTTTGTATTCGTTTTTTTTTTGTTTTTTTGGGGCAATATGTATATTTGTACTAGAGTAAAAGGCATTATAGAAGATGAAGATTATTTACTTTTTTTCATTTTTTGTGCTGTTGGTTCTTGATGTCCTTTCCAGGCAATATTCTTGTGGGTTTGTTGTCTGTTCTTGAAAACCAGGGGCTCAGCTCAGCTCCTCCTACTCTTTATTAACACCTAAATTTTGGCTAAACATTTAGTCATAAATCACAAAAAAAATTATGAATTAATTCTTAACCCTAAAAAGAAAATAGTATAATTAAAGGGTTATGCTTTTTCTACTCCCTTTTTGGCTAAAACACTCCTCAACACTGTAATTTAACTATATTGTCCTAGGTGGGTCCCACTTTTTAGCATCCATCTTCCACGTATGTTCTAAGAAAGTATTCAATCTTTGCTAGTCGTATCCCTTTTTTTAATTTTCTATTTCATTTCTTATGGGTCTTACATTCACCTTCATTTATCTTCTTCCTTCTCTAGCAATAAAGAGGCAAAGAAATTCCATGCTTGTTTTGGCGGAGGTGGCTAAGATGGTCTTCATGACCCACGACAACACTTTCTTGAGCCGTTAAGTGAAGGCTCTATGCCACATGTCTTATGGCAACAAGGGGATAATGTTCGCAGAGAATGACACATACTAACGAGACATAAGAAGGATGTGTACTCTGCATTTAATAAGCCCGGCATAGGCGAAGGCGTTCGTGCCATGAGGAGGAGGAACTGGTAAGGGTGATGGGAAGGTTGAGGTCGGTGGCCCTGAGGCATATTCTTTGCATTCGGGAATGCTTTATCGAAACCCCTTCTTTACACAAAAAATCAATAAGATCCACAAAAGTAACGTCGCTCACAAGCAAATCCTTGACATTTCATTACCTCTCATAGCCTGAGAATCAACTTCCTCGCCTTCTCCCTATCTAATTGTCAAAAAATCCACCGACCAAGGTTCTATATTTCCAACAATTGAGCCTTATAATGTCTTTAACCATTTCATCAATCAGTTTTTGTGCAGCCCTCACTTTGCATACCATACATTACCCGTTGATCAAAGTAGTGTAAGTAATGCAACTCGGACAATGCCCTTGCTCCTCATACCTAGAAACATTCTATGCCTATAACCTAGTCTCGAAATATAGCTCCATTAACCAATCAACAAGTTAAAATTAGTCCATGAACACATGTTTGGCATCAGCCAAACACCCAATGACCCACAACAGGGCCACGAGAATCTAGTAATATAGCACTAATAATGTTTGTCTAGGACGATAAATAGACGAAACGAAGGAGGCGAACCAATGGTGGGCCTCCTTGAACCGTTTTGCATCGCAAAGAGCATGAACTATGCTGCTGAGGTTGAGCGAGTTGGATCAGTTGTTGTGGAGACGGAGGTGGTCAAGGAGGCAGAGGGCTCCATCAACGTCCCGATGGTGGGTTGATGTGGTCCCTGACTAGGATATGCAAGCACAAGGACATGACCCTTTCTTTCTGATTTTCTATTTCTCTGCCTCTTGAAAGAAAACGGAAAGAAGAAAGAAGAGTAAGAAAAGTGAACATGGGACTCACAAGAAAATAAATAAATAAAGGGACATAACTAAAAATGGGGGGCACTTGCTTCAAACAGTGGTGGCTGAGAGATGATAAAAAAGTGAGACCTACGTAGGGCAATATTGTCAGGACACTATATCGAGGAATGTTTTAACCAAAAAGGGAGCGGAAAAAGCGTAGACCTAATTAAATTGGATAACATGTAGATACTATGTGCATTTGCATTAATAAAATTTATTTGAACCATATTTTCCTTTTTAAAAAATTAAAATTAAAATTTTCTTTTAAATAAATAAAGAACCTCCTTTCTTCATGCCGGGGCCCTGCCCGGCCCACTCCCCCTCTGTCCTCCTTCGCACACGGTCTGACCAGAACAGGGCTACGGCGGGCGGCGGACAGAAGCCATGGCTCGCAAAGGGAGGGCGCTAGCCACAAGTTCAAAGGCCAGCTTAACTGGAAATGGACCTAACTTGGTCTCGAGGAGAGAGGCGATGGCAAGGGGGGCTCACCGGTGAAATTTCTTAAAAAAAGAGAGAGGGTCGTTTCTGTGGAAAAGGGGGACCGGAACAAAGGGAGAGGAGCAGAGAGGGTGAGAGACAGAGAGGAAGGTGAGTGGCGTGAGAGAGAGAGAAAGGAAGCTGAAGAGGGGAGATAGAGCGAAAAAAATCGGGAGAGAGGGAGAGAGATCCGAGATTGAGAGAGCTCCTTTGGTGACCACCACACTGGAGCATCGATCGACGACCCCCGCTAATGTTTCCCTTTCCTCACGCCAAAGCCACAGTAGGACTCATTGTGGTTGTTTTCGCTTTCATGTTGTGTTGATTTCCCGAGAATCCCAGCTAGGAGGCACGCAAGGCAACCGGACGTAGTCCAATCTGTCGAGCTTGTCCCCATTCGCTGCCATCAAGCCTTGTAGGGAGCACCACCGAATTGCCCCCCACCCCCCACCCCCCACCACCCTATTTTTCCCTTTGTGTGCCTCATTTTGCCCTGTTTCGGGCTCGTCGAACCGGGGTTGCCATTGTCCGGTTTGCGTGAGTTTCGGCCCCATCCATTTGTGCAATTATCATTTTCAGTCATTGTTGGTTGGTTGTCGTGACTCTCGGCACAAGTTTGAGTCTCAATTGGTTCGGTTTTTTCCCCTTTCAGCCTGTGCACTCCAACTGCTCGATAAAATGCCTGAGTTAGATTTATTTCCAGTTCTTCATTTGTCACCGAATCCGCGTTCCCATGTGAGGCTCACCTTCCTGTATTGTTGCGTTCTTGTGTTTGCTGTTGTTTGGGGCCGAGGCAAGCCGCTCATGGTTTTCACTCGCCCCGACCCAGCCCGTTTTGTTTGTTTTGGCATCCAGCCATGGGGTATGGTAGGGGTGTCCAAAAAGCCCGCGCTGGCCCAGTTCAATCCTAAAATTTGAATTATTCTAGGTTTGGGGCTTGTCTTTTATGAATAGGGCTTTTTAGTTATGGGTATTATTAGAGTTGGGTTAGGGTCAGACCCGACCCATGACACCTTGGTATCATCCACAAATCCCCCTCTCTTTCCCCTTCTCTCTCCTCTCTGTCTTTACACCACCAAACCCTAAGAACATTAACCATCGAAGCTCACGGCGCTAGCAATCGCGGTCCACTAAGCGCCCCCCCACCATGCCGCTCCAATCTCGACCGTCCGCCGCCATCGTCACCGGCGCCACTGCCTCTGCCTCCGCCTCGTGGCCCGACGATAACGAGACGTCCGTGTCCTCTAGCTTCGGCGAGCTACACCAGGAGCTACAGGTGCTGCATCACCGGATGAAGTCCCCACTGGCCGCGAACCTAAGCTCCGGCACCCGAAATAGCGGCGGCGGCGGCGGCATCAGTGTTAGCAGCGATCGTGCACGACTACTGGGCTGATGGACAGCTGGCCTCGCGGGCAACGGGGGCTTCAAACCCTAACCCAATCCATAAATCTACATCCCCGTTATCCATACAGACGTCATCATCCCATCAATCACCCCAAAATCCAACCTATTTACCTCTTTCGACACCGAATTCGCGTCCCCCACGAACCGAGATGCTCAATGAACAGATCCATGCTAGAGTCGCTCCCGCCGTCGAGCTTCTAGAGTAGATTGTTGGTTTTGGGTCAGGTAAGGTATCATGAAAGCCCAACCCGACCCGACTTATTGACACCCTTAAAGTATGGCCCTCGGGTGTTGAGGTCAATTAGGGATCGGCACTAGACAGGCGTTGAAGGACTGTTCGTGTCGGGGGAGGGGGGGTTGTGGTCGCCTCCTGCAGAGGCCTATCATTAAGCCAAGCGGCTTTCGTCAGCCAAGTCTAGCTTAAGCCAAATCTCGGCCGAGTTTGGAGGAGGCCGAGTTGAATCTCAGCCGGCAGCGACGATTAGCCACCAGGTGGAGCCCAAGGCAACGCAAGGGTGTGCGCGTGCGATCGAGCCGAGACAAGCGACACCGCTCATTTGGGCCGTCCCCGTTGCGGCTACCGGCCCCCCCGCATCAGAAGAAGTGTCCAAGTCGAGTTGGCTTGGCTTGGGTCCGGGTTGGGCTTGGCTTGCATGTTTGGCAAACTCGGGCCGGACGTGTATGGGTTTGTTTTGTCTGTTGGGTCGGGCTAAAAAAGAAAAAATCAAAGTGAGTTGGGCTTAGTTTTGGTTCTTTTCGAGAGAGCTTTGGCTTGGCCGGACTAGGCTCATGCGTTAAGTCCAGTCCGACCAAGTGCCTAGGGCCTTGTGACATGGGGTCAGTACCAACCCGGACTGAATCCGGAGATCCGACCAAGGTCCCCTTTTTAAGATTAAAAATTATTTTCCTTTCTCTAAATACATATTCTAAAAATTTTAAAATATATATCTTTTTAGAAAAAAAAATATTTTAAAAATTATAAAAATAATTAAAAATAAAAAAATTTCGAAATTTGTTTTCTAAAAATTAGGAAAAAGCTTATAAATTAGATTTTGAGTAGTTTTCCTTAAAAATTTGTCAAAATATTTCGTAAAAAAAATTGTGCTCATAATTGAACAAGCTCGTTGGGCTTCACTATAAGATTTCGAATGATCTAGGAGATAAACGATGGGTCGTTGTTTCCGCATTTCTATTTCAATTAATACTTGATTGTGCACTTTCGATATACTGATTATTGTTTCCCTTTAACCTGGTTAGGAATAGGACTTTAAAACTCATAACCGGTGACACTATAAAAAAACATCATTTTTCTAACGAAATTTTCAACGAAAAATTCGGAAAAATTCGTTGGAAAATGAATTTCCAACGAATTTTCCAACGAAAAAAATTCGTCGGTAATTCTTCGTCGCAAAGTTTTCCAATAAAAAATTTCAATTTTCGTTGGAAATTTGTGACGAAATTTTTTTCGTTGAAAAATTCGTTGGAAAATTCGTGGCTAAATTCGTTGGAAACACTACAAAAAAACAACCTTTTTCCAACAAAAAATTTGGAAATCCAACGAAATTTCCGTTATCGCAAATTTTTTCGACAGAAAAAATAAATTTTCGTTGGTAATTTCCAACGAAATTTTTTCGTCGCAAAATTCGTAACTAAATTCGTTGCAAAAATATGGTAAAAAAAAATTGTGTCAAAAAATCGTGGCAAAATTAATTTCGTCGAAAAAAAATGGTGCGGGCGAGGGCCACACTCGCCGCCGGCGAGCTCGACCCTCGCTATGGCCGGCAAGGGCCAGACTCGCCGCCGGCGAGCTCGGCCCTCGACTGGGAGACCTCGAGCTCGCCGGCCATGGCGAGCGTTCTGGGCGAGCTCGAGCTCATCGGCCATGGCAAGGGCCGAGCTCGCCATGGCCGGCGAGGCCCAGCCTCATCGCCGGCGAGCTCAAGGTCGAGCTCGCCCACCATGGCGAGAGCCTGGCTCACTGTGGTCGCGCTCGGCCTCACCGCCGCAAAAGCGACGGACACCGCCCCCTTCATCGGCCGGATGCTCGGCGAGGGGAGCTTGGGCCCGGCGGTGGAGCAGTGCAGTGCGCCAACCAGTACACGGTGGAGCAGGTGGAGGCGTCGATCGCGGAGAGAGAGAGAGAGAGAGAGAGAGAGAGAGAGAGAGAGAGAGAGAGAGAGAGAGAGAGAGAGAGAGAGAGAGAGATGTGGAATTGAGAATCGTTGCAGGAATAATGAGCGCAAAAATGTTGAATAAGGAAGGAGTAGGATTTTCGTTGCAAAATTCGTGAAAAATTTCCCACGAATTTTACAACGAAAATTGTATACAGTAAAATAATTGCCCGGAAAAGTAGTGTTAAAAATCAAAGCGATTTGTTAGGTGTTGGAAGTGACATAGGAGGAGAAGATTGAAAAGTAGTCTAGTTTCTCCATGAATTTGATTTGCTCATAACAAATCGCGAGACACTTCGATGATACCCCAGGAGGACGAACTTCTAACACCTAACCAACAATTTCTTTCTAGCAATAAACCAAAGATAAGACAGATGAAAATCTGGTTAACTTTTTACGTTACACTACTTAAATTCTCAAACATACAAAAAATGTCATCTATTATTATTTGGAAGATGAAAACTAAAGAGATGGTGGCAAGAAACTAACAAGAGGCGCCTGAGAAATCTGAAAACTGTCCATAATGAGAAGAGAAAACTGAGAAATATAAACGGGTGAGAGAGAAGATAGGCATACTTTTTTTGGGGGGGGGAGGGGGGGCGAGGGGGGTCGAAATAGTAGTCATTTCATTTAACAAGGTGTGTTTTTTAGCCAAAATGGTGTGCAAATAGTGCATCCTTTGTTTATAATTTATTACATTTAGACTAGAAAACTCTTTTACGCTCCGCTTATTTTGCAAAAAATAAATTTCAGAAAAATGTTTTCCGAATTTTCCGACATTCGGTTTGTGGAAAATAAACAAGTCAAGGAAAACAATTTCCGTCAATTGAAAAAACATATTCAAAAGTGCGGAAAATAATTTACTCTTTCTCCTCCTTTCACCATTCATTTTAATTATTTTTATTTTTATTTTATTTTTTCTTTTTAAAATTATAAATTTTAATTATTTTTTTGTTCTTTTCTTTCTTTCTTTTCCTTCTTCTTCGGCCGTCCACTAGCCACGGGCGAGTTCGACCCTCACTAGATTGGCAACGCTCGAAGCCTCGTGAGTCATGATCTAGCTCGTTCGCTCGCTTGCACACTTGTCAACTCGCGAGCTCGAGGCCTCACAAGTCGCGGCGAGCTCTCTGGTTGCAAGACCTTGAGCCTCACCAGATCTAGTGAGCTCACCGTGACTCGCACGGCCTCGCCGGCCCGTGGCGAGGCTCGAGCTCACCTGTGGTCATTCATTGCCGTAGCTAGTGACTGACCAGAGAAGAAGAAAAAATAAATAAATAAGAATAAAAAAGACAAAGAAAAAATTGAATTAAAAAATCGATTTTAAAAATCTTGCTAGTGCCGCATTGATCCTCCATGTTTTCCAGATCTGGCTTTATTTTGAAGTATTCTAGGTTTTGCTCCGTTTCAATTTGCTTAGTCACGAACTTTACTTACTTTTCATATATCTTTTTAAGCAATAAATACAATTTTTTTGGACAAAAAAATAATAATTTAATTCCTATCACAATCGCCACTGAACCGTTTAACAACAAACCAAAGATGAACCTTTAGTGAAAAGTATTATAATAATTGGGACTGGTCCCAATTTCTAGCGAAACACACACATAAGAAAATCTTGAGTTTTGCAACGACAATTATTTTTGAATGACACGTACAGATAAGGTTATTGATCATAATAATTTTGGCGATAGGTGCCGAAATTGGATGATAAGTATCTTAGAATACAAAACAAAATGCGCATAACATCAAACCTACAAAAATAATAGATGATTATCTACTTTTGAAAAGCATCAGTAAATTTATGTAACTGTTATGCAACCTAATTCTTATTATAGGTTGAGCATGGTCAACGTGAACCACTGCCCGTTTGGTTCCTGAGAGTAGGATCTCCTCCTCCCAAATCAATGACATCGAAAGATGACTCGGGGCCGCCTCCCTCGATTCCAACCTCACTGATCTGCATATCCTCCACATCACAGCACACCAACTTCTCATCAACCATGCGAAGCAAAATCTTGCCATGCCCAGTAAGCCCCAAGGCCGCTTGGACCGTCAACCCGATTGGTAGCACAATGTGATGTTGCTTGGTCCATGACTCGGCCACGCCGTACTCCTTCATCACCCAAATGCCACATTCCTCTTGGTTCCATACACCGAAAGCAATCAGAGCCAGCGAACTGCATGACACTGAGAGTGTCACTTTGCCTCTTGGATTCAGAGAGAATTGCGAGAGATCTTCCATTTGGGGCAGCTTTATGACTTCTCCAAATGATTCCTCCTCCATACTGAAGGCCACGATTGAGTCGTAAGGAGCGTCCTCTGTAGGCGCGGCTAGCCAGTGCGCGGACCCGTTAACAAATGCCCGCGAATTGCCACGAATCGTCCATGTGAAATCGGGAATGCTCAGGCTCGTCCATGCGTCCCTGCTTAGGCTATAAACCTCAACACGCCTTGGTGTTAGCGGATACTCAGCTCGCCTCCCGACGCCACCCGAATAAGTAATCCTCACGACCTTGTAGTCTCGGGCATTTGGCTCGTACCCGAAACCGTGGACATCATAATGACTGCAGCATCCCGAATTGTAGCCCTGAATTAGAGATTCGGAGCAATAGGGCCTATGGTGGCAGTAGATGTAATCCTCGTAGCCAAGGGCCTTGACTTTGCCGGTGAACGGGCTCCACAGGATAACTGTTTGCTTGCTCGAACGGTGGCTTATGTAAGAAAGACCGGTCAAGCAAATTAGAGCACCGTCGCTAGACGAACCGACCACAGATAACGAAAACCATCTGTTCCCCAGTGGCAGCGTCAAATTCTCCTTCCCGATGGACACGTTTTCGAACACTAAAGAGCACTTGTCACGATTTTCCCATTTCAACGGGACCACCAGGAGGGAAGTCCCACTGCGATTCAACCACTTCGTCACGAAGTATGGCTCGGACAAGAGCGAACGCCACGACTTGGAGACGCACCGGCACCGGACAAGAGACTGGGCTGGTAAGCAAGCGAGGATTTCAACGATAACATTGGATGGAAAGATACCGGAGAGCGAATCCATGGTACTCATGTGGACCGGGAGACAGATTGCTAGGAATTAAAGAGGACAAGCAAGAAGCAATATCAGTTACACTCTCTGATCTTGCAATTAGACAGAACTTGAGAGAAAATCTGCGGGACTTTGGTTAAATAAGCAAAAGACGGCCAAAATATATTAAAAAAAATAACTGAATAAGGAAAAACATGGACATAAATAAGATACTGTGGAGGAAAAGAAAAATCTGACACTTGGGTTGGTTCGAAGGAAGGCAATCTGATTCTCCATCTACATAATACATGATTTTGTTCCGGATTCTATCCCAAATACGTCCGGACAATAAGAGCAACTTGTAATTAAGTCGTCTTTAAAAGATGAGAAGGTAGTTTGTGTGTCAAAGGTATCACGTGACAATGGCACGTACGAACTAAGACGATGACGTGTGAGAATTTCAAATTCTAATGCATAGTTGGTTGCAAGGCACACCATGTGGACAACGTGGATTGATCACACCATGCCTACCATGTAAACGATATATAAAACGCTTCCTCTAAAGGAGAACACTATTTTTTTTATTCA
This sequence comes from Syzygium syzygioides, assembly GCA_031216285.1. Classification (NCBI taxonomy): domain Eukaryota; kingdom Viridiplantae; phylum Streptophyta; class Magnoliopsida; order Myrtales; family Myrtaceae; genus Syzygium; species Syzygium syzygioides. The sequence goes on along the minus strand of CM062244.1, from coordinate 15,447,755 downwards.
TTACAGCTCAAGAATATGAATGACATCAATCAAAAAACCATTAGTAAGTGGTTCCAGCAAGAGTAGGTAACAAAAACTAGTTGATAACTTCGTCAAGAAATTTGGTAAGCACTTCAAATAAGGAGTATAATTATAAAATAGTTGGTAATTTCAATAGAATTGATATGCGATTAGAGAATTTGGTAATTCCGAAACGACGTAATCAACTTTGGTAATATGGTAAGTGGCTAAAGTAAAATTTGATAATCTCAAACTAGTCGGTAACACAATAAAGTTAGCAGTTTTGTATGAGAGTTTGTAACTTCAACACGTTGATATGTTGGGAAAAGAGTTTTGATAATTTATTGGTATGCTTACTAGGTTGTTAATAATCAAATACATGTCAGTAATTTAATATTGGAGGATGCGTGTGCGACGGCTCCTTGACACTCAACACAATATTGCGGCAAGAAAGAGATTTCACAAAGTGAGAATAATTTTAATATAACAAAGGATATAATTATAGATATACTCAAGAGAAATAAGAAAGGAAAAAATTCAAAAAATTATTAAAAACTATTCATGTCAGCGGCTACGCCACCTAGGATAGCCGACATCCATGTCTACAATGACCCTCGTCAAGGGCAGGCGAGGCTTGCCATTGCCAGCTAAAGGAAGAAGAAAAGAAAACAAAAGAAAACAAAAGAAATAAGAAATAAATTTTTTGTTAAAAATATTAAGACATTATTAAAAATTGTCAATGTCAAAGCCGGCAATGCCATGTAGGATGATTAGCATCCATGTTAGCGATTTCCTGTCAAAATTAATCGGATGGACTGAATTGACATAAATACAAAAGGTTTCAAACTCAATTAGCCAATAAAAAGGGTTTATAATTAAATTAACACAATTGCAATAGATTTAGAACTTTTTTTATAAATTTTCCAACTTCTAACGCCTAACCAGCAATTTCTTTCATGCAATAAACCAAGATAAGACAGATTAAAAATCTACTTAACTTCTAACCTTACTTAAATTAAATCTTCAATCAAACACAAAATGCCATCTATTATTATTTCGGAGATGAAATTATGGATAAACACTCGATCGATGGATGAGATGGTGGCAAGAAACTAACAAGAGGGTCTAAGTACCTGGGAAATATCTAAATCTATCCATAATGAGAAAAGAAAACTGAGAAAGATAAAGAGTTAATACCACGAAAAATTCTAAACTGGTACACCTGCAACAAATTTACCCCAAACTTATTTTTTGACAATTAAAAACCCCAAATCAGTACACTTGTGACAAATTTACCATTAGTTAAATTGAATTAATACTGCGAAAAATTATAAACTGATAAATCTGTGACAAACATAGGGATAAAATCATTAACTAGTACACTCGTCAATTGCCACATATCATCGAACTCAGCAATTTGATAATAAAATTTAACTGAAACTAATGAAGGATAAATTTGTGTGACATTCTGAATTTCGACCCACTTTCAGGATTTATGAAATGATATTATCATCAATGCACTTTCGATTATATCTCACTCGGAATTGGCCATTCTTGAGAATATTAACCATTAGGGAATAGCTAGTTAGGATTTCGGTACACACGACCCAAGAATTCGAACTTGGATTGACACTTCGATCATAAGGATTAACAAGAGGATATTTTGGACCATTATAGGCCGATCCAAGAATGATTATGCAATAATTTAACAATGTTATACAATTGAGTCACGGGTGATGCCGTTTAATCGTTGTATGCATTTCGAACATTTCAAAATCAATTTGTAACGATCATGTCATTCCGAACTAGTGATTGACCCTCATAATTACATGACAACCGAAGTCACCATGGCTCGAGTAAACTTAAACGTGGATTGATATAAAATTAACCACGGGCCGACACGCGTAAACCCTAAAAGCCGCCCATTAGTTTGAGATACACGAAAGTCGCGTTTGATCGATTTTGGCCACGAATTGAAATCCGAACTTGGGTATCGAGCTTTCAATGATATCAAAATTATTATATTGGACAACACCACGTTAAGCTCGATTTATTATCGGTTTGCTTAGAAATTCTCGAAAAAGTGAAAATTGTCTCGAAAATTGGAAAAGATGATTTTACCCCTGTGTGTTCTAGAGTTTATTTGTTGAGTGGAAGGACATGTTGGTCTTTTTCCTCTAATGGCCCAAAATCCTCTTGGACAACTTTGCCCTTGCCCTTTTTGGTTAATTACAAAAATACCCTTCTAGAAGCCTTTTTGTCAAGATGCATTCCTAGCCCTTAGATCAATACTTGGGCACCAAGAACTCATCCTAGCCCTCCATTTTGAGAGATATGTTCAGCCCTCTCTCTCTCCTCATTTTCTCCCTTGCTCACTCTCTCTCTCTTCATTTTTCTCTCTCTCATCCTCTCCCTTGGCCGAGACACCCACCACCACCACCTACCAGCACCTCACGCCACCACCCTGGACCACCGTGAGCCACCCCCAAGCCGCCGATCACACCCGAATCAGCCACCTTTCGCCAGATCGCCGTTTGATTGCTGCCGTTCGCCGAAAATTCCAGATCTGGCCGTGACTTGTGCTGCTGGTTTTGGCTCGGTTCTTAGCTTAAATTAGTGGTAAGTAACTCTCTAAAAATTGATTAGGTTAGTAGGTTACCAATGGATAGTGTTTAGGGGTTGTTAGGGTAATTTAGGGGTTAATTTAAGGGTTATGATAGATGCTGAATTAAAGATTTGTTGGTGGCTGGATTTGATGATTATATGGCTGATTTGAATGTTAAGATAGGTAGATTATGTGACTTGAGCTTGAGCATATATTTAATGTTGTTAATTGTGCTTAATTTGGCTAATTATGATTGTTTTTTTTTTTGGTAAGGAAACTAATTATGATTGTTTATTGGTTGTTTTAATTAAATTCGTGAGTTAGTCTTTGTGGCTGCAATAATCATGTGGTAGCGGCTGAATTGGATGATTTGGACATTGATCATATGGCCCCCATTGATTCTAGATTGGTTAATGTTAATTTTAGGGCTTAATTAACATGATTTTGTGCTAATTTTAATCGTACGGTTTAGATTAAATTAGGATGTGATAAAATTTAATCGTATGGCTTATTAGAGATTTGAAGTTGATCATGTGGCATTGATTGACAATCGCATAACTAATTAGTCGATTATGTGCCGATTAAAGGTTTAATGACGATCGTGTGGTGGATCAGTTGTTTAATGCCGATCACATGGTTAAATTATTTAATCGTGTGGTTAATTTATTTAATCATGGCTGAGTAGTTGACTACGGCTTGATCGTGTGGACGGAATGATGATTTCATGGCTTAGAACAAAGATCTTATAGTTGAAATTAATGTTTCATAGTTGATCTTGCACTTGATGAATAATCGTAGGATTTTAAGAATGGATCGTGTGGTTAATTATGGCTATTGCTGGCTTGGCATGACATATTGTGATCATATATTGATGTTTGATAGGAAAATGAGTGCGATTGATGACATATTTATTTGTAGTAAATTGCACGCCATAAACACTTGCATTGGCTAATTAAGGAAGATTAAAATTGGCAATGCATGGCTGTTTACATGTGTGGCCATGATGAGTTCCGTCTAAGACGAGTTCCAGACGATACCCAGCGGAAGTTTGGATGCTGTCTGGTACCCAACTTGTCAGGGGGGTTCGATCCCCAGACATTGCCGATCGCAATAGAGGCCGGATCGATGCTCCTAAATGGAATGCCATCTGGTACTTGACTCATTGGGGGGGTTCGATCCCGGACGTTGCCATGCCCAAAGTAGTGGGGTGATGCCTGGCTATGCTAGAAAACCGATGAGAGTTTGGTGTGACCTATGGTGGGTCGTTAATAATCTAGATAACTTCGAGTGTTATATGCATATGGCATGCTTTACGCTTGATTATGGGATAAAATTGTGAGGCACGGTATGGGACGGGCCGAAGTGATTTCGTCTTATAATCAAGACTCATGTGAATGATTGAGTATGTCTAGATTATTATTATTGCTTTTATGCATATTGATAGTATGCCATGGTTGTGATGCAATTCGAGACTTTGCATAGTATGTAGTGCCATTGTTCGTTTGATAGGAATTTAAACTATTGGTTAGAATTGCATTATTAGGATGCCAGAGGTACGTATTGCCCTAGTCGAAACTTAGGTAGTTTACTTATTGAGATTTTATCTCGTTCCCCATTGTTAAACATTTCAGTCCCTCGACCTTGATTATGATTGAGCCTCCGCTATGTTTTGGGGTACCAATGGAGACGGAGCATTGGGTGACTGAGTACCCAGCTAGTGAGGATAGGGAGTATCAGAAGTATGAGAGTACAGTTTGGATCGATGATGGTGAGCAGTACTTAACAGCTCACAAGTATATAGCATGGTTTCTGAGGAATGGAGCTTAGACTTTTGGTCCTCTCCGGGGATTTGATATTCCCCCTGACGATGGTTTAAGAGAGTGGGATCTTATGGAGATTGATCCCCCTGATGGAGCTATTGTTAATCCTGAGTCCGAACCGATGGTTACGGAACGTAGGCATGGTCCGAGGAGCCAGACCCTGAACCGGAGCCTTTGTCGCCTAGTTCTTATAACGAGGCATCTGACTCGGCTTCGCCAGGAGCACCGTCAGGATTGTGTGGAGGTTTTTGATAGGGTGAGATATCCCTATCTTTTTGGAGCTCTTCTTTTGAATAGAGTAGTGGAGCAGATCGACCACCTTATCCCTTTTTGAGTATGCGTGGTCTAAGTTTGTGACCTTTAGGACGGCTTGTATATGTTATTGCCGTAAGTGAAGTTAAGTTTATAAAATGGTTTGTTGATTTGTTTACATCCTCTCTCTCTATTATCCCGTTTGAATATTTGTTGAATGGAGTGTTCGTTTGGCTTCCACGTATATTCTCTTATTCGATGGTAACGAGTCGGCGACGAATCCTAGGAATCGCATTCTTAACAACCGTGGCGGGATGTTACGTGTTCGTAGGGTACCAGGCGTGACAATTTATCATGGGCAAGTGTACCAGTTTGGGGTTTTTTGCGGTATTAACCCAACGATAAAAAGGTAAGAGAGAAGATAGGGCATATTGGTTATTTCATTTAACAAGTTGTGTTTTTAGCCAAAATGGTGTGCTAATAGCACATCCCTTGTATATAATTTATTACATTTGGACTAGAAAACTCATATTGAATATAACTAAAATTGATAATAATAGGTGTATTGTCATGCAAGATATAAATATAGGTCATGAGCCCTATATGACAAACTATATTGGGGTACGATTTTGTCTTTTAATGTTATGAACTCATCTATATAACTCGCGAGCCCACTATGACAATCTATATTATTAGGGTACGAGTTATATCTGAACCAATCTTTTAATGACCGTTTAACTCGTGAGCCCACTATGACAAACTATATTGGGGTACGATTGTCAATGGTTAACCGCGACCCGCTTGGTTCCTGAGAGGAGGACCCCCTCGTCCCAAATCAATGACATCAAAAGACGACTCCGGGATGCCTCCCTGGATTCCGATTTCATTGGTCAGCATATCCTCCACACCACAACACACCAACTTCTCATCAATCATGTGAAGCAAAATCTTTCCATGCCCGGTAAGTCCCAAGGCCGCTCGGACCGTCGACCTGATCGGTAGCACAATGTGATGCTTCTTGGTCCAAGACTCGGCCACGCTGTACTCCTTCATCACCCAAATGCCGCATTCCTCTCTGTTCCATATGCCGAAAGCAATCAGAGCCAGTGAACCGCACAACACTGAGAGCGTCGCCTTGCCTCTCGGGTTCAGAGAGAATTGCAAGAGACTTTCCAATCAGGGCAGCTCGATGACTTCTCCAAATGATTCCTCCTCCATGCCAAAGGCCATGATTGAGTCATAAGGTGCATCCACTGTAGGCACTGTGAGCCAATGCACGGACCCATTAACAAATGCCCGCGAATTGCCTCGAATCATCCGCTTGAAAAAGGTCCTGCCCAGGCTTGTCCATGTGTCCTTGCGTAGACTATAAACCTCGACATGCCATGGTCTTATCAGAGAATCACCGGGCCTCGCAATGCCACGTGAATAAGTAATCCTCACGACCTTGTAATCCCGTGCATTTGGCTCGTAGCCGAAACCGTGGACATGATATTGATTGCAACATCCCGAACTGTAACCCTGAATTAGAGATTCGGAGCAAAGGGGCCTATGGTGGCAATAGATGAAACCCTCGTTGCCAAGAGCCTTGACTTCGCCCGTGAACGGGCTCCACAGGATAGCGGCTAGCTTGCTCGCACTTCGGCGTACATAAGAAAGCCCAGTCATGCAAATTAGAGCACTGTCACCGGACGAACCGACCACGGATAATGAAAACAATTTGTTCCTCAATGGCAGCGTCAAATTCTCCTTCCCGATGGACACGTTTTCGAACACTAAAGAGCACTTGTCGCGATTTTCCCATTCCAATGGGGACCACCAGGAGGGAAGTCCCACCGCGATTCAACCACTTTGTCACGAAGTACGGCTCGGACAAGAGCGAACGCCATGACTTGGAGACGCACCGGCACCGGAAAAGAGGCCGGGCTGGTAAGCAAGCGAGGATTTCAACGATAACATTGGATGGAAAGATACCGGAGAGCGAATCCATGGTACCTGTGGACCGGGAGACAGATTGCCAGGAATTGAAGAGGACAGGAGCAAGAAACAGCGCCAGTCACTTTCACTGGCCTTGCAATTAGACAAGACTTGTGAGAAAACTTGGGGGACTTTGGTGAAGCAAAAACTTGATATATGTTTGTGGTAGCGGTTCGTTAAATAAGCAAAAGACGGCCAAAAACTTAAGAAAAATTACTGAATAAGGAAAAACATGGATATAAATAAGATACTGCTGAGGAAAAGAAAAATCTCAAACTTAGGTTGGTTCAAAGGAAGGTAATCTGATTCTCCATCTACATAATACGTGATTTTGTTCCTGATTCTATCCCAAATACGTCCGCACAATAAGAGAAACTTGTAATTAAGTTGTCTTTAACAGATAAGAAGAAACTTTATACGTCGGAGGTACCACTTGGCAATGCGATACATGACATGTGAGAATTTTCAAATTCTAATGCATAGTCGGTTGCGAGGCACACCATGTGGACAATGTGGATTGGTCACACCACGTCGGCCATGTATAATGATATGCAAAATGCTTCCAAGAAAGGAGAACACTACTCTTTGATTCATCACAGCTCAAGCATATGAATGAGATCAATCAAATAAACATCAGTAAGTGGTTTGCGTAAGAGTAGGTAACAAGCACTACAAAAAAACAAGGATTTAGCCACGGAAATTTGCGACGAATAATTTTTCGTTGCTAATTTCCGACGGACTTTGCAACGAATTTTTTTCCGTCGCAAATTTGCGACGAAAAATTAAATTAGCGACGGAAAAAAAATTCGTCGCAAATTACCGACTAATTTTGCGACGAAAAAAAATTCGTGGCTAATTTGCGACGGAATTAGCCACGAAAAAAAATTCGTGGCTAATTTGCGACGGAATTAGCCACGAAAAAAATTCGTGGCTAATTTGCGACGGATTTAGCCACGAAAAAAAATTCGTGGCTAATTTGCGACGGATTTAGCCACGAATTTTTTTTAGTGGCTAATTTGCGACGGAATTAGCCACGAAAAAAATTCGTGGCTAATTTGCGACGGATTTAGCCACGAAAAAAAATTCGTGGCTAATTTGCGACGGATTTAGCCACGAATTTTTTTTCGTGGCTAATGTGCGACGAAATTAGCCACGAAAAAAATTTGTGGCTAATTTACGACGGATTTAGCCACGAAAAAAAATTCGTGTCTAATTTGCGACGGATTTAGTCACGAATTATTTTTCGTGGCTAATTTGCGACGGAATTAGCCACGAAAAAAATTCGTGGCTCATTTGCGATGGATTTAGCCACGAAAAAAAATTCGTGGCTAATTTGCGATGATATTTTGCGACTAAAAAAAGTCGTGGGTAATTTGCAACGGAATTACCCACAAAAAAAAATTCGTGGCTAATTTGCGACGATATTTGCCACGAAAAACATTCGTGGCTAATTTGTGACGGAGTTTGCCACGGAAAAATATTCGTGGCTAATTTGCGACGAAATTAGCGACGAATTTTTTCCCGTTGCTAATTTGCGAAGAAAGAAAATATTTTGTCGCAAATTTGCTACGGATTTTGCGATGAAAAATTTTGTCATAGCTAATTTGCAACGGAGTTAGCAATGGATTTCGCCATTATTTGGAGCCCGAACTTTAGTGTCGAATTTCTCGGAATTCTGGGATGAATTTAATTGGACGATATCGATATTATTGTGGCAAGCCACGATATTACTCGGGATAGGTGAAAAGTGAATTTTTGACCGGGTATTGATTTGGACTGATAGACTTCTCTCGCAGTGTATTTTTATTGATACCATTTAGTCAAATCCTAAATTATTAATTAGAATTTTTCGGGACCGTTAGATTGTTTTTGAATTCGAATCGTGGCCGTTGGATCGCAATTATTGCGATCTGACTTTTCCTCTTTGCGATCTGACTTTTCCTCTTTCTCTCCTCTCTCTCTCTTTACCCTTTTTCCACGCTGGTCCCACCCTCATGCGCCTGACACCACCTACCCCATCATTTCCCCTTTCTTCCTTTTCTTTTTCTTTTTCTTCTTTCCTTTTCTTCCTTTCTTCTTCTCCTTCGCTCTCTACCCTTTTTCCACGCTGCAGGTCCCCCCCTCATGCGCCTGACACCACCTACCCCCATTATTTCCCCTTTCGTCCTTTTCTTTCTTTTCTTCCTTTTCTTTTTCTTCTTTCCTTTTCTTCCTTTCTTCTTCTCCTTCGTTCGCTGGTCCTCTTATTCCGCTCGACTTCTGCTTGTTGCCACACTTCTTGCCGGCTTGCCCTTCGTCGGACCAGCTCCGCCACGGACCGCCTTCTTGCTGCCAAACCGCCACCACCCCAGGTAGCCCGTTGCCGCCCACGACCGCCATTGTTGACTTGTTTCAGCCAACACGCGCGTCGCACCTCCCGCAACCCAGCCGCCGATCCACCTACGCCCGGCCTCGTCGCTTGCTATTGTTGTCCCGACTGCTGAGACCACCATCGCCAACCTCCATTTCAGTCGCTCCCTTTGCCGTGCTCGTTTTCCGCCGTTCGTCGCCCGTCCGCCGGTGGCCGAGCCCGAGCCGCGGACCGCCCTCGTCGCCGCCCTTGTCATCGCGTCGTCGCCTGCGTTAGCCGAGTAAGTTAACCCCTAATCCCGTGTTTAGGATGTTAAACTTGCTTAGGATTGTTTAGATTAATTTATTAATTGTTTAGTTAATTGGGATTAGGTGACAGGGTATCGGTAGATGTGCGATACGCTATCAATTATATTATTATTGTTGATTATGTTATTAATATTAATATTTTCAGAATTAATTATTATTTTATTATTTTGGAATTGAAATATTAATATTTTATTATTAAATAATTAAATTTCGAAAATTAAATATTAGTATTTTGAATGATTTTCAATATCGAATTGTGATGCCAATGTTGGATTACGCCATATAAGTTGGCGTATTTCGAAAATGATTTGAATGATTTCGACTCGAGAAAATATTTTGAATTGTGGAAAATACACATTTATTTATTATTATTTCGGAAAATCTTGAATCTCAAATTATGATTTCCAACTTGTATGGTGATGATTATGTCATCAATTGTTATATGAAAATATTTATGGGATTTATGGAAATAATTTATTTTTATGGTTATGCCAAGTAATTATAGTGATGCTTCTCGACCTCGCCACCCAGATCTAGCCGGCGAGGTGACATCGCCCATGGCTAGCAAGGTCGAACTCGCTGGCCTCAGCCGGTCACCGGTCGCCAGACCAACGACTGGAAAAAAATATGTAGGCAAAAAAATTCGAAAAAAAAATTAAAATTTTAAAAAATATTGGGGAAAAAATTATTATAAAAAAATAAAATATGAAGTCAATTTTTTTTTGTAGGTACGTATCCGTTTAAAAGTTTCACAGATGAAGTGACCGTTGCAATTCTCATCTTCAACTACAAAGATTTCAGTCAAATACTTGGGTAATTGTTTTATTTTTTAAAATTTCAAAGTAATAAATTTATTGATTATTTTTGTTTTAAATATTTTACGAGATTTTGTTATTTTTATATAGACACAATGCAAAGAGACAGGGCTTGGATGTATAATAAGAACTTACCTGGACGTCGAGGATTGACCGATGAGTTTTGTGCTGGGTTGGAACTATTTTTGGACTTCGCTAGTAGTAAATATGAGTTGATGGATGGAAATAAGTTAAGGTGTCCGTGTAGAAAGTGCAGTAATGGTAAATTTCATGTGTGTGATACAGTTAGAGAACATCTTTGTAGATTTGGGTTTACTCCGAACTACTATAATTGGACTTGTCATGGTGAATCTTTTATATCTGATGAAGGATATGGAATAAGTGATCAATTTTCAGTTAGAGAAGAATGTAGCTATTATGATCAATTGAACCCATATCAAAGGATGGTGATTGATGCAACTGGTCAGAATGTTGTTTCAGATCCGAACCATGCAAGTACTAGTTTCACTCCTACACTTGAGGAAGAGATAGGAGTAACAGGTTTTGATGAGAATGTGGGTAATGAAACGTTTCCATCTAATCAGTTCTGGGAAGTGTTGAAAGCAGCAGATGAACCTTTATGGGCAGGTTGTGACAACCATACTCAGTTATCAGTGACAGCAAGATTGTTAAATATCAAGGCAGAGCATAATGTGTCTGAGAATTGCTTTAACTCTTTTGTTAAAGTAATGCGAGAAACAATGCCTCGTGATAGCATCATGCCAAGTGATTTTTACGATATGAAGAAGTTAGTGAATAACTTAGGTCTTCCAGTTGAAAGGATTGATGTATGTAGTAGGGGTTGTATGTTATATTGGAGAGATGATGAAAATGCAGAATCTTGCAAATTCTGTAGCCTTCCCAGGTACAAGATTAACAGGTCACAGGGTCATAATCGGAGGCAGGGTCATAATCAGAAGCGTAGACCATGCAAGCAAATGTTTTATCTGCCTTTAATCCCCATATTGCAAAGGCTTTATGCGTCTGAAGCCACTGCTGAACACATGACTTGGCATGCAAATCATGAAACAGAAGAGGGTCTAATGTGTCATCCTTCAGATGCAGAGGCATGGAAACATTTTGATATAACATACCCTGAGTTTGCGATGGAGCCTCGAAATATCAAGTTAGGTCTCTGTGCTGATGGATTTGCGCCATTTGGAAAATCAGGGAAAAGTTATTCATGTTGGCCAGTTATCGTAACTCCGTACAATCTTCCACCTGGTATGTGCATGAAGACACCTTATATGTTTTTGACATTGATCGTGCCCGGCCCGCAAAATCCAAAAAAGTTGATAGATGTTTATATGCAACCATTAATTGAAGAGTTACAACGGCTATGGAATGAAGGTGTCGTTACGTATGATGTTTCTACTCAGCAAACATTTCTAATGAAGGCTGCTCTTCTTTGGACGATAAATGACTTTCCAGCATATGGAATGTTATCTGGATGGAGTACAGCTGGGATTTTAGGATGTCCGATATGTTTGGAGAGATCGAAATCATTCAGATTAAGACATGGTAAGAAGCCCTGCTATTTTGACTGTCACAGGCAATTTTTGCCGATAAATCATACATTCAGAAGAATAAAAAAGAGTTCATCAAGAATAGGATTGAAAGAACTCATCCACCATTGAGGTTGACCGGTGAGCAAATATGGGAGCGAGTGCAGGACTTTCCAACTGTTGTTGAAAACCCTCATGGCACAACTATTGCGTACGGAAGTGCACATAAGTGGACTAAACGCAGTAAATTTTGGGATCTACCATATTGGAAGGCCCATCTTATTCATCATAATCTTGACGTCATGCATATTGAGAAGAATATTTTCGACAATGTCATAAATACTGTTACGGATGTCACGGGAAAAACAAAAGACAACTTGAATGCAAGAAAGGATATGAGAGATATTTGTGATCGGTCAACATTAGATGTGGCTGCAAGCAGCAGGGGACCAAAACCAAAAGCAGTTTATACGTTGGATAAGGAGCAGAGACGAGTCGTTTGTCAATGGTTGAAATTTGTGCGGTTTCCTGATGGATATGCTTCGAATATTGGAAGATGTGTTGATTTGAACGAATGCAAGTTGATAGGATTAAAGAGTCATGATTGTCACATATTTATGGAAAGATTAATTCCAATAGCTTTGAAGGAACTTCTACCTAACTTTGTATGGGATGCCATTACAGAGTTAAGTAATTTCCTTCATGATATTTGCTCAACAGTGTTAAAAGCATCACACATGGAGAAACTGGAGAGAGACATTCCAATTATTCTTTGCAATTTAGAAAGGATATTTCCTCCATCGTTTTTCGATTCAATGGAGCATCTCTTAGTTCACTTGCCTTATGAGGCCAAAGTTGCAGGTCCCGTCCAATTTCGATGGATGTATCCATTTGAGAGGTAAAAAAATTTTCAAAATAAATTTAAAAATACTTTAGTAAATATTATGTTCTGATAAACTTCTTTCTATTGCAACAAGGTTCTTATATCATTTGAAGAATAAAGTGAAGAATAAGGCATGTGTTAAAGTTTCAATTTGTAATGCATATATTATGGAAGAAGTGACAACATTTGCATCATACTATTTTGAGCCGCACGTGCAGTGCAAGAGGCGGAGAGCAGGAAGAAATGATGAGGGTCCCATCGATCCCAATTACAAATCATTTTCTATTTTCAATTATCTCGGTCGACCAAGCGGTGCATGTCAATTTCGTTGCTTAACAGGCGAAGAATGGCAGGCTGCCCATACCTATATTTTGCTGAACTGTCCAGAAGTGGAGCCATACTTCCAGTAAGTGTATATTTGCAAATATATGTATTGCTTGTCAAATATTTACTAATATATAAATGTAAATTGTTAATAGGATTTTTCAAGATTCAATGTATGGACTACCACCAAATGAGTTTGACCGTTTGTGCGATGAACAATTTGCAGCATGGTTCAAAACATATGTAAGTTGCCTATAGACCAAAACCAAGTTATGAATATTTTATACATATATATTATTGACTTTGCGTATGTAATCTTAGGTTCACCATGATCAAGGTAAAAAGCAAGGATTGCTATATTATCTATCATGGGGTCCACAAGCAACCATACGCACTTGGCCAGCATATTTCATAAACGGGTATAATTTTCACACTCAAGCATATGGAATGGGAAAAGCCACAATGAATAGTGGTGTGTGTGTTCGGTCATCCAATTGTGGTAGTTCAAAAGATGATTTTTATGGCTTGTTGGATGAAATCATTGAGATAGAGTACCCCGGACCATTAATGCGGGTTGTGTTATTTAAGTGCATGTGGTTCGACCCCGTCAAGGGAATGAAGGTGCATACGAAGTTTAATTTGGTTGAAATAAATCACAAGAAAAGGTATAAGAAATACGAACCATTTGTGTTGGCACAACAAGCAATTCAAGTATATTATGCATTATATCCTAGTTTGAAACGTGACAAAGCTGATTGGTGGGCTGTATGTAAAACCAAAGCACTAAGAAAAGTCGAGGAACACTGGAAGGATACAGCCTATCAACAAGAGGAAGTTTATAACGTGGTTGAAACTGAGGAATATAACATTCCTACTCTACGAGATCCATGTGGAGAAATGATAGATGTAGCTGTAACTGAAATTCGCGAATCAAATTTAGAAGCTGTTGCAGAATCAGATTTTGAGACAGAGGATGATGAGGACGATGAGGATGATGAAGATGAGGAGGATGATGAGGAGGATGATGATGCTCAAGAAGAAGATCAAGATGAAGACGAAGGTGAAGATGAAGATTTTTGAGACATTTTTACTAATTATTATTATGACAAAAGTTTATTATTGTTGTTGTTTTGTGTTATTATTATCATTGTAATTGTTGTTGAATACTGTTAATGTTATTGTCTGGAAAAAAATATGCATTACACGGGTGGGATAGTAGAAATGAAATCCGTGGCGAATTAGCCACGGATTTTTTCCACTAATTTCATGAAAATTCGAATTTTTGTGGGTTTTTTTGAAATTCGTGGCAAAAATCCGTGGCAAATTAGCCACGGATTTTTGTCACGAATTTCATGAAAATTCGAATTTTTTTGGATTTTTTTATTATCTTATATGAAATTCGTGGCAAAAATCCGTGGCTAAAATTTGCCACGGATTTTTGCCACGAATTTCCTATAATTCGAATTTTTTTCGGTTTTTTTATTTTCATGAAATTCGTGGCAAAAATCCGTGGTAAATTAGCCACGGATTTTTGCCACGAATTTCCTATAATATAATTTAAAAACCCAAAAAAATTAGAATTTTCATGAAATTCGTGGCAAAAATCCGTGGCAAATTTGCCACGGATTTTTGCCCCGAATTTTCTATAACATAATAAAAAAACCAAAAAAAATTTATTTTCTTGAAATTCGTGGCAAAAATCCGTGGCAAATTTACCACGGATTTTTGCCACGAATTTCCTATAATAGAATCAAAAAACCGAAAAAAATTCGAATTTTCATGAAATTCGTGGCAAAAATCCGTGGCAAATTTGCCACGGATTTTTGCCATGAATTTCCTATATCATAAAAAAAACCAAAAAAAATTTATTTTCATGAAATTCGTGGCAAAATTCCGTGGCTAATTTGCCACGGAATTTTGCCACGAATTTCCTATAATTCGATTTTTTTTCGGTTTTTTATTTTCATGAAATTCGTGGCAAAAATCCGTGGCTAATTTGCCACGGATTTTTGCCACGAATTTCCTATAACATAATAAAAAAAACCAAAAAAAATTTATTTTCAATAAATTCGTGGAAACATTCCGTGGCTAATTTGCGACGGAATTTTGCCACGAATTTCCTATAATTCGAATTTTTTTCGGTTTTTTTATTTTCCTGAAATTCGTGGCAAAAATCCGTGGCAATTTTGCCACGGAATTTTGCTACGAATTTCCTATAATATAATTAAAAAACCGAAAAAAATTAGAATTTTCATAAAATTCGTGGCAAAAATCCGTGGCTAATTTACCACGGATTTTTGCCACGAATTTCCTATAACATAATAAAAAAAATCAAAAAAAAATTATTTTCAATAAATTCGTGGAAACAATTCCGTGGCTAATTTGCCACGGAATTTTGCCACGAATTTCCTATAATTCGAATTTTTTTCGATTTTTTTTATTTTCCTGAAATTCGTGCCAAATATCCGTGGCAAAATTGCCACAGAATTTTGCCACGAATTTCCTATAACATAATTAAAAAACCCAAAAAAATTAGAATTTTCATGAATTTCGTGGCAAAAATCCGTGGCTAATTTGCCACGGATTTTTGCCACGAATTTCATAAAATAGAATTTTCTAGGCTTTTTTATTTTTATGAAATTCGTGGCAAAAATCCGTGGCTAATTTGCCACGGATTTTAGCCACGAATATGATTAAAAATCGACTTTTCTGGGTACTTTTATGAAATTCGTGGCAAAAATCCGTGGCTAATTAGCCACGGATTTTTGCCACGAATTCCATGAAAATCGTATTTTTGGGCTTTTGATGAAATTCGTGGCAAAAATCCGTGGCAAATTAGCCACGGATTTTTGCCACGAATTTCATAAAAATAGCCGCGAGAATTTTACATTTCTATTTGAATTTGCCGCGATAAATTTCAAATTCGTGGCTAATTCCGTCGCAAATTAGCCACGAATTTAAATCCGTGGCTAATTTCAGCTCAACTTTCCAATACAGCGTCGTCTTCTTTGGCCTTTAGAAATTGATTAGGGTTGTTCAGAGTCTCTCTCGGGCGAGCGATTCTGCTGTTGCTTCTTCGCTTGGCGATCTTCGGCGGCTGAGACGGTGAGTGCGCTTCTGCTTGCTTCTGTGCTTCTGCTTCTGCTTGCTTCTGCGCTTCTTCTCTTCTGCTTGCTTTGCTTACTTCTGCTTCTGCTTCTGCTTGCTTTGCTTGCTTCTGCTTCTGCTTCTGCTTCTGCTTGCTTTGCTTGCTTTTGCTTCGCTTCTACTTGCTTCTGCTTCTGCGCTTCTTCGCTTCTGCTTGCTCTGCTTCTGCTTCTTCTTCTGCTTGATCTGCTTGCTTCTGCTTCTACTTCTGCTTCTATGTTTGGTCTGCGTCGTGGGTGAAACAGAATGGTTCTGTTTCTATTTCCCCCAACGAATTTCATTATGTTCTGCTTCTGCTTCCGCTGCTTCCGCTTCTATTCTGTTCTGCCGCTTTCTGTTCTGCGTTTCTGTGCTTTCGCTTCTGTTGGGTGTGCGTGTTGGGTGTGCGTGTTGGGTGTACCTCTGCTTCTATGGCTTCGGCTTCTGTTCTGTTCTGCCTGCTGCTTCTGCGTTGGCTTCTGCTTCTGCGTCTGTCTGTGTTGGCCGGCTGTGTTGGCTGTCTATCTGTGTTGGCTGGCTCGTGAGCGAAACAGAATGGTATTGGGTCTGTTTCGCCCATGAATTTGATTATGTTCGTGGGCGAAACAGACCCAATCTGTTTCGCCCACCAAACAGAATCAAATTGCTCATATTTAAGTTGAAATGTTGTTGGATTTAGGTTGAAATTTGATCGGAATGCGCTGAAATTTGATTACATTTGGGTTGAAATTTAGTTGAAATTTTGTTTGAAATTTGGTCGAAATTAGGTGAAATATGGTCGGAATGAGCTGAAATTTGGTCGGTCAAATGGAAACGGCTTACTGATCCAAACTCACTGCCTACGGCTATGACGCAAGTGGTTTTTTGGCATTTTGAAGTCGTTTAGATGGGTTTTTTGGTGAAAAACGATTCTAGTGAATAGTGTTTTTTGTGACAATTTGCGTTTTTTTTTTCGTTTCGCAGTTATTTGGATGTTAATCTCTATTTTTGTCGTTTCGGAGTCATTTTGTGCCCTAATGATGGTTTTGGTTTTTGGTTTTGTTTATTTCCGTAACAGTGAGCATTGATCGGGGCAATTTGGAAAGGCAACTTTAGGTTAGTTGTCTTCATTTCCTGCATTTTCTTGTGAACATCTTCTAAGAGTGTTGTTAGTCTGTTGGTTATCCCTATGATCTTGGAACACGCAACTCCTTGTGGAAAACAACTATTAGATTATAAAGGATTGTCCATAGGCACATGATTGCTGCTGCTGCTAGTACAATATAAGTAACTATGTGGTAATCTTTTTAAATGTTCCCTTGATCAATCACAGAACACATTTACCTGCCTTTCTTGCAATCTTTAATCCTAGTACTTGCATTTTTCAAGTCCTTTACTTTTCAGCTATTTACTTTCATGTCCAAAATCAACAAAGGTAATGTTTTTCCTAAAAATCCATCAATGTGATACATATTAAATTGCTAAAAAAATTGATAAGTGACAGAAAACTGTTTGTAAAAGGTATTAACTTCACCTCATTCCCGGATAACTTATTGGTAAGTGCTGAAATAAGTTCTAAAGTTTCTGTTTTTTAGTCAATTTTAGACTAGAAAAGTTTCATTTTGGTCAACCAAAGACTTGTTCACAAAGTCCCAATCAAATCAGGAGCTCACCATAAGTAAATCAAGTGTGTATGCTCACCATAAGTAAAATCAAATGTGTATGTTCAAGTTGAATCAATCAGGCCTCTAATTGCTTCCTTTTTTTCAGGGGCCAAGTTTCTCTCTTGCTCTCACTCTCAATAACAAAATGGTAAGCTTCACAACGTACATCATTATGTTCTTTAATACATGTTCATTATTTTTTACATTTTTATCTAACCTTGCAATTTTTAGTATAAACGTGGAGGTCACATGCGTCGTGGTGATGCTTCACAAAGAAGACCGGCCCTTTCCGCTTCAGCCTCGTCCCTTTCCGCTTCCCCTACCCCTGCCCTTTCATCTAATCCTCAACTAGTACATGGACTCATTGGCCCTGGACACATTGGCCCTTCCTCCGACCCTCAAATGCGAACTAAATTCCCTCATATGCCAACTGAATTCCCTCAAATGCCAACTGAATTTACTTCAGTTCCATCGCCTTCGGTTCCACCTTCTTCTTTTTCAACGCAACACTCGACACATGAAGAAGATACCCGATTCATGATAGCCCCGTTTGGAGATTCGTAAGTATTTCTTTGTTTTAACTATATGTTAATTATTATGGATGTCAACTGAATTGTCCGTATGATGCTATGTATGTTCACATGCTACAACGTATGTTCACATTCTTTATTTGTATAACCCGTTTGCAGATTCACGGATGCTACTCAAGTTGTGAGGATACTTAATAAAATTATCAATAACCATTGGATGGGGCAATATAGTACTTGGACCACCACTCCAAAAGAAGTAAAGGAATTGTGGTGGAATGAGTTCAAGGTAAGTTTTGTCATTCTATTTCCTCACAAGCTAAGTTCGATTTAGTATATTAAGTGTACAATTATTTTTCTATTGATTGATTGATTGCTTGCTTGCTTGCTTGCAGCGGAAGTTGAGGTGGGATGAAGTGGAAGAGAGAGAAATTAAAAGAATTTTTAAGAAGAAAGTCGGTGATCACATGCGAAATGTGATGAATAGAGCAAAGAGAAAGCAAGAAAAGCCAGATTTTATTACAGCTGACAATTGGGCGGAATTTCAGAGAACTTGGGACACCGAAAAGCATCAGAGAATCAGTGAAGTTAATAAAAAGAATCGAGCTTCTAGTTCCAGTTAAGGGTCTGCCACATATGCTGGGGGCTCTATCAATATCGGGGAGCATAAAAAAAGAATGGTAAGTCATGTTTAAAAGACATGTTGTAAGTTAAATCAATAATTACTCATTTATGTTTATATTTTGTAGGCACGTGAATTAGGGACGGAACCAACATTTATGGCTACATTTGAACGCCCCTTTCAGAAAAAAGATAAGACATGGACTGGCAATCGGGCAAAAGCTATTAAGGTATGTATGTAAGGTTATATTTTGTATTTACATATATATGAAGTTTTTTTTATTTTTATCTATATTGTTAATGTAGGACAAATATGATGAACTTGTAATGAGCACGGCTGCTGCTAGTGGTAGTGGTAGTGGTGATGGTGATGGTGGTGCTGCGTCTGAGCCATCGGTTGACAGTATGGCGTTATGGATGGAGGCATCGGGTGGAATGAGAAAAGGTCAAATATTTGGGATGGGATCCTTGTCAAGGATGTACAGAACGCCGGTTGCTGCAACTCCATCCTCCAGTGCGGCTTTTTTAAGGGCACAACGCGATGAGCGAACGGACCAAGAATTGAACCACCTGAGATAATTACTGGTACAGAAGGATGAAGAAATGATAGGAGTGAAACAACATTTGCAATTGATCATGCGACACCTCAACCTCCGAGGTCTTGACGTTCCTCCAGTAGGTGCTGGCCACAATGATAATGACAATGAGATTCCTGCTAACGATGCTGATGACGATGCTGATGATGATGCTGCTGATGATCCTTGCTAGTTTAAATTTCCAAGAGGTACTTATATCTTCATGCTTCTGCTATTGAATACTTACGAATAATTAACAGGGGTTAGGAGTTTGATATTGTGATGTTTGCATTGCAGATGGATGGACAGGATGAACACTATAGATAACGTGGAAGAACTTCTTGGCAAGATGAACAGTTTGCGAACTGACTAATTTAGAACTTTATTTTATTTCTTTCTTTTTGGGATTTCTTCTTGCATTGACTGTAATTTTCTATTAATTAGATTTCTAATTGAAATCGTTCATAAACAACACTCGTTGCTAAATTAGTCAAATAAGTTCGTCACAAAAATTCGACCAAAAAAACGGTTCGTCACAAAAAAAAAATTTGTCACGAATTTTAGCCACGAATAAATTCGTTGCAAATAATTGAAAAAAAATTTAGCCACGAAATTTTTTTGTTGGAAATTAGCCACTAATATTAGTCACGAATAAGTTCGTCGCAAATAATTGAAAAAAAAAATTTCGAAAATTAGCCACGAATTTTGCCACGAATAATTTCGTGGCAAAAATAAAAAAAATTAGTTTTGGCAAATTAGCCACGAACTTTGCCACGAAATACGAGCCATTTGTCCACGGATAATTAGCAACGACTTTTGCGATGAAAATATTTCGTCGCATTACCGAATAATGTTCGTCGCAAATTAGCGACGGATTTTTGCCACGAATATTGTTCATGGCAAATTAGCCACGAATTTTTGCCACGAATTTTTGCCACAAATATATGTCGTCGCAAATTAGCGACGGATTTTTTCCACGAATAATGTTCATGACAAATTAGCCACGAATTTATTTCGTCGCAAATTAGCCACGAATTTTGCCACGAATTTATTTCGTCGCAAATTAGCCACGAATTTTGCCACGAATAATTAGCGATGAATTTTTGCGACGAATTTTTTTCGTTGCAAATTAGCCACGAATTTTGCCACGAAAAATTTGCGACGAATTTTTTCCGTCGCAAATTAGCCACGAAAATTGCAATTTTCCGTGGCAAAATTTTGCGACGACCTATTAGCGACGAATTTTTTTCCATCGCTAATTTCGTCGCAAATTCATTTTGCCACGAATTTTGCGTAACTTTTCGTGGCAAAATTCGTGGCTAAACCCGGCCATTTTTGTAGTGAAGAACTAGTTAGTAACTTCATCAAAAAAGTTGATAAGCACTTCAAATAAAGAGTAATATCATAAAACAGTTCGTAATTTTAATAGAATTGGTATGTTATTGGAGAATTTGATAATTTCGAAACGACATAATGAATGTTGATAACCTGATAAGTAGCTAAAACAAAAATTGGTAATCTTGAACTAGTTGGTAACATGAAAAAATTAATAATTTCATATGAGAATTGGTAACTTCAAAAAGTTGATATGTTGGGGAAATAATTTTGATAATTTATGGGTACGCTAACTAAGTGGTTAATAATTAAGTAAATATTGGTAATTTAATATAGGAGGATGCGGGTGTGACGGTTCCTTGACTCTCAGCACAATATTGCGGCAAGAAAAAGAGATTTCAGAGACTGAGAATACTTTAGTGAAACAAAGGATATAAAAATAGAAATACTCAAGGGAAGAAATAGAAATCACGATAATAACTGAAAATTGTTTGATTGTCGTTGAAATAATTTGCTAAATCTAGAAATTATTTCCTTGACATTATTTATTCATTTGTTTCAAAGTTTGTGGAATTAAATATTGGCAATTTATTGGAATGCTTGCGAAGGTGAATTGTCATGCAAGATGCAGCTGCAGGTCACTCGAACTTATCAATATAACCCATGAGCCAACATAAGAAATACGGAATAATTGTCCAAAAAATTTTAATCCTATTATATGGCAACTAATTTAATCATAAACCTTTTAATAATGTCCATTTAGTTATAAAATTTTGACGATTTGCCAATTTAGTCGTACACCCTTTCTTTGTGTTAATTTAGTTCTAAACTTTTCAAAGATTTGTCAATTTAATCTTAAACCTATCATTTGTATATTTGGCCGAAAGAACTATATTGGCAAATCGTCAAAAAGTTTAGGACTAAATTGTCATAATTGAAAGGTTTATGACTAAATTGGCGAATCGTTAAAAGATTTAAGACTAAATTGACAAGATTGGAAAGTTTATGACTGAATTAGCCTCTATGGTCCGTACATTATGACTTTTTGGATAATTTTTCCTAAGAAACCATATCGAAGTTCGATTATGTACGTTAGTATTAAGAACTCATCTATGTGACTCATTAGCTGTAACATCCTGAATTTCGACCTATTTTTGGGATCAATAAAGTGTAAATTATTTCTCATTTAATTTTAGAAAGTCTCGCCCGGACCTGATCAATCACGGGATACTAACTTTATGGGAAAGGCTAAATAGGAATAGGTACGTGGACCGGGGACCCGATCGCGAGTTGGGCACGGACTTCGAAGAACGCCGAGGGAATATTTTGGACCAACATGGGCCGATCTTAGGAAGTTGACAGATTCAATTCGGCCAATGATGTACGATCGGATCGCGGGTGATTCTGCATGACCGAGGGTACACATGGCGAACGATTCACGAACTAACCTAAATGACCGAGACCTCCGGTACTAGTGATAATTCCTCGTGCTCTCTCGAAAATCGAGGCCATTATGATTCAGACAATCCTAGGTCGATACGCGTAATACCTAAACAGCCGCCCGTTAAAGAGAGGCTTTAAAATTTTAAAATGAGCAAATTTGATCGCGAGATTGGACCCAAACTTCGACGTCAAAATTTTGTGAACGTTTACGATTATTTTGCAGGATCAATGTCGTTTTGGTGTGGCCACGCACATTTGGGGCTAATTTAGCCAGAAATTGGAATTTCGACGAAAATTGGAGAAAATTACGGTTTTGCCCCTGTGGGCACCGGGACTGGATTCGGAGGCCGTTTGATGTTATTTTTCGCGGCCAAGGTCATTTTGAGGCATCCACACACATTTAGAGTGGTTCCGGTCAAAAATTCAAATTTCGACAAAAATTGAAAAAATAATATTATTTTATTCTCGAAACTTCGCAGTCGATTTTCGAGGGCTTAAAAAGTGAATTTCGTGAATCCGATGCCATATTATGTTGGCCACGCACATATGGAACGCGTATGTGCAAAAATTGGAATTTTGCTTCGGGACCGGAAAAATGACGATTTTGCCCCTAGGCCGGTATTAATTCCGAATTTTTTTGGAAAAATTTTGGGATAATTACCAGAGGATTATCAGCTCAATTATTTGACCAAAAGACCACTTCGCCCCTCATTTTTTGATAGGATTGAATTAGAACCGTCGGATTAGGGGTATTTTGGTCAAAACCGACGGATCGACGACACGTGGCACTTTGGGCTACCTTATTTGACCAGCTAACCATCTTCTCTCTCTCTCCTCCCCTCATTCACACCAGAATCAGTCTCCCACCAGCAGCTTCTCTCCCATTTTCCCCTCTTTTTCTCCATTTTCTCTCTTGGTTTTTGTCTCGCCGGAGCTCGTCGCCGGCCATCAGAGCGCCCCCGCCGACCGCCGTGCCTCGCCGTCGACCACATAGACCCCCAGCCTCAGCCTTGTCTCTGTCCGACCTCTTTCTCCCTTTCTTTCTCTCTCTTTTTCCCTCTCTCTCTCTTTCTCATTCTGCAAAAAGGACCGCCGGAGCTTCGCCGGAGCTCCAATCGCCGTTTCGTCGAAGCCCAAACGTCCAGCACGCCCGTACGTCGCCGTCCAGCCTAGTCCGTACAGTGTCCGTACGGATTACTGTTCACGCTGTCCGTCCGTACGCCGCCGCGGCCATCGCCGCCGTCTCACCGGCCGTCGTTCCCCGCGTCTGTACAACCATGAATAGTACCGCGTGAACAATACCGTGAACAGTTCGCGTGCCCAGGAATTCCGCCACCGGTTTCACTGTTCATCAGTGATCGACCGCCGTTCCCCGTCGCCGTGGTCCAGAAATTAGGTGAGTATATTTCCTAAACCCGGATCAAGACTGATTGTGCATTTTTTTGGACTAGCCTAGGTATTATCAGTGTAATCTGGACTGGTTTAGATGGTGTCGGTATATAATTCGTATTGTATTAAGAACCAATTGGTGGAATAAATTCAAGAAACATTAGTGGGATTATTAGAGATAATTATTGGGCTAATTCGGATTAATTGGGGATTTTATGATTGGACTGTTGGGTATACCCGGACTGATTGGCTTGTATTCTGTACCCAATTGTTGGGAAATTTGAATAATGCCATGTCGCGTGATTGTGTGGCCGACTCGTGCGGAGTGTGATTGGCCATTCAATGGCTTGATTGGATTATTGAATATTATTGAATTATCCATTGTGAAATTGGGCCGCACGGTATTAATTGGCCAGTGAACGTTTGTTGCGACATGAAATTGACTGAGTGCCTAATTATATTTGATGTTCATGTTGCATTGTGTTGCATTGCATGGCACGCATAGTGAATGCCGGGAATGAGGCGTGTGACGAATTGTGCAAGAATGCGTGCTTGCCATGAGCATGTGATCACCTAAATGCCCTGATGCGTGTTACGCGGGGTTCAGATAATAATTTGCTGTATATTCGTGTGATCACATTTCACCCTGATGCGTGTTACGCGGGGTGTGCCGTCTTGATGCGTGTTACGTGGGACGATGCCCGGTACGTCCGGAAGACGACCAACCTGATGCGTTTTACGCGGGCTCTGGTTCGTGAGGAGATCGGTGTTGCGCCTGATGCGTTTTGACGCGGGCTAGAGACACTGGGCCA
This sequence comes from Syzygium syzygioides, assembly GCA_031216285.1. Taxonomy (NCBI): domain Eukaryota; kingdom Viridiplantae; phylum Streptophyta; class Magnoliopsida; order Myrtales; family Myrtaceae; genus Syzygium; species Syzygium syzygioides. The sequence continues at coordinate 15,423,406 of CM062244.1, read as the reverse complement.
GTTGATGCGTTTTACGCGAGTCATATTAAATAATAAATTGAGAAAGTCTCAGTGTGCCGATGTGGGCTAGTGAACCGAGACATGAATGTGGACATTTGCATGCATAAGAATGCGTGGGCCAGAATGAGAGCATGCGGGACTCGGTGAATGACACGCAATATTATCACTATTAAGTATGAGCATGCGTTTGACGTACGCGTGAACCGAGTGCTTGGGTATGTGATTTGATTATATGATTATTGTGAATAACCTGCAGGGTCAGCCAGGTAAGTGATCTGGGCCAGAGGGCCTAGATCGGAGTTTATTTATGAGTTGGATTGTTGTGTTATTTTGTGCTGTCGGTCAAGAGAATTGCATGTTAGCCTAGTCTAGATTTAGGGGGTTATATTCGCTGAGATTCGTCTCACGGTTGTAATAATCCACATTTTCAGAACCCCAGCAGTAGGATGCCGAGGTCACCACCTCTTTTTGGAATACCGCATTTATCCAGCGGTCGTCGAGCATACACCCGGTGGAGACGGAGCAGAACGGAGAAGTGACTGTTTGGTTATTCCCAACTGTTGGTGTTTCCTTTTTGGTTGTAGTGAACATTGTAAAAAGGTTTTCGTTGGTAACACCAGTGTATATATTTTCTGAGGTGCTTGACTGCTATTTGGTTGTTCTACCTTGGTCTCATGTGTTATATTGTACGGGTGTATATATTTAATTATATACGTTGCTTCCGCATGTGTTTGATCTCTGATTGGGCGTTGGATCGGCAATGCTTCTTGGGAGCGTTGCACCATAATTGACTGTGACGGGATGTTGCGTTCCAGTGGGGTACGGGGCGTGACATTAGCCCGCTATAACAAATCACATTGAAGTAAGATTATGTTCTTTAGTTTCTAAGAGTTCAAATATTTTATGCGTGATTACCTTACCAAAAAAAATATATTTTTTATGCGTGAATATTATTAAGATCTATGATATAAGAATAACCGGTCCCAAAAAATTGAAAACTGTTTATCTTGAAGACAATTTTTTTTGCATAAGCGTGTTCTCATTCAAGATGCTGATAAATTAGATTTATTGAGCTCATGTATAGAACACGTGAACTCACTTCAATTTTGAACGGGACGATTACAGCAAGATTCCTAAAACTTAAATCAATCTGCATCTTGAGCCTTAAAATTCTTATTTCATGCATTTAAGTTTTAGAACTTGCCGTCATCCTCCACACTAGCTCCTCCGTTAGCTTTGTTAGCTTTTAGTGGTGGAAATGTCCGAGGTGGCTTTTATTACTAAAACCCATGGACTATATAAAAACGTTCAATGTTATTCCCGAGCTTAAATTAATGGAATGACAACATTGAATATTTTCTTATAATCTAGGGACTAGTTTGAATATGTATAAAAATTCATGGACCACATTAAATAAATTAAAAACTTATGGATCACATTGCACATTGGGTCAAAGTTCAAAGATCATTTATGTTATTTTCCCTATTTATATTACAAAGAGAACTATTTCTAAATGACACATAAGAATACATAGATTTATTAATCATAATAATTCTTACCAATCTTTGTTAGATAGGTGCTGAACTTGGATGATAAGTATCTATTTTTGAAAAAAGTAATATGTAGATTTTCTGTGAATGTAGAAACCTAATTCTTTATTGGAGGTTGATTGTGGTCGACATTGAACCTCGACCCGCTTGGTTCCAGAGAGTAGGATCTGCTCCTCCCAAATCAATGACTCAAGGCCATCTCCCTAGATTCCAACCTCACTGATCTGCATATCCTCCACATCACAGCATTCCAACTTCTCATCAGTCATACGAAGCAAAATCTTGCCATGCTCGGTAAGCCCCAACGCCACTCGGGTCGTCGACCCGTTTGGTAGCACAATGTGTTGCTGCTTGGTCCACGACTCGGCCACGCCATACTCCTTCATCACCCAAATGCCACATTCCTCTTGGTTCCAATCGCCAAAAGCAATCAGAGTCAGTGAACTGCATGACACTGAAAGCGTCGCTTTGCCTCTCGGATTTAGAGAGAATTGTGAAAGATTTGCCGTTTGGGGCAGCTCAATGACTACTTCGAATGATTCCTCCTTCATATTGAAGGCCATGATTGAGTCGTATGGCGCCGCCGCCGCAGGAGCCGCGAGCCAATGCTCAGAACCGTTAACAAATGCCTGCGAATTGCCACGAACTGTCCAAGTGAAATTGGGCCTGCCCAGGCTCTTGCATGTGTCCCTGCCTAGGCTATAAACCTCTAACATGCCATGGCCTTATCAGAGAATAAGCCTCTCTCGCATCGCCGTGCAAATAAGAAATCCTCCCGACCTTGTAGTCCTGGGCATTTGGCTCGTACTTGAAACCGTGGACAAGATGTTGATTGCAGCATGCTGAATTGTAACCCTGCACTAGAGATTTGGTGCAGACGGGCCAATGACGGCATTGGACGCCAACCTTGTTGCCAAGGACCTTGATTTTGCCCATGAACAGACTCCACAGGATAATAGCTTGCTTGCTCTCGCGATGGCGTGCATACGAAAGCCCGGTCAAGCAAATTAGAGCGCCGTCGCTAGACAAACCAACCATGGATAACGAGAACCATCTATTCCCAAATGGCAGCTTCAAATTCTTCATCCCGATAGACACGTTTTCAAACACTAAACAGCACTGTTCGCGATTTCCCCATTGCAATGGGACCACCAGGAGGGTAGTCCCGCTGCATTTCATCCACATTGTCACGAAGTATGGCTCGGAGAAGAGCGAACGCCACGACTTGGAGACACACCAGAACCGGACGAGAGACCGAGCCGGTAAGCAAGCAAGGATTTTGACCATAACATCAGACGGAAGGATACCGGAGAGCGATTCCGTGGTACTCATCGGACCAGGTGACAGAGCACCAGGAATTACAGAGGGCAAGGGCAAGAAACAAATGTCAGTCAAACTCCCTGATCTTGCAATTAGACAAAACTTGTGAGAAAATTTGTGGGACTTGGGTGAAGCATAAAGTTGATACATGTCTGTAGTGATTGACATAGCCGTTAAGTTGACGGCCAAAAGACTTAAGAAAAAAAAATGCTCAAAAAGGAAAAACATGGATAATAAATATATATTAGAATTATTGCTTGGATGCTGTGGAGGAAAAGAAAAATCTCAAACTTCGGTTGGGTTAAAAGGAAGGCAATCTGATTCTCCATCTACATAATACATGATTTTGTTCCTGATTCTGTCCTAAATATGGTCGAACGATAAGAGCAACTTGTAATTAAGTGGTCTTTAAAAAGACTAAAAGGTAGGTATCACGAGGTAGTGCCACGTGACAAAACAAGACGATGATGTGTGAGAATTTTCAAATTCAAATGCATAGTTTGTTGAGAGGCACACCACGTGGACAATGTGGATTGGTTCCCCCACAGCGGCTGGGCAAACGATATGTAAAATGCTTTCTCGAAAGGAGAGCAACTACTCTTTGATTTGTCGCAGCTCATGAATATGAACGGCATCGACCAAATGAACATTAGTAAGTAACTCAAATAAAAGTAGGTAACCAAAAATCATTCGGCAACTACATTCGAGGAAAAGGCCGGTAAGCATTTCAAATAAAGTTGCTGATATCACGAAGGAAATGGTAAGCCCAATCGAATCAGTATGCCATTAGAGAATGTGGTAATTCCGAACCAACACAATCAACGTCGGTAACATGAAAGTGGCTCAAATGATGAACGGGTAATCTCAAACTAGTTGGTAACATTATCATAAAAAAAATTGATAGCTCGCTCAAATTAAGATTAGTAATCTCATAAAAGAGTCGGTAACTTCAACACGCTAATAAGTTGGAAGTAAACGTTGGTCATTTATTGGAACGCCTAGTGAGGTGTTAATAATTGAATAAATGCTGATAATAGAAATTTTTTTATTAATGCAACTGGAATGACCTATTGTTCCAGTGGCGGTGGAAGTTTGTCATGAAATTGCCATAATGAATTGCTGTAGATCTGATACTGCGGCAAGAAAGAGATTTCGCGGACGGAGATTAATTTAATGAAACAGAGGATAATAATAATAGAAATTCAAGTAATGACTAATAATTTTTTTTAATTTCATCGAAATGAAATGCTAAATCTAGAAATTATTTCTTCAGAAATATCGATTTATTTATTTACGACATGTCTGGGGGGCGACTTCTATTTTCAACTCTTGCCCTTTCCACAAGTTTTTCGGAACTCCCAATTCGACGTATATTTTATGTCAAAAATACAAAGGTGTATTATTAGTCAGAAATTATTTTGAAACTTCCAATCAAATTCTATCAAGCAGTTGCTTAGGTAGTAGGGGTGATCGGTTCCCAAGCGGTCGGGTTTCCACCTAAGAACCGGCAACCGTTGCATTCTTCTCGGAAAGGTTGAGGTCCTTGTGCTCCGCCAACTCCATGAGCTGCCGCTTCAGACTAGTGAAGCTCAGAAACCTCGGTGGCCAGCCTCTCCATCTGACCATCCCTATCCCTAGACAAAACAATAGGAAACCACAATAAATGATGAAGGAGAAGGGAAAATCAAGAGCAGCGGGAAGAGGGCGGGTGGGAAGGAGGATACGCATTGGAGGTAGAGGTGGTGCTTCCGAGACCGGAGGCCGGCGAGGTCGGAGAGGCGCTAATCGAGGGAGGACTGGAGGTGGAGGGAATGAGACTGGAGCTGGGAGAAGTCGGAGGAGAGAGAGAGAGAGAGGTACTTCTGCTCGAGGAGGGAGCAGGTATGCTCGGCGGTGATGGAGGAGGCGTCGAACCAGGCCTTGAAGGAGTCAAGGGCTCCTTCCGAAGGTTGCGGTGGAAAGCATCGGCTTTCTCGGCGACCAGGGCGGCATCGCAGGAGGAGGATTGAGAGATACAATTGACTTAGGGTTATAGATTTGTAAGAAATTAAAAAAGAAAAAAAAATCAATCCGGTTCAAGTGGGAAATTCCATATATGGAACCGGGAACCGAATTGAAAGTCACCAGTTCCAATATTTTGGGACTAGGAACCAGACCGGTGCCCCCGGGTACCGCCTAGAAATGCCGATTCGAATCAATCCTGGCGTTTCCTTTTCTTCACCCCCTATTAGGTAGTCTTTTGGGAGTTTTATCTCCAGCTTTTTTGCTTTTCCATTCTGGTAATATGAATTTGAATTTTATTTAACAAGAATTCTGAAAAAAAAAATTTAGTATCATTTAATTGAGGTTTACGTCGTCCCAATTTGGCATGAACATCATTTTCCCAGTCCTCCTTCGGTTTTTCTCCTAGGCCACATTTGTTTCGTGAAATATATGACATTTCAGGAAAATATTTTCAAGAAAACATTTTCTAGGAAAAATTACAATATTTTGCAATGTTCAGTTAAAATCTGAAAATGAACTGGAAAATATCTTTCGTAGTTTACTTTGTTAATCTTATTTGATTTTCTTATATAGACATACACTACTTGGGCGCTAGTAACTTGCGCAGAAACAACTAGAAAACTGTGTATGAGCACTAGAATCCTAGATTCGACCTCGATGGATCCCAACCCATGCGCTAGAGATCGGAACATAGGCACCTAGATGCCTGCATTCCCAAGTGTGACACCGATGAACCCGACCACGGCCTTTGTCAACTTGAGCCTGAGTGTTGGGGATTCACGCTCGGGTACTGCAATCCCACGCTTTGCCTTTGCAGACCTGAGCTCGGGTAATGGGGAATTGGACATGGGTACTAGGGCTTCAAGCCTTGCCTCAATGGAACTGAGCACTAGGTCCTGGGCTCGACCTCAATAAATTTGGGCTAGCGTGTCAGGGCTCAACCTCAATGGACGCAGGTCCGAGCCCCAAAGACTTAGTCCTAGACTTCATGGAACCAAGAACCAACGTTAGAGTTTCCATGCTCAATCGTAAAATTTTGGATTTAAGTGTCAATACCTAGTTATATTTTAGAAAATTATTTTCGATTTTTAAAGAGAAAATCAGTTCCTAAATTTAAGTATAGATTTTCCGTTTATTAAGAAAATATCTTCCAGTAATTCATTCTTATAAGCTAACCAAACACACCGAAAACATTTTCTAGAAAAGTATTTTTCACGAAACAAACGAAATCTTTAATATTTTTCACTGATGAATATATGGCCTTGATTCGTTTAAAAATATGCGGCCACAAGGTCACCATCGTTCCTAAGATGAACAGCGACTGTCATGCCAGCTGGATTCAGAATTTCTGAACAAGTTTTTCTGTACAAGCAATTTACTGACCAATTTCCCTTTATTACTATCAATATTCGAGATTCATCAACGTTTCTATGAAATTCACCAAATGCAAGACAATCTTTCCCTTTTTTTGGCACCCGAAGTGCTATAAAATGATGTATAACTTACCGTCAAGTGAGAGTGCTAATATCCTTATCCCATCAGAAAAGATAAATTCCTCCATAATTATACATGACAAAATTAAAATCATAGAACATCATTTCTCACACAATTGACCAGAATAGAAGCTGTAACCAAATGACCAAACTGATTTGATAGATTCCCTAGGCAAGCCCTGGACAAAGCAACCTCAAATTACCAATGGAGGAGCAACTGGTTCCCATCAGCATAAGAATCAGCCTCCATCACTTTCCTCATCAAGAAGCTGGCCTTCTCCCGGGCCCTCGCCGACCCTCGAACCGAAAGATCGGCCAGAACCGTAGAGAACTCCAGCAATCCTAGAGCCTCGCGAGTGCACCCCTCGCTCTCGTCGAAGAGCCGGAGAAGAATCTCGGCCGCGCCTTCCTTGCTCAGCATACACCCCCCTTTCAACACGTCCATCATCAAGGTGACGATCTTATCAGTCCGTATCAATGCGTTCAGTCCTTCATCGAACCGGGCTAGGAGGCTCAAAATGGCCAAGGAGGTCCCTGCCAAGTCCTCGCCCTCACTGCTCGCCACCAACCCGAGGAGCATCGGTACCGCGCCCGATCGGACGGCCAGGGTGCAATTGCCGTGGAACTGCACGAGCTCAGCCAGTGAGCTCAGCAAGTGGTGCGACGCCACACTGTGCGGCCCAGAGATCGCCTTGATTAATGCTTGGACGGTCCCCGCGACCCCAAACTTGGCCTTGTTCTTGTCGAGCATGGAGAGGCTGCAAACGAGGGAGGCAGCTAGCGTGCTGGATTCAGGGGAGCTAGGAGACAGGATAATGGAGTTGAGATGGTGGATGGTCACCATGTCTGCCAGGGATCGCTTGAGGTCCGGGTTGAGGGAGAGGTTGAAGAGGATGGACAGCGACAGAGCATGGAGAACATGAGAGTCGGACTCGGCGAGCCTGAGGAAAGCGGGGATTGCTCCATCCGCTTGAGCAAGCAGGCTCCGGTTTAGAGGGTTGACTTTGGTGATCGTGGCGAGCATCTGAAGGGCTCTCTCCTTGGCTTCGTCAGAGTCCGACTGAGCTCGGGAGATGCACTCGGAGATGGTGTTGCGAATCCGAACGGTGGACATGTTGCTGTCTTCTTCTTGGAGGCAACAAAAGTTGTAGTAAAGAAGATGAGGGTGAGGCTCTCAAAGTGAGATGGAAGACAGGTGGGACATCTGCAAACCTAGGTGGTGATTGAGGTGGAGATAGTTCCAAGGTGTGATAGCTTTGGAAGTATCTCCACGCTTCGGTGTAACAAGCTTGAAGAACAAAGTACAAATGACCTCGAATGCATCATCAATGTGTGGACAAACATTTGAGAAGCATATTCTAACCTATAAAGAGACGTAGTAGTCAGGCCATCTAGAGTCGATCGACTTGATCATCCCATAAAGAGACATTGCAAAACAGACTAATTATGGCCTTCAGGAAAAGGAAAAGAGGCAAAAGAGGAGAGGAGAACGGCTCTCGTCATCGAGACCAAACAAAAACTTGAGCATAACTACAAGTCCATCTCAAGCAACATTGAGAGAAGCATATGTGAAACACGAAGAAAAATATTCTTTGTAAATCGCAAAGAAGCAAGGTATAAAAACAGCTTAAAGACGAGAAGCATTGAGGGCTCAAAATGCAAGAGAACGAGGTCTCTAATAGGTGCTTCAGGAGCATACCGAACTAAATGCCTAATAACAGCAAAGCCAAGCCATGCATGCACCACTCCGACGGTCAGAAAGTTCCGACCCAAGCCAATGTCTATCTTGGGTTTAGAAGACTGATCAGCAAGCCACGCATACATCAGAATTACATTTTAAAAAGTACATACTTAGTCCAAATGAAATCCCTACGAATCAATCTGGCTGACAAGATCCCTTGTACTATCCTCGCAATATTTGCCATACCAAACATTAAAATTCACAAAAATGTAACGGAGAACTACAGTTCAAAACTTCAGTCTGCAAGTACCGATTCCAACAAGGCACTGCCTAAATTCAATAGGCTATAAACTACATTACTAAAGATCACCACACACGGATATAATATAACGGCTAAAGCTCCATGACATAACCACACCCATATTACAGGTTCATCTTCGACTAGAATCTGGAGAACCATCTTCATAATTTACCAGACCCTTTCCGTCTGGGCTCCTGGATGATGACTGGGATCTGTCTTTGCTTGCATGCCTGGGAGGAGGAGGTGAATCCCTTGAAGACCTTGATGCTGACCGGCTTGGACTCCTAGAAGACGATTTCCGCCTTTCATCGCGAGGGGAAGAACGAGATTTAGACGCCTCGACTGGGGAACGATCGCGAATTGGGCTATGACTTGGACTACGTCGACGGTTTCGATAACGAGGGCTACGTGAAACAGAAGGACTCCGTCTGCTTCTGTATCTGAAGGTCCAAAAGTAGATCGTTAACAAGAAATAATGGCATTTGTGTCATTATATTCCACAGTAAGAAGTTTAAATGCAGATTAGAGTCAAGGAAGGTCCTAGCCAGCCTCCAATGTATGTTAGCTTGGCTGGATTGAGAACTTTTGAATAAAAGCAACTCTTCTTATCTCCAGCTCGCAATAATTCTTAGGCTGGGCTTGAGAGTAGAGAAGTAAAAGGTTTTGATTTCTAACAAGAGTTTGGTGCACATCACCTGGGAGGAGTTCTTCCTCTAGGAGGACTTCTGTAACGCCTTGGGGAGTACCTCCGGTAGCTTGGATACCTAGAAAGAATTGAAGGCATGCTCAGACAAACTAAAATCCGCTTGCTACAATAAACTAAAAACATTAAAAAAAATGAGTAGCGAACAAAACCTGATCAGAATGTAACTTACCTATCACGGTCACCTCTGCCACCGTAACGGTAGGACCTCACTGGAGACCGATCAGGAGATGGGGTCCTATATCGACGAGCATAAGAGTACCGCTCACTGAAACCTCGCCCCCTTTTAATGCGCTTGGGAGAACCATCAGGGGAAGCGCTTTGAGAATAACTCCTTCGACGAACAGATGGTGGAGACCTAGCTGCACGACGCAAAGGGGGGCTACGACTACGAGAATAGCTGCGACGGTCACTCCTACTGGGTGCTCTGATAGGGCTCCTGCCACCACTTCTTCTTGAAGGAGCCCTCCCTGAGCTTCTACTCATGCTTCTTCGAGAAGACTTGACAGGACTCCGGCTTGCACTCCTTGAAGCTCTCACGGGGCTACTATTTCTCAGTTTTCTCGATGTTCTTGGAGGACTCTGGCTTGGACTCCTACGAGAGATGGACCTTACAGGACTCCTGCTGATGCTTCTATGAGAACGAGCTCTCACAGGGCTTCTGCTGATACTTTTAACATTTCTGCCCCTGACTGGGCTCCTGCCGACACTTCGTGCCGGGCTCAGGCTGCTACTCCTAGCTGGGCTCCTGCTGCTACCACTTCGAACAGGGCTTCTACTTATACTCCTGCTTCTGCCCGACCCACCACGAGGGCTAGGGCTCCTACTAGGTACACTTGGACTCCTGCTAATAACCCTCATTGGACTTGCCTCAGGGCTCTTGCTCATATTCCTGCGGGGACTGATACTACTAGGGCTCATGCTCCTGCTCCACCAGTTTTTCAAATATGACAAATTCCCAGACTCTGGAAGAACTATAAACTATTAAAAAAGCAACTGAGATGTCAAGAATACCTGGATTTTCCTGGATGATCATCAACTACATCAGGTCGTCTGTCTGGACTCCTGTTGGAGCGAGCATCCTCTTCAATACCATTACTTCGCCGATCTCCGTTCTCCTTTAGATTTTCATCTGCTTCATTTCCATGCAAGTTTGCACTGTCCCTCTTTTTGTGATGATCGGAACCTTCTCTCTGAATGGACTCAGGAGATAGACCACCACCTGGATAATCTCAAAAAAGTTCAAGAAAACAGAATCTAAAAATAATATTCCAAACACTACCACACATGGCACTTTGATTCATTTTGTAACTGCATAATAAAGTCTCACTTTCTAACTATACAACTGCATCTATAATGTTAAAAGCTGCTAGTTATAGTTTATAAAAGTATTGCAATTCAACAAACAAAACCAACAATAGAGAGAAAGCCATTTCCAACCAACTGCATATGTCCAACCATTTACATGCAGTATAGAAATCACAATCAACGGTACCCATGCACCCTGCTCCCCTTTGTTCGAAAAAACCAGAAGAAGGCCCAGGAGAATTTAATTGTTTCCAGTAAAAAGACAAAAGAAGGTTCAATATTATAGACCTCATGAGATAAGGCATTAAGGATGACTTTTTTTTTTGTCAAAGCATTGATGATGATGAGCATGTGGAATTTCACAAAGTAAGTACTCTCCAAACCATCAAATATGGCTTTTACAGCAATACCAACAACAAAATTCTGGTTATGAATCAGAATAATCACCCAACAGAATAGATGCTACACCATCTCAATCTCTCCGAACTGGCATTCATGTAAGTGAAACTACACAAAATAAGTCAGAACTTACCAGAATTTTGAGAAGGATCTTTCTTTTTCCGATCTTTCCCAAGAGCATCCAGACTGTCATCTTCAGGGTTACTTCCACTCTCAGTCGCACTTTCAGTGTCTGAAGAACCATTCAAAGCCCTAACAAAGGGAAAGTATCAGTCTACTGCCAGGGAAGTGGGTTAATAATACCAACAGTACAGTGACATAAATATAGGGGCATTGTGCGTCAAAAGATGAGTAACTGCCCCCAAAAGGATACATATCATGAACTTAAGTGAAGATATCAACCAAATCTGAGAAAAGCAGATTATAAAGGAAGCAAATTAACAGCTCCAACAGAAACCTCTAAACCTAAATACATTCTAATGTTGTTTCCCAGAAGCACAAGAGCATGCTGTCCAACATCACTCAAGTCCCACCAAAAAATGGTCCGATATGAAGTCTAATTATCCATGCAAGTAAAAACATGACCAAGATAATCGAGTGCCCAACCTTCTGGATCTACGTTTGGATCTCTTATCCCGTCTCTTTCGTTTTCTATCACGCCGTTTATCCCTTCTTTTACCACGTTTAGACTTGTCCCTTTTGGAAGATCTCTTCCTCCTTTTACGCCTGTCATCACTTGAGGAGCTAACATAAGATGATGAAGAATCATATGAGTCAGACTCGCTCTCGGTTTCAGATGACTCTGAATCAATATCCGTTGAACTCTCCGATGAAGACGAATATCTTCTTCTTCTCTTCCTTCTGTCTCTAGAAGATTTCTTGCGTTTACTCTTTCTCCGTGGTTCATGACTGTTAGCCTCAGAAGCTGTGTCCTTGCCCATTTTCAACTTATTCGCTTTCTTTTTATCTATGCATAAAACCCACAAATGGAACATAAAAACATGACCAAAGAACTTAGATTGACTTCATCATAGATTGATTACATACTCAACTTATATCGATTCATGTTAGAGTTCTCGAATCACTACCTTCTGAAAATTCGCCACAATTAATTATTTTCACAGTAACAGCGGGCCTGCCTTCATCATCACCTGCATCTTCAATTCTTTTCAATACTTCAAGCCCTTGCACAAGCTTCCCAAAGACCACAGACTTCCTGTCAAGCACACCAAACTATTAAAATGAATGAGAAGACAATAAAACACTGGACATCATGATATCTTGGGCTAAGCCCCAAGACACAGCGAGAACATTAGACAAACCTGTCAAGATGATAATCAGCCTTGAAGGTAATAAGGAAATGAGAACCTAAAGCATCACGATCAGCAACTAACATAGAAAGAAGACCAGGTCCATCATGCTTCAACCGAGGGGACTCATCTGAAGAAATTTAGAGAAGCAATTGTCACCAGTAATATAGCCAGTTGATCAAACCAATCAGCCAAAAATGAACTAAAAGACTTTTCAAAGCACTCCAAAAAAGCATGCATATAGATCTAAGACATGCGTTTGCGGTATTCTCTCACTGATGGCAGCAAAAAGGAAAACTACACTTATTGATCTAAGAAAATTTGCACAATGAGTCCCAACAAATGAAAGACTAACACCCCTCAGTGAAACCAGGATGATGAGTACAAAGACGAGAGATGAAAAAGTAAAGGGAATAGCTATTTCTAGCACACAAAAGGATGCTCGCATAAAAAACAACTGAAAGTTGTAAGCTGTTTGTTCTGATAGTCTTAATGTCTACCCAAAAGAACTTTCATTTCCTCCCTTGCAGATTCATAGGACCAACAGTTTCCCAGAAATCTGCTACATGTTACATGTTCAATAACCAGAAGAGTGATCAAGCAAACCTTCAGAAAGCTATTAACACAGTACATCTTACGACCAGCAGAAAACATCATAAATTTCACCAATGGGAGAGAGAAAAAAAATGAGGGATTAAGCTGCGACCAAATTTCATGTTCCAACTATGAGAAATGTAGCCAATGCGCATTGTCAACACAAATTGCCAAACCAAGCTGCACCATACACATCTAAGTTTCCATATATTAAAATTGTAAATACAATGGACTTTAATTATATCTCCTCAAACGACAATGATAAAGATCAGTTCTCTCATGTGATGATACAAAAACAGTCAAAGAACTTGCTCGTATCACATTTTTATTATCATTGAGCACTATTCAAGTCGTTCTAGAGTAACACGATATCCAATTCAGGGAGTTAAATCCTAATAATGAGATAGTGATTTCAAAATAGATTTAAACCATTAGATTCAGCAGAAGCTATCAGAAGAATTTTGATTGATGACATTAAGATGAATAGCCACAAGAATACTTTTATTCAACAACCAATGATTTGGAGTAAAAGCTTGTGTTCAAAGCAAACCACATTGTTTAAGAGCTTGAAGCCTTGAACCCTCATTATTCTGCCCTCAAATGCTCCACATATGTGAAGACACCATACAAGGCTAATGAGGTTGGCAAAACCAACGAAAAATCTCTGATCTTTTTAAATAATCAACAAGTTTACAACTACTAATTGTAACAGAAAATTGCAAATTTATACAAAAAAACGAGGGAAATTTGAAGCAAGAATGGAAAGTTTAGACAACATGCTATTCTAGTGTTACATGGACAACAAGCAAATTCAATCTGACCTGGAAACTTCTCCCCATAAATACTTTCTCCACCGGTACCTGTAAAACAGGACAAAAAAATCGCTTCTTTAGTTAATGTCCAAGAAGCGAATGAAGTTTTGCGACCGAAAGGAAATCTCATAACTGAGCATTATCCACAAATATCTAGAGTACAACATTTTCAGAGAAATCCTCTATCATAGATCACCTAACCAAGAATTGAAGATCAAAGATGGCCTGTTCAACTGCTAACCAATTTGTGCAAAACAATGTAGGCAACAATGAGTATATACAAAATTTTACAATTCAGATACACAAACTTGAAGCAAATTTCGAACATTGAGAACTGTAGGAAGACATGAAGTGCAACATATGATGCTGACAGTGGTCAACAAATTATCACTTCATCCAACTGCAAAACACTCCCAATCAATTTTTCAATTGAAAGGAAACAGCAGAACTCAGTGACAAAAACGGTCAAGCCATGAGAGCCTTTATAACAGGGAATCTCCATCCTCACATTTCTTGACATAACCAAAGCCATTCAGTTTTTCACCACAAAGGATTGTGACTTAACATGTATTTTATATCTAGATCATTCTACCAGCAGGGAACAAAATAGGATTGCAAGCAAATGTTCATACAATTTATAAACAAATATTAGCTCGATAAACATCTGCATGCATTTTTTGGAACGGCGAAGTTCTCCAACTTATATACCCAGACACTACGTCAGTCAAGCTGATAATTTTAGAGAGACGTGCTACAATTAATTAACATAACTGAAACAGAATACTTGCACCCCAAGAGCCATTTGAATTCATTGTCACCAACAAACTAATCACCGTTCTCCATTTTCAAATCTGAAACTAAGAGCACCAAATATCCTTTAGAGTTATCATTTGACATTTCATAATTATCAATAACCATCAACTCACCTCAAGTTTAATTTAGAATACACATTCCAATTATATCAGACTCATTGCAGGCCCTGAAAGAGTTGTATAAACACAAAAGCCAGTAATTCATCTATTCGTAATCTTGATGAAAATATCAGATAGTATCTAAACATTCACTAAATAAACAAATTAAAAAGAAACGATAGATAATATTGAAATCTCCAGACACAAAAGAGCATCATACCTAGGCCCTATAAGTAAGAAAAACACCTTCAATGTATGCATCCCAGACGAACCCCAACAATAAAAGCAATATAAGATCGATAATTATCAAAACTCAAGAACATTAGACTGTTATTTCAAAACCCAACAGCTTTTTTTGGCTGAAATTCGAAGGCAACATAGCTTTCAAGCACACAACGGTGCGATGAATGTGTAGCTACTAGACTTATCCAAACTAACTAATAAGTAACAGGTAGTACATACGCACATAATCACATATAATGGCCTTTGGCCTATTCACCTGTAGCAATTTGTAGCGTTGTCCATCTTGACCAATGAGATGCACATAACAGAAACCAAAGACAACAAAAAAAAAGAACCTCAATAAATTACCACGTAACGAGCAAATCCAAAGTTTAGGCCGCAAAAGAACCCATGGGAGACAAGTGAAATTACAAACAAACAGACAAATTGGGTAGTCATGAATAAAATTCTTACCATCTCTTTTGTGAAAATCACCACCCTGCATAAGGTAAAGAAAAAGAAAAATAACAAAGCATCAATGAAAAGTCCAATGGAAAGAAGGATAATTTTCAATGAAATATACATGAAATGTTAAGCAAAGAAAGGATCAGAGGTGGACAACATGGTAAGTACAACCTTAAAACTATATCACAAGAAAAGCAGTCGTGAGCATCAGCCCTGTATCCTACAGCATAAAGAAAGGTAACTGACCAAAAGAAGGACCTATTTAGCCTTACACAGCCATAACAAAGGCCAAACTTGCTCTAGAACAAAGCTCTTACACGAACCAACAAACATACCTGAGCCATGGAGCCTCTAATGATCCGATGGAAAAATGACCCCTTAAGGTGCAGTGGCCTCCCCGTCTTCGGGCCAATTCCCTTCTCTCCAGAACAGAGTGCTCGGAAATTTTCTGCCGTCTTTGGAGCAACATCAGGAAAAAGCTGCCAAACCAGATTGGCACGAAAACCGATCAACAGATAAGGATTGTGAAGAATCCGCAGCAAATTTCAAAAGAAATGCAATAACTGAGAGCATACAGATGTCAAAACAATTAAAATTCGCATCCACAACTAAGTACCTCAAAAACCATTCTTTCAGCAGGGTCCCCATCAATGGAGACATCCATAAAAACCAAAGGATCCTTCTTCTTCATCATCGACTCCAACTTTAAAACAGCTCAAGTGACAACAACCAAGAACCTGATGGAATAAGAAAATGCCAGGGTGACATTTCATAAAAGAAAAGAGAACAGGAGACATGCCACTATCCCCTCTTGGTTGAGGGTTTGACACATTTACAGCACCAAAATCTTATAGGTAAATAATCCGACTCAAATGCTTCTGGGTATCCAAACTGCATGTCAGATATCAATCAAACAAATTGTATTGCCCGAAGGACAAAAAATAAAAGCATATAAATCAAAAGAAACGCAGATAGATTGTAAAAAAAGTCAGCTACCCATACTCAAATAGTTATGGCTCGATTATAGGGCCCCCATTCCCTAACAAAATAAAATTCAGTAAAAGATAAGCAAGTCTGCTTGTTCATGGCTGATTTACCCATCCCATCCTTCGATTAGAGGAAGGGTCGGTGCATCGACAGCTCACCTCTTAGATCTGCTCGCGCCGCATACGCATTACAAGTCTTATCAGATCTACTTCAACACGAACTAGACAAGCCGGGCTTCATCACAAACGAAAACCACAAGAGCAAAACCGCAAACGGCGACCGCCGCGCCGAAGAACCCCGTCTCGGGCGCCAATGAAACATAACCTCCAGGCTAAACCACCCGAATCAACATGAACCGATCCCCGCGCCATTCCCTAACCACTAAAGAGCGAAAATCGACAAACGCCGAAGCCCCGTCGAGCTAACGGCAATCTCCCTCCCATCGGTCCACCACTCAAAGACCCCGGCTAAACCCCCACGGCTCCGCGCATCGAACGCAAGCTCCACCCACAGCACCAGCCAGCAATCCCAAGAAAGCCGCGCGGCACATCGCTCCCCGAAACCGAACGACCCGACGATCGTCGCGCGGGGGGGGCCATCGGAGCTCGAAACCCTAGCCGAGCACGCGAGAACAGGGACCGGAGCTTCGGCGAGGGATGCGGCAGGGGTTTTTCGGGGAACGGCGGGGCGACGGAGCTCGGCGATCGAGATGGGGAATCCGAAGGACGAGGAGATGAAAACCCTAGAGTCACACCTGAGGGGGTAGACGCCGCGCCGGCGATCGGGGGAGGAGGAAGAAGGGCGGCTGCTGCTGCTGCTGCTCGAGTGACGACCCGCGGGCCTCCGAGAGAGAGAGAGAGAGAGAGAGAGAGAGAGAGAGAGGGAGGGAGATAAACCTAAGAAGAGCTGCGAGGGCTCTCTCTCTCTTAATAGCTGCCCGGTGGCTTCTTCTCGCCCCCGGGGCGCGGCGAATTTACGGCGCCGTCCCCTGCGGAGGGCGGGCGTCTTTTTGGGGGGCTGGGCGGTCTGGTAATTTCGCTGGCTTTCGGTTTAGATGGGAAAAAGTTCACGAGTGATGGTGCTGCGAAGGTAAATTGTACGTTTGTTTTGTAAAAAATATTATACTTTTTGAAAAAAAAAATTTTACAGGAAGCCCATTTTTCGAAGAAATGGCAATGTCTTTTCTGGTGTTTTAACTGAAATCTAAGATCGAGACTCGATGCCCATGCCCAAATCCGCCACATCCGAGCTTAGATCCATTGAGGCTGAGTCCCAAGTGCCCATGCCCTAGTCCCTAGCGCTCGCACCCAAATCCATCAAGGTAGGGCCCTAGTCTATTGAGGCCACTTGGGACTTGATGCCCTTGCCCTAGTCCATCAAGATCAAGACCTCAGTACCCGTTTCCCAGTCCCCGATGCCAAAGCTCGAGTCCATCGAGGCTAGGCCCAAGACCTAGGGCCCGCATGATAACCATTCTGGTCCAGAATGAGTTCCTGAACCAGAAATAGATTTTTCTATTTCTGGTTCCTGGATGAGTTTCTGGGAAAAAAAACCCGTTTGATAACAACAAAAAATTTCTGTTTCTAGAACAGAAACCCGTTTGATAACAGCACGAAATTTCTATTTCCTGAAACAAAAACCCGTTTGATAAACAACATAAAATTCTATTTCCAGGAACAGAAATCCATTTTTTTAGAAATGAAATAAAAATAATAAAAAAATCTGAAAAATTCATAAAAATCTTTTAAAAAATTCCGAAAATCCCAAAAATTTGAAAAATTCCAGAAAAAATATTATGCAAGAATAGTAAGGATACATATTATGCAGCATGGCAATCCACATCCATGATTCGTTCATGACGACGTAGATTGCATTCATGGATTCACGATCGGAAGTTCTTTGTAATCAAAACGTGCGAGATCGCCCAGGAAATTATTCCAACATTTGTTAAGCTTGTGAAGACATTATGGGTGTTTTGATTCATGTTAGTGTTCTGCTATTGCGTTCATGCAAAAACTGCTATTGTTTTGAATCCTCTCTGTCTCTCTCTCTTCCAGATTCTCAGTGCTTTCAGGTTAGGGGAGCAGCAATACTTACGTGACAGAGCTACACTTGACAGTATGGTTACAAAACTCATCATTCAATAATATCAACATATACACACCCCACAATACATCATTACAAGCTTTGTTTCATGAACGTCATCTGACAGAACGTAGTGATGATTATGCAACAATCTCGAAACTAAAACAAAAAAGAAGGAATTTTACAACAGAAACAATCCAGTTGGACCATCAAATGCCTAATGAGAATCTACAAACAGAATTAACACCTTTGCTGCATAAAAAAGAGATAAAACTTGGATCAAGGAGGAGACGTCTTGAGCCCATGTGATTTCGGCTGGAGTTCCAGTGATTTTTTGATCTACTAATCCAACGTGTTGACGGCTGCCCCAAAATAATGGATGCAAATGAATCTCTCTCTAGCTGCCTCTCTATTAAAATAAGAAACCAAAACTTTCAACGGGACAAGATGAAGAGGAGCAACAAGGAGATGCCCAAGTGATGTCAGAGAGCTTTGCTCCTTGCAATCTAGCCAAAAGGGTTCCCTCGAACTGGTGCCGAAGAATTTGGTGCACGGGGGGCCTGAAAACCAGCAGTTCCTAACTGATTCATATTCAAGGCACCATAGGAAGCCCCCTCCATGCCAAATCCCCCTACTCCTTGATACCTAACAAAAGCAAACCAGTGAGTGGAAGCTACTCATAGACTAATAAAGGCACGCCACTAAAACACTTCCGGGAAATTTTCCCAGGTATTACTTGCTTTAGGGGAACAAAGCATCATGAAACAATATTTCGGGTTTGACAAAGTGGGATCAAACCAACCACGAACACCGAAGGGGTCATACAAAAGCAGTCATCAATCATATTTCAACATTCTTGAAAATGGCATAGTACTAGTCATCAATCATATTTCAACATTCTTGAAATTCAATAAGGTTCACATGCCATAAGAACAGCACCATAGTTACAAAGGAAGATGCTCAAATAAATGCCTGGAAGAGTCCAAGGGTAATCCTGATCAAGCACTCAAAGTAAAAGGCTTTAACCACACATACGTTGAGGACCTATTCCACAGAAATCAAACATGTACAAACGTGGTTTCTCATCTCTTCTGCAGCTGACGCGCATTTTCTGATCCTGATAAACAGTTCACCTTGGGACCAAGATTTAGAAGAAATGACCATAAGCCGGTCTAGTGTCATCATCGGTATGATTGTGCCCTTACAGACATAAATAACCATTCTCCATATTGTTTGATCATTCACTCCCATTAAACAGACTGACACGGATACTTATCAGGCAGGACGCAATTAGGTCCTAGGTCACATCAAGATGAAGTAAAACAAGCACAAGATGGGGCATATAAAATTTCCAGCGACTTCATTGAAGAAACCCTTTGACATGGAGTAAATCCACCATTACAGCCGTGAAGCTTATGCTTTTTTCCACCGAATGTATGAAAACTTCCCGGTAAAGAAGCTAATTACATATTTTCCTGGCAGGAACAACCAAAGAGAAGCTAATTTTCAAGGCATGAGCCGCACTTTGACCATGGATTTCTACAAAAGTTGCACGAGAAGAAAAGGCCACTCAGTCCTAAACTAGCTGCCTTAGCCAATTGGAGAGTACCAACAGCATATCGAAACAACACAGCCCATGAATTGTATGGTAAATGTAAAACACGCTCCCAAAGTCACAATCAGCACATAATAAGCCTTAAGCCACAATAAAGAGCAACTGAACACAGACAGCAACAAGGAGAAACGGGTAAGCAAAGTCAAGAATCCTCAAACCAAGCAAAATTAAACAAAACTTAAACTCACCCCCTTGAAGCTCAAGAAAGAGTACCGATCCCCACTTCTTATATCTTCAAGAAGTTCTTACAACCAACACCCCCAGAGCAGAGACAGAAAGCTCACGAAGCACGACAATTCCGGACCTGCATGACTCAGCAGCAAAAACCCAATTATTGGTTGGGCTCAAAAACCCAATGCGTTCGTGCGTGGCGGTCCTAAAACGCATACCATCAGTCAGCCGAATCGCGCTCAGCCAACAGTCAGCCGAATCGTGCGGGACGATGTCGACACCGCCCCCGCTCCCCTCACCAAACCACAAGGGGAAAACTCCAAAACTCGCTCGCCGCCGCGGCGACCGATCAAAGACCTCCGACGAAAGCAGAACGCCGAGGCCTCCTCGGGGCGCGAGAAGAAAGCTCGAATCCCTCGCCGACCGCCACTCGCGGCAGCACGGGGACAAGAGACGGAAGGGAGGGAGGAGGTGGGAACCGGAACGCACCTGATGAAGAGACACGCGGACCCAGGGCCGGCGGTCGAGCTCGCCGTCGCCCAGATCTGGGCGACCGCCGCCCACAGCGGGGCCGCTCGGCCTCCCCCAGAGCTCGCGGTCGCCCAGATCTGGGCGACCGCGAGCTCAACTGCCGCCCACAGCGGGGCCGCTCGGCCTCCCCCAGAGCTCGCCGTCGCCCAGATCTGGGCGACGGCGAGCTCGACCGCCGGCCTTAGGCGAGGCCGCTCGGTCTGAGGGAGGCCGAGCGGCCTCGCCCAGGGCCGGCGGTCGACCTCGCCATCGCCCAGATCTGGGCGACGGCCAGGTCGACCGCCGGCCATGGCAAGGCCGAACCTGACCCCCCGACGAAGGCGACTGGAAAATCCAAAAAAGAGAGAGATGAGAGGAGATCGGAGCTTACGGAGGAGCAGGAGCGAGCGAGCGAGCTGCCGTGGCTTCCTCTTGGTCGGAGCGTCACTGGCTTCCTCTTGGTCGGAGCGTCGCAGACGAGGGGCTGGTTTGAGAGCTCGAAGACGAGAGACAGGCGGGTGAGATGAGAGACAGGTGAGTTCTGTTCCAGAACGAGTTCAAGAGAAATGGTTCTGAGTTTTGTTCAAGAACGAGAAAACCTACTTTTTTTAGGTTCTAATTTCTGGTTCAAAACCGGTTCTGGGACAAAAATTTGTCCCGGAAATAGAAAAATAAATTTGCGTTACCAAACGGGTTTTTGGTCCAAAACTGATTTCGGGAGCAAAAAACCAGTTCTGGACTGAATGAGAATGGTTATCATGCAGCCCCCTAGCAATCAGGCTTGGTCACCGGGACCTAGGCACGGACACCAAGGTTTCGAGCCTCGATCTTGATAGCCCTAGGCTTGGGCGTAGGGAATCTGAGTTGGGGCATCGAGTCTTAAGCCCAACCTCAATGGACCTAGGAGTTGGGGACCCAAGTATGAGTGTGAGGTCCTGAGCCTAACCTCAATGGATCTAGGCACAGGCACTAAGATCTCGAGCTTGGCCCTGATGGATCCGGGCTCAAGCATAGAGGATTCGGCAGAGGATCTAGCATAGGCACTAGACACCTAAGGCCGAGCACCGAGTACCTAAGCTTGAGCATTGGGGATCAGACACAATCTTTATGGACTCAGGCCAAGGTGCCAAGGACCCGAGCCTGAGCACCGGTAACCAGAGCACAGCTTTTGTGGATCCAAACCCATATGTAAGGGACACCGACCACAAGCACTAGGTCCTAAGGCCAGCCTTGATGGACCCAATTGTGGACGCTGGAAAACAGGCAGGGGCACCGACAACCCAACCCCATCCTCATTGGACTTGAGTTCAAGCACCAAACTCGATCCTAGACACTAAAGACTTGGGAACAATCGTTAGGGTTTCATGATCAAGTGCAAGTTTCTAGTTCAAGTGTTGATATCTAGTCGTATTTTGGAAAGTACTTTCTAATTTTTTTTAAAAGGGAAAATCGTTTTCCTAGATTTAAACCTAGATTTTCTGTTGACAAGGAAAACATTTTCTATCAACTCATATTCCTAAGTGATCCGACTTCCAAAAAATGAGGAAAATATTTTCCGCAAAACAAAGGAAGACTAAAAGTGTGGAGGGTTCGTTTATGGGAAAGTACCATAAAAAACTTTAAATTATACCCACTTTAACACCAATACCCCAAACTTTTTTTTTTGTGTTACCAAACCTCCAAATTGTACCGGTGTGACAAAAATATCCTCCGTCTACAATCTAAAACCCAAAGGTTTACCCACTGCAATACCAATATCTTAAATATTTTTTCCTTACCAACACTTCAACTTTGTACTAGTATGA
Organism: Syzygium syzygioides; assembly: GCA_031216285.1. Classification (NCBI taxonomy): domain Eukaryota; kingdom Viridiplantae; phylum Streptophyta; class Magnoliopsida; order Myrtales; family Myrtaceae; genus Syzygium; species Syzygium syzygioides. Next base: position 15,401,160 of record CM062244.1, on the reverse strand, counting down.
CAAAATTTCAAGATATTAGTGTAAAGGTAAGCATGGTTTAGGAGTTTTTTGTGGCACATAAAAAAAACTCGAGCTATTGGCATTACAGTGGGCATAGTTTTGAGTTTTTTGTAACACAAAGAAAATGCTTAGGGTATTAGTATCACAATAGACATAATTAGGGATTTTTGCACTATTAACTCTTAGTTTATTGTATTGAATGTTTTTTTTTTTGTCGAAAGAAAATTGCATCCATGGCTTAGAAGGATGCTTAATAAGTGCATAGACTTCATAGCAAAGCAAATCAAAGTAGAGTAAAGCCTATAAAACTATAGAACAAATCTAAATCCAAAAGGCAAGAAGGATGAACAAGCACTAGTAGGGATAATCAAACAACCATTTTATAAGAAGTGATTCATCAAGCAAATAATCAGTGGCTACTTACTAGATATTATATCATCGTCAGTAATGAGCACATGCTAGAAATTCCTTCTTCAATAACTATGGCATTTTCAGTTGGCAGTTCGCGCCTAGGTTCGGCTCTCTCTATATCATCATCGTATGGAGACAACCAAAACAAATTCAACAAACACAAATCTAATATTTGGAAGAGCAAATATTTATGGTTAAGTGAAACGCCAGAGCTCCAGCAATCATCATTGAAGCTAGAGGGAGATGACTTATACATGGACAGAGCATAGGAGTATCGAGTCCCTCAAAACATATTTATTAAACTCCAAGATCTAGATCAAGAAAGAATAACTCTTAGATCTACAACTAAATTATAAGAGTTTAAACTCTCAAATATAAAACTAGACCTGGAGAAGAAAGCTCCTAGCTTTATATCATGAGCTAAGAAAAATCAAGAAATGAACAAGAAAACACAAAGAAAATCAACAATAGAGGGAGGGAAGAACAAGATTAGCTCGAACCCTCCCCAATGGCTAGAGGTTGAAGAAGACAATGGAAAGAGAAGAGAAAAGGAGAGAAAAAGACTTTTTGGCTACCAATGGCAAGTTGAGTTATTATTGTATTGGGTGTTTGAACGTGGCTTTTTTTTTTTTATAAGATATCAATTTATGACTTACCATATTAATTGGTAAATCATCCTTGTATGCCAAATATCAATAGCTCAAAATGTCAAATGACCAACAAGAATTGAGAAGTCAAACGCGATAGATGTGTATGAGAAGTTAAAATGGGAAAAGAATACGGGTGGAACTTAAGTCTAAAGTTAGAAAAGTTTTGTCATTTTTCTTATGAATTGCCGAAGTAGCAAAATCATTGAAAATATGGAACAAAGAGTTATGAGAAGGACGTAATTGAAGAAATTCTCACATGTGAGAGGAGTCGACTGCACAAATCAGATTTTAGAGTAGCCAATTGTACAAACAATAAATGTCACCCGGTAGGTTGATGAAGTTAACGTGAGAATAAAAGTTAGAAGCACTTTTAACCAAACTTAAAAAAAAAGAAAGTCATTAGTGGGCTTGGTACAAAATATATACCTCATTTTTCACTTATATACCTCTATTTCGGTATATATATTTTACATACATCTAAGCAAAACCCCATATGAAAAAGCATTCATGTATACAAACTAGCGTCTTGCTCAAGGTTTTGTGCCTTTGGTTTTTGGTTGGTTATAAGTTTTTTGGGTGGGCGTGAAAAATTCGAGTGGGTATTATTTAAAAGAAAATGGCATTTTCCTAAATCAGGACATAAAGATAATTAATATGAAGGTGCAAAATGGTCTTCAAAGGTAAACTTTTACAATGATATTCATTTAAGAATGTTCAAAAGCCACTTGTCCCCTCTCTTTTTCCTTTTCCCCCATTTTCAATCAAATTGAGTTTATTCTTAACTTAGTTTTTAAATTTTTTGTTCTGATAGTCTCAAAAAAAGCCCATTAGTGACCCGTAACTAGGGGTTCAATGATTCGGGTTGGTTCGAGTTCACTAGAACTAACCCGAATAAGTTTGGTATATGCGTGTTCATGACCCGAATAGCAACCTGAAGCGGATAGTTCCTTTAGATCCTTTGTCACAGGCTCAGAGCTAAACAAAAATTGAAACAGATTCCTTGTATGAGGCAGTACCCAATGAATTTAGCAAATGAGGGAGAGAGAGGAGAGAGAGAGAGAAAGAGAGAAGGCGTCTTGAATTATGACATTGGTGCTCTTTCACCATTTTCAACCTATCGACAGATCAAATCGAGCGATTCTCAGGCCAATCACGAGCTTACATGAATAAACCACAACCAAAGCTGGCACAGAAATCCAGATCTACCAATCTAAGATTTTCGCAACACCAACTGAAATCACAAACAATCTTCGACAGATGATACTTGAAACTTCTAAGAGAGGAGACAAAAAAAGGCCAATCCACAGAGGATCGGGCCCTTAAACTTCTATGGAGGAGGGGCCGCTGATGGAGGTCCAGTGGATGGAGGCGGAGACAAAAGCGGAGGAGGCGAACCTGCTGGTGAAGGTGAAGGGATGGTGGTGGAGAGGGCGAGGGAAGAGTTTAGTCATAGAGATGCTGAGGGAGGGAGAGGAACTATTTAGTCTTTTAGGCCTCAGGGTTCCTTTTCTATTTATGGGTAAAATTATAATAGAAGTATCATAACTTTTATATTACACTCACTTTAGTACCAAAACTTATCGAATGATCACTTCAATGCCACTTTAGTAAAAAAAATAATTACTTGAGTACCAACTCCGATATTGAATACCAAAATATCGACGTAGCAATATTTTAATTTTTTTTTCGACCGACATGGCTCGCAAAAACACTGGGTCAGCATAAATAGCCCCAGACGATGTCGTTTGACAAGTTTGCCCCAAATTTAAACCCTAATTCAGACAAATCAAACCATTTCCCCTCTTTTTAAGCCCTTAATTAGGACTGTTACCAAGACTTTGTGAAGCCAAGCATGAATCGACCTTTTGAGGAAGTGCTTCACGTATCGTTTACACAATCGACTTGGTGAAACTAAACCACATTGTCCACGTGCTGTGCCGTGCGACCAACTATGCATTTGAATTCCAAAATTCTCAAAACGGCATCGTCTTAGTTTGTCTCGTGTCGCTCCCACGTGATACCTCCGACTCACAAAATGCCTTCTCGTGCTTTAAAGACGACTTAATTACAAGTTACTCTTATCATCTGGCCGTATTTGGGATAGAATCCGGAACAAAATCATATATTGAGTGGATGGAGAATCGGATTGCCTTCCCTTTACCCAACCTAAGTTCCAGATTTTTCTTTTCCTCCGCAGCATCCTAGCAATAATTCTAACATTTACATACATGTTTTTCCTTACTCAGTATTTCTTTTTTCCTAAATTTTTTTTGCCAGTCTTCTGCTTTTTCAACTTATAACGGACATATCAATCGCCACAAAGACAAATCAACTTTAAGCTTCACCAAAGTCCCGCAAATTTTTTCACGGTAAGGGTGACCTGACACTATTCCTTTGCTCCTGTCCACTTATTTTCTAGTACTCTGCGCCTGGTCCGCATGAATACCATGGAATTGCTCTCCGATATCCTTCCGTCCAGTGTTATGGTCAAAATCCTTGCTTGCTTACCAGCCCGGTCTCTCGTCCGGTTCCGGTGCGTCTCCAAGTCGTGGCATTCGCTCTTGTCCGACCCGTACTTCGTGAAGATGTGGATGAATTGCAGTGGGACTTCCCTCTTGGTGGTCCCATTGGAATGGAAAAATCGCGACCAGTGCTCTTTAGTGTTTGAAAACGTGTCCATCGGTAAGAAGAATGTGGAGCTGCCATTTGGGAAAAGATGGTTTTCGTTATCCGTGGTCGGTTCGTCCGACGATGGTGCTCTAATTTGCTTGACTGGGCTTTCATACGAACGCCATCACGAGAGCAAGCAGGCCGTTATCCTGTGGAGGCCATTCGCGGGAGAATTCAAGGCCCTCGGCAACGAGGGCGGCGTCCATTGCCGCCGTTGGCCCGTTTGCACCGAATCTCTAGTTCAGGGCAACAAGTTGGCATGCTGCCATCAGTATCTTGTCCATGGTTTCGGGTACGAGCCGAATGCCCTGGACTACAAGATCATGAGGATTACTTATTCGGACGGCGGTGTGAGACAAGCTTATTCTCTGGTAAGGCCACGGCATGTCGAGGTTTATAGCCTAGGCAAGGGCACATGGAAGAGCCTGGGCAGGCCCAATTTCACTTGGATGGTCCGTGGCAATTCGCGGGCATTTGTTAATGGGTCCTTACATTGGCTTGCGGCGCCTGCAGCGGAGGCGCCTTACGACTCAATCGTGGCCTTCAACATGAAGGAGGAATCATTCGGAGAAGTCATCGAGCTGCCCCAATTGGTACATCTCTGGCATTTCTCTCTGAAGCCGAGAGGCAAAGTGACCCTCTCTGTATCACGCGGTTCGCTGGCTCTTATCGCCTTTGGCCAATGGAACCAAGAGGAATGCGGCATTTGGGTGATGAAGGAGTATGGCGAGGCCAAGTCGTGGATCATGCAGCATCGCATCGTGCTACCGGATGGGTCGGCGATCCGGGCGGCGCTGGGATTTACCGGGCATGGCAAGATTTTGTTTCGCATGGCTGATGAGAAGTTGGTGTGCTGTGATGTGGAGGACATGCAGATCAGTGAGGTTGGGATCCAAGGAGACGGCCCGGAGTCGTCTTTTGATGTCATTGATTTGGGAGGAGCAGATCCTACTGTCGGGAACCAAGTGGGTCAAGGTTCACCGCTGACCAAACTCAACCTCCAATAAAGAAATAGGTTTCATACATTCACAGAAAATCTGCATATATGCTTCTTCAAAAATGGATAATCATCTATACCTTATTGTAGTTTTGATCTTGTGCGCATTTTATTATATTCCCCAAGATATTTATCGTCCAAGTTCGGCACCTATCGCTGAAATATTAGTGTGAGAATTATTACGATTAATGTATTTATGTATTCTTATGTGTTATTTAGAAATACTTGTCTTTGTAAAGCTAAAAATTCTCCTTTTTAGATGTTATATATCTATATTTGTAAAATTGATAATCTATTTCCTGAGGATGGCCAAATTTCTCGCGACATTCACGAGGGTATTTATATTATAAGAATATCCATAGGTAACTTAGTATCGTTTCTAAATACTCTTGTGAAAACGCTTAGCTCTACTAGTTTTACGGAAAATATTTTTCAGTAAGTCATTTTTCAGGAAAATGACCATATTTTCCGGTATTTAGTCGAAACAAGGCAACAAGGAGGAGGAGCTTTGGTGGCGGAGAGAGATGAGCGTGAAAGCAAGAAGGAGGCGTGCAGCGAGAGGAATAGAGCAAGTGCTTTGTCTCTGAAAGAAGGGAAAGGAAGGGGAAGTCATTTTCCCCTATTTTAAACAACTTCTTCCGGTTGACGGAAATTATTTTCCTTTTTTTAATTCATTTTTCTTGGGCCAAATAGTGGAAATTTCAAAAAAAATTCGTGAGATAAAATATACTCAAATGGAACTTTTTTTTTTTGGTAAAGGTAAATGTACAAATGGAACTTTTTAATATTTATTAAGACCAAAAAGGTTAAAAGGTAAAAAAAAAAGATAGCACATGTTTTTTTTCTATTGATTTAGTGAATGGATTGAGATAAAAAGATATTTTAAAATCGGGACAATAGTATAATTATGAAAACTTGTAAAAAGTATCGAATGACCGATTTGACTTTGTTATGAAAAATCGAGCGATTAAAGTTCGAATCATTTAAAAATTTAGGGACTTAATTGCACAATTCATAATAGTTTAGGCATTTGTGGTGACTTTCTCCCCTATTTGATGAAACAGAAGGACTACATTGAAAATTTCATAATAGTTAAAGAATCAAATTGAACAAATTGAAAATCCAAGGTTGATATCGTACATTAAGTCAAAGTTTAGATAATATTATTTTTATTTTCCCATCGTAATTTTAGAAAGAAAAAAAATGCCAAAAGCTTATAAAAATAGCATTTCCTTTTTGTTGATTTAAGAAATGGTTTCAAAATGAAAAGATATTCTAAAATCTAGGCAATAGTGTAATTATGAAAACTTGTGAACAATATCAAAGGAATGATTTCGCATTAGATTGGACAAATTGAAAGTTTAAGGATTATATTGCAGCTTTCGCATTAGTTTTAGGACTAGATTGTAGATTTCGCAATAATATAAGGACTAAATTGCACGTTATATGATAGTTTAGGGACTTAAAACTTAAAACTAAGAACTGATCCCTAAAAGGTTTAAGGACACTATAAATATTAAATATTGAACCACGTTTTCCTTTAATCATTTAGCTTAAAACTAAGAACTCGGCCCAATTCCTTAAAATACCCCAACTTTAGATTCAATCGCAATTATGTTTTGAATTTTTTATAATTACAAAAACCCAACTATAGGTCCAATCTAAACCTAACCCAAAAAAAAAATTTCTATGAAAAACCTCAACTTTAGGTGTAATCGCAAATCTACCACAAACTTTTTTGTCTAAAAAAAATCACCAATTTTAACTCTAGTTCCAAATTTGCCCATGTTAGAACTTCGTCCAAAAATTGATGTTAGTCGTTCCTGAATTCCCTAATTTTCATATCAAATAATGGTTATGTTTTAGAGATAATTTTCCACAGCACCTTACTAATGTGGATTTATAACCAATAAGAAAATGCCACGTTAAACAACTAATGGCGATTCTTGGACGGAGGGTAAATGGGAGCAGATTTGAGACTAGATTGAAAGTAAGAAATTTCTTTTTTCCACACACAAAAAGGTCCGGGGCAAATTTAAGAATGGAGTTACAGTTTGCGATTTTTTTTTAGACAATAAAAACCCGAGACAAATTTGAAGATCATACCTAAAGTTTGGGGTCTTTTTTGGAAAAAAAAAAAAAAGGTCCGGGGGCACATTTAAGAGTAAAAAATGGCTACTTCGCTCTAAAGCGAGCGCTTGCAATTTTGGGCGAGCTCAAGCCCAGCAAAGTCTCGTGCACGAACTCGCCCCAACGTTGATCACAATTCCCTTTAGTTCCACTACTTTTCGAGAGAATTGTCAATTGGCGACCGCCAAAGTTGCAACTTGTCGTGCCCCAGAGATTTCTCATTTCATATTGAAGAACCAGGATCACAGCCACCACCTGTTCGATCATTTGTCTGAGCGAAGTAATAGTATGGATGGTGGGAAAGATGGAATGTCTTTAGCGCGTGGCCGCAGCCACCACCTGTTCGATCGTTTGCCTGAATGAAGTAATAGTATGGATGAACCCACCACCGGTCGAGTCTCTGTTTTGAATGGGGTTTCTTGAAGATTGAACTGAGAGCCCAGCTGGTGAAGAATCCGAGGATCGGTAGGAGTTGCTAGAGCTAGCTACTAATGGCTCGGAAACACCTGTGGAACGGCCTCTGCTGGGGAAAGCATCTTGACGCCCGAAGAAATGGATTCCTGCGCCGGAATGTGATATTTTATCATAGTTTTGGTGAAGCCCGTGGGGTGACTTTGCCTGCTGGATGGTATGAGAAGGCGTTTCGCAAAATGACAAAGCTGGGCGACTGCTTGAAGGACGTGGATTTGGTCGACGGACGGCTTGTGAATGTTAAAGATGGTTCGATTGTCGTTGATGATCTTATGGAACAGAAAGTGCATACTTTTAAATCTCTTGCTAGAGCTTTTATTGGGTCTCCATCGATCCAGCAGACGCTGAGGAGAAGTGTTCCAGCAACTTCAGCGGATGCAAAGTCCGCACCCCATGTTTGTTTCGGTAAAGTGAGTGAAAGAGAGCCCATGATCATAAATTCCCTGACTAAGATAAGTGACATCCTTAACATTTCTGCTCAGCAAAGGAAATCGGTGCGTGTCACAGTATGCCCGCAGGTGACACAGCACCAGATATTGACCGCTACGCTCGAGGAGATACTAAATGGCTTGAAATATGAGTTGGACATTTTGAATGGCCAATGCCCAAGACATGCCACTAAGATGGGTCGGCAGATCGTTTCTGTTTGCCTAAAGTTCTTAGAAGAAACTTCAAGTTCATTCAATCTCGACTCCTCTTCATGGATGCGTGTTTCACCAGCTGCAAAGGCTGACTGCTCTGACTCAAGAAAGTGGGAAGATGCCTTTGAGATGTTCGATGACCTCATTAGATGTTTAAAATACGAGGAAGAATTGCTCTTACATTTAAAGAAGCTTGAGGCAATGAAGGAAGGGCTGTCTCAAATCAGGGATGTGGTTGTTGACAGATGTATTGGGTATAAAGATGTTCGACACCAGGAAAGCCTAGTGCAAAAGAAACTTACAAAGACACTCGGATACTCATCCCCATGCTTGTTTACTCTTCTTTTGTATTATCTCTATGGGTATGTCAGAGACTTGGAGGTAGACCTTTCTGGTGGGTTTTGGGGACACGGTGAAGGTGGCCAATGTTGTTTGCACTTGGGACGGATTTTGACATCAGATGAGGAAAATATTGTCTGGAACGGGCTAAAACACTTACATAAGGCTCTCGGACTTTTCAAGTTTGTGTGGGAAACAGCAGGAATGGAAGGAGTCTTGGAAGTGCAAGGCCATTTATGGTGCGTGCGAGCTGAGGATAGGACGCTAACATATAAAGGAAATCTGTATTTCGTACACGGAATCACATTGTGATTGGTTGGTCTTACCATTTCAGTGTTTGAACTCATTGTATTTTTAGGCCATCTATGCTCTTCTATATATATTACAAGAGCTGACAATGTCTCTGGGTGAGTGGGATGCTTTGTGTTGCTTTGGGGCAGAAATGGCAACTACATGGAGTGGGACAATCGGTAACTTCATATCAACCACATGAAGAGTAACATCAAGGAGTATGTATACGATCCTTAGATTGCATATTTCTGGTAGAATTTTATTTGAAAGCTCTGTACGCCCAGCATATGTGCAAATGGATCAGATTCTTTCTATGGACGTGCTACAATTTGAGGTGGACAGCACAATCTGGCCGAATCTGTCATATAACTTGGAGTACTGTTTTTTGAATGAAATGGTCAAGCAACTGACAACAGCCTATTTGTTGGCACACTTGTCAAGCACTGATAAGCAAAACATCGAATGGATGATGACAACACTAATCCTAATACGAACGGCAATACTATACAAAATCTAATGAGTGAACACGTTGGTAGAGCCTGGATTGAAGACGTGTATAGTTTCATTTCTTGTTATGGGTTGTGGAGTGATGTTGACACCTAAATTTTGGCTATTCCATTTGGTCGTTCATCACATAAGAAAATTAGGAATCGATTCTGATCCCTACACAAATATACCGTTTTTATTTAAGATCCATATTGCATCTCTTTGCATTCTAGGACTAACACATGCAAGCCATATCTATGATCTTCCTATGGATTTTTCTTCAGCATTGGCGCCAACGTATTGTGGACTAGTGCACACATAATCTCTCTCTTGATTGGCGCCGGTTGAGATTGATCAGAGCATAGAAATAATTGTGTTAAATCCAACATGTGAGTAAGAGATAATAATCGAGAAGGTTCGAAGCATGAGTGGATAAGCGAGCGAAGTCGAAAAGAAAATGCCATTAGGAGATTTGGCAAAATTTCAGTGATAACATCTGCTTGAGCGAGTCTCAGCATCCAGCAGCTACACCTTGCCCTGATTGCTCTCCGCTGTGTCCGGCCGCTTCTGCAGCGTCCCTAAGTGTACCGGCGAATCTCTACCCCCACGAAGTTCTGGTGCCGGCAGTTTGGTTAGCCTCCAGCAATCGCACAGTAGCAGTTCTGGTCCTCAGTCCTGTACCGGTGGCATCTCAGTCAAGCAGGCAGACTCCCAGTGACTCTCCAGCAGGCTGCCCAATTCAACTTCCTGTGGTGCTGCCATGCCCAGTCCTCTCCAGTGTTTCTTGGGCCTTCTGTTGCTTGACCAGCCACCACACATTGCCCTGCTGCATGACCACTGCTGTTTGTCCAGCCCGGTTGATGCTCAGCCCGCCGTCACTTCAGTCCAGCTCTCTGCCTCGCCTCAATCCTTTCATTGCAGGTTTCTCAGGCGATCACCAGTCCACTTTGGCGCTGCTTGCACCTCTGCCTCAGCAACGTTCTGCAGATTCTCAGCCGCAACTTACTTACTTCAAATCAGCCCTCACTGCTGTGCCTCGAAACCCCTGCAAACCCCTTGCTGCCGCTCATGGAAGTTCTCTGGCTGCAGCACAGCAAGTTCCAATGCCTTCACCAGCCCTTTTTCCATCTCACTGGTCCTTGCAAGTCTCGCCACCCTTCCTTGATGTGCTTTAGTTTACTTAATATCCTAGTAAGTCAAGGTTTGCGCGGGTGATATTTCAGTTTTTACTCTATAGTTCTGATTACATGTCACTTAGCAGAAAACCTTAAGATTGCGTTTGGTTGTCCGGATACGGATTGGGGTAGGATAGGATAAGGTGGGATTAAATCCTCTAGATTGTCCTTCAATTGTGAAAAATCCCATTATATGTTTGGTAAATGTCCGCATATAACATGGATATTAGGATGTGCTATCAACCACACCAATGACCTCCTACGGAAGACAGTGATGCACCCTGAATCCATCTTGAAGCTTCCTCAAATGAAAACTCTTGGAGCTGAAGATATATTCCATATCAAAAATACCTTTTCCTTGCACAAAATTACCAGCTTCCTGCTCCGCCTGGTCTTCTTGAATCAATGGACTTGGTGAGGAGCCTGCCATCCGAGTTCTTTGAAATGTTGGACCTGGGAAATCATCTCGTCGATCAAAATGCCTTTTAGGAATGTGTTACCAGCACCTTCTCTCTTGTCCTTATTTTTTGCTACAGCTGGGCTGTTAATAGCTTCGTGCTAACATGGATTGCTTATTGTTGGTTGCTCGGGGAGACCCTTTTCTCAACAAATCTTTGCAGGGTTGATGTTAACAGGCAAAGTGAAGTCATGCAAGCTTCATCTTCTGTAATCATATGGAGAGGATCTTTCCTCTGTTGGTGAATTTTCATTTCTGTTAGTTGAGTGCTGATTATCATCCTGATTGTCCTTTGAAGAAAATGAAAGCTTGCATGGATCAATTCTGGCCTATTTTCTGTCTGTTTTCTTGTTGCTGAGGAACCATCTTTAGCAGTACCTCGTATTCCATGGAAATCCTTCATTGGAATAGATCTTTTAGTAATCCATGGGGATCGTTCATTGGAAAAGAGGGCTTCTTAAGTTATTTGTAAATTTTTTTCATCCAATCCACGTTTATCCCGTCCCCTCTCCCGGATTTCTTATTCGGCATTTTATCTGGGTACATCCAAGTTTATCCGGTTTGGAGGTCGTTGCCAAACACCGGATAAGATAAATTGTTATCATGTCCAGACTAAAATCCAAACCACCAAACGCAGCCTAAGTTGTTTTATTATCCTATTGCATTAGTTAAGACAAATTAGGGCATCGGAATATTGTCTCATGTGTGATTCCTGATATCGTTGATTATTCGTGATGGGTTAAATAAATTTTGGTTGCTTGAAATAATATGCCTTCGAATTATATTAATGAGTCATGTGAATGACATATTGTTGAATAAACCTCCTATTATAATTTGAAGATAACAGTTTATCTTGAATCTGATAAATGCACCGAAGTGTTTTGTGTTAGGAACTCCTCATGAAAAGAAGTTCATATCAATCTTTGATTATATTCATCTACTGCTTATTGAATATTGTGGGTGAAGGTTACTTTGTGGATATCATCAATATTATTACATGGATGTCAGCCCCGACGATCACTCATTGCCCTCATCGGTCCAAGTCTTTACAGGTCCACCAACGTTTGCTTGATTCGTTCCCAAACCACACACCTTCCTGAGGTGGTCCCACTTTGGCATCCCTAGATTGACTCATCAAAGGTAACATCCATTTTGGCTCGTCCCATATCAGGTCTTACGGTTTTACTCTTTCTCATCATGATATGCCGATGGACACTAACTACATCAAAGCTTATACGTGAATATCAGCATAGCATTTGATTTTTCATATTCTATGCTAAAGATGAATATCATCATATTACAAAAACTACTTATAGATATATATATATATATATATATATATATATATATTTAGACAGAAACCCCATTACTTATATCATCACAGCTAGTGATCTGACTCGGATTTCCTATATAGAAAGCATTGATTAATCCTCAATCTTAAATATTGTTTTGCAATGATTCTTAACGCAAGACATCTTGATTGATTGAAAATCACTCCAAAGGCAAGCAACCTTCCTTAATTAAAGAACTCTACTTATGGGAATCAATATTCATTCGTATGGGTGACCCAATCAATGAAAATTTAGATATGATCTCTCGACGGCTACCCAATCTTCTTTATGCATTTTTGTCCAATCGGTTGTTTGGAGAGTGATCCTTTAAAAAAATGTCCATCAAATAGATTGGAAATAGAGAAGTATAAAAGGAAACCAAGGTGCCGAAGAGTCTAGAGAGATCCAAGATATATAAAATTCCAAAGTTCAAGAGAACTTCACTTTTATATATTTGTCTTTCATGAGCTATAAACTATAATCCTTGAGAGGCATTGAAAGAGTGATTGCGTGATATAGTGAGACATATTACAAACTTGAGTATTATCACTCACTTTTGTAACCTCTTATTGATTTACTAGTGAAATTTAGCCAATAGGTCATCAGCATGGAAGAGTGGATATAGACCTGCTCCAAGCCAAATCACTATAAATTATGTGTGCAATTTCTTCTATCTCTCAAACTCGCTTCATTATTTTTTATAGAATTTTGCGCATCGGTGAGTATCATCATATCACTGTCAATATTCAAGTTCTGACTTCACTCGAGTTCGATAATATTCAACTTGATCGTTTTACTTCCACGTTAAATTATCGAGAGTTGTTGAAATCACCTATTCACCCCATCTATGTGATATTGCTAGCTACAATAATTGGTATAAGAGCTTGATATTCATTATTTTAAGTGACATATTACTTCTGAATTAACGATCTATTGTGGCCGGCAATCTTGCACCAAGTATCATCGAAGGACAAAGCAACACCGGACCTCCTTGCTTTGGTGGGAAATATTACGGCGTCTGGAAAAAACAAAATAAAAACTTTCATTAGATCTTTTGATGTGAGAAGTTGTTCAGAAGAGAGTTTATCCTACAACAAATGCTATACTTTCAACCCCTGAAGAGACGGATCAAAGCAGAACTTCAGCGGCATCAATTACTTTCACTGAAATAAATCCGTGGGACTGAGCCCTTGTCAGTGAATTTGAGAGATCACGATGACAACTTTGTACATCCACATTTTGCCCCTTGCACGGAATCCTATAAATTGAAAATATCACCTAACATCCCAGTCAATAGACCAAGCATGAATACCAGGAGAGCATAGACCAGGTATGAAGTTGTCACAATTGATGAAATTAAGCACCTTGCTCCATATTGGCCAAGTTGATCTCGATCGAATCATCTAAACTAGAAAATACCTCGCTCCACATCCCTCTAAATACCTCACTCGGTAGGATTTCGATCGCATTACCACCGTCGTTAGTGAAAATTCAAGCTGTGACGTCTCTATTTCGCCTTAATACTAAAGTGGTTAGCTTGTAACGGGGAACAAAAGAGAGTACATTAGCTCAAGGAGAATTTGTCGGGCAAATTGCAATTTGGCCACATACTTGTGGGCTTATCTCAGTCAACCCCTCATAATTTAATCTACCTCCATCAACCTTCTATGATTTTATCTTTTTTCTCTCAATTGGACCCCCGATTCCATCTCGATCTCTCATGGTCAGCATTTCTCTTTCGCCTATCCATCTCCACATCTGATTCTGCTATGCACTTTTACATGATCCCAATATCTTTTATCCTTACAAAAGGGAACAATCACAAATGGCCAGCAATGGCTTAAGGCTTGGCTTATTCTTATGGTAAATTCAACCGGAACAATGTGTAGGGAAGTCGGTGAGAATACTACGAGCTAGGGTTTAGGACTATTAAAAAGAGAAGAGTAAAGAGACCAATCTCACCACCTCTCGTGATGACATATAGACTCTAAATAACTAGAAAAGCCTCATTCTTATTACAAACGGCTACTATACGGCAGTGAACCCAAATGATACAAAGTTTGGACCACAACCCTATTCTTTTGTTTTTTAATGATTCTGTCATATTTCTATTTTATAAGTCACTATGTATGCTATGTGCTGTACACGGGTATCGAAACCCTACTCTCTCACTCATGCGTCTTCGCCCCAAGCCTCCCCGAGAAAGTGAGGAATCGAACTCCCCACCTTTCCTTTCCCAAACGAAAAAGGTGGCCACTAAGTGGTTTGACCACAACCCTATTCGCTTTTCCAAACCGTAGCTTATTTTATTGATAATTCTTTTTTTTTGTCAGATTTATTGATAAGTCTAATAGGTGTTAGTTACCAGTGATATCATCCGATGGTACAAGGGAAAGGGATCACAAGTGAATAGAATTTAAATGGCCGAATCGTCAAACGAATTTTGTTGTAGTAAATACTTATTCGTGTGTTTCATGTAATTACTCAATGTACACGGAGACTATCGCATCCGATGAGCATAAGCCGTGGTGCGCAAAGATATATTCTTAGATACTCAATTCTTAAAATGAAAAATTATTGTCTTCAACTTAAGACTTTTTTTTTTTAAGTGGAGTTAACTAGACACATAGACATCAAGGCTTTTTATGTTGATATGCTGTTCGGATGGTGTTTCGTCAGCTTTCAGGTAACTCGATTAGTGGGCGATCCAAAGGGCGCACTTTCCTCATAAGTATCTTGAATTTAACTCTTTTCGAGTGTTCCTAACGAGTCTTGAACCCGACACCCCGAGAGGAGGGAGCAAACTCAGCCAACACGTTATTGTTCAATGAGAGAGAGAGCAACGGTTCCACCAAGGCAAGGCTGGAAAGTAAAGAAAGCAAGTATGAGAGCAATTTTTAGCTTCTCTTAAGAAAGAAATCAACGCCCACTTACGAAGGAACACACCCACACAAAGCATTTTCCCTTATTCATGCATCCCTGATCTTTATCCTCGAAACTAAAATTGACTCCCTCTCTCTTTTTCTATACCGTCTCGGCTCGACCCCCTCCTTTTCTTTTCCTCACCGCCATCTCTATTTTGCTAGGCGCCGATCCTTCACCCTGCGCGGCGTGGACTGAGCTGTCGTTGCCGTCTTCCCATAGGGAATACGCCTCTTCCCCGTGGACCGCCTCGTCGCCGATCTCCATGTCCTCCTCCGACATCCTCAGCGGCACGACGAACTGCACCGCGAGGCAGATCAAGCTGGTCATCACGACATTGAGGGTGATGATGAAGACGATCCCGAGCAGCTGGACCCCGATCTGCCTGAACCCCGCCTGGACCCTCCCTGTCCGGAACCCGTAGAAGAGCCCTATGTACTTTTCAATATTGCCGGTGAAGAAGATGCGGTTCAACCTCGGCTCGGCAAAGAGCCCCGTGAGGATCCCACCAAGGCTCCCGGCGACAGCATGGGTGTGGAAGACGGCCATCGTGTCATCGACCTTTTGGAGCAGCTCGAATTTCTTGTGGACCACCATCATGGTGAACCACGGGATTGAGCCAGAGCAGACCCCCATTATTATAGCTGCCCAACCTTGGACCAAACCTGAATTCAAAGGCGAAGTAATGTGTATTATTGTCTTGTAAATTATGCAGTTTGATTTAGTTTTATCACCTATACGGCAGGCAGTGTACATACCGCACATGTTTCTTCCATTGCGTACTGCAGATTTCTAAAAGGCAAGTAGTTTAAGTTAATTGCTTCCTAGGTGAAAAGCATGCTACAAAGCAAATGCAGGCGCGACTGCACAATGCCGGCAGATCACGTGTGTTCACCCGTCATATAAGGGTTGTGAATTTGTGTTAGTCACGTTGTTTTGAGAGTGTTTTGGTTGATCATGCTAAGAAGTTCGCGTCCGCGCGGTGGTGTTTTCGGATCTGCCCTTTCCTAAACATTTCGAGTTCGTGACGACGCGCACTCCAAAAGCAAAGTTGGTCTGTGAAATTTACCAGCAGCCGGGGTGATGCAGACCAGGCCAGTGATCATCCCTTGGACAGCACCAATCACAGAGGCCTTGCTAAAGACGACGAGATCGAGCACGAGCCAGGTGAGCAAGCTCGTGGCCGTGCAGATGTGGGTGTTGATGACGGCGAGCGAGGCGTCGATGTTGACTGCGTAAGGGTCGCCTCCGTTGAACCCCGTCCATCCCATCCACAGGAGCCCGGCCCCAGCCAACATGAGCAGGATGTTGTTGGGAGGAAATCGCTCTCTATCCTTTCTCAGACGAGGACCCACCTGTGTGCAAAAGAATGAGTCGATCAAAGATGGCGCGACTCTTGAGCCCTGATCTTTGTACATATCAGTTTGGGATTTGAAAAAGATGACTTGGATTGATAACAAGATGCTATCTTGACCTATTGGAATGTCTTGCTTTTTGCAAGAGAAATGAGGAAATTGTAAAGCTTTCCACTTACCCAATATGCCGCAGTAAAACCAGCCACTCCTGAAGACAAATGAATCACATACCCACCCGAATAGTCCATTAGCCCCTTCCGATAGAGAAATCCATTAGGGTACCATATGCTGAATGCCCCGAACGTGTAGGAAAACGTTAGCCAAAGCGGCACAAACATCATCCACGCGTAGAAATTCATCCTCCCCAGCAAGGCCCCCGCAATGAGGATCAGCGTGATCGCCGCGAAGACGAACTGGAAGTACACCATCGTCGCGTTCGGCAGCATCCCCGAGAACGCCTGGGCCAGCAGGAAGTCCTGATCAAGTGCAACGTCGATCCTGCCCCAGAACGGGAGCATCCGGTGGCCAAAAGACATGTGGTAGCCCCACAGGACCCAGCAGACGAGGACGCAGGCGAAGGCGTACAGCGCCATGAATGCCGAGTTCACCGCCCACTTCTTCTTCACCCCGCCCCCGTACAGGATCATGAGCCCCGGCACGCTCTGCAGGCCGACCAGGGTGGCCGCCGTCAGCTGCCACGCGTTGTCGCCTTTGCTCATCCACCCGGGGCTCGACTCATCGGGGGCGAGATTCGCAGGGAGGACAAATGGCGGAGGAGCCAAGCTCATTTTTTCCCTCTCTCTCTCTCTAGGATAAGAACCCTGTCTAACAATGTGGAACAAGTTCCTCAATGTTTCGTGAATTTTCGGTTCGATGGTTCAAACTATAAATAAGAGGATACGAAAGTTTGATTCTCACGATTAGTTGTCACAAAGTGGGTATGCTCTCTTCCTTCCTAAGGAAATCTATAACAAGAAGTCTTCTTTAGCCTTGACCTTGGCCACTTCGCTGCTAATAAGTTTCGACTTCGGTGGACTTTCCCAGGCGATGCGCCGATGCTTCCTAAGATTCTCGGCACATGACAACAGGGAAATGGAACTCGCTCGACATTGCTGGGAGGATGATTTGGATGTATGTACGCTGTGAAGAAGCTTGAAAACCATGTGGGGGTGATTCTCATTCCAATGGGAGAAACGAAAGAGACAACCACGCGATGCAGACGCATGCAATGCAACTGGGCTTCGAAAGGGTACGGTGAATGCAAGAGCTGTGACGTGACGTCGGGAGATTTTTGTTAGGGTTCAGCGAACTCAGATCCCGTTCCTTACGGTCATTGCACTTCAATTTCAGTGATCAAATATGGTGAACCCCATTTTGTTTTGATCGAGTTCGGTTAGGTTTCTAAATAAACCCTATATGATTTGTTTCGCCTATGACGGGAAAAATGCAATATGGACCGTCGTTGAGAGCCGGGGAGGTAGCCTAGTGGCATCACATTTGCCCTGTACTTTGAGAAAGATATACGAAAGCTAAACGAACAGCGCAAAGAGAGAGAGAGAGAGAGGGGTCGATGACCCTCCATGACCGCAGAAGAGGGTAGCCTAGGCCTTGTTGGCTCATGGCAAGGTCATGCGACTCTCGCCTCCGGCTCAGTGGTACCATGCCCGCCTTAAACCTCGACAAGAGTTGCTAGTCTTGTCGCTAGCCAGGTGAAGGTTTGGTTGCCCTCATCAAGCCGTTGTTGCCCGGGACGGCCCTCTCCGAAGTAGAATCCGGGTAGTTCGAAGCCGATGAACATCGACAAGGGTGCGTGACCCTTGCCTAAAATGGCTTTGGAGCCTCGCTTTTGGGCTGACCAGGAGAGTCGCCCCACGCTAGACCGCATCATCCCCGCTCATTTAGGACGCGCAAGAAATCATATCTGTTTCTCTATTTTTCTATTTTTCTGTTCCCAGAAACAAGTTTGGAACAGAAATCCATTTGACAATGCAATTTCATTTTCTATTTCTGGAACAAATTTCTATTCCAGAAATAGGTTTTGAACAAAAATAAGAAATAAAAAAATTACTTTACTATTTCTAGAACAAAAATGAGAAATAAAAACTCTTACTTTCGCTCGTCCTCGCTATTAGCTGGCCACCCCCTTGCCACTTGCTATTGCCGCCGGCCGCCTCCCCCCACCAAAGGCTGTCTCCCACCATCAGCTGCCTCCCGCCGTTGGCCGCCTCCTGCCAACGTCCTTCACCAACCGCCTCCTCCCACCGTCATCCTTCGTCGTTCACCGCCATCCAATGTCAATCGCAACCCACCCACTGCTGCCTCTCGCTGTCCTTCGCTGCCACCTGCCGACCGGCTCTCGTCGCCACTGCCTGCCCACCGGCTAGGAGTGATCAGTTCCCGGTCAGGACAGGTTCCAAGGTGAAATCAGAAACCGGACCAAGAGAACTAGTTCCCAATTTTAGGAACTGCGGATCGGATCGGATCGGTTGGTTCTAGGATTGGAAATCGGACCGGACCGTCGGTCCGGTCTGGTTTCCGTCTAGTCCAATGGAACCGGTCACTTAGAGTTTATTTTTTATTTTTTGTTAAACACTTAAGGTTTGGTTCGCATTTTACTAATTTTTGTCAATAAATTTATGTTAATGAAATTCACTTAGAGTTTAACTCACATATTACTAATGTTTATCAATGAATTTATGATAATGAAGTTCACTTAGAGTTTAGTTCATATTTTATTAATTTTTTTTAAAGAAAAAAATAACAAAAATATATATTAATAGTCGGTCCGGTCCGGTCTGGTTCCCCCTTGGAACCGGGAATCGGACCAATAGCCCCAAGAACCAGACCAAACCTGTCAATCCGGTCACCCCTATCGCCTGCTCCCGCCCACTGATCGCCTCTTGTCGTCGACCACCATCCTTCGCTGCCCAACTCTAGCCGCCAGCCGCCACCGACCACCATCCTCCACCATCGGCCGCTGTGCTCCATCGCTCGATGCCGACCACCCTTCGCCGCAGGCTGCCTCCCGCCACCGACCGCTGTCCTCCATCGCCCAACGCCAACACCCTTTGGGCGCCCTTTGCCCCCGGCCGCCGCCACTGTTATCCGCTAGCCGCCGTGCTCCACCACCCGATGCTAGCCATCGCCCAGCGCCAATCGCCTCCCACCACCGACCACCTCTCGTCGCTGGCCTCCGTCATCCATCGCCACCATCCTTTGCCACTGACCACCATCCTCCGCCTCCCGCGGCCATCCGCCATCCTCAACCAACCGCTCAGAAGGGAGAAATTTTGTGTCGTTATCAAACTAATTTCTATTTCGGAAACAGAAATTTTGTTTCGTTATCAAACACGTATTTTTGCTTAGAAACTCGTCCATAGACTAGAAATAGAAAAATCTATTTCTGACCAGAAATTAATTTCTGGAATAGAAATGTTATCATACGTGCCCAAAGATTTTAAGTCTAATGTCACTCTAATTAGACTCATATTGGCTCCACGAGTTAACATCCACGCAATTTTTGCGATATGAACAGACCTGCCAATGATTTCCCGAGAAGTCAATTGAAATTGTTGAAAGCGTATGAATCAAAAGTTGAATCGAAAGTTCAGTCATCGGGGGAGCTAAACTAAAGTTCAATGACCACATGCCAGATACTAAGGGCCTGTTTGGCAACTGGTCAAATAGTAAAAATTTCTATTCTTTTGTTCCCAAAATTAGTTTTGGAACAGAAATCGGTTTGTTAAATTTTTTTATTCTGGGCACAAATTCTTGCAAATTTGTATCCAAAATCAGTTTTGGAGCAGAATCAAGAATAAAA
This sequence comes from Syzygium syzygioides, assembly GCA_031216285.1. Classification (NCBI taxonomy): domain Eukaryota; kingdom Viridiplantae; phylum Streptophyta; class Magnoliopsida; order Myrtales; family Myrtaceae; genus Syzygium; species Syzygium syzygioides. The sequence continues at coordinate 15,381,014 of CM062244.1, read as the reverse complement.
AAAAATAGCTTTTTGATTCTGGGAACAAAAATGAGAATCAATTTTTTTTCTTCTTCTTTTTCTTGGTTTTTAATGTAGCTTCTAATGTCCGGCGCAAGGGCCACCCTCGATGTATCTAGCTAGATTAAAATATTTTAATAAAAAATGTTATTAATAAAAAATATTATTAATAATAAAATATTTACTCGCCATGAACAAAAAAAAAATTATTTTACCAGCCATGGCCAGCGACTAGGCCATGAAAAAAAATATTATTGATAAAAAATATTTTATTGGCCATGGCCAAAAAAAAGGAAAATAATATTTTAATAAAAAATATTATTAATAATAAAATGTTAATAAAAAAAATATTTTACAGGCCATGGCCAACGACCAAGCCATGTAAAAAAAAGGAAAAAAATATTATTAATAAAAAATGTTAATAAAAAAATATTTTACAGCCCATGGCCAGCGACCAGGCCACGGCAAAAAAAATAAAAAATATATTTTCAGTAAAAATATTTTTTCTTAATAATATTTTTTAAAATATTTAATAAAAAAATATTATTAAAAAAAATTTTACAGGCCATGGCCAAAAAAATAAAAAATTAATATTAATAAAAAAATTTTACTAGCCATAGCCAAAAATAGTAAAAAAAATTATTTTTTTAATAAAAGTTTATTAATAAATAAATTTTTTACTGGCCATGGCCAAAAGAATAAAAAATTATTTTTTAATAAAAGTATTATTAATAAAGAAATTTTTTATCGGCCATGGACAAAAAAAATAAAAAATTATTTTTAGTAAAAGTATTATTAATTAAAAAATATTTATCGACTATGGCCAACAATGAGGAGAAGAAAAAAAGAAAAGAAAGAAATATTAAAATATTTAAGATTTTATTAAAATATTATTAATAAAAAAAATTTATGCCGTTACCAAACGCATTTTTGTTCTTTTACTATTTCAGGAATAGAAATTTTGGGCCGTTACCAAACTTTTTCAAATTCTTATAATCAGTTTCCGGGCACAGAATAAAAAAGAATCATTTCTGATCAGAATCTGTTTCCGGGTATAGAATGATTGTCATACGCAACCTAGATAAACCAATCTTTACCACCCACGAGGCGAGCAACATCTCAAAACTCCACTTCGATGGGCAAGAGGATATGCGTTCGTCGAATTAGGGTGCGCATGAGAACCATTCTGTGCCCGGAAACTATTTCTGAACAAAAAATGATTTTTTTTTATTCTGTGCCCGAAACAATTTCTGAGTATTTTAAGGCGTTTGGTAATTGTCCGAAATTTCTATTTCTAGACTAGAAAAGAATAGAAATACGTTTGGTAAACTACACAAATTTTTGTTCCTAAATAATATTTTAATAATACTTTGAATTGTTTTTTTTTACCCTTTTCTTCTTTGGTCGTGGCCGGTTGCCGGCGACCGGCGACCGGCCACAGCCCAGGGCCGGCGAGGGCGTCACGGTCCTCGCCGGAGAGGGCGAGGGCTGGACCCTCGCCGCCTGGGCGAGGCTCGGCCTCACCAGATCTGGGCGAGGCCGAGCCTCGCCGTCGCGACCCACGGCGACGCCGACCTCGCCGTGGGTCGCGACGGCGAGGCTCGGCCTCGCCAGATCTGGGTGAGGCCGAGGGTCGCCGTCGCGACCCACGGCGAGGTCGGCGTCGCCGTGGGTCACGACGACGAGGCTCGGCCTCGCCTAGATCTGGCGAGGCTGAGCCTCGCCGTCTCTGGGCGAGGCCGCCTCGCCCAGGCGGTGAGGGTCCAGCCCTCGCCCTCGCCAGCGAGGGCGACCCTCGCCTCCGCCGGCGGCCGGCGAGGGCCATGACGCCCTCGCCGGCCCTAGGTTGTGGCCAATCGCCGGCGGCCGGCGGCTAGTCGCCGGCGGCCGGCGGCTAGTCGCCGGCGGCCGGCGGCTAGTCGCCGGCGGCCAACGGCTGATCGCCGGCGGTCAGCCCGGCCAGACGAAGAACAACACAAAAATAAGAAAAGAAGAAAAAGAAAAAAAACTGATTCTCAAAATTGTGCCGAGAAACAAGAAGCAACTTTTTCTTACTTCTTATTTCTCTTCCAAAACTGTTTCTCGGCACAAATTTTTACAAAAATGTGCCCGGAAACAAATGCGTTTACCAAACGCATTTCTGTTCCCAAACTATTTCTGGGAACAAAAGAACAGAAATTTTTACTGTTTGGCACGTTGCCAATCGCACCCTTAGATGCTTTAGATATACTTTTTTCTTAACAAACGAAATAAAAAGGATTTCAAGATGAAGGTAGGTAAAATTAATTCATGAATTTTTTATAATTTATTCGATCTGATCCTTGAATAATTTTTTTTCGTCAATTGGGTCCGTAAACATTATAATTTTTCATTTCGCGTTAAACCTAACGCAAATCGTGTGGATGAAAATGCTAATATGGCAAACGATGTCCACGCGATATTAGTGCATAGGCATTCATGTTACCGGAACGAAGGATCTTGCCCCCAATTTCATCGAGGAGGCTCCCCTGATTGTGGCTCCATCTACCGTAAAATGGATAAATGGGCATGTGTTCAACTCTTCCTTGGATAAGTATAAGTTATTTTGTATTGTGGATCCATCTTACAAAACTGATTCATTGTGGTAACGAGTTGTCATAGAATATCATCGAAGTATTATTTACATTAATTATTGCATCGTAGAAATATAAAAAAAAAGGCGTTTTTTTTATTATTATGAACGATCGACATCTATTTTCTTGTGACTAAAAATAAAATTTGTCTTTATGGTCGAGACTAAAAATAATTTGGCAGGTTCAAAATCTATGCATTTTGCCATTTTCCTTTTCGTTTCCCTTTTCTCGTGTTGTTTATTTATCTATTATCATTCCTTAGAAAGTTCTACATATAGCAGCAGCTCGATAGGGTTTAAGAAGGGCACCGGCACCGTACCCCCGCCGGCACCACCAAGCACATTCAACTTCTTCATCCTCCCCTCCGGCGATTCCTCCGCCGCCCTCCGCCGCCCTCCGCCGCTGCCCGCCGTCGCCTCCGATCCTCGCGACCGCCGGCGGCGTTCGAATTCCTTACCCCCAGAGCGCCCCTCCGAGCTCAGATGTGCACGAAGAGGGCGGCGACGGCTCTGGCGGTCGACCGCCTCGCTTCTCTTCCCAAGGTACGCTCGTCGCGAACCTCCTCCTCCTCGTCCTCGGGTTCCATTTGGGCGCTGAACCCGTCGAGGCTCATCGGCTCCACCGCCGAAAGTTACGATCTTGGCGTGCCCAATGGCTCCAACGGCGAGCACGTGCCCGAGCTTGAGCAGAGCCCCGATGGGGTTCGCGAGAAGAGCCGGGGTTTTGCTGATACTGCTCGGGGGAGCTTAAACCCTAATGGGGTTTACGGGTCGGCCGTGCAAAGTAGGAACTTTAACGAGCATGGTAGGCCGTATTATGGCGACTCGCAGGCGACGAATTGGAATGGTGGGATGTATAGGGAGAGTTATGGAGGTGAATATGGGAATAGGCCGGTCGTGGGGAATATGAACACGGGCAGTTACGGCGATGGCTCGGGCGGTTGGGCGCAGAAACCGAGCGATTTTGGGTGGAATGGGAGTCCGGGTTATCATCCGGGTCAGTATGGAGGACAGTCTCCACAAAATGTGAATGTGCACAGCTCTTCAGGTAGTGTGCAGGGGTTTGAGCGAAATCCGAATATGGCTTATGGTGAGCGGGGGAATTCGTCTACCGTCGGAGCTTCTTCTTATGGAGAAGGATACGGGCAAGTGAGGCCTTACGCGAGTGGATATTATTCCCAGAGTCCTTCGAATACACAAATGATGGGGCAACATCAGGAAAATTTCGGCTATATTATGGGGATGGGTGGCAGCTTTCGAAACGGTCAACAAACCACGTCCCCCCAGAATCCCGGTACCGGACAGTACCCTCAAAACTTTTCTTTGGGACAGCATCGGGTGAACTCGAATGATAGTAATGATTCGATGGCCGCGTCTCAGATGCCTGGCGATGCTGGGCCTGGACAAGCATTGGACGGAGCTTCTGAAGGTCCGTCTTTCATTGGTTCCCTCGAAGAGTTTGATGGTTTCTGCAGAGAGGGAAAAGTGAAGGAAGCTGTGGAAGTTTTGAAGTTGTTGGTTAGGAAGTGTGTTGCTGTCGATATACCTCGTTATGTACAACTGATGCACCAGTGTGGTGAAAATAAAGCTCTAGAAGAAGCAAAAGCAGTTCACGAACATGTCATGAGATCAATGGCCCCTCTCAATGTCTTCACCTACAACCGGATCTTGGAAATGTACGGCCGATGTGGTTCCATGGACAATGCGTTTGTGGTGTTTGACAAAATGTCTGAGCGTAATTTGTCGACGTGGGACATCATGATCACATGGCTTGCAAAGAATGGCCTTGGAGAGGATGCCATTGACCTGTTCACTCAATTCAAAGAAGCAGGGCTTAAACCTGACGGACAAATGTTCATTGCTGTGTTCTCTGCTTGTGCCACAGTGGGTGATATTCATGAGGGGATGTTGCATCTTGAATCAATGAGCAAGGATTATGGCATTGTCCCATCTATGGAGCACTATGTAAGTGTGGTAGACATGCTGGGAAGAACAGGGCATCTGGATGAGGCAATGGAGTTTGTAGAGAAAATGCCGTTGGAGCCTAGTGTAGGAATCTGGGAGACCTTGATGAATCTTTGTAGAATTCATGGGCACACAGAACTTGGGGATCGCTGCGCTGAGCTTGTTGAGCAGTTGGATCCATCACGCTTGAATGAACAGTCAAGGTCAGGTCTTGTACCAGTGGCAGCTTCTGATATTGCTAAGGAGGAAGAGAAGAAAAAAATGGCTAAGAAAAATATCTTAGAGGCGAGGAGCACTGTCCATGAATATCGAGCAGGTGATACTTCTCATCCCGAGACGCAAAGAATCTACGCTCAGCTAAGGGGATTAAGGGGACTTATGAAAGAGGCTGGTTATGTTCCGGAGACTAGATTTGTCTTGCATGACATTGACCAGGAAAGCAAGGAGGACGCCCTTCTAGCACACAGCGAGAGACTTGCAGTTTCTTATGGTCTACTCAGTAGTCCAGCCAGATCATCTATTCGGGTCATTAAGAATCTCCGTGTTTGTGGGGATTGCCACAACGCGCTGAAGATTATGTCAAAGTTAGTGGGCAGAGAGTTCATCATGCGCGATGCCAAGAGGTTTCACCACATTAAAGATGGCGTATGCTCTTGCCGGGATTACTGGTAAAGTGATGAAAGTCTAAAAACGTTACTAGCTAGTGGCCTTTGGAGCCATGATAAGTTATCTCAACTGATTCTTTTGTGACAATATACACAACTATTGTTAGCTCAGAAAGTTCAGTTCTTCCTTTTTCTTTTGGGCTGGACGTCAGAAAGTTCAGTTCATTGGGCATTTTGCTGTCACTTGTCCATTGTTCTCGTAACTCACTGCTGTATCAATTGACCTACGAGATATGAAATGAAGATGATCGTGTTTATCTTAGAGTTGGGATCAACTTGGATGTAGTGCATTTGAGAGGTTATGCTGCTTTGAGTCTCTTTTGGTCTGATATGCTTAAAAGTTGCTAGCGATGCTGCCCATGTTAAACATTAAAGATTTGTGCACCTCTCGATTCAATTCCCTCCAAATTCACTTTTAGCAAGATAGCATTTGCTTCCATAACCAAGTACAAGATTCCTGCACCTGGATTTGCAGAGTTTTGTGTTACTACATGGAGGTTATGTGTGAATGTCTCTGCCATTCTTCTTGGGGAGGAGAAGAACTGGACTCCATGATGATGCTGAAACGCAAGAAATGATCTTGTTCATGTGCGTCTACAATCTCCTGGATACTGGCCAATAAAGGTTCATATATGGTTTGATAGACAAAAACGAGCACTCATGAGAGGCCATTATCTTCCAGCAGAGATCAAGGCATAACGACTCACGCTCATCTGGAAGCCGTTGAGAAAGGCGCAACCGGAAAGTCCCACTAGCAGAGTCTTTTTCGATTTGAGAATGTGGTCTTGACTCATGACTTGTAGTTTAAGATTCTTCGATTCGTCCTGCTTGTTCATTATGGTTACAAGATCGTATTACATTTGTTGCAAATTCACCAAACATAGCCCTGTAATGCCCTGCACGAATCGATCATTACAGGTGGTGTCTATTGGATCTGCTTTGATTTGAGCTTGTCTGCTTGCGTTCATGGGCAGCAGAAGTTTCATTGAACCGTATGGGCAGTTGCAGTAGCCTTCATGACCATCTGCTTCGACTGATGAAAGTAATAGACGATGGACTACTTCCTCGCCGGCCTGGTTTCTTTGAGGCGCAAATCCACGACGGAATTGATGTCGTAACAATCTCCGAAACGGGATCTGATGCATTGGTCTGCGTGATTTCTGTTCTTCCCTTTGGACACCTTGCGGAAGTGCTAGGAGGGAAGAGAGCTATGGAACTTATGTATGAGTTGATAGATGATCCCTGAGCAATATAGTTGAATTTTAGGAAAGCCATTGGTGAGCAAGTTCCTCCCGCCACAGAATTTCCATTGGCCGGTATCTACCGACGACAGTCATCTCCAGGCTTACGCCGAACAACCTTTGCTTGTTGTCCCCAATAATTCACCCAAACATACTGAAAGTCGCCTTGGACGATAAGTTGACGCCGGTGGAGTAAGCATGTGCAGGGCCACCGTGGAAAGAGTAGCATGACGGAAAAAGATTTGGCCTTTCACCAGCGCAAAACGTCGCGGTTCTCATGGCCGACATTCTCAAAGTAGCCCGAGCCATCCTTTGTGAGATATTCATCGCTTGCATCCGTCATGGACGTCGAATGGCTAGATAGAAGAACTCATTTGGACCGTTCTCTTTTTCCGTATGAGGTTCCAAACGCTCTTTTCTTTTCGGCTCGATGAGGGCGGTGTCTCAGTCCGTGGGACGGAATTCCCCGCGACGTATAGAGCAGCATATATGCCCCGGAGAGATGTCCAGCTGGCACTGCACCGTCGCCTACATTTGTTAAACAATGGCGGAACTAGCATTGCCCAAATTCTTCTAAAGGGACCTTTTGTTGAAAGAATTCAAATCGGCATAAGCTTAAATATTACAAACAATACGGAATTACAAAGAAACGAAATTGCAATAACAAAGTTGGAATCGATACAAACGAATACCGAGATCTGTGTTCGACACAATTTCCTTAAAACAGATTCGTTCCCTCCAAGACGCGATTGAGGTTTTTCGAACGTTTGTCTCCTAAGATACAACGGCTGACAGCAAAGAAGAGATCGCGGCACTTCCAAGCTTCCGGCGAACTTGAGCAAACTCGAAAAATGAACACTATCGAAAACAATACAAATACAGAGAACGTTTTTCAGAGGAAGAATGATTTCGATAAAAATAGAACAGAGGGGAGAACTGTTCGGGAATAATAACGGCTGATTAAATCTACCGTTACAAAATCAATTCGCGTCTGGAATAATGGCTGATTAATTCTGCCATTACAAAATCAATTTCGTAACAGCTTGCCGTTATAAAATTAACTCCGTAACAACACAATTTAACGCACCATTAATCATACGTTACAGATCTGTAACAGTTTGAGTTGAAAAAATTAAATCAGAAGGCTAGCAAAATTAGGCTTGTTGCGAGGCCCACTTTTCGGTCCTGCAATCGTGTACACGGGACGTGCGCTCGCGCCCAAGTTTCAGCACGTCAGGCATCGAATTTGCACCCCCTGAGCCTGCGCATGAGGCATAGTATTTGTGCTATGATAGTTACCACTTCAAATGAGTGTAACTGTATATAAAGCACTCCATAGCCTTCTTTCTTTTCTACTGTGGGACTAGTGCTTTTCACTTCCCACTTCCAACTCAAGGGTGTTATTTGAGTATCAATTTCTCATTCATTCACCCATCAATTTAACCCATATTTTCAACAATCCCCCACATGAATGAAAATTATTTTAGTTTTGACTCTGTGATAGTGTTCAACAATTGAAACCTGCATAGGATAGGTAGGTGTTACCCTTTAAACCTTTCATTGTGAAAGTATATTTACTTTACTAGTTATCCAGTAGACATGATGTCCTTGAACTGACCATCTTTTTTATGTAAATGAACCATACACTTCACACAGGAATCATCTAAACGTTTGTTCAATTCTCATAGTTATGTTCGTTTTGGCCATGAACATCAACCTGGTTCTGCAAGAGATTCTAAAGAATTTAGCCCTTAATTAATTCTCCTTTGAAGCGGCCCCACTTCTCTCTCACATAGGTGATTACTTAATTTTGAGTAATTTATTTACTCCACTTAAGAATCATTAAAGCAAAATTGCTATCCTTTCCTTTTACAATATCACTGATATTTTATATAGGAATGGTTTTAGGGATAACTCCTACAGTGACATCACTAAGTTTGTATAATTAGGTTGTCCCTTTGAACCTAGATCTTGTGATCTCCAGTCAACTAGGTTGGGTTTCTTTTATACCAACTTATTCTTTTATGGGCTTTAGTCCCATTCCTCTTGTCGATTTCTCAGCTAACTCTCTGTTTAACCCTTTAGCTAGCGGATCCGCAATATTATCCCTTGACTTTACGTAGTCAATTGAGATAATTCCTGTTGAGAGTTTTTGTCTAATGGTATTATGTCTACGACGTATATGTCTAGACTTACCATTATACATATTACTCTGTGCTCTTCCAATTGCAGATTGACTATCACAATGTATACTTATTGGTGGCACAGGTTTTTGCCATTTTGGAATATCCTTTAAGAAATGGCGTAGCCATTCAGCCTCTTCACCACATTTATCTAAAGCTATAAATTCAGATTCCATTGTGAATCTGGCTATAACAGTTTGTTTACAGGATTTCCAAGATACGGCTGCTCCTGCTAGTATGAATACATATCCACTAGTAGATTTTGAGTCTTTTATATTAGATATCTAATTTGCATCACTATATCCTTCCAGAACAGTTGGGTATCTAGTATAATGCAGGCCATAATTTCGAGTATAGCGTAAGTACCTGAATACTCTCACTATTGCTTTCCAATGGTCAGCACTCGGATTATTCGTATATCTACTCAATATACTAACCATATAGGTAATATCTGGTCTAGTACAACTCATTAAGTACACTAGACTTCCAACAACTCTGAAGTACTCTACTTGAGAAATACCTTCTCCCCTATTCTTGGATAGATGAAGATTATTGTCTAATGGTGTTCTAGCAATACCAGAATTGTTCATGTTGAATTTTTCAAGAATCTTGTCCACATAGTGTGACTGGTTTAAAATAAGACTTTCTGATGTTCTTGTGATTTTAATTCCTAAAATCATATCAGTAGGTCACATATCTTTCATGTCAAATCTTGAATTCAACATATTCTTGGCAGATTTGATCATTTTATCATCACTACCAACAATTAGTATGTCATCTACGTAAAAACACAAAATGACATAGCCATTTGTTGTCTCTTTAATGTAAACACATTTATCGCATTTATTGATCTTAAAACCATTGCTAATCATTGCATTATCAAACTTTTCATGCCACTGCTTTGGTGCTTGTTTTAGGCCATACAATGACTTCACAAATTTACAGACTTTCCTTTCTTGTCCTGGAACTATAAAACCCTCAGGTTGTTCAATGTAGATTTCTTCATCCAAATCACCATTTAGGAAAGCTGTTTTTACATCCATTTGATGTACTTCGAGATTTCGCAGTGCTGCGATTGCAAGTATCATCCTAATGGAAGTTATTCTCGTTACAGGAGAATAAGTATCGAAGTAATCTAAGCCTTCTCGTTGTTTGTATTCTTTAATCACAAGTCTGGCTTTGTACTTATCAACAGAGCCATCTGCTTTCATTTTCTTTTTAAAAATCCATTTGGACTTTAAAGGCTTACAACCAGGAGGAAGATTCACTAGCTTCCAAGTATGATTCTGCAAAATTGAATCAACTTCACTTTTTATTGCTTCTTTCCATAGAGGTCCCTCAGAAGAATTCATAGCTTCTGCATAATCTAGTGGTTCCTTTTCTAACAAATAAGTTAGAAAATCATTTCCAAAAGATTTTTCCACTCTTGCTCTTTTGCTACGTCTCGGTTCAAGTTCCTAATCTGAATCATGAATTTCATGACTTTCTTCATTCATAGTTTCATTCTTTCGTTTAGATGAACTTGATCCATCATTGGATTTATAAGGAAATACATTTTCAAAGAATGATGCATTCCTTGATTTCATGATTGTATTCTTGTGTATATCTGAAATTTTAGATTCATGTACAAGAAATCGATACGCATTACTGTTATGTGCATAGCCTATAAAGATACAATCCACCGTTTTAGGACCTATCTTTGTCTTCTTTGGTGTTGGAACTGCTACTTTTGCAAGACAACCCCACACTCGTAAATGTTTGTAGGATGGTCTCATACCTTTCCATAATTCATAAGGGATTTTGTCTTCTTTCTTTCGAGGTACCTTATTTAAAAGGTAGTTGCTTGACAAAATTGCTTCTCCCAACATATTTTGAGACAAACCTGAATTTAGTAATATCGCGTTCATCATTTCTTTCAATGTGCGATTTTTACATTCAGCAACACCATTTGATTGAGGAGAGTAAGGCGCAGTTACTTCATGTATAATTCCGTGTTGTGCACAGAATTCACCAATTGGTACTTCATACTCGCCACCTCTATCACTTCTCAATCTTTTCATTTTCTTATTAAGTTGATTTTCAACTTCATTCTTATAGAGAACAAATTTCTCTAAGGCTTCATCTTTGCTTTTAAGCAAATACACATAGCAATATTTGGTGTTATCATTGATAAAAGTAATAAAATATTTATTACTACCTCTCATTTGAATGAATTTCAAATCGTAGACATTACTATGAATTAATTCAAGGGGTTCGGTGTTTCTTTCAATTGTTTGAAATAATGATCTCGTTAATTTTGCCTTAACACAAATTTCACATTTATGTTTTGAATCAATTTGGAATGAAGGTATATGTTCCAAGTTAATTAATCTACGCAATGTATCATAATTAACATGTCCTAGTTTACCATGCCATAAATTGGAAGACTCAAGCAAATAAACATAAGACTTATTATCTTTATTGATAATTGTCATCACATTGAGCTTAAAAAGCCCATCAGTTACATATCCCTTTCCCACATACATCCTGGATTTAGACAAAATAACTTTATCTGACTCAAACACCATACGAAATCCATGCTTGTTCAACAGAGACCCAGAAACCAAGTTCTTTCGAATTTCTGGCACATAGAGGACATTGTTTAGAGTCAGCTCCTTTCCTGAGGTCATCTTCAGCAACAACTTCCCTTGGCCTTCGACAGCAGAAGAGGCAGAGTTTCCCATAAAAACCTTTTCCCCATTAATCGGTTCAAAGTTTGTGAATAGGTCCTTGTTGGAGCATATGTGCCTAGTGGCACCAGTGTCAATCCACCATTCTTTCGGATTGGACCCAACTAAGTTTACTTTAGAAATCACTGCAGAAAGGTTTATGTTTGACACATCTTGAGCGATGCCATTCACCATATTTGTCTCATAATTCTTCTTCTTTGGAAGTTTGCAATCCATAGATCTATGCCCCATCTTGCCACAGTTGAAGCATTTTCCTTGAAACTTGTTCTTGGAAACTCCTCCTTTTGGTCTCAACTTTGGCTTGACAATTTTTTTGTTCTTGTGGCCTTGCCTAAGCTCCACGACATTTGCCTTAGTTGTAGTAGGATTGAACCCTTTGCGTTCAAATCCTCTATTGTCTTCTTCGATTGGAAGTCTGACAATCAGCTCTTCTAGGTTCATTTCCTTTCGCTTGTGCTTGAGATAGTTCTTGAAATCCTTCCACCCAGGAGGTAGCTTTTTAATAATAGCAGCCACTTGGAAGGTTTCACTCAAGATCATTCCTTCAGCCTGAATTTCATGCAAGATCACTTGAATTTCTTGCACTTGACTGATGACAGTCTTAAAATCCACCATTTTATAATCAAGGAATCGACCGACAACAAATTTCTTTGCTCCGGCATCCTCTGTTTTATATTTCCGGTCTAAGGCTTCCCATAACTCCTTTGCCGTTCTTTTTGCACAATAGACATTGTACAATGAGTCACGTAAGCCATTCATGACATAGTTCCTGCACAAGAAATCAGAGTGCTTCCAGGCTTCAACAGCGTTGAAGGCTTGCTTATCCGTTTCTCCTTCGGATAATTTAGGAGCATCCTCAGTCAAGAATCTCGCAAGATTCAAGGTGGTCAAATAAAACAGCATCTTTTGCTGCCACCTTTTAAAGTTCAGTCTGTCGAACTTTTCAAGTTTTTCGCCATGGTGTACAGAAACCGCAGGATGAACAAAGGATGAGCCAGGCAATTGGACAGCTGCGACATAGGTAGAGTCTTTGGTGATGTTGTCAGCAATCACATTGACACCATCGTTTCGAGCAGCCACATCCACGACTTCTTTCCCAGTAGCCATTTGAATTCTTTAAAATCACGAATCTGTTTTAAGATTGTTGACAGAATTCAAATCGGCATAAGCTTAAATATTACAAACAATATGGAATTACAAAGAAACGAAATTGCAATAACAAAGTTGGAATCGATACAAACGAATACCGAGATCTGTGTTCGACACAGTTTCCTTAAAACAGATCCGTTCCCTGCAGGACGCGATTGAGGTTTTTCGAACGTCTGTCTCCTAGGATACAACGGCTGACAGCGAAGAAGAGATCGCGGCACTTCCAAGCTTCCGGCGAACTTGAGCAAACTCAAAAAATGAACACTATCGAAAACAATGCAAATGCAGAGAACGTTTTTCAGAGGAAGAATGATTTCGATAAAAATAGAACAGAGGTGAGAGCTGTTCAGGAATAATAACGGCCGATTAAATCTGCCGTTACAAAATCAATACGCGTCAAGAATAACGGTTGATTAAATCTGCCGTTACAAAATCAATTCGCGTCTGGAATAATGGCTAATTAATTCTGCCGTTATAAATTCAATTTCGTAACAGCTTGCCGTTATAAAATTAACTCCGTAACAACACAATTTAACGCACCATTAATCATACGTTACAGATCTGTAACAGTTTGAGCTGAAAAATTAAATTAGAAAGCTAGCAAAATTGGGCTTGTCGCGAGGCCCACTTTTCGGTCCTGCAATCGTGTACACGGGACGTGCGCTCGCGCCCAAGTTTCAGCACGTCGGGCGTCGAATTTGCACCCCCTTGCGCCTGCGCGCGAGGCATAGTATTTGTGCTATGATAGTTATCACTTCAAATGAGTGTAACTGTATATAAAGCACTCCATAGCCTTCTTTCTTTTCCAATGTGGGACTAGTGCTTTTCACTTCCCACTTCCAACTCAAGGATGTTCTTTGAGTATCAATTTCTCATTCATTCACCCATCAATTTATCCTATATTTTCAACACCTTTTGGGACTCTCTTCCCTGTTCCATGCGCAGCATCTTCGTCTCTTGCACCCTCGAGGGGGCGAAGCCTATGCGGTGAACCCACTGGTGCATATAATTTACAGAGTCGAAACATTTCTTTTAAGGCCATCTTGCAAGCAAAAATTTATAAACATAGCGTACGCAGCGTACATGGAAGAATTGGCGGTTGCGAACTAGGGGTGTGTGAAATAGAGCACCTAAATCGGGAACCATCCAGAACGGACCGGACCGGTCGGTTTGGTTTGGTCTCCGAGAGTGTCGGTCTGATTTTCGGTTCCTAAAATCGGACCAGACTAACCACATATACTTCTTTTTTTGTGATTATATGTAGTCGACATGAGGAATATAATTTCAATATTAGAACATATGTGTAGTTGGTATGGGGAACACAATTCTTCATCGCATTGGTTGTGATTATATATAGTCGACGTGGAGAACACAATTCTAATTTCCAAATATATAGTATTAAGTAGTGGGGTAAAAAAAAAGTGATCGGTTCCCGATCTAGGACCAATCAGTCCGATCTCCTATTCCCAATTTTGGGAACCATTTCTCTTGATTCTATTTCCAGTTCCACCTTGGAATTGGATCGGGAATTGATCACCCCTATTGCGAACCGGCCTCGTTTGCGCGACCATGTTCCTAGCAACCAGTGTGTTGATGGTAGCATTATCCAAAGTAATGGAAAACAGTTTGGTCAAGAGCCGTGGTCGTGATTTCCGCGCAGACATTGTCTGATTTGTGCGGACATGGATGCTCCTTAAACAACAGAGTTCGTCGATGTAACGCCTAATTTAAGCCCTACTGGTGACTTGTAAGAATGCAATGAGCATAATTGTTAAGTAGCGGCACCAATTATGTTCTTTTCTTCTTGTTCCAACCCTTTGCCGATCCTGGTGTTTATGGTACTAGGAACGAGCCAAAATGGTACCTCGGTGGCAAGGTTTTGTACCATGCGATTAGGCATTGAGCCCGGGCTTCAACATACTTGAATGAACTTCCGGCTATAGCCCGTCGCGATAGAGGCGGCGAAGCTTCCCCCACAGATCTGGCCGTTTTAGCGAGATGTTTGTCATGATCCTGCTTCAAGCAGCACTTCCCGTCATTAGATTTGCGGATAATTTCCCACCGCATATCGTGTGGACGGCTTTCTTCTCGCCATTTGAGAGGCCCACGACGTCGAATGTCTTCTATATATTGGTCCTTCGCCGTGAAGGTTGCAGGGTCATTGGTCAGAGTTTGCTGCTCTTCGGGGTCAGGGGTCCGAGTCTCCGTATCGCGAGATAGTCATGGCCATGGGCCGGTTTTGGCCCGGAACAGACCCGGGTCAAACCCGGGACCGGCCCGTTGACCGAACCTGTGGTTCGGAACTGGAATCGGCTCGTGGCCTACAGGCCCGGTTCCGGTTCCAATAATTTTTGAACAGGCTCGGAAACGGTAGTTCAGGGCCCGATTCCAAAAAAAAAAAACTGCGATAACTCTCTCTCTCTCTCTCCCTACACTCTTACCATTTGCATATAGTCCATGCACCTCACTCTGACTGCCTCATACATCGTACTACCCCTCTCTCTCTCTCTCTCTCTCTCTCTCTCTCTCTCTCACATGCTTTGCAAGTTTGCATCTTCTTCTTCTCCTTCTCCTTCTTCTTCTTCTCCTCCGCTTGCCCCCTGTCTTCTCAGATCTGACCCCCACCGCCGCCGCCGTTGCCCCCGCCCATGGCTGCAGCCGCTGACGCCTCCTCCTCCTTCCCTCTCGCTACCCTGTGTCTCCTCCCATTTTCTCCTTCGCCTGCCCCCCGTCTCCCCTGATCTGACCCCGCTGCGGTTGTCGCCACCCATGACCGTAGCTGCTGACGCCGATGCCCCCTCCTCCTCCCCTCCTTCCGACCTCAGAGGAGGAGGACCCCCTACTCTTCCTCCCCGTTCCCGTCCCCCTCCCAGCCCCCTCCTTCTCCCCCTCGTTGCCGCCGCCGTCTCCCGCTTCATCTGCTCGCCACCTTGAACCCCGGCTCCGCCACCGTGGCCAAGGCCATGAAGCCCGAGCGATAACCGACGGAGGACCAGGTATGTAAATTTTATTTTATAATTTATTTTATTAATTTTTAAATTGCGAACCGGAACCGGAACCGGCTCGGAACCGCCGGTTCATACGTGGCCACGAACCGGAACCGCCGGTTCTGACCTGAACCGTGGCCATGACTATCGCGAGGGAAGGGGTGTTGCATTTTCATAATAGTCACATTTTTTTCGTAGGAAATAGGGAAAATTACAAAAAAGGTCTTAAATCTATTTCATTTGTGTCAATTCGATCATAAAACCTTTTTTTTGGGCCAATTCAGTCTTAAACTTTTTTTTTTCAATTTAGTCCTAAACCATTTTTTTGGCCAATTCAGTCATAAATATTTTTTTTTACTAATTCAGTCCTAAACCTTTTGTAATTATGCCAATTCAGTCCATCCAGCCACTTTTGGTTGGTTGGCACTGACGTGGATGCTGGCCGGTGCCGACTGTCCAGCCAACGCTGACGTGGCAATTTTTTAATATACTTTTTTTTTTGAATTTTTTTCTCTTTTTTTTTTCCTATCTTCTTTCCTAGTTGCCGATTCGGCGACTGGCCAGAGGTGGATGGCCAACGAGGGTGGATCTAGCGAGACCTTGCCATTAGTGGGCAAGGTCGAGCCATGCCATAGCCGGGCGAGTTTGAGCCTCACCATGGCCGGGCAAGCTCGACCTTGCCCAGCGATGGCGAGATCTCGCTAGATCTAGGTTGCCTCACCGCCACTGAGCGAGGCTTGACCTCGCTTGGCCATGGCGAGGCTCAACCTCGTCCATCGACGGCAAAGGTGGATCTTGCGAGACCTTGCCCGACGATAGTGACACTGCCTAGATCCACCATCACCGTCGGTGGGCGAGGCCGCCCAGATCTGGCAAGACCTCATCGTCGTTGGGCGAGGTTGAGCTTGCTCAACCATGGCAATGCTCTGAGCAAGCTCAACCTCACTCGTTGACAATGAGGTGGACTTGTCGGCCTTAGCCTCTGGACGGTTGTCAGTCCGATGACCAAGGAAGAAAATAAGAAAAAAAAAAGAAAGAGAGAAAAAAAGTAAAAGAAAGTAAAAAAGTTTTGAAAAAAATAAAAAAATATATTTAAAAATTGCCACATTAACAATGGCCGATGTCCATGTTAATGCCATCCGGCCAAAAGTGGTCGGATGAACTGAATTGACACAATTGCAAAAGGTTTATGACTAAATTAACAAAAAAAATGTTTAGGATTGAATTGACACAATTACAATAGGTTTATGACTTTTTTGATATTTTTCCCAAATATCGTAAATATGTATTGGGATTTTTGACGAGATAATTAGGTAGAAACAGATGAATGCGAAAACGAGAGTTCAATTCAATACGAAGAGCATTCATTTTTTAGATAATAATTATTGAAATCATTTTAAATTTTCTCATAATTTCCTTTTTTTTTAATTTTGTGACAATATTTTAAAATTTTTATATAGTTAACCTCGTACGAAAACTTTTTTTTACACTTCGTTTTAGCCAGGAATAATATATTTACAGAACCTGAAGAGGGAAATCGTTCGTTGCTGTCTTCTCTTCTTGTCCCTGACACGGAGCGAGTCCGAAGCAGAGCAGAAGCAGCAGCAGCAAAGAGATGGAGGGCAAGCATCAATGGCGAGTCCTCGAATTCTACAGCGGAGTCGGCGGCATGGTATACCCTTCTGTCCCAAGAAAAACCCTAATGAAGTTTCGCTGCGCTGGATCGACGCGCGTTCGCGGGCGCACTCTTTTCGCTTTGTATTGATTGGTTTTGTGTTGCTGCTTCAGAGGTATTCGCTGACCAAGGCGGGCGTGGACGCGCAAGTGGTGGAAGCCTTCGACATCAACGATGTGGCCAACGACGTTTACGAGCACAATTTCGGGCATCGTCCTTACCAGGTCGGTCTTTCCTTCCTTTCTTGCTTTATTTCAATGACGATTGTGATTCGTTGGTTCTTGTGGATTTACCGAAGTAATTTCTCTGTGCGGTTTACTAGGGGTCTGCTGGTTTTGGCTGACGTTTGAAGTTACATGACTAGGAAGCTGTTTTGTAATCCTTTATGGGAATGACACATATGTTTGTGCTGATTTTTGTGGGTAAAGAAGTTTGCCTGGTGCCTGCTTGATTGCGAATTGAGGGAAGATCAATTTTTGTTTGGAATAGAAATGTGGGTTTTCAGCGATTAGTAGGTGAGGGCGACTTGCCAGTGTTCATGAGGATCTGGGTTCAATGGTTTTGTCAGAGTTTTTCACTGATAGGCAGCTACTTATTTCATCTATTCTTTCAAAACTGACAAAAGCATGTGCTGTTAATTCTCACGTTTTATGAAGAAATCCCCTTTTTCGATAAGTTGGAAAGATGCAAAATGCAGTCATCACACCAACATCGTGTTTCCCCCCCTTTCTTCATGGACATTGGGGATTTCAAGTGTTGCTTTTAGAATTTCCTGAACGACACGTGAATTGGGAAAGGTAGTGAAATCAATGCCTTTGTATGGCATCTGTCTGTTTATAGAATATTTGTTTTCTACAAAACGAGAAAAGTTCCTCCAGTACCCAATGGGTTTTTGCCATTCCAGTTAAGGAATTAGAATTCCATAGCTGTGCTTGACTTATGCGAGATTGGTGCTTTTAGTTTTTAGAGGATGGGCTTTTTATTGAAATGACTCAAAGGACTACAGGACAGGAAATCACTGCTTCAATTGTTTGTACAAGCTCTTACACATGCTTCTGCATACTTTCTTTTGACCCATGTTCATGTGTGTTATATTTGTACTCCACAGGGCAATATTCAAAGTCTCACTGCTGCCGATCTCGACAGATATGAAGCACAAGCATGGCTTCTTTCTCCTCCTTGCCAACCCTATACTCGACAAGGTTAGTTGTTTTCTTTTTGAGGTTGTAGCTCTTTTTTTTGGGGGTGGAGAATTCTCATCGTGTTGTCATTAGGTCTGCAAAAGCAATCTGGTGATGCTCGAGCCTTTTCATTTCTCAGGATTCTTGAACTCATACCACATTTATCCCGGCCTCCTATATTCTTATTTGTGGAAAATGTCGTTGGATTTGAGGTTTGTTTATCTATCATCTTGCTTCATTTATAGCCAACAAGAAGATTTGCTGATTTGTGATTTTTTTCTTGCAGACTTCTGATACTCATGCGAAAATGATTGAAACATTGAAAAGTAGTGGTTTTGCCACTCAAGAATTTATTTTGAGCCCACTGCAGTTTGCGGTGCCATATTCTAGGCCTCGGTACTTTTGCTTGGTACTCGTCCTCTCTCTGTCTCTGCTATATTTCTGAGGTGTTACAAACAATATTTTTCTTTGAGATAAAATTTTCTGAATTAAATTCGCTTTACCTGATGGCTGATACTTCTGATGAATTTTAGGATGTTGATTTTGGAGTTCTTGGTCAAATTCGCTGAGAAAACTATTGCCTTTTTCTTCTAAAAAACATTTTGATATATGGTTAATTGAGCTCTGATGAATTTGTTGCGAGGACCATTGACTTTACCAGTTCTGTCTTGACTATTGTATTATTGGCAGATGACCTCACCAATAAGTTATTTGCAGTGACTCTGGCAATCTATGTACGCTCATTTCATGTGAATGTTTGCTTTAGTATTATCCACATATATCTCTTATGTTCTATCAGTTCAGGCATGTAACTTGTGTCTGCTGACCTGCAGGCTAAAAGGAATCCCTCATCCTTCTGGAGCCCTTGCTTCAATGACAAGCTTATATGGTGTCCAAGCCCATTATTTGTGCATGATGGTGAACCAGTTACTGATGAGTGTTTGAGACCACAAGAGAACTGGGATAAGCTGCTGGAATCTTGTGTCCCGGTGGAGCACTTTCTTGAATTCAAGAGTAGTGCTGGCCCTAAAATGGCTGACTATGGCTTTGAGAATGCAAACAACCACATTTCTAGAGAATCTAATGATCCTTCCAAGGGTCATGATGAGAGAAATGGATTCAGTAGTACTGGTTTGGACCTTTACCATGTACCGTTAAGTTTGATAGAGAGGTGGGGCAGTGCTATGGGTATCCTCATATGCTTTCCTTTTTTTATTGCTTGTCCTGTGAAATAGTGTCTCCCGTCATTTATTGCTTGTCCTGTGAAATAGTGTCTCCCATCATTTACTCATCAAACATATTCACTATCTGTCGTCAAATTCCTTAACAGTCTATAGACATTGTTTATCCTGATTCGAGGCGGTGTTGCTGTTTCACAAAAAGTTATTATCGATATGTAAAGGGTACTGGGTCTCTTTTGGCAACTGTTCAGGTGAGAATCTATTTTTAAATTTGGACAGGCATGTTTTACAAATTGCATCACATGCTAGAGCTTTAAGTACTGTTCAACTGTAAATTTGCTTGTTGTATAGGACTAGCATGTGCTAGTCTTGCATTTCTAGAGTACCCTGATGCACACAAGGATTGAATAACTTTCAATTGTCCCCCTTAATTGGAGCTGATATTTTCATTTTTATGTTATGAATCTGGTCCATTTATCTAATCTTTCACTACCAGGCTTAGTAATTGCAACCTTGTGCATTTTTAAAAAGAAAGTCGAAACTGAGATGTCTACAGGCTATAGTACTGGTTTTGAATGATTCGTAGTTTAGTTATTAGAGATGCCATTCTTATATGATTATTCTACATAGTCAAAACATCCAGCAGATGGAAATTTCTTGCCGTGACACTTCACAATGGTTAACATGCAGCCAGAAATGAAAGGCAAGGGATTCCCATTAAAGGAGCAGTGCCTTAGATATTTTACTCCTCGAGAGGTATCTATATTTTCCCTAGACGTTCTGTTTGGTGAGATTTATATTGTCCTGAATGGTGCTAATATTTGTTTTTTTTGTCTTTCTTTAATGGCAATCAGGTTGCAAATTTCCACTCTTTCCCTGAGCATTTTGTTTTTCCAGATCATGTCAACCTTAAGCAAAGGTATGTTGCATCACCCTCAAGATAGTTTGGTGGTCATCCAAACGTTAACAGTAACATAGTTATCTTTATTGGAAGTTTAACGCTGCCTCTTTTTTTCACTGATTTGCAATGTTCGAGCTTATACATCCACCTATTGCATCATCCTTATGCTACCTTTTTTCACCCGTCTTTTGGGTTAAATGTAATTTTGATCCTCTAATTGTTGTAATTTTGTGTCGTCGACGTGTTTTAATCAAATCCTTTGGGTAATCGAGTCCTTTCACCACTGTTTTTACTGATGGACATCACAAAAAATTGACATGTTGCTGATGTGGCATCTAGTTGAAGCACATAAGCAAACACTTGGAAATTGACAAAAAAAAGGAAACAGGAGAGGAAGAGAGACAGAGAGAGAGAAATGAGTGGGGAAAACACCCAACAAGGGTCACCAGTGGTGGAGGCCTCCAAGACCAACCCTCAGGCTGTCACCAAGCCTCCTTTGTTTCTATTATATTAATTATGCTGCGTATGCTATCAATTATATGTCATATCAGCATAGCTGGTGTCATTTTAGCTCACTGTTGATTTTTGTTACGTCAGTGATTTTAAGGTATTAGTTTCGAGAGACAATGGAAGGAATTTGTTATCATATTGAAGAATTCAGCCTCCAGGTAGTGTTTTGAAAACCATTCCTAAGACCAAACGGACAAATGACCTTTATGTGGTTTAAAAGGTTCGAGGCCGGTTTTTTATTTTAAAGATCAACTCACAGAACTTTACATACTTAATATGATGTTGAAGTTTTTTTCCTGCTCGGCGTATAATATTGAAGTTAACATGTCCCTGTGTGTAGCCAAGTTGGTAGAGTTCTCTCTTTTCATGACAGGAATTCGTGTATTCGAGTCCTCCATGCATCAAATTCAATGATTTTATCCAAGGGAGGAAGTAGAATGTGTTTATTAATAGTTAATTGCCTCCAATGACGGAAGATTGGATGCGGTGTTGCTCAGCAACTAGAAGGTTGTGGGTTCGAATCTTCACACTTGCGGATTCGATACAATAAGACTTCCCTTAAAGTTAAGAAAAGTTCGACATTCTCATCCTGCTTCCTCTATCATTTGCAAGGTTTTTGATGCATTTTTTAACTCAATAATATTAAAAAAACACAAGTGAAAATATATCTCTTCTTCTAGTTTTGGGTGCTGTCTACTGCTAAGGTTCTATCGATTGATCTATTTGCGCTGAGTTATCTCCCCTGATGCATCAGTATATGACATCGTAGATCTGCTTTTGCACCTATGGATATTGAAATCTAATGTCGTCTGTTCTTTTTTTGGTCCTTGAAATCGAACGTGTATACTTCCTGCTGCAGATATGCTCTTCTGGGAAACAGCTTAAGTGTTGCAGTTGTGGCACCTTTGCTTCACTATCTATTTACTGGACCATCATGACACCTAGAGCGTCAGTGCAAAGATATTGAGTGTTTGAAATATGACATCGTCATCGCAATTTTTCGGCTTCTGAATTTATGAAAGCAAGCAACTGACAAAAGCCATCGGAAGATCTTAGCCATTTTTCATGCCATAGAGGTTCTATATTTTTTCATGTCCCGTTTAGAGGAAAGAAAAAGATGCGACCATAACCCCCAAAGAGAAGGATAACACAAGGACGCCCTGTTCAAACATGGGGAACCATTCATAAGTATATGGCGTTACTCTTGTCTTGAGATTGTAAAATGTCACGAGAAGAAAGATTTCTGATGGAATATGTGATCTTTGTAAAGTGAAAAGTTTTGAGTCATTCGAGTGATGAGAATTATCATTGCTCAAGAAGCTTCCTATCTCTGAGTTCTTTTAGGGACCATTTAATGGTCAGTGCTCAGGCAAATCCAGTCACATGCATTCATAGACAATATGTTGAAATCATAAGCTGGCCCTCACCTTGCAAAGCCGAAAAAAGAAATGGTGACTTGCTGTTACACTATTTTTTCCATGTACCTTTTTATTCATGTTCGATGGAAGGCATATGGCAATAGACTTCCATACTGGTCGAATTAGTCACCTAAACATACGTCTTGTATGTTTCTTGATGCTTCAATTTGCTGAAGTTCTTTATGTTCTTAAAATCGTCCATCGACACAGGCGGTTGGAGTAGTCAGATATTGTAATGAAGATTTTGCTTTTCAGTTGAGACTCTAGATACCTGTCGTGAGCTGTTTTGCCGATGCTCGCCCGTCACAGAGAAAACAAGGTGGTACGCCATTCACTACATTACTGTTAACTGGTTTAACGTTCAAGTCTTTGGATCTTCAGATAATCCAGTTGGGCAAATTTGTCTCTGTTGCTGTAGCTTTCCTTAATTGTTGGCACCAGGATTTGTGGTCCGATGCCATTCTTTTAATGGTTGTGCATTGGAACAAGAACTTTGTTGCAACTTTGTCGGACTCGGGCATGATTGCAGCATGGCGGATTTCTTGTCTCATTGTGTAATAATTGCTCCAAAATCATTCCCATGGCCACTCCTCCAACCAGAGCCTGATGCTTTCTTGCACGCACAGTTCATATCTCGAACTTTGCACGGTTACTACACGCCGGCAAGCTTTGAACCATACTTCCACACATCATCCAAGCATCATGCCAAAGCACAAGAGGGACCCCAATTGGATGCCCAACTTTTTCATTTTTGGGGTCTTGCTCCACTTTATGCATACGAAGATCGAATCCCGGACCCAGTATTTTCCGGCCCCACCCCTTCAATCTGTTTACTAGCGGGACCGAATGTCTATTGGCAAATATTACCCAACTTTATCATCTAGGAAATTGCCCACGTTTTGCCATGGGAAATAATTTGCTCCTTTTTTTTTTTTCTATGTCGACGACGAGCTAGAAATTACAAGGATTTTTCTGCTCGACCAATGGTTGTCCTCCAACTTCGAGATGAAGGACGAAGCCTTTGAGGGTAACGACAACTCATCGTAAGAAATCGGAAATCACGACAACCCATCGCAAGAAATTCACCGGTTGTCTTTGTAACAACCCATTTCCTGTTATAGAAAATTCACTCCATCGGCCAATTGCAAGAGCTCGATGTGATGATGATTTTTCAGTGAAGATAACGTTGTGGGGACGGGACGGAATGGAAGTTTCAACACATTATAGATGTCGCAACATGTACTCGCGCGCACGCGTGTGCGTTCGTGTGCTACCGTGCGACGTCGCTTTCTTTTCCAGGGATATTATCCACCGATTAACGTGTGGCTTCAATCAACCATTGCTCAAGGGAAAAGGACGTTGGCAAATATAGATGTGCGTTACCAAATTCAAGTAGGTCCATTTGTTCGAAGGAATACTATTTTTAGAAAATTATTATCCGATTCCCTATGTTTGGATGGCGAAATATTAATTGATTTATGAAAAACGTTTTTTCATGGAACTGAAATCAAAGAGTTTAGATTGAGGGAAAAACAACTTATCCTTGTGATAAGAAGGCAAACATGTTTGTTTCACTGAAAATTTTATGATTAATGGAAAATATTTTCCATTAAGACCGGTCTTAAGAAAAATTGTTAGTTTTCGTTTGTTTGATGAATTAGGGAAAGTGTTATCCTTCTTATTGAAAGGAGAAGTCGTTTTTCTACATTTTAAGCTTCTTGTTTTTAATAGATTGATTAGTTTTCCATCGTTCAAATACCAGAAGTCGAAAAAACAATTTTCCTGAAACAATTTTCCTACAAACAAACATGCCCTTTAGTTTTTTTGTTTTTTTTTTTTTGGTCGATCGGACCCTTTAGTTAATTATCAACAACAAGACATTTTAACATACATGAGAAAGATTCCAGCATGTTGTGCACAATGGCTTTTAATGCAGCATAAAAGGGAAGAAAACGGAGCCCGTCGTTTTCATAATATCGCAATGATGCAACTAAAACGCATGCCATCATGTGAGCCATTATTGTCATATAAAATATTGAAAATGGCTTATGTTGAAGGAGACATTGCACTGTGCGTTAGTTGTATCTAATTCCCACAACTGAGCGTAAAGAGAACCAACATATGGTTCAATTCGCGTGACCAACTAACGCCATTTCGATTAAAGTATTACTAGGTTTACCGGGCTATGGTTTTTCTCCATCCTTGACTGGCGGAAACTTTCTTCGGTCGCATATTTGATTGATGGGTTACAAGACTGGACATCACCGATATACAGATTTGCCTATATGGATGTAGTGATGCCCGCAATAGTAAACTACCAATCGGGAAAGTGGTTGGAGAGAAAAGCGGTCCTTTTAAGACTCAGTCAATCAAATTGGATTAATAAGTGGTGTGTAGGGCTGTAATTGAGCTTTCAAATAATGAGCGGGGGGCATATTGATAGTTAATAAAAACTCTGGCTACATCACTTAGTAAACGAATTTTATAAACCAATTTCGATTTACCCAGCACGATTCATCCAAGAGAATCTTACCTCTCATCCACTTTGCCCTTACCCACGCTCCCTCCCTCGAAGTTGGTGTTATGCATCTA
Organism: Syzygium syzygioides; assembly: GCA_031216285.1. Taxonomy (NCBI): domain Eukaryota; kingdom Viridiplantae; phylum Streptophyta; class Magnoliopsida; order Myrtales; family Myrtaceae; genus Syzygium; species Syzygium syzygioides. The sequence goes on along the minus strand of CM062244.1, from coordinate 15,356,026 downwards.
ATTGTATATTAAGAAATTGGCTTTCTGCAGCAAAAAAGCATTTTATGTGACGGTTACATCACGTGAGAGTAACGATATTATATGATGTGAATCAATCAATTATCAATACACGCGTGCTATGAATGTGGTGCCCTGTTTATCATATGTTTCACCTTGATCGGCTTGTTATACCGCACGGTATAACCATTACATGAAACACCGCCGCCCTTTAAGGTCTGTATAGTTGTCAATTCACTGGACATGCATGCCTCGGTGTCTTAAAGTTGTTTGTTTTGGAGCTGCATAGAAACTAAGGTGAAATGACTAGACATCATGATTTGGCCGAATAATGTCCTAGCATATGAGTACATACATGTAACAATTATTCCATCAATTTTATCCTAACAATTATTTTTTTCTTTTGTGGAGTATTCTGATTTAATTGGAAAGTTTATGAATCATTTTAAATTGTCTCTTAGGCTCCGTTTATTTTTTAAAAAATGAATAAATTGAAAAATATATTCTTTAAATTGATTGCTTATATAGCTCACTAATATGAATGAACGAAATTATTTTCATCGTTCACGAAAAAAATTAATCATAAACTATTATTGATAATAATAATATTTTTTATCGATTAATTATTTTAAACAATCATTTTTAGAAAAATACTTTTCACATCATTTATTTTCCTCGAAACAAATGAAGCGTTAAAATGAGATAGATTTCAAAATTGGAGGTAAATTACAATTAACCTATTTTAAAGCACCAAGTTGAAAATATAAAGTAATTGCAGGATCCAAACAGCAAAATAAGGGTTTCCTTTTCCCTTTTTTCTTTCATTTTTTTTATAAAGATTTTGTTGTTGGGCATAAAAATAAATAAAAAAGAGAATTTTTTTATTAGCATACTTTATTTATGTTTTTTCTGGTAAGCAAGAAAAGTACCCCACATTATAAACCCAAATTTCATTGTTTACCTTCTTCTCCTTCAAACCGCAAATCTCTTCAAATCTCTCTCCAAATCGAACAGAGGAAAACCTAATCACACGCACGCGAAAATCAAAATTAGGGTTCGGGGGCTGCCATTCGTTCTTGAAGGTCAGTTCGAATTTTCGCCATCTATTTTGATTTTTATTGCGATTTATTGGAATTGATAACTGCTCTGTTGCTCTGTTTTTGGATGTTGATTTTTGAACAATGAAATTTTGGGATTGAAGATTCTGGGGTCTTCATCGCAAGATGAATCGAGGGGGAAAGTCAAGATTTGATTTTTATCAACCCTTTTGGATCTTTTTCCCTTATGTTGTTGATTTTGCCTGGTTTTTGTTGTATCTGTGCCTAACTATGTAAATAGTATGAACCCATGTTTTGGATTTTTTTATTAGATTACTGAGCCTTGGTTTTTTTTGTTTTTTTTAATTTGAGGCTTAAAAATTTGGTTTTGATATATGACAAGGCATCTTTTTGGACGTTTGATTCGTAAATTTTCTTCCTTTAAAGGGAGATTGTTTGTTGTGTCATGATGGGCAGATTTCGATCGTGCTTTTCTGTATTGGGTTCATCTGATCCATATGCCTTGGGACTTATGCTTAGGATGGTTTTGACAATGATTTTTACTTTTGCATATGTGAAAGTTTTATCTCGAAAAGATCTCTATTAGAAGCAGCATCCTGTTGATTTACATTTGGTGTTTTTTGTTTTTGTAGCATTGTCATTGGCATTAGTTGTCAATGTTTGTCCTTCACATTCTATGTTGCTTTTTTGGCCTAGGAGAAAGATCATATGTTTCACTTGTTGGCTGTTCAGGTTTCCCTGTGTAGCGTGTGCATTGACCATGAAACTCAAAGGAAATAAAGTTCGGTTGCAGCACAAAGAGGAACCAAAGATGAACATGCTGGTAGAGAATAGTTGTCTACCAGTTGCCAACAAAAGCCGATTCCAGAATTCTGATGTTGTTTCCTGTAGAACATCAGGGATGAAAAGGCTCTCACCTTATTGCTCGTCACAACTAAGAGTAAACGCTGGACACAGTCGCGAAAGGAAAGCAACAATCAAAGATAATGAGTTCCTGAGGGCCCCAATGGAAAAGGTAGCTGCTGTTGCCTACCCACGAGAAATTCTGGGTGAAAGAAACATGCATGCTTCCTTTGGCAATCATCTAGAACCTAATGATTCCGATACAGATGCAAGTTCTGTCGGTAGTTGCAGTGTTGTAGATGATTGTTTCAATAGGCTGTCTAGTCGACCTTTGAGGGATCCTAGTCAAGATGCCGATACCCTTTGTAGTAGCGCTGAATCATTCCAAGGATGTGATGATGAGGAGGACGTAACTTTCCCCATTCCTCATGAGGAGGCTGTTGCAACTAGAGTGCATAGTTTAGAGTTGCATGCATATCGCAGCATTCTGGTGGCATTGTATGCTTCTGGACCCATGAGTTGGGAACAAGAAGCCTTATTGACGAATCTTCGTCTTTCTCTTAACATATCAAATGATGAACATTTGATAGAGCTAAGGAACTTAATTTCTTCCAGAAGAAGTCTTCATATTAGCTGACGGTCAGATGCAGTATTCTTGTCTATCTTTTATTGGATTTACTTCGCTGTGCAGATGGCACCGTGAAATTGTAAGAAAGGAAAGTACATTGTATGTTCCTCTGCTTCTTTTTAATATCTCTGCAATGACTATATGGTGAGGATATGTATTTAAAAGCATCTCTTTTGACCACAATAAAAGTGAATGCTATTGTTCTTATTCTGATTACCTCTACAAAGCAAGTTTCTGTTTTCTTTGTGGACCTTTGTGATGGATCTTTCTATTTCTTGATAGATTGTATGTATATCACTGAATAATAAATTGTTTGTAGAATCTCTCTCTTGTCGACTTTCTTCTTGTATTGCAGAAGGGTCTCATATGACCTGATTAGACATTGGATCTTGGCAAAATCGTTTGTTTAGTAGGTTTTGTGTATGTACAAGTGACTGGAGCAGAGGTTCCTGAGGATAATAACATGTCCTGGTGCCTCACTCATTGACTTTGATGAATTATACAACATATAGAGCTAGTTTATGCTCTGAAATTTTGCACCAGCAATCTTTCTGATTCCCCTGTCTCTAACCTGATGGCAACATTGGAAATCCAAATGTGAGGATGTTATTGATAAATGTCCCTGTATTTTCCAGGGTCGAAGTTAGAGGCAAGTATACCTTACTTCGAAAACTTCAAAACATGATGCTGCGTTTGGTCTCTCCTGGCATAGACCATGGGGCAATATCTGCATCCATTCTTCTTCAAAAGAGAAGCATCACAACATGCCCTGTGTTATGCAGGGCTGAAGTTGGAGCCTTCTGGTCCTTGCTTCCAAAGGTCCAAAGATGATGCTGTGTTAGATTCCTTTGGCATGTACCATAGACAGTTTCTGAATACAATCTTTCTAAAAAAAGTGAATTCATGGCAAAATTAGCAAATTTCCAAATTTAATATTCTGATGCGTTACTCTCCATCACTTCAGTGAAGAGTGGAAACAGTCTGCACTCCTGTTGCTTTCGGCAATGATGAGTATCCTGAAGAAGATTCCGAGATCTGGATCAGGTCATTTGTAGGTCTCTCAAATTATGTAATTTGCAAATGCTCAACTACGTTCTCTTAAATGATGTAATTGCATCATTTATTGTTATAATTTATGTGTATGACAGCTTTGGATAAACAGCATTTTCATTGCATGGTTGTGAATGATGGCAATGGTAGCCATCCCAATCAACTGAAATGTTTTTGTGCCGTTAGTTCATATATCTTTTTGACACGCTGGTTAAGGATTTAAAAGAATGGCCGACTTGCACTGATTATACAACCTGGCTCTCTCTCTCTCTCTCTCTCTCTCTCTCTCTCTCTCTCTCATGGATTACAGCAATATGAATTGAGAAAATTGAAATTCACAGAATAGAGAAATTTTAAGGGTAATAGTGTTAAAGATTCAAAAGAACTCACTGTTGCTGTAAGAGAAATTGCATTAACTGCACCTCATGTACCAATTAGAGTCTTGTGAGATTGTAGATCCATCCAACATACAAAGCAACACATGTTTTGTGATCATGTTTCTGTCATTGAGGTTTGAACAGCGGCATGAGTTGCCTTTGCAAGCATTATGCAGGAACCACATGAAAATATCCCATGTGTTTTAAATTGTGAACCTGACATTCAGTCCTTTCTTTAAAAGATATCTTTTTTTTGGTTGATCAACTTCTGTGAAATGCTCATGCATAACAATTTTTTTCTGCCACGGGACTTTTGGTTATTAATTGTTCTTATGCAGATATGTTGGCGATTGACTATTAATTCATCATTTGAATAGTACAATGATGTCAAGTCATTGCTAATTAGCTCTTTCCCAGAATCACACATTTTATCCAGGCAATTGAATGATGTCAAGAGATTGGGAATTGCTTTCGTCTTGATACATGAATGCTAATGTGAATAAAGCTGCCTCCATTTGCTTGCTGGTTGGCCTACTAGGATGTGGTGGAGCTCATGATTATTTCATTATTGATTTTCTTCCTTTGAAATTTTTTAGTTAAAAGGGCCAAAAAGCCAAAAGAAAGTTAGGTTTTTTCCATATTGTCCTCATCCCGTGCAGGTAAAAGTTTTTGCACCACAAAGATTTGTGCTAATAATTGCTAGAACTATGTTTTCGGAGGATCTATTTTTAATATGAATGTTCTTATGCAATTTGTATTTGAAAAGTTTCTTCTAGAAAATTAATATGTCATAAAGTCTACCCCACTCATTTTTTGTGCCAAGTAAAAGATCACAAAAGCTGAAGTACTTGGAATCCCGTTTGAAAGAAATAAATGGTTACTCATTGTATGTATGAATTCATTGTGTCGTGGATAGTTAGGTTTTACTTTAGTGGCCTTATTATGATTGTTTGTAGCAGTTTTAAATTGTATAGTCTGTGTTAAGCCTGTGTAACTTTCTTTGAGGTTCTATTTTCATTTCCTTTATTTCAATTGTTATAGTAACCAATGAAAATACCTGTTGCATATGTTCCGAATTTTCTTGCATTTGATGATTGAATGTGTGCTCAAATTTTTTTTGAGATCAAAGTAGTACTAGTGAATATGTTCAATATCAACTACTAGGTAGATTGAAGGAGTCCATCTATTAATCTTAAATCTGTCTCAGGCATATGTCAGCATGTTCATGTTTCATCTATTGTCAACTAATTTCACATCTGAGGAGGTTTGAGCGGTGAAGTTTTTCTCAGATAGCATCTTAGAAGTTCTGTTACTTGGTTTCCTCTTTAAAATTCACAAGTTCTCTACTATAACTATGTATTTAACTTTTATTCTTCTTTCAGTACCACCACCTGCTGGAGAAACCCTAAGCTTGTTGCTGTTTGTTGGTGGTATATGCCAAAGGAAATAAGCAGGCTTTTGTCTACATTAAGGTTGACTTATATGTCAGAATGGTAATTAAAATTTATGTTCTGTACTGAGAAAGATGTGTGCTGATAATAGAATGATTTGAATTATGAACCTATTCTTCTAGTGAACAAGATAATCATTTCTTCTGTACACTGTGAGCTAGAACGTCATTCTCTTGGTGCTGATAAGCTTAGAAGTAAATGCACAACTTTAGGCCCTAGAGCATATGCATTGGATTGTCAATGCAAAATTGGGGATTTGCATAGGAGCACCGAGACTCACGACTATAGTCAGAACATCCGACCAAGGTTTTCATTGAACTTTTTTGTTTTGAAATCCGAATCATTCATGCTTGGCATACTGTTTTTCTTCTTGTTTTCAGCCTTGGGCAGGTTAAGTGAAGGCAATCATTTTGGTAACTAGAGCATAGATTGTACCTTTCTCCGCGCTAGTCAGGTGAGGTTTTCCTGGACCGGTAAAACTTTAATCGATGGACATATTGCACTAGCGGCATTTTCCCGAAATTAATTGTCGGTGCTTTTGGTGATGTATTCTGAGTTACTATATCCATCCAAATGTTTGTCTCGGTTGCCCATATTCTCTATTTTGCATGCCCCAGGGAGATAAAGGGGCATTAGATAGAAGGCAATTTTTAGGGTTTTGTTAGCTGGTCTGACTTCACTGAATAAGTGGAAACCATTGAGGGTTACCTGAGCAGAAGTAGATATTAAGCTACTAGAACAACGCTGAAGGATTCCTCCATATAGTTTTTGAAGAGGATGAATGCAATTGCTTTCAGAATAACATAACAAAACCTAATGCTGAATGGTTAGGCCTTTTTGGATAAAGTTGAAATACGAGAATTGAATCCGGAACTGTAATTGAATTCTTAGTGTCGGACATTGTTAGTACTAAAACTGGAAATGAAGATTCCTGTATAATGTCCTAGAATCGAAAATTATTTTTTTTATTTCTTAACAAACACAAAATTGTTGATTGATTTTAGCAAACATAATACTAACGGATGACATTCTAATTTATCAATTGTTTTTCCTTTGGACGAATTAAATAACCCCTTCTTGACTGAATGCATTATATGAATTCTCGATATTTAAGTCGACATCAGTTAGTTTTACCAAATGTATATAATCTTGTTAAGTGTCAAATATGTCCAGCGCTTGATTGAGTCATCAAACATTGCCTATAGGCCCTGAAAACTTCCGCATGAGCTCAAATGTTTGTTCTATTTTGGGCTAGAGTAGTACTTATTACTGTGTGTACGCAACACATATGCACCTGTCGGGGTCCCGTGAGGCTGGTCCAGTGCATATTAAGTTAATCCTAATTTTGTCACCTCTCCTTTGTTACTCTCAGTTTTCTTCCTGCAGCTGCTTGTGCTTTTGTGTGTGCATGTGTAACTGCAATATACTGTAAGTGCTACATTCCTAGTATAGAGGAGCCAGCTTTCTTCTCTTTTTGTGACTGACCAAATTGGTCGGAAATGAATTTGTAGATTTTTTTCTTGGTTTCGACTGGGTTAGCAAATTTATTGGAAGACAACTCCGCTCACTTTCTTCCTGTGTAAATGAAACTGAATTTTCTTGTTTTTAAAGAATGTTATATATATATATATATATTTTTAAAGAATGTTGTATATATTTATATATAGGAAAAAGGGCACTAAAACGAACCTTTTATTTCAAATTTATCAATAATACGTAGGCTTGGTAAAGCAAACCCACCAGTAATATATACCATATCAATCTTCCATTGCAGTATATCTAATTCTTATTTTTCTGGTTTTGGGTTTTATAAGCTAGTTTGAAACTTGACACTTACTGAAAAACCCTCGTCTCACTCCACACAGCAAAAGTATGCTGACCGACTATTTTGGTCAAACTCTTACACGAGCCTAGTCCTGACGCTCAAGAGGACTACGTCGTCGACAACAGGACCACACAGAGAAGAGAAATCGTCACTCCTCATGGTGTAGAACGTGCTGTAGAACATGATCCTGGTCCTCGTGGTTGTGGCCTTGAACCGCAGGATGGCACGCTTGTACCCGCCTTTGCCCTTCGATTCATAGGGCACCTTGATGGTGTCCCTCCCCGCAAACGCCTCGACGATCATTGACCCCTCGCATGAGTTGCTCGCGTCTCCGACGGCGAAGAACAGGGTGTAGGTTTTCCCTGGGATGGTCCTGGCTACTTGAGCAATCGCGCTCTCTTTTCCGGCGATGAGCTCGATTGCTCTCCTGCCCCTGGGGACAGAGAAGTGGGCGGAGTCGATGTATTTGACTGCTTTGAGGGATTCCACCATCCAGCCAGGCAAGGGAGAGTGGTCATCCTCGATGTTCGGAGGGATCAATACTCCCCAGGACGTGTTTGGGAAGATGTACGGACCCTCTTCGAAGCCTCCGTTCTTCAGTAAGTTCTCTGGATAAAATGAAGAGAAGTTACTAAAATCATTGCTTGTGAGAAAGGAACAGATTTCAAATTTCTGCAATCATACAATGAGGGTCGGGCTGACATGTGACTGCGTGAAAAGTCTTCCTTGTAATTCTTATACTACTAGAGATTGCGTCAATCAAATCTTCACATTGATTGTGGTTTTTCCTTCAGTGACAAGTAGTACCATTTCTCGGAAGGGTCTCTGGCATGGAATAGAGCTTTTTTCTGGCGTATGAAACAGGGCCTTTCAAAATGACCTCTTCTTTGACCAAAATATCATTGAGGAATGTAGAAATGAGTATCAATCGAACAGATTTTATGAGTTTGATTTCGTAGGATTTCACGCTACTACCAATAGACCGCCTACTGAACAAATGCAGACTAATGTACAAAGCGGTCCTTGGGATCAAACGGACCACATGAAATGCCTAAGCTTTTGGTAAGTAAAATTGTATTCCAGAGCAATTAAATTTTGAAATCAACGATGAGAGAACTCACTGTTAGTTGCTCTAGGAGGATAGAGAGCCCTGATTGCGATTGCATCAATCAAGGGTCCACAAGCAGGGTCCTCCTCAACTCCTGGATTGTGGATCACAATCTCAGCCACATCAAGCTCAGCCTGGAATGCCCAGGCGTATGAGTCCCACCCATTGCTGCTGTACAGGGTCTGCATCGGAAGCACTCCCGAGTCAGGCGCAACCGATATGTTGAGCCTCTCCTCCTGGGCACATGTCCGGGCCGCGCTGAATGTTATAGAGTAGTACATGCCCTTCACCACCTGGAGCCGCTGCTTGATTGAGGCCTCGTTCCCGAGCCGCACCGCGAACGCGCCCTCAGGGACGACCAGCAGCATGTCGCCCTGCTTCTGGCCCGACTTGATGTACTCCACGAAGCCCGAGATCTCCCACTTGGGAAGCGCATACTTACCGACCACCACTGTGCCTTTCATGTCTGAGGGCTTGGGCCCGAGCTCGAAGTCCCCATTTGGCACTAGCCCTGCGTCCGAAAATGAATCGGGACATTTTAACGAATGATCGATTGTTCGGGTCCACAACCATGACCAAAATTAACTCATTAGATCATAGTAGGAGAGAGAGATTCGACAAAAAGGACATCTCGCATGGGGCACAAGTCGTGGCCTAGCATAAGCTTTATCACTGTCGCTCGAGGACCATTTGATATGCCAAGCTTAAGTACTGCACAGTTTAGTGTCGGTGACGACCAATGACCGTATGGGTATTATGATTGCTTCTTCTTCCCTCCTCATTTTAAGCAAAAGTTGAAATGGTTCTCTGTGGTCATGGCTCATAATTCATATTATCAGGAAATGTCAGGAGCAAAAAAATTTAAAAAACAAAGGAAGTAGTCCTATTTGCTTCGTCTGGTCAAATTCTGATCACTTTTCAATTGCTCTTCATGTGGCTACAAGAGTAAGGTGGGCATAAAATTATTAAATTCAGGACCATGTGAAAGCCTCTGCCAGCCTGAAAAGTTAGCAGGACAGTGGTCCCCATTGTGTGTGTACTAATCACAGAACAGATTCAGAGACATTGATCCCCAATATTCTGGATTCAATGCATGGAATAATGGAAATTTGCTTAAATAGAGAATTTGCTTCTCACCAAAATCATTCACTTTGACAGAGAAAATCTTTTGAGTTGAATGATACAAGCATATTCCAGCAGAAAAGAGTAATACAAGTATGTTGATTGAGGATTACAGATATGAGCACAAAATGAACCAGATCTTCATTAATTCAATCCTGCAAATGGGATAAAGTTGTACATAGAAGACTGGCTACTCAAGTAATTGCTTGATAAGTGACCACTAAAGCTATCAAATTTTCAAGCCAGTCAGTACACGTTAGTTTCTAGTATTTGGCAGCTGACTAAATTTCATACCACAGTTCATTTGATCACCCTCTTGATTTTGCCTTACTCATGCTTGAATTGAGAAAAAGATAGTCCTCACTAAAACAGAAACAAGAAGCCACACTGGTATCGACAGCATCACACTGGTATAGACAGCATCAGTTGATGGGCAATGAAGTTTTGAGAGAAAGGTAAACAAAATATTCAGATACGAATGTCTACAAGTTTGTTCAATTAAATCAAGTATGTTGGAGTTCCGGAAGCAAGCTTACCATCCATGAAGGCACAACCGAGGTGGCAGGTGGCGCAGAGTATCACCGCCACCACTGCTAGAATCGATCCTCTCATCGCCCAAAGTTTCTTGCAGCTCCAAGGAAGAAGAAGATGGAGGAGGAAGAGGAGTTTTCAGCCTGAAATAGAGGAATATAGTTTTGTGCAGAAGCAGATTGAACAAGGGACCTATTTATATGCAATATGCATGTACCAGTGCCAGAGAGCCCAGTGACATTGAGGAAATTACCTTGATCTGCCATTGTCACTTTCACATGGGGTTGCTCTGATTTACGATTTTGACCCTCTAATTGTGTTGCATTTCATTTTTATATTTTTTTAAACCAAAGTTCTTGGATGTTATCTGGTGGAGGTCGCAGACACGATCTTGAACAAATTTCATTGTTCCTATTTTTGGGGTGATCTTTAAATATCACATGGCTTCATCCCCCTGAGATGCTGCAAGACATGCAGGAACACCATGCTTCAAAGCAAAACCTTGTTGGGTGATGTTGGGGGATTAATTTGGTCATTTTTGTCCCTCGGATTTTAAGTTTTAGTTGCCAACATCAAATGCGGTAATCTTTTTTCCCGAAAGGTTAAACTATTGAGAAATGGAGAACATGATGTATATCAAGTATTTTCTGAACACTCTTCCTCTTCGTTCGTCTTTAGTGATTAGCTTAGTGATGAAGCGTTTGATTTTGATGCGACAGATCTCAAGTTTGGAACACAGTTTCTCTCACTTAGAGTAACTTTGGGGGTCATGCCCGTCATATAACAAGTGGTATTTTATATGGATGCAACATACATGGACCGTCACATAAATGTACGAGGCTCTATTGGTCAAATAATCGTACTTGTAAGTAATATTAGTTATTTTCAAGAAAACTTCTCTCTCGGATGTTTATTACTAAACTTAAGGAAAAGTACTCCTTTCTAAAAGTAAACCAAATTATGCCCGTATATATACATGATGTATTACACTCACATGAAAATAGTTTAATTTCAAACTTATTTTATGTCTTTTCTTTTTCCAATCGATGATGCAACATGTCAAGTGCCCGAGATATGCTTATTATTGTTTCATATTCCCATAAATTAATTTAACATGTATTCTTGCGATTTCTCATTAGATAAAAAGGAATTAGAAAGAAAGTTCCAATTTTAAATACACTAATTCCATAAAATATCGAGTTTATATAGCCATATTCTAATATATAAGTCTTCCTGCTCATAATACAATTGAGCCAATATCATAATAACATCATTTTGCAGTTCAATTATAGTAATGCCCAACTTTTTGGCATATTTTTTCGAGGAAAATGCCAATATCTATGTATCCTCTGTATCCCGACTCACATAATTTCCGTCCCATATATTACTAACAGAGTGCGTGAGGATAAGTCAAGTCAAAAAATTTAAATGCTCCCTATTATTATAAGAGGGTAAAAACACTTCCCGATACATTTACATGAAAGCCTTGTATACGAAACACATGATATCATGTAACGACCATCGTACGGACAACTAAGGAATAAGTGCACAGTAGCAAAAGAAACGAGCAAGATAATCGAAAGTGAGAGTGCTAGAATTGCATGAATGGTTTATTAGTCGTACAATTTACTAAAGTATATGTCCAAAAAAAGTTTAATCGGTCAGGAATTGAACCCGCAGCGGATAAAGTGGGAATGTATCATAATGTGGTCTCTTGCTTGTTAGGTAAGGGCCCCAAGCATCAGATGCATGGAGCTAATGCACATGGAAATTGATTTGTGAGCATGTGACATTGTTGCGTCTTTGCTTACAGGGTGTTCAACATCCATTAACTTCTGGTCTGAATATGCATTTACATTTCACTATTTGAAGGGAATTTGCACAGACAAAAGAAAATCAGAGGATCTCAGATGCTAGAGGCATTCGATTGGTGCACATGTGCAGAGCAAAGGTAATAATGGTGCATGGGCTCTAAATGTTCTTCAGAAATAATAATATTAATTTGTTCATTAGGAAATGGAATGGTAATGAAGTTACTGACATCATAGCGGAACAGACCACATGTCAGACCAAAGAAGATGCAAAATTACTGTTTCTTAAGGTCTGTCGAATATGAATTAGAGATTGTAATTAGAAGCTTAGGTTTTTTTAAACATGAGAGGAGGTACAATACAATACATAATTATAGTGTGTGTATAGAAGCGAGTCGCTTCTGGCTTGGCTTGTAGTCATAGTCTTTTAGCTTATGTAGTGGTCGGTCTTCCTACACGCACGTTATAAATATATATATTCAGAATTTCTTTTTTTGTTTTTGGAGATATATGCAGACAACAAAGATACAAGATGAGATTTGTTTCGCTTTCATCAAGAAAATGAAAAAAACTGTCCAGTGGAGTGCTGCTCCATTAAGGTCCATGAGCCCTTTAGAGCCTTAAAAGGCATTTGGGAATGCAAGTGGCAATTGACAAATTTTTTGAAGAGCTTTTCAAAGATGTAATTGCATTTCCTAAGTCCTCTAAAATCCTTTAGCTCAAGGCAGAGCCGTAGGAGCTTTGGGCTTTGAGCATTTTCGGATCCTAATAAAAATATTTCTTTCAATTTTGCTCTCGTTAAACTTTCAAAATCCTCTGACAAAACAAAAACTTTGAAAATTCCGAAAATAACCCTCACCTTGCTCGACGTTACTGGCAGCCCAAACCTAACGCCGGCAACACGGCCTCGGGCGAGGGCCATCGATGCTAGTGAAGGGTTTAATCTTCTTTTTTTAAAAAAAATTATTAATAAAAGTCCTTTTTAAATGTAATTTGTTCCAAACAACATTTAAATTAAAGTTGCTTTTTATTGCAATTTACCAAATACTATATGTAGTTCGAAAAAGCTCTTTAGCCTAAAATCCTTTACATTTCTCCAAAGGCTTTCCTCAAAAGCCCAACTAAGTGCACCCTTATAAGATCATATATGATCCGAAGATGCCAGGAAACACATAGAGTACCTAACATGAGGTTTTATTTATTTGTCATTGATTAATCTTTATACAAAGGAAGTGCTTTAATTCTTTTAAGATGATTATAGAGAGCTTGTCATTTCATTTAAATATTTATCATGATGGATGTTTCTCCATGCAAATCTTTCCGTATAACCTAGAAGCATCAAAGGTACACTCAATCTAGACACTGAAATTGATTTGATAAATTAATATATCAAATGATGAGACAGAGTTGTACTCATAGTTGAAAATGATACATCTGCTTAAAAACTCGAACCTAATAAGTTGCACTCTCATATGATTGTTCAATCAATCCGGGGCATGAATTTTGAGAAATTATCAAGGAAACAGATCACGAGGAGTTGTGGCCCCTCACCCAATCTGGGGGGACAGTGCTAGCATGCAAGAAAATCCGAGCTGACCTAACAAACAAAAACAAAAAAAAAATTGAACGAACAAGATCCGAGGGGCTAAATTGAATGATTGGATTGAATTTCTGGGCCAAATTTCAGAAGGAGGGAAGCATGGTGGGCCTTAGGGCCGAATTGAATAATAGTAAGAAGTGGCCCAGCAACTAATCTCAGCCTCATCTCTTTACACCCCCCCGCTCCCCTTCTCTATCTCCTCCATTCATGTGGAAGTCCCTGCTTCACCAAGATCTGCAGAGACAATTTACCCCTCCCCCCATTTTTTTTCTTAATTTTTTTATAATTTTATAACTTTTTTTTTTGGATTTGTTTCTTTCATTGTGGCCCTTAAATCAAGGTCTCCTGCCCTGCCCACTTGAATTATTGGTGGGGTTGCTTCCTCCCAATTTTCATTGTCCTCATGTGAGATTTTTGAAACACCTTCCCATGGCACAACAGTGCAAGAATTCTTGCATGAAAGTCAATGTTTTTGTGTGGAACACCGCTTTTTAAGTGCTTTAAGGATTACAACTTGTCGGTTGAGATACTCTCTTGCAAATAATAATAATATTAATGATGATGATGATGGTAATGAAAAGGGAAGAAGTTCTGATTATCTGATAACTTTATGAAAAAGGAAATTTTTGTCAGTCCATGCACTGTGTTAGATGAATATGGTGAAATGACTACGAAGAAAGACAGAAATGAATTTGTTTACACATGACATGAGAGCAACATTGACACCTTTCATTTTTCAAAAAAAGAAAGAAAGAAAAGGGGGTTTTCCCCACATGGACGGTTATGCCTTGCTATCAGAAAGGTAAAAAGAAAATGCATGGACAGATGTTTAGGTTCATGCATTGCTATTCCCGATGGAACACAGGAAGTGCTAATTTTGACGTTTGACCATGACATTAACATCCTTTACATGTTGGCTAACATGGCCAGAGTTGATCAATATATGCTAGGAATGACATCTCTCAATGTACCATACAACATTATAATTTGCCGTAACACGTAGTACAGTTCTAATCTCTAGTTATAAAACGTTAAGGTATATGTTGCGATCAAATATTAAAAATACTGTCAAAGATCTTTACCCAAAAAAAAAAATACTGTCAAAGAAAAGAGGAGATTAGATAGAATATTGAATTGATTCTTGCTCAGACTTTGAGATTATCTGCAGAAACACGTTCCCTCATGGTCATGCATGAATTCATGCTCCTTGCAGCTCAATCTTTGAACTGGTGCAAAGGAATCTCCTCCACAAATGGAGAAATGTCTCCTAAAAATGGAAATGGTGAGCAAAGGGTTAAGCTCTTTGAGTTTTGTTTATTTATTTATTTGTTATTTTATGAAGGAATTCCAAGCTTGAGAAGAGACAAATCAATTGGCGCTGTTATCTTCTCTTCTCAGGGATGGGCCCATTTAAGAACTGTGAGAGAAACCATCAAAATGAGACCGTGCACATGCATGCACGCAGCGCAACTGCATTAATGAACTTGTCTTCGGGTGAGATTGAGGGCGACTCAAACCATTGTCCTCAAAAGGACTTGTTTGGTTAATGTTGGATCCATATATTATATGTATTATTTTTTCTTGCATAGATAAGAAGGAAGAAAATTGAGAAAGAGAAAAAAATGGGAACATGCTTGAAAGTCCAATCAAAAAATTTAAGTTAATAGGTGAAGAGAGACCATATATATCATAAGAGCATGTAGATTATATAGTCAAGCGATGTGGGATATTTCAATATCCCTCTTACGAGCAAGTTGAATTAAGAATAACATGTCGAATTTAACGAGCGGGATGGGTGCACACGAGAAAAAAATGGGGCAAAACTTGACCTAATATCATTTTAGAAAGTCTAATACAAAAAAATTTAAATTAATGGATAGAGGGAGACCACATGTATATAAAAAACATATTTATCCATAATCAAGTAACGTGAGATATTTTGACATCTTGGAATATCGAGGGAATTGGTGAAGGGGGAAATGTCAAAAAGCTCTGGACCTACAAGTATTTAGTGTTCATTCCTCAAGTCCTCTCGATCTAGTCTATCATACGATCCAAAGAAAGTGCAACTGCTATACAATTTCCATTTGGGGTTTTGCCCACAAATTTAATGGATAGATAGCACCATATCGAGTACATATCTAGAAACTATAACATAGGATTTTTCAATTAATATGTGTTAATTTGGAGATGATTGATGCATGCCATGCATGATTTTGAAAGAATGGGAAATTTGCACCACAAGTTCTAAACTTATGTACGGACTGCAATCAAGTTTTAAAATTTTCAATTGGTTCATTCTAGTTTTAAGCCTTTTGCAAAAATTGCAATCGAGTCCTAAAATTTTTGTGTGAAACTACCATTTATTGATCCCATGTTTTATGAGAAACATGCATGCAATTTTAGGCACTATTCGTCGAGAGGACTTATTGAATTTTATTATACTAGGTTTAGGACTTGATCGAATCGATTAAAAAATCTAGAATTTAATTACATTACAAGATTTAGGACTTTCATTTGCATTAACTCGTCCCTATGAAAGGGCTCTTTCATTTTGATTCGAAAAAGATGACACTTACCAGTTTCGATGCAAGCACAAGTCCCTCTCCAAGCTGCTCGTGAAAAGTGACAATCTACCCGACAGACAAATCTCTCCCCACAAGAGGAGCTTCTAAAGAGCTTCTTGGACACGTTTGGATGAGCGCAAAAGGAGAAATGAGAGATGATTTCAGGAATAATAAGAAGAATGCACCCGCTATATTAATATGGTGATTCGATACCTTGATTGTTACATCTATGCATTTCAATCCCAAAAGATGAACGTCGCGAATGGTTGTTCGTTTTTTTTGAAGTGTCATGGGCTCGTTATAAGCTGGTGTGTGCTACTCAGCTTTGGAGGTGCTATAGCTGTTAAGGTGTTTCACTAACACCTTTAAAAGTTATAACATCCCTTCACACAGACAAAGCCGTTGGGAGAAACCTATACCAAACAACCGATAAGAAAATTAACATCTTCGGCTACCATATGTAAGAAAAGAGTGAAGTCCAATTTATGAACGAGAACTGAGGTCGTAAATTGAGCTGTCGGCGACATTAAGCGCAATATAGGTAAGATGGTCTTGCTAAGAGAAAGCATTTAGTTTGTTCTCTCTGCAAATCATCTGGTCGATTCAGAGCTAGCAAAGAGATCAAGGATGAGTAAGAATTCAGGCGCAGTCTATCCAGACAAGATAAGAAGTCGGGCAAGAGAGACAAAGAGGGAGATGACACATAATTGCAGCAACCCCATACCGATCCATTACCATTAAAAGCTGGCCTCTATGATTGGCACCTGCAAATTCCCCACTAATAATTCCCCATGCAGCTTGCACAAGCCCTAGACTTTTCTTTAACTTAGGAAAATTACACTAAAGCTTTCTACACAGAACTCAATTAAACTTCGAAGTTATTTATCTACACGATTAAATCATAAATCTTCTTGTAAAAAAGTGGGATCAAGTCGTTTCGATAAACAACATCAAAACTTGTTAGAGCGATACTTAAAAATCAATTTGACAGCAGCCTTAAAGTTGCGATCTTTTTATTTGTTTTTTACCTACATATTCTGGATCTATCTTCTTTTATCTGATCTGCTCACACCAGGAGGAATAAGGGATGGGGGGGACAGTCTGCACGACGCACTGTTCCATTACATGGCCAATTCTTGGCCAAGCAGACTTGAAGAGATTGCTACGCTGTGTATCGACCGCCCTTTTTTTGCCATTTTCCTCCCCAACGCATTCTTTCTTTCATGGTGAACTTAATGGGAGTGGGTGATATAGAACAGAGGAGTTTTTGCTCATGTGACAGTCGTACACCTGACTTTTGCAGAATTGCACACAGTGCAAAGATACTGAAGCAGAGAAAGATTTGCCACGGTCATCCGTGTCATTAGCTTAAAAAGTCACGGCCTGGGTTCGACCCACTTCAATTGGATTTCTCGTTACTCATTTACCATTTCTCTGCTACTTCTGGCGACACTCGGCAACAAAGCAGCGATTCGGCTATTTCAGGTGCCTCATTGTACCACCACATGTCAAGACGTACGGAGCGAGCATATTGCATTATTTACTTCTGCGAACATTCAAAATATCAATACTTTCTCGGTCGTCCGGTAAGGCCCTTGCGTCAACCGGGCTTGAAAGAGCCTTTTAGCCTCATAAGCAAGCTCAGACCCATCGGCTGAGAACCTCGCAAGTATTTTTTTTTTTTTAACATTGTATTCTAAACCCATTTATAAACCATTCACCAAACATAGTTAACCTATGTAAGACCCATCGGATATAGATTAAGAATAAGTTTATGACTCGTTATGACAAACCTACTCCCAAGTTCGATCATTGTATCGCCAAGGTGAGGAAATTGACAACAAATCAGTTTGAGAAATGTTAAAAAGGCATGAGTTTTCACTGGAGTTTTATCTGACGCCTAATAGAACTCGAATCCCCAGGAGCTAAACTTTGCAACACTCTGGTTCACTTTGCCCTTTTCTGCAAAACAGGACCACGAAGACATCTTTTCTTATTGCAAAAGTTCAAGAATAGCAACAGAGCTAGTAGCGAGCATGCTTTAGTTCCCTCAACTAAACTTCATTCTTTCCTTGGCTATTCAATGATCTAATGCAGACCTACTATAATAACCGCAACCTGGGTCTGAACCCGTCATGCGGCTCATCCGTATCACTCTTAGGCATCTCTACGGTAATGGCACACACACCATCACAGAGTTTCAACTGACCCAACTCAAAGAAGATTCATATCCATCACACTGACCGGTTCTGCGTAACAAACGTGAAAATATTGCACCTTTTTGTCGTTTGATCAACCAGGCATCAAAATTCCTGCTGAAGCCAGCTTAAATTCATTCCCAGTTAGGCAAACGAGCTTCCACCATAGAATGGCAATAAACAGCTATCATGTCACTGGACATTTTATAGGAACTTAGCATATAGGAATGAAGCAACCAAACAAGGTGCGAATTTGCAGAAGGCAAGATGCACAGCAATGGATAACTTAAAGGACGAAATGGTCCAGATATTATTCTATATTCCATAGCAAAGAGACAAGCATGACAAGAGAATTTATCTAGTACTCATCAACATTATAGACATAAATTTATTACAAAAGTCGATGTCACTTTGTCATCAGATTCAACTAGATGACAGCCGGATAGTGAATGCCATCCGGTGATGCACAAGTAATTGGGATGAAGAAAACGCTTATAGAAGAGTGCAATGAAAATTTCCACCAGAATATAGGCTACCATGTTAAAGTGCCCATGAGATTAAACCACCAGTCATAAAAGACTAGGAGCTTAAGGAATCGTGCGCTGGTAGAGAGGCAATGCTCCCAAAGCTTCACGTTCTTCTTTCTCCTTCTTAACCTGCAAAATCTCACATAAGAAATTCTTACTGATTTGTGCATATACAGACTGAAAAATAACTAGCTGCCACCATCTAAAACCAAGTGAATCAAAGAAAACTAGTTCCCAAAAATTATCTCAGCTATGACTTTGACGGATCATTTGGCAGGTAAATTTCATTAAGCCAGAAAAAAGGCATGACCGGAGGAGAGGGGGGAATCAAGATAGAATGAGAGAGACCCAGAAAAACATGAGCACGTGCACACTCAAGAAAACATATCACTCAACACTAATTGTACAACAGGCAATCAATCTTGATAGAAGAAAAAAAATTCCTTACACAAGAAGTATCAAGTCCACTTACTTCCTGTAATAGAATTGGTTAAAAAAATTCACAACAGACTTCAATTCATTCAAGCATCCAAAACTACTATAAACCTCCAGACTCGGCAAGTTAAAAAGCAACAGTTAAAAGATTCAAAGTTTCACGAGACAAGCCTCTGCTGATTAACTCTACAGGAAGATAAGCTCAAGGACCAATAAAACTGCCACAAAAGTATTTCATTAAGCAATGATATTACAGCTACTGAGACAAACTATACGATGCCAATGTGATGTGCCACTTTCATATCATTTCTTTACAGCGTTGGTTCACTCTTCAAATCAACAATAGGGATTATTTCTCCAATAGTCAAACACATCGAACTTCACAATCACACCCGAGAAGGTTAAAAGAAAAATTTTATACGCAACTGATGTCTAAGCCATAACAAAAGCCAGAAGTGCTGAAAAGCATACCATGTAACTCCAGAAAGATATATAGATCCAAATACTTAAGAGTTCATAAGATAATAATACTCTTTTTTTACTTTTAATTATAGGAAGTAGACGGTTGTGAGCATAGCAGAACTCTAAATATGTCCTCTCTCCTCCCCCAATTTTTTTAGGGTTCTTTAAAGGGTGGGGTTTAGGACCAGATATTAAGGGCAAGATTAGGAATACAACAATAATTCAGTTCTCCACAACAAAATGTTCAAACAATTAAATGTTTAGTTGTAAGTATATTGAGGAGCACCAAACGGGTGCTTCCCATTATTCAAACAATCGAGCCACCTATTTGAGCTTTGGATTGCCTCTTACTTGATTCTTGAGATTAATATGGCATTCAATTGAACCTACCTTAAAAAGCATACCACAACTCGTCACCACAAATAACTTCTTCATTTTAGCCGTCCACATTTTCACATTGGATAGATTGTTGAATTTTCATATACAATCTATGAGAACTAACAAATTCACACAACTAAAGATCCACTCCAATCATACGGGCCAATGTAGCAATAACAAAGATTCACAAGAGACCCGGTGAGGCTCCTGAGGCTGCTTAAAAGCTCTCTCTCAATGCAAAGGAAGCATGGAGCCAGATCACCATTCAAAGCAATCCATACATACTTGTCCTCTGGGCAACAGAAACTTACCAGAGCAAGCATTTCCTGAAGGTAGCTTCTGAAAGGAGTTTGCATAGCCTGGCAGGGGGCAAGAACGAGAGACATTAAGAAAAGCAATTGCTCAAAACACGCACCCTTGCTCAAATTACAGCAGATGAACAAGCAACAACACCCAACAACAAAGAATACTTCCACGAAGCACAAAACGCTCGCGCGCGCACCGCCCCCGCGAGTTTCCCGTATCCTATCCCCATCCCGTCCCCACCAATTTAATCACTTATTCACCGACAAGAATGTTCGAACAACGATATCAAAGCGAGTCGCAATCCAAGACAAGCTTCGGGGAAATGCCGGATACCTGGAGATTCTCGGGAAGGTACTCGTGCTTCATGGAGAGGTCCATGGCGCGCTTGAGGCGCTGGTTCCGGGCGTCCACGATCTCCCTGGGCAGCCGATTGAGCGCCTCCTTCACGTCCAGATCGTAGTAAGGATCGTAAAGATCATCGTACCGGAGCCCTACACAACGCAATCTCGAGCATCAGAACTCGGTCCCCCCCAAAAGAAAAACACACACACACACACACACAGCCACACACAACAAAACCGGAAGCTCGAGCCGGCGGCGGCGGCGGCAACATCAACCGGAAAGCCAACCGGCGACGGCGACCGAGGAACCAAAATCGAGCAATCGCAATCCTCAAATCGATCGCGAGAGCAAAAAAGGAACGAAGAAAGAAGACGAAGAAGAAGAAGAAGTTGTGCTGCTTCGGAACGGACCGTAGTGGCGGAGGCGCTTGGAGAGGGATTTCATGTGCTGGGCGGCGAACCAGTTCTTCTTCGGATCCAGAAGCGACCGCAGGAACGACGACATCTTCGTTCTTCCTCCTCTGCGAAGACGACGATGAAGAGCTTCTGGAAAGACCCTTCCTTCCGGCGTCGTCCTCTCGTTTTGATGTACGCGGGTCGGTTCGTGAGCTTTCCGGCCCGGATAAAGACGTGAGGGCCGGGCCGGAGTTGCTTTCCGGTCCGATTGCTGACGTGGCGCTGCCCGGGTTGGAGCACGATTGAACCGGATTATCTGCCCATTTTTTTAAGTTCCCTTCGATTTCAGTGGAGCAATGCCGGCGGCGGCGCCGCCGCGGTCGGGGACGCCTCCAGAATAGAGAGACTTGAGAGTTCACCGCTCCGGTCCCCCGACGACATTGCCGGTTGGCTCGGGACGAGGCGCGAATAGACAGTGTCGGCTCCCCGGATCAGCTATCGAGTGCTTTTGGCTTCCTATTTTTGGTACTCTTTTTCAATAGGACTGTGGTCGCAAACATTTTATCGCGTGATCACGCACGTATCGATGAGAAGACAATCATAGCTGGCGAAATAGAGGGTCGGGCCGTCGGATAGACGTCGATGTGGATTGGTCTTAACATTCTCTTGGCAGTGTAGTTCTCAGGTAATGCGTTGCCGTATCTGATGCACTTGCCACCATCCACGGTCGGCCGCACAACTTCGGCTCGGCATAGGCATTATGGCCATTGTCGATACGGAAGTCTCTGCGCAAACTTCCATGGGCGGGTCAGGATCAGATTTTTATGCTTCTTGTTCTCATGAAAACTAAAGGTTCAGTTGTGCGATCGACATCCATACTAGTGCTCAATATATTCATCCTTCCCTCTCAGGTGCTCATCGGCACGACGGGGCGGTACCGGATCTATCGTTTTCACCGCGAAAGCATTCCAAGAATTGCCAGCCATGTTCGTACCCCTCACAAATTGAAGCGACACAGTGATAATAACATCAGCATTTGGAAATGTTCTGTACTGTCTCTTAACAAATACATAACCATCAGAAAGCTCTTTCGATTCAAAAAACCTTCTTTACTCTTTGGTCTCGAAAAGACCGGAGGGACTCCATGTTTCTCCACTATTCATTTCGGCTCCTCGTATGTGAGACAAATCAGCAGAAACAATCTCTGAAAAGGCTTCTCAGATATGAGTTGCTGTACGCTGGCGGTCGGAGCGTTCCGCATGCTGACACTTAATACAGCATTCTGGGACAATCGGTAGTCGGTGAGTAAGCCGTCTTTGCTCGAGCTCCTTACCACATCTGGTTTATGAGTCGAGCAGCATCAGCACAAGGCCATCTTGAGGGAAATTGGGGTGAAATAATAGCAGGAACCTAGCACATCAACAGAAGAGCTTCGCGTGTCCGGCCGAGGAGACTCAGCACGGTCGCGGCAATGTGATGCCCAGTGAGCCCAGCAAGGGAAAGCTGTTCGTTTGGTGACGCATGCTCTATGTAGGCATCAGGTAAGACAATCGGCCGCCACTGGAGGAATCAAACCCAATCAGTACAGCTTGAAGATAGTATCTCACAATTCAATAAATTTTCCTTCTGCATCGGTACTGCACAACACTTATAATGGCCTTGTCTATTGTGGCCAATACCAGGTATCAAACTAATGGAGGAAAAAATCCTCTCATGCTAAAACCATAGAATGTTTACGAATTATGGCCAACACCAGGTATCGAACTGAAAAAAAAGAACTGATTTGCCCTTTCTGTAGTTATTCTTTCATTTATCTTGGCTTTGAGATGCAAAAATCGGATGATGCCAACAGGAACGGCGGGCCAGTCGTTCCTCAAGGAAAAATGCATGACAAGGGCACAATCACAAATACAGAATTATAAAGAGGATGATGCTGTACCTTTATTCTCCCATCAAGCCGTCCATCGAGTGCAATGAACTGTGCAACATGGGAACCAAAACCCCCAATTGATCCTTCCTCAACAGTGACCAGGAAGGCATGATTTTCACACAGCTCCCTAAGTAACTCTATGTCAAGCGGTTTGCAGAATCTTGCATCCGCAACTGTCACCTCAATTCCGAGCTTTGAAAGAAGGGACCGAGCTTTGATGCAGTTCTGAACCATTGACCCATAACCAAGCAAAGCAACATCTTTACCTTCTGCAAGAATTCTCCCTCGTCCAATCTGCTCTGCAAATGCAGAAATTTAATCAAAGCCCTACAATATGATGACACGACACTTCAAGCAATGCATCAAAGCAAATGATATCATTTATTGATAAGCATGCAATAGTAGACAATGCAATGTAAGATGACACGTAACAACTTGCATTTAACCAAATAGATCGATTCACGTTTTCATATTTAGCAAATAGATTTGAGATATTAGATATGCAGACCTAAGACTGATATTCGGTTATAACAAATCCTGGAAGGAAATTCTAATGAGAATGGAACACAATGATAATCGCTACAAGGAAGGTATAGACTTCATATCTCATTAAGAACAAGCAGCAAGTGGTGTTCTCCCATTCCTACTATCAAAAAGGAAAACCTTTGGTGGTTATCAACATGGAAATTGGTCAAGGAAATTCATGAAGTAGAGGGAACAAATCAAACACATCATCCGTGTGTTTAATGTTCTTAACGGTAAACTAACAATAACTAGAACCATTTACATTTTATTAATCCTCTTGGAATCTAAGCACACATTTATGTGAGCTCCTCAGTTTCACAGACTGGAGATTCAAACGTAGAAAACAATATCAGCGGGGAGTAAGACTGCAGAAGCATTACCTCAATGGGGATCCCATGACTCAGAGACTTGTCTGTCCGAACAATTGCACCTCGTGGGTACCGGAAGCAAATTGGACAATCATCAACCATGGCAGCAGTTTCTACCATGTCCACCAACTCATCTTCATCAGATGGTGCCATGACAATCATGTTGGGCAAACATGACATGAACATTATATCAAAAGCCCCACACTGCACAGGGCCATTAGATCCTACCAAGCCTGCACTTGTAATGACAAAACGGACCGGAATTCTTTGCCGATCAACATCATGGACCACCTAAGGCCACAAATTCTCTATAAGGAAATCTGTCTAGAAGTTATCGGGACCATATATAGACAGCTGAAAAGGTAAGAACCTGATCAAATGCTCTCTGAAGAAATGTGGATGAGATCACACAAAATGGCTTTAATCCTCCACATGATAAACCCGCGGAAAATGTAACCGCATGTTGCTCAGCCATTCCTACATCAAAAAACTTGTCCGGAAACTTTTCGCGAAACAATTGAAGAGATGGTTCCACCTCCACTCCCCCATGAACCATCACAACATCTTTGTCACTCTCTGCCTTCCTACCCAGTGCCTCCACAAAACAATCACTATATGTCCTGGGTTGATAATTAGATGCCACCGAATCATAACTGCTTGAACCTGAAGAGCACAATAAACACAACCAACAAATGTTGAGTGAAGCATCACTCTAGGACAGCTGGAGCATATAGGAACTTTCTATGAAAATATGGTGCATTTAGCAGTCGGGTCTGGAGTTTTGGTTGGAAGATAGCAGCATTTAGGGAAAACTTGTGCATCTTCACCCTAGTTGCATAATCTAACACCATAATTATGTAATAGGTGTGACTAAGAAACTAAAAGGGCTATAGTACAGAATTCAATTTGGATGAAGCAAAATCTGACAATGACTAAACAAAGAAATATGCAATAACAGGCTAAAAAAGTCAGTTAAACATCATGCATCTGGACCATGTAAAAGCCAAACAGAAGCAGAGTTGACTCTCAGCTCATCAGCATTTATATGATTTGTATGGTTGTCTCTCAAGAGTGATGAAATAATCATCACAGGCAGCCATTTTATTGCCCAAAAATCTGATCTTTGAAATGACAAGCTAACTATACAAACCGCCAACAGTTCAAATGTCGAGCAAAATCCATCAAGATGGTCCTGGGTTCAGAATTTATTTTGACTTGTGTAATCAGTTGGAAACTACATGAGAATGAATGGAAATCAACAATTCATCATAAATAAAATATGCAGTTACACACAGGACAAAAGTGGGAAATTATACCATGAAGCCCAAAACCAAATATTAACTAAAGAGAGCCGGTTTACACGTTTGGCTGCTTTACAAGTCAATAAGTTCTCAACTGAAAAAAGTAAAGCGCAGAAGTCCTGATGATATCTGACATACCTTCGCCTGAATTCTCGCCAATCTCACTCCGCTGACTACGTTCAATCCCTTGATTTTCCTCGGTTACAACATGAATCAGAACAGGACCCATCGAATTTAGTGATGCCACTTCTTGGAAAACACAAACCAAGTCCTCAATATTATGGCCATCAATAGGGCCAATATAGTACAAGCCAAGCTCTTCAAAGAGAGTCGCACCGGGCGGACCCATCATACCACGAGCAAATTCATCAACTTTGGCCGCCCATTCATGCATGCCCCTGCCAATTTTTTTAGTAACGCCCTGGGAAAAGAAGAAAAGTGCATGTTAAATAAGGGCATAGACGATTGCCACTATTGTGCACTACCGTTTCAGTTGTCGCTAGTAAAAATCTGGTTACAGGGAAAAGCGCCAACAAGTTAGTGTTTTTCCTTTTTATCCTAAAAAAATATATTCAAGGTTTTTTAAGGGTTTCTCTTCATTTCTCTTTGGAAAAAGTGCACTAGGAGTCTTAAAACTTGTTGTGAAAATGCAATTGAATCTTAAAACTTTTGAAATATGCAATCAAGTCCTAAAACTTGTCCAATTGGTAAAATCAGGAATCGTTAGCTCCATCTAATTTGAGCAATGAAAAATGCTAACGTGGCTTTCCCTAACATATTTCCAAGACACACAGTGTTGCGGTGGGTGCCACATCCAAAAAAATGCCAAAGAGAAAACAAAATCAAAAGACCATAACCAAAAAGAAAATTAAAACAGAACTGGTATACAAAGACATCACAGGGAGAGGGTTGTTTCAAAGGAGAGAGCAAGTTCGTCACCAAGGGCCGGCGGCCCTCACACAGCATTTGTGCCACTGCTTGCCAGCACTGTGCAAGGTTTAGCCAACCCTCGCATAAAAAAAAAGGAACTAACACATTCCACCAGCTACAACAATTTTTTTTTTGCCAATAGAAAAAAGCTACAACAAATTTTCACTTCAAGCACAAGTGCATTCCTGAGTTTTTTTTCTCTTCATTCAGACAGGTTTGGTTTGGAACGCAAAATCGAAATCCAGTGGCTATGGCGTCCTTGATTGCTACACAGCATGCAACTTCCACAAGTTCTCTTGCTAGCCCGTCCAAAACCAAGGTCTCAACTTCTTCCACCAACTTCTGTGACTTCAATGCTTTGCTGTCCTTTAACTGCCCCTTTCTATTCATTCTCGAGAATCCACTTGCCAGAGCAATGTAGCCTGAGTTCATGCGGTCGCGACAGACTTCGCCTCCGAAATTAGCACCAGCATCAACCAGGTTCTCAGTCATGTTTGCATTTTCACTGCCTCTTGTCAGACTCAAGGGCTAACCAACCCCCAGGCAGTGGTAGTGAGTGGTGAGGCCAAGCAAGCCAAACTCGTAGCCCCTCACCCGCTTGACTGGCCCTGGCCTATGGCTGGGTGAGGGTCATTGGCCCCTGCCAAGACCGCGACAAGGGTTGCTGGCCCTCGCCAGAAAAGTAGGGTCTAGTGGCACCACCTCTCCACCCCGGCACTCTCTAACTAAATAGAATCAACACTTCAACTTGTTTTTACCACGATTTTCATTTTTTTTTTTAATTTTCAAGCTTTCATAAGCCTTTTCGATAAAATGTTTGAAGCTCTTTCTCTAACGTGTCACCATATCAGTGTTGTGTTCCTTGAGAACATATTTAATAATGCTGCATCAGTATTTTCTGTCATTCAAATTAGACGGAGTTAAGAGAGGTACTCAATTGAACCAACCGGAGAATTTTTGGGATTGGATTGCAATTATTGAAAGTTTTAGGACTCGAATCACTTTTGCAACAAATTTTAGGACTTCTAGTGAAATTATCCCTTTCCCTTTGACATGACTTACATCTTAGTTGTTACACTGCACTTCGCACGGTCTAAAGAGATGACAACTTGAGAATCTAGTTCAATAGGAGAGAGTTTGGCTTGTACTTGACTTTGAGTGATTATAAAAGGACAATTCAAAACTTCAATTCATACATACAAAGTTAGGATCACAACATATTCCTTTATACTATGATGAAGAGCACCTCATCACAAACAATTTAGAGATATTCTCTACTAAACACCACAATGACATTAATCAAAAGCTTTTTCAGCTCCAAGGATCTTATACACATTGTGCTCTGTTTAGGACGAAATCCTAAGTAAACATTATCAATCTATTGATCTCTACTAAGCACACATTGTACTGCATTTGGAACTTAGCACTGCTAAGATGAGCCTAAAACGGGAAACTTCTGGAATTATCCATCTATCATCATGTCCTACACAAATAAAGGGGCTTGTGTGGTAACTTTAAGGTTGTGGACTTCTATGGAAGAAGCCCTTGATTAACATCTCACATCCAATACAAGTAGCTTAATTGTCATATTTCCCTTACAATAAACAAACTATAGCTAGGACAAACAAAAAGATGGTCAGGAGCAATGTGGATATTCTATTTTAGTATGGTCATATCAGGATCCGGTTATTTCTCAAAGTCAGCAACATGTTTTCAACATGTGCATCATCAATCTGTAAAAAATTTCAAGTCCCTCTTCGTGACCTGAAAGCAACCATTGAAAAAATCCAAATAAATTGCATACCTTGGCAGCTTCTCTAAACTTCCGGAAAGATTTGCTTGACTGGAGCTTACTTAGAGTACTAGAGAGAGCATTGATAGATGTCTTCGGGCCCTCTTCAACATTTGGGTGCAAAGAATGACGACTATCATTCAAGATAACTATCATATCAGAGTCCAAGTAACCTGCATTGCATATTGCCTCATAGACCTGGCCAGCCATTGTAGTTCCATTGCTTATGACTGTCAGAATTCGTTCATGCTTTCCCTTCATATCCCGTGCAACCGCCATGCCTAAAATGATATAATGTATTACTTAAGCTTCCTTCTCATTAGTGGACATAGTACAGCTTGCACGAGAACCAACATGCATGTGACCATGCTACGCTATAGAACCAACATGTCACGTGAGAATTGACTGTGAGACATTACCTAGCCCTGCAGAAATGCTGCTGCATCCATGTCCTGCACCAAAAGGATCATATTCGCTTTCAGATCGAGAAGTGAAACCAGACAAACCGTCCTTTTGTCTCAAAGTTTGCATAAGGGATCTCCTTCCAGTAAGCATTTTATGTGCATATGTCTGTCAAGTAACCAGGATAAACAATTTAATACTTCGAACACGCAATTGTGCACTTGTATTTAATAATTTTAAGGATCACACACAGCACATAAACACATGCTGATTGCTAACCATTACTCACTTGTTCCCCAACATCCCACAAGATTTTGTCTGCAGGTGCATGAAAAACGTGATGTATCGCCACTGTCAGCTCAACAACTGCCAGACTAGCTTTCAAAGGTTTTTGTGCTTTGCTTAATATTGCGGATAATTCTAAACGGATTTCATCGGCTAACTGTCGCAGTTCCTGCCAAACTAATTATTAGTTGATAGAGATGAGATCAGCTTGAGCAGGCGTAGCATGTGAACCAAAGAGAGAAAATGAGCAAACCTTTGTAGACAGGTTCTTCACATTGGTAGGGCTCTCAATAACATCCAGCATGGGGGTTGGTACTTTCTCATAGAAGAAATCATCATCATCAGGAAAAGAATTGATTGGACTAAAAACATTCTGCATCGAGCAAACTCAATAATCATAAACCCCACAGTAACAATTGTCAAGATCATTCTAGACGTACATATTGTTTTACAATTTCCGCTCAATCATTTTCTGAAAAATCCACAGTGACTAGTTTACGAATTTAATGAGAATGAAGAACAAATTCAAAATGAAGAATGAACACTGTCAGGTGGCATTTTAAAGGAACAATAGTGCAGTCTAATCTATAAGGTGCATGCTCGCTAGAAACCATGGACAAGAGCATCGCTCAAATGGTATCTTTTCCCCAACATTATCCATAATTAACTGGTAGAACCTGTCCAAACTGCTAATGCAGATCAGTAGACACCCAGTACATCAGGCCCCACTTCACAAACACGCGACACTTGTACTTCCAGCTGCGAGTAAGAGACGTAACCACCAAATACAACTTTTTTTCGAGATGGGTTCGTTCGCTTTTTCAATGGTGAGCAATTACTGCACGAGGTGGGCAGACAGCCCCCATGACAACATAACCTCCGAAAACAGAAAGAATACAGCTGATAAGATCAATGCCTTCTCAGCGAGCAAGCGAACGAAACGTCTCTACACGCGCGCGAAACAACCACCGAATCGAGCGGGAAAAATCCGCGCCGTTACCTTCGAGCGAGTCGTGCCGGAAGCAGGAGCGATCTTGCAAACCTCCGCAGTCTGCGAAAACCGACAGCCCCAAGACTCCACCTTGCTGGAGCCCGAGCACGCGGGCCGCCGCTCGCCGTGATTGCCGCGGGCTCCGAACGCGGAGAAGCTAGCCGAAGCAGCCGCCATCCGCGGAGAGATCACCAGTCAACCTAGCGTCCTCGGCTAGAAGGAGGACTACCACCCCCAGATGACGAACGCGAGCGCGGACTCACCGACGGAGCACGCCGGTCCCCGAGCTCAGGCGAGCGAGAGGAGACTTGCAGGGCGCCGGCGCCGGCGCCGCCGTTGAAGGGCGCGAGCGGCGGCGGCGAGCGAGCGGAGGATTCGCCGGCGCTCGCCGGAGGCTTCGAAGGTGAAGATGAAGTGATGATGACGAAGAAGTTGAAATTGAGAGAGACAGAGAGAGGAGAGAAGACAAATCGAGCATCGCTGAAGAATCGCGACTCGCGACGGTTGGAGAGAGAGAAATGATCCCCCAATTTTTTTCTTTTTTTTTTGCCTTTGTTTTTTGTTTTATTATTTGTCACTTATTGATCATACTTGACAAGAAAATAATTTATTTTTTTAGTTTACTAATTATGCACGAGGGTTAATACCATAAAAAATACTAAATCGGTATATCTGTTACAAAGTTATTTCAAACTAATTTTTTGATCACAAAAAATTCAAAATTGGTAGATTTGTGAAATTTACCGTCCGTTAGTTTCCGTTAGACCCGTTAAACAGGTGGGTTGGGTCGGGTTTGGGTCAGGTCATAAATGGTCCGACCCAAATTGACCCATTAACCCGTTTATGACCCATTTATTCATAGTGTAAATATCTCGACCCATACCCGACCCGACCCATACCCAACCCATACCCGACCTGACCCATATTGCTAAAACACTTTTATATTTAACATAATATAGGAATACTTATTTCTTATGATTTTTTTTTAAAATTATGCTGTTAAAACATTTTATGCAATACAAAGTTAGTGAAAAATTTTATATTTTTTTTTAAATTGAGGTTCTGTTTGTTTTACGAAAAATGTGACATTTCTAGAAAATATTTTTCCATAAAGTCATTATCCAAGAAAATAAAAAAATTAATATTTTTTTTATTTTTAAAATCGAATTTTTAATTATTATTTTATTTTGTTTTATTCTTTTTCCTTTATTTTTGGCCGATCGTTGTGGCCAGCGAGTCAGCGACCGGCCACCGGGGTGGAACGACCTTGCCGGATCTAGCGAGGTGGAGCCTCGCCCGAGGCTGACGAAGCTCGAGCTCGCCGGCCTCGGGAGAGGTCGAGCTCGCCCGAGGTCGCAAGCTCGAGCTCCACGAGTCATGCGCACGGTAGTTTACACTTTCTATTGCCATCCAAGCAAAAGGTTCGAAACATGAGGCCCAAGTGCAATTCCAATTTTCCTCACCAGTCAAAAGGATGAAGAGGAAAAGAATCTCACTTTCCCATTGCCCGATCAAAGAGAAAGTCTAATATAAAAAAATACAAAAAAACGCTATACGCTCGAGGTAAACTGGAGGTCGAGGTAAACGCGACCGCAAAATCCTCCTCTGCTGCTCGAGGTAAGCCCCATGCTCTCTATGCTGTTTCGGTTCGCATCTTGAATTGCAACGATGGGTCTCGCTCGCTCGCTCGACGATGGTCGTGCATGATTGTCTGGAGTGGCGAGCTCGACCTCGCCCGAGGCCGGCGAGCCCTCGCTCGCTTGCTCGACGATGGTCGTGCATGATCATCTGAAGTGGCAAGCTCGACCTCTCCCGAGGCCGGCGAGCTCGAGCTTCGCCGGCCTCGGGGGAGGCTCCACCTCGCCAGATCCGGCGAGGTCATTCCGCCCCGGTGGTCGGTCACCGTGGCCAACCACCGGCCGGAATAAAAAAAAAGAAAAAGAAAGAAGAGAAAACAAAAAATAAAAAAATAAAAGAAAAAGAGAAAAAATAAAAATAGTTAAATTTCGATTTTTTAAAAATATTTTTGTAAAAAGGGAGAGAGTGTGTGGATGGGTCTAGTAGGTGGGTTGGATTTGGGTTTCAAACTCAACCCATTTAGACCCATTTATCTTTAAGCTTTAAAACTTAAAACCCATTTAAGTTTGACTCTTTAAAATTAAAGTGACCCATATATGACCCATTTATTTTTAAATGGGTCATATATGGGTTTATGACCCATTTTGACACCTCTAGTTTCCGTTATATTATATTAATACCGCTAAAAACCACAAATTGGTGGTAAAATCTTAAACAATACATCTATCAATTGCCACATATCAAATTTAATGGTAAAATTTAAGGGAAACTGATGGGGGTAATTTGTCATGGGTGTAATGATATGGGATTTTTGCTGATCGAAAAATTAGTTTTGGTAAATTTATCTCAGGTGTAATTATTTGAGGTTTTCCATGATATTAACCCTATACACAACATGAAATTAAGAACATTTTGAAAATGATAGAATAAATACTATGGTGGTATTTAGTAGATTCATCAATCTTAACTTAGGAAATATGTGTTCATTGAATTGAATCGAATTGAAAACTTTTTTCGATGGCTCGTCCGTTTTTAGATTTCTGACTTTCGCACGAAAACCAATTAATGTGATATTAAAAGTTACGAAGGGGATTGTGCGTGAATTATCCCTGAACCATAGAAATTTTCGCGAGAATATTTCTCTCTCCATCTTAGCGTTTCAATTCAGATAAAATGGATAGCATACCCAAATTAAAAAGAAGAGATTTTATATGAAGTAATTGTGGTTTATGAATTTTCACATATGTCCATCTCTTGCGACTTTTGAAAGATTATCTTGTCGGCATACAATTTGCAAAAGTGAATATAGGTGCTACTTTACAGATTTTCGTCAAATAGTTAGAAAGAGAAAAAATCTTGCAAATTTTATTTCAACAAGTACTGGACCTGAGTAAGTCCTAAAATTCCTTTGTATAAATTTTGGAATGTTAAAATTCAAGGGTATTCCTTGGTGTAAAGGAAGAAAAACTATCTCTCAATTAAGAAGACTGGGCGTACGGGCACCGATATGTTAAAATAAAGAATACAGTCTTGTTAGCCCGCCAAGCGTATGTGCTTGGACAGGCGGGGCGGCCTCTATTGAAAGCTTTTGCTTCACTTGCTTTGGTGAGGTACCCTCAATAATCACCATCAATGATCCAAGGCAGGCTCCCAATTACTAATTGTAATTATTTCGATTAGTATACCTTTTCTTGTACCGATATATTAAAAGGACGAGGGTCGTCTACATGTAGGAGTCAAAACTTATACCATAAGATTAAAATTTTCTTATGAATTGGACATATCAATAACCCGCAGCGGCTGCGTTGGCTTGCGCTCTGATCCTCCCACGAAGGGACCAGAGTTCAAACCCCAGCGTAGTCGTTAGGGATTCTTAAGTGTGGCGCCGTGGTGGTGGGTCCTGCGCTAGCGTCACCCCAGGTTTACCTCTCCGGCTGTCGGCCGTGCGGGGGGTTCCTGGGTTACCAAAAAATAAAAAATAAAAAAAAAAAATAATCCATCGGAGGGTCTAAATTTATCCGTATCATCCATTTGATGTGACTTTTCCAAACTATTTTCCTCTATCACGAAACCCTCGTTCATTTTCGCTTATGGATATAAGAACCTACAATATAATAAGATATCTGTAATATTCATATTGAGATTTTAAAGTATTTCCAACATTTATTACTTTCATTTATCAAAAGTGTAAACTCCTTTTTTTGCCTTAGAACAAAAGGCTTCTCCTATCAAAGTTAGATGCATTAGGTGTGCCAAAGTCTCTCTTATAAACTTTAAAACTTTTATTTCTCAAAAAAAAAAAAGGTTCCTCTCATTAAATTAAATGTACTGAATATCTACAAAAGTTTATTTTCGATATAAAAGTGCTCTAGAGACACTCTTTAAAAGAGCCGTAAAAACTATTATGTATTTATGTATGCACTAAAGTAAGGTTTCGCATAAATCAAGTTTGCATTTCTTTCCAAAGAACTATAAATCCCCCACAAAAGTACTCATCTCCTTAGTACGGTACCCTATAAATTTTTGTTTGAAATTTAGATGTTTGCGCATTGGCATTTTATGCTTGGCCTTGACTATAACAATAATGAGTGAGTTAGATATTAAAACAAAATTAACTGCCGATTTGTCTAAATTTGAAAAATGACACAAATGGTTCCCGAATTTTGATCAAATGTGCAATGCGGTCCCTGAACTTCTAATTTGTTCAATGTAGTCCATGATCTTTTAATTATTCAGTGCAGTTCATGAACTTTAGCCCAATATTCAATATCATCACTAAACTTTTAATTTGTTTAATTTGGTCTTTAGACTTAAATTATATGTTCAATTTAGTCCCTAGATTATTTGAAATTGTTCAATGAATTTGAATTAATGGAAGGAAAACATTGGACAGTTTCGTTTAGTCCAAGGACTAAATTGAACATGTACAAAAAATTTAGGAATCACTTTGAACAAATTAAAAGTTTAACGACCATATTGCACATAGGGCTAAAATTCAAAGACTATATTGAATAAACTAAAAATTCATGAATCATATTACATATTGTGCCAAAGTTTAGGGACTAAATATGTCATTATTCAGTCTAAAGTTGTAGATGTTTGCTCATTGGCCGAGAGCAACCATAGGTGGCGCAAATCAAGCACATATGCATCACATGATATACATCCGTACCTAATATCGCCAAACCTCCCTAGAGTGGGATAACTCGACATGTGCTGACCAAACTAAACCAAGAACATGAAATCTTTCCAAATTACCCAAAAACCAATTCGGTTTTCCCCTTTCGGCATCTTAGATGTGATTGCTCAACTATCTTTCGATCGATTCGACTTACAGAATCAATGCCAAATACAACACCCCACCGAACCCCCCCCCCCCCAAAAAAAAAAAATCTCATGTTTGCTTACAAGGGACGACACAAGATTGCTTCACGAGGGGTTGCATTCTCTTGCCGACAATCAATAATCGCTATTGCTTAGGAGGGGATGTTCCTTAATAGAGTTAATGAGGGAAAGAAGAAAGAACGACCCAAGGACAATTCACAATTGCCAAACGTTACAAAACATCTTAACGCGTGGACGCGTGCAACGACTGGTGCACACGCCTGCATCTTCGACCGTGCATATATACAGGAGCTCGGAATGTCCGTTCCTGGTATGCAAATACACCAAATTTCCAGGGAAAGATCAAAGCATCTGCGGTTCTTGCAGGACCAGAGCTCGTCGATCTGTCGAAAAAGTTGTAGAAGAGGGCTTCAACTTGGGCGTGTTTCGTCCGTCTCTCTCTGGTGTGTTCATCAGGTACGTCGGCATATTTACATTTCGGTCCCTCTCTTCTTTCACTAGCGTGGAATCATCAGCATCATCGTCACCGTTTTGTGCCTTTCATTCATACCTCTCACTTGTGAATGCTATGACAAATTGATGCTTCAGTATGCATGACGTTGATATGACCACACCACCGTAACTATAGAGTCACGACAGAACATGCTGGCGTTCGATGTTACATGAAATCGTCAAAACTTTATCCTTCGAGAAATATCGATGTTTCCCCTCCAACTGTATCTCCGATTTGATAGGCTATAAACATGCACATTGACTAACATTAATTGAATTCTCATGGATGATGCCAACAACATGCAAGCCATTAGCTCCAGGAAAAAATTATCCAAAAAGTCATAAACTTAATGTACAGAGACCAGTTCAACCCTAAACTTTTCATTTCTGCTAATTTAGTCCTAAACCTTTTGATAATTAGCCAATTTAGTGCTAAACCTTTTGACAATTTGCCAATACAATCTTTCCGGATAGATATCCAAATAATAAGTTTGAGACTCAGTTGGCAGACCATCAAAAGGTTCATGACTTATTTTGTCACAATTGAAATATTTAAAAATGAATTGGCCTCCGTGCAATAGGTTTAGGATTTTTTGAACAATTCTTCCTCCAGATCGAGACATGGTTCCTCCGGCCAGGTCTGCCGGGTATTGACCATGTCTAGCAAAAGAGTTCACCACCAGAGCCAAGCGTCGAAACGCTCGAATGAGTCCAAATCGTGGCTGCAAAAGAAACATGGAAAACAAGACATGCACCAAGACTAGTTCCTAGGGTTGCTGTAGTGATTAATCTCAACATGAGTTGGATTATTATCTGGAATCGAATAGAAGACGGCAATACACCCATCCATTTAGAATTAGTTTAGTCCATATGGAAGGGTAAGATCTGCTTGGTTTGGCTCCCCCGCGTCTTAATCTAACTCTTACACAGCTAGATTTTGCTGGCCGAGCTACTAAGCCGAAATTAATGTCGTATGTAAGGGAAAAGGTCTAAACCAGAAAAGAGAGCATTTTCATTAGAACAATAATGCGAGACATACTGGCCCCGGCCTACTAAAAAGGACTTATAGTGTCGCATCTCTTAATAAATCAATTTTGGTTGACGGGTCTTCATGTTCCTAACCTTGCTCTTTTCTAAAATACTATGATTTAATTTGTTTTATGCGTGTAGTATGATCAATTATACGCGCGTGTAGTGTGATCAATTATACGTGCGACTGTAATAAAACTTAATTTCTCCAAAATGCGGTGAAATCTCAGAAGCTTCGGCTACGATAAACCCTAAGTGCTCGTCTCGTTAAACTTTTTCTTATTCAAAACCACGCGATTAACATAATAATTAAAGGACGGCATGAGTACCGGCGGAGGGAATAATAGGAGACATGTTCCACTAATCAAACCGTATAAATAGGAATTCATGGGTCTCTCACAAGTATGTCAAGAGTCAAAAATTTAAAAAAACTGGAGATTTTGAGAGCTTTCTCCCAAATCAATCAAGAAGGTAAACCACCTGATCCCACTTCATAATTTCTCGTTTTCTACCCTCTAGCTTTGGGGATTTTTCGTTGGCTGGCTTAATCGACATGTCTTGGGGATCGTTCTTCTTTCTTTACTAGTAGTGATTGCATGTTATGAGTCATTTGTGACAGTGGTCATATATCATATACGAATGAACCATCTCAAGCCCTTTCTTTTTTTATACTCCCGACCTACGTTAGCCAACTTTACATAAACTTTTAAATCATGTGCGACCTACACGCAAAGGTGGGGAGTACCTCATAGTTTTCACAACTTCTCAAGGCCGTAAGGTCTAGACCTTGTGGGTAGTAGTTAGAACTTAGATCCGACATTTCTAGGAGGCGCGAAACCTTATCGGCTTCGATCGCTCATTCCTTCTCTTTTTCCTTCCTAAAATTAGACACCCATTCTCCCTCCAAAAATAGACCCGCAATGCCTGCTTTTCCCCAAACTAGATTCTAAGAAAAAATGGGTAATTGATTCAGTTTGATCAGGTGATCGAATGCTTGATCCAAATGCGATGGATTTTGATTCGAATTTGTGTTTCCCCCTCAAAGCAACCTTCTGAGGCCACCCCCTAGAAAGTTATGGGGTCAAGCCTTACCCGAGGCAGGTGGACTATGGGCAGTTAATTCAGTTTTGATCAGGCGGTCGAATGCTTGGTCAGAATACGATGGATTTTGATTCGAATTCGTGTTTCCCCCTCACAGCAACCTTCGAGGCCACCCCCTGTAAAGTTACGGGGTCCGGCCCAACCCGAGGTAGGGGGACTATAGGCGGTTTTGCATACTTATCGAGGGCATTTACTTACTATATATACAGTCTCGTGACACCAGAATCTAAGTTAGGAAATGGTTTCTGAGACTGGCTCGGACGAGAATGAAGAGACGATGAGGTCAAAAGCACGGAGAAAAACTGGGTCAATCAGCCAGTTAAACACGCTCCACCTTTTTGTTTCGTGACAAATCACGCATCAACAAACGTTACTTTACTTGTCTTCACCATCACGTGACGCGCTCCTCCCAACGAAACGCCTTCCCCCCCATCTTCCTTGCTCCTTCATGCTCTCCCGTAGCGTGTCGCATCATCGTTGTTCGATCATCAACGTCAAACGCTACGTCGAATCCAAGCAAACTCATGCAATAGGCCAAGCTGGGAATCTCACAGAAGACCAGATCCCTCTTTTACAGTCAGCGAAATGTCTTTTTGTCTGTCCGCAAGTTCGTTTCATTACGCGTACACACACCTTTGTAGAGATATTGTTGTTTATGTAGAGAGAGTATATGCATATATCCCATATCAGTCTTTTTGTACACGAGTACTCTTCTAGAACTATTTCGTTGCTGCATATATAGCCCAATAATATCTAAAACTCCTGTCGTGTGACAAATAATATATAAACAAGAAATTTCTGTTCTTCGAATTACCGAAGCAAACGTGTGGTTGGCTTTGCTTTGCGCCGGCGGTTTCGTTTGATATTCCTAGAACGTGGCAAGGTTACTAGAAACGAGAATATATGTCCTGGTCATCTAGAAGCAGGTGTCAGACAAGACCAGGGGTTGCAGAGGATTAGAAGAGAACTAGATTCGTCCTGTATAAATTCTTTGAAGATTGTCAGGAACGTAGAGAATTAGAAGTCTGTCTTTGTCTCAGTTTTGATCGAAATTTCGAAGCCATATGCATGTAATTGTGTGCTTGTGGTCAAAAAAGAGCTTAATTTTCATTCTTCTCTTTGTTAGTTTCGCAGGTCAATACCTTGCAAGGGTCGTCGATTCCAAGCAACAACAACCCATCAACATTCTCCTGGAACTTTTCCATCATATATAACGAATTTCCAATCCTTTGAACTTCTCCGCAGATTGGCTCTCAACGATGTCGCGACTGCAACGAGTCATCCCTCGCTGTCTCTCATCAATCCTCATCCTCGCCGTGCTATTGTTGCGCCAATCCCATGCAGACGTCGGCACTGCTGGTCACTATGATCCTCCATATACGCGTAAGTACATCGCACATATGTTATCGCACCAGCTCTTAATTTCTGGTAAATATCCAGGCCACATTACTACAATTTGATATTATTGATACGTTATGGGTAATATGATTGCAGCGACCGCTTGCTTCGGGTATGATCCATTGCAGTTTCCCTCGAGTTTCCTGTTCGCGGCTGCCGGGGAAGGGATTTGGGACAATGGTGCTGCTTGTGGGAGGCAATATTGGGTCCGCTGCATAAGCGCTGACCGGCCGAAGACCTGCAACCCGGCCCAGTTGGTCCAGGTCAGGATCGTGGACCGGGCACTCAGTGCAGTCTCCCGGTCCTCATCGGACCGTGCCACCATCGTCCTGTCCAAGACCGCGTTTGAGGCCATTGCAAATCCGTCCGCATCATCTGTCAACGTGGAGTTCGTACAGTAAGTAGTCGCTTCTTTGATTGGACTATTGTTCATTATTTTGCTTGCAATTTGAGTCTTTAAAGATTTACGTTGTGCGATTCACCTGCAGGGTTTGAAGTGATCACGATGATACCTTGGAAGCAAAGCAAAGTATGGATTTGGAGACCAGATTGATACCTTCTGGTAGAGGGTTTTCTATCATGGATGGTCTATAGGGGAAAATCAATAGTGCAGCTGACACACACACACAAAAACACAGACATATTGTATACTTCGATAGTAAGATACGAATGCATTGCAATTAATTATGATACAAGCTTAAATCATATATAATTATTCCCATACTACTCACTCTAATATACTCCTCAAACTTTAACTCAAGTCGCAACGACGGAAGGGTATGTATATGATGTTACTATAATTGACTCTGCTCCTCACATCAAAATTAAAATGAATTGATATTGCCAGAAACGTAGTTGTTAGCTATACGATCTATCACATCGGTATTGAAACCGATGCCCCTAATTTAGGGTTTATTCATAACTTAAGTGTTCGTATAGAAACTAAAGCCTTCATATTGTCAACATAACTTCATTGATTTGCTCATGTGTGATCATCATCAAGGGATCTCGTAGCTCGTGATCCGTTCTCCATTAGCTCATGCATGGACCCTTTGGACGCGATTGCACAAATTTCTTCACTAGATGGATGCCGTTTGGTGACAAAGTTAAAAAGAACATATATGTGATTGAGATTGACCACTACGTACAGATGGCCCTATACACAATCCAGATAATCATTCGAGTGATCAAAGACTTGGTTTGCAAGCCGAAATTCACCAGTTCGATTCCCCAATTTATCCTTGATCTCAGTAAATCTTGATTACTCCGCGAAGGATGAGTCTGGACTGAGGTGTATCCCTAGTCTCGGACTTCCCTACTTGCACCTCGTGGGGTTGCGAGTACAGGCTTGCCTAGTGGGCAATGGGTGCTTCGTTGGCACTTAGAAACCTATCGTAAAGGATCATGACTTTACATTCGACGTCAAAGATTCGGGATCCCCGACAGTGAAGCCGCGCATAATGAATCAACCATCGACATCAAATGTTAAGTTGCCTATATTCTCCGTCTCCATGAAAAGGAACAGAACATGAAAATCCACTTGACAACTAACATCTCCACTGGTCATAAATGGCCTAGGGGAATGGTGTCCCGAGAATATGCTCCCACCTTTCACATTCCCGTGCATCCCAAACAGATGAGATCCATGTGAAAAGGAGAATTTCCCATGAGCATCTACGATCACATTGAACGTAGAGGCGCACAGATCGCACTACACAACAGAAGCAAGTAAAATGCCCAGAAAAGCCAGACTCTTGTCGATGTTCATTCGAAGGTGGCTAAGTTCAGTGAAGTTTTGCCTCTCAGTTCCAGGTCTCCCCTGAAAAGTGGTTGATTTGGCTAGTGATAAGTTGAATCATGTTATTTTCATTGTATGCTACTTCTGATGCTAATGAACTATGCAAGTAGAAATGCATGTCAAGGGTTTGAGACACGTATTGGCATGGCAACCATCCAGTTTAAGACAATCAGATAGATAGAAAAAGAAACATTTCATGCCCTAAAGATCAGTCAAACATTCAGGACTCCAAAGAAGGCTCAAAATACAGATTGGTAACAGATGCTAAAAGGGAATGAACTATGGATATTGGAATCAAACTCCTAAGCCGCCACACATTTTCCCAGAGTCCAGCTCTAGCTATAACATCCAATATCCAGAGGGTTCAATAATCTACTTCCATCTCTCTAACATCAAGCTAAAAGAATTGCATCTCAAGCTCTTTCCCAGTTGCCTACTGAAACTAGCAAACTTACATTAGGCTAGAAACAAATCAAGTTACCTCCGAACTCTAGATGGCCGAGACCTTCGGGACTTCTACTGGAAACTGATGGATCTCGTCCATCCATGGATTCGTTCTCTTTCGCGGGATTCACGGTGCGAAGAGCCTTCCAAACAGCACTGTTGCACTTAAATCCCGAACCAAAAGCTATCTGCCATGTCCTGTCCCCTTTCTTGATCCTTCCTTTGGCTTCACTGTAAGCAAGTTCATACCAAAGAGAGCTGCTCAATGTGTTGCCGAACCGGTTAAGCGTCATCCTTTCTTGACAACGTGTATGACCGCGTAGACAAGTTAAATAGGAGAATAAATTAAAATTTACTTCTTATTTTAAGTAGATCCCGGTGCACAGAAAATATTAACTCAGTTCGATTTTGTCTGTGACCCTGTAGGTTCACTAAACATTAGCAGTGTGCTCAAAACCCTTTTTTGCCCACAAGTCATAAGCGGTCTCTAGCAAGACATTATGACTACCTAAGTATAGTGAAGGTCGATTTTCCGACACAACCTAATCCATAACTAATATTAAAGTATCAACCTTGATTGATTCCTAGG
Organism: Syzygium syzygioides; assembly: GCA_031216285.1. Classification (NCBI taxonomy): domain Eukaryota; kingdom Viridiplantae; phylum Streptophyta; class Magnoliopsida; order Myrtales; family Myrtaceae; genus Syzygium; species Syzygium syzygioides. The sequence continues at coordinate 15,314,717 of CM062244.1, read as the reverse complement.
GCAGACCACTAACATTAAGTACCAACAATTTTAAAAAATATTGACACAAGTGCCAGAAATCCAACATAGCATGGCACTTGTGGTGAACGTTTTTAAAAATTTATGTCACTCAAGTAATTTATTGAAAATTTAAATAGTACTCAAGTGATCGGATAAATAGTTATGGCACTTGAGTGAGAGATGTACATTAGTTATGGCACTGATCAAAAAAAAAGTTATGGCAATCAAGTGAGCGCCGTACGAAAGTTATGGCATTTGTGGTGTTTTTATCTCTCTCGAGGCCCTAAAGTCTAGGACATTTCTTAATTGATGTGAACTCCTATGATAACTTTTAGGAGTGTTGCCAGCACCGATTGCTCATTCCTAACCTTTTTGCTCCTCAAAAAAGATTGGGAGATTGATTCTCCGTCCGAAAATAGGCTCATAATGCTAACTTTTTCCCAAACTAAATCCATTAAAAGGAGGATAATTTGTTTCGATTTGATCAGGTGGTCAATCGCTTCAATACTACTTCTCTTCATCATCACGCCAAGTGATTCCCCAACGAAACCCTTCCCCCATTTTCTTGCTCCTCATGCTCACCTATGGCGTATCACATCATCAATGTTCGATCATCGACGTCAAACGCCACCTCAAAACCAAGCAACCGGAACCTGAAGTGATAGGCCAAACTGGGAATCTTAATATAAGATCAAATCCATCCTTTAAAGCCAGCGAAATGTCTCTGTTTGTCCTCAAGCACGTTACATCCTCTCCCCTGATGGACCCATCAGCTAATAATATATCTGAGAATCTCCTTCGTGTGACCAAAAAAAATTGCATGAACGAAGAACTTTCGATGCATCATGTTACCGAAGCGAATGTGTGTACGGCTTTGCGTCACGTCGAGGGTTTCGGCCGATATTTCTAGAACCTGATAAGGTTACTAGAAGCGAGACTCTACGCACTAAAGAATCGAGAAGCAGGTGTGAAAGGAACAGGCGTGTGGAGAACTAGAAGAGAATTAGATTCGCATTGTGTCCACTCCTCGAAGACTTTCAAAAAGATAAGAGAATTAGAACTCTTACTTTATCTCAGTTTGATCGAAATTTGAAGACTCGTGCGTTTTAATTATGCGTGCATGTGGTTAATAAACAAGCTTTACTTACTATTATTCTCCTCTTCGTTTCTTTCGCAGGTCCGACTACCTTGGTAATTCCCACCCACGTCCCTCGTTGAACCTTGCACAGATCGTCCGTTACAAGCGACAATAAACCATCAACTTTCACCTGAGAATTTTCCATCACATATAATAAGTATCCCATCTGCACGCAGGGTCTCGACAATGTCGCGATCGCAACAAGACGTCCCTCGCTGTCTCTTGTTGATCCTTGTTCTCGCCGTGCTATTGCTTCACCCATGCAATGCAGATGTCGGCACCGCCGATCACTACGATCCTCCATACACACATATGTTGCTAAACCGGCTCTTAATTTCTGGTATAACACCGGGCCATGTTACTACAATTCGATCCTAGTCTAAACATCCATACGTTTTGTGTAATATGATTGCAGCGACCGCTTGCTTCGGGTACGATCTGCTGCAGTTTCCCTCGAGTTTCCTGTTCACTGCTGTTGGCGAAGGGATTTGGGACAATGGTGCCGCTTGTCGGAGGCAATATTGGGTCCAGTGCATAAGCGGCGACCGGCCAAAGACCTGCAACCCGGCCTAGTTGGTCCAAGTCAGGATCGTGGACCGGCCGCTCAGCGCGGTCTTCCGGTCCTTGTCAGACCGTTCCACCATCGTCCTGTCCATGATCGCGTTCGAGGCCATTGCGAATCCGTCTGCATCATCTGTCAACGTTGAATTCGTACAGTAAGTATACGGTTCTTTGATTGGACTATTGTTCATTATTTTGCTTTCAATTTGTGTCTTTGTAGATTTGTCTCGATTTGAGAAATTTTGGTGATTGTTGTGTGATTTACATGCAGCGTTTGAAGTGATCAGGATGATACCTGGGAAGCAAAGCAAAGCAAAGTAGGGTTTTAAGGAAAATTGTATATGAAGTTACTACTATTGACTATGTTCCTCACGTCAATATTAAGGGTCTATTTGTTTGAAGGAAAATTATTTTTCAACTTTTCGGAACACGTTTTTCATGAACTGAAAACAATAAGCTTAGATTGAGGAAAACGACTTTCTCTTTTGGCAAAAGGGAAATCACTTATCTTAAACCACCAAACAAGTGAAAACCAGCCATTTTCCTTGAAGATAATTTCAATGGAGAATATTTTTCTTTATCATAAAGTTTTGAGTGAAACGAACACATCCTAAAATGAATTGATATTGCCGGAAACATAGTTGTTAGCTATATGGTCTATTACATCGATATTAAAATTGAAGCACCCACTTTAGGGTTTATTCATAACTCGGGTGTTCATATAGAAACTAAACCCTTCATATTGGCAATTTAACTTTTGGCCAAGGAAGATGAAAAAAATCCAAAAAAGCTGCAAAGGAAGAAAGGAGGACACATATCGATTAGGGAGTATTTGTTTGAGCAAAAGAATTTTCCGTGAATTAGATTTTTATACTTTCGCGTGTTTGATTTGCTAAAAATGATCAATCGACGGAAAACTCTTTACGGTCAAAGAAAATATGCATGTTTAAAAGTTAGAAAAATGAATTCCCTAACTTAAAAAGAGGAAAACATTTTTCTGGAAAATGATTTCCCGAAAAAAATTTCCTTTATCGTGGAAGTTTTTTCCGAAACAAGTATACCCTAAAATTGAATATGTTGATAAGTAGAGTATTCTAAGTTTAAAAAAATCCGATATCCTTTTACAATTACGATGTCTCCATCAAAATCTTGCTCTGGTGATCGATGAGCTGTGACCCGTACGTTCTCCATTAGCTCATGCATGGACGCTTCGGACGTGACGCTGCAAACTTCTTCACTAGATGGACGTGGTTTGGTGACGAAGTTACTAAGAACGATTGACCACTGCGTACAGATGGAAGCCCTGTGCACAATCCAACAGAAAACCAGCCAGGTGATTGATCGAGTGATCAAAGACTTGGTTTGCAAGCCGAAAGTCACCTGTTCGAGTCCCCAGTTCATCCTCGATCTAAGTAAATCTTGGTTACTTCACGAAAGACGAGTCTGGGCTTACGTGTATCGCCACTCTCGGACTTCCCTACTTGCACCTTGTGGGGCTGCGATTACGGGCTTGCCCGGTGGGCAATGGGTGCTTCGGTGGCACCGTCAAGCTAATGTTCTAGCGGCAGGTGAAGTAGGCATCGATCCCGCTTATGCACAAAACGAAAACAGTCAGATAGTGAAGGTGTTTTCGGACTGTCTCTTGATCTTTTGTTGGCCAGCTCGTCACCCTTTACCTTTGATTCGACGCATAATAGGCGCATTCACAATTAGAAACCTATCGTAAAGGAGCGAGACTTTACATTCGACGTCGAAGATTCGGGATCCCCGACAATGAAGCCGCGCATAATGAATTAACCCTCAATCCATGAAAAAGAACAGAATATGAAAATCCACTTCACATTCCCATGTATCCCAAAACAGATGAGATCCATGTCAGAAGGAGAATTTCCCGTGATCATCTACAATCATGTTGAATGCAGAGACGCGGAGATTGGCGATCGCACTACACAACAGAAGCTAGTAAAATGCCCGGAAAAGCCGGACCTCTAATGGATGTTCATTTGAAGGTGGCCAAGGATAGTGAAGTTTTACCTCTGGTTCCACAACATCTCCCCTGAAAAGTGGTTGATTTAGGTAGTGATGAGTTGAATCTGGTCGTTTTCGATATATGCTTCTTCTGATGCAATTGAGCTCTCGCAAGTAGAAATGCATATCGAGTGTTTGAGACACTTATCGGCAACCAACCAGTTTAAGACAATGAGATAGATAGAAAAAGAAACATTTCATGCCCTAAAGACTAGTCAAACATTCAGGACTCCAAAAAAGGTTCAAAATACAGATTGGAATGAACTATGGATATTGGAATCAAACTCCTAAGCCACCATACATTTCCTCAGAGTCCATCTCTAGCTATAATATCCAATATCCAGAGGTTTCAATAATCTACTTCCATCTCTCTAAAAGAATTTCATCTCAAACTCTTTCAAAGTTACCTACCGAAATTAGCAAACTCCCATTAGGCTAGAAACAGATCAAGTTACCTTTGAACTCTAGATGGCCTAGACCTTCGGGACATCTACTGGAAACTGATGGATCTCGTCCATCCATGGATTCTTCTCTTTCGCAGGATTCACGGTGCGAAGAGCCTTCCAAACAGCACTGTTGCACTTAAATCCCGAACCAAAAGCTATCTGCCATGTCCTGTCCCCTTTCTTGATCCTTCCTTTGGCTTCACTGTAAGCAAGTTCATACCAAAGAGAGCTGCTCGATGTGTTGCCAAACCGGTTAAGCGTCATCCTCGAGGGTTCCATGTGCCAATCTGAAAGCTGCAGATTCTTCTCTAGTTCATCGAGCACTGCTCTTCCTCCAGCATGAATACAGAAATGCTCGAAGGCCAACTTGAAATCCGGGATGTATGACTTCAATTTCATTTTGAAAAGCTTCTTTCCGACCAGAGTCGCAAAGAACAGCAACTGTTCGGACATGGGCAACACAAGAGGACCCAATGTTGTAATGTTTGTCTTCAGGGCGTCTCCAGCCACTGCCATCAAATCCCTGGATAGAGAAACTCCAATCCTTCCCGTTGGATCCTCCTTTTGAGTTACACAAGAGAAGCACTTATCGTCTGTTCCTTTGTGGGTCCGAACAGTGTGCACCAATTTGTACTTGGAGCGCCAGCAGTCGGATCTTTTGTTGGATAGCAAAATTGCAGCTCCTCCCACCCTGAATAAGCAATTCGACACAAGCATCGATCTCTCATTTCCAAAGTACCAGTTTAGAGTTAGGTTCTCCATACTAATGACCAAGGCATAAGAATTTGGATGCACTTGGAGGAGGTCCTTGGCCAGATCAATCGAAATCAAACCAGCGCTGCATCCCATTCCACCGAGGTTATAGCTGGTGATATTCCCTCTCAACTTGTAACGATTGATGACCATTGCAGGGAGAGATGGGGTTGGGTTGAACAAGCTACAATTGACAATGAGGATCCCAATGTCTTTTGGTTTCAAAGATGTCTTCTCAAATAGTTGATCGAGAGCGCCAAACATTACCATTTCGGCCTCCTTTCTCGCTTCTGCCATACAGATGTTCGGAGGTACTCTTAGAACGGCCTCCGGAAGACAAGTTGACTCCCCTAGTCCCGACCTCTCGAGAATCTTCCTCTGAAACTCAAGATTCTCTTCAGTGAATGTACCCGCCGATTGCAACCTCTCCATGAAAATCTGCCTAGTGCATTTCCTTTCATTGTCCGGCTTATAACAAGAGAAATCGACCAGATAAACAGGTTGAGGGCGCGTGAGGAAGTAAAGGGTAGACAGGAACACGAGAAGGGTCGAACATAGGATCACCGAGATGAGATTGAACCGCAGATGATCCCAGAGGTCATAGAGGTCCCGGATCGATAATGTGTAGAGTTGTGCAGCAATGACAACAACAAGAGGGGTCAAAAAGAGGTACATTCCATGGGTCATGAGATAATGATATCCGAGCTTCACATACTTCAGTTTCACCGATTGCTTGAAATCAGGGAGCTTCCTAGAAGAGGACTCTCGGATCAACCGCTCGTTCGTATTCGAAGCCGGCATCTTGTTCTCTTTTTCCGGGGGGAAACACAAAGAGGACTCAAATGGGCACCAAACTCTATAAACTGACTCGAACCGAGTGCAACAGTGAAATCAGGTGCGGACACTCCCCAAGAAAGAAACTTTCGACCAAAACACCTCCAAATGATTGCGAAAGATCACACCATCACATTGAATCAAGAGAGTGGCAATGGCAAAGGTACCCAACAGAGGAGAGAGAGAGAGAGAGTCAAAACGCGAAATTTCCCGACACACAACCACGGAAATGCGGCGAAGCAGCTTCAGTCCCTGCAAGAATCGAGAACCCCATTTCTGGAAATCAGTCAAAACCAAACCTTCTCGCGCTATTTTCACGACGGACTCGACCACACGCGCAGAGATCTAGCAACAACACCGCCCCCCCAAGAGCGAACGAAACTGAGCAAACCCAATGCAATCGTCGACCCAAAAAAAAAAAAAACAAAAGCACATCCCGAGGGACGCCAATCCACGGTACCCCCAAAAAACACGCGGAGCGGAGCGAGGTTAGAAGGACGAATCGAACCTCTCCGGATGACGAATCCGAGCAGACATTCCCCTCGTTCTTGCCGCCAGTGAGGAACAATGGCCGGAAAGAGAGAGAGCGAGGAGAGAGGAGAGAGAGAGAGAGAGTTTGAGATGCTCCAGAGACGTTAATAAATGACAAGTGCGTGCGCTCGGCGGGCGATGCCCATGAAGCGGTCACATGCTCTACGGCTACAGAGTATGGTCATTAGTTGAATCATCAGGCTTTTTAATAGGGAAGACTGTGCACGAAGCCCGTTGATGTAGATCCAATTAGGTATCTACTACATACGGCACAAGCTTCAAAAAAGTGATTTTTCCAAAATCACAAGATTTTCATAAAAACATAGAAGAGGAACTATATTTGCTAAAGGAAAAAAAAACGCCTTTTAAAAACTCATGATTACGCTCGCTGTGATATATTTACCATAAACTTATTTTGGGACACCAAAATTTTCAAATTTGTACGTGTGTGACACGTTCACCTTACGTCGGTATTTCGTCATCGAGCACCGTCAAAAATCTATCTTCGTGGATAGAGGGAGGAGGCAAGCTGTGTTGACATGGGGCGCCTACGTGGCGTGAGTGAAATAAAAAAAACGACGTTGTTTTGCCTATAGAATTATATGATTGTACACAAATAGAGGAATGGATGTGTCACACGGGTAGAAGTTTAGGGTTTTTGATGTCATAAGAAAAATTTTAGGGTAAATATGTCATAGTGGATATTTTTTGAGATATTTATGCAACAAATGCATCATAGTGGACATAATTTGAGTTTTTTTTTTATGGTTTTTCCCCTTTGTTGAACACCCTAATCAACCATCACAGGGCGTAATTGTGAGGCTATTAATAAGGTGAATGAAAATTGAAAAACAAAAGACAAATTTGGGTAACCCATTTATCACTCACACTATAACCCCTTCTTGAAATTAGATGGCAATCATCCTTAATCATTTAATTAATTGAAGATTTTGATGCGTCATGCAAATTCGCTATTTTTTTTTCGCTTTTCTTTGTTGCTCATACTGAACATACACTGTTTTCTTTTACCAGTAACTAGTTTTCATGCACGTGCGTGATTAATTTTCACTCCTTGCACAACATTATAGATTAATAGTTCTTTTTAACTTTGAATTAAGGATGTAATTCCTTACCAGCAAAAGCACTAATTATATGTATGTGCGAACAAGTAAAAGAACAATGACCAAAAAAGGTTCCAAACAGTCGAGTCACTCACTACACGAGAGTTTACTTTATTATCTCTTAACTACGAGTTTCTTTTGACCATTTCATACTTTAATCTTTTGGTGCAATCAAGTTGTCTAACTCGCTTGACTCCCGCCCATGCAAATTTGGCCCTTTTCCCGCCCATTATTTCTAACAACTCAAAACACTGACGAGACATCACTAATGTTGTTGAATTTTCATCGGTATCAACGTGGTCCAAACTCAGTACGGCATCAATAGTATCCAACAAAGCATATCCTCACGTGTCAAGCCAACCCTAGCTGAAACAACGAATGAAAAGAAAAAGTATAATCGAGACAAAGCAAAGAAGAAAGAGAAGAGTCGAATTCTTTCTAAAAAAAAAAGGAAAATCAGTACTTCTATTCCAAAAACCAAAAGAAGAAATCAACCTAACTCTAATGCGACATGATGAAGTGAAGCTTTTAAAGATGGGGTAATTGAATACTGTTGAGGGGACCAGAAGCAAACACATCCTCTTTTGTGATTTGATGGCGAGAGGACAAAGCCTTTCGCTTGATTTTGCATTGAGCAGGGATTGAATTTGACTGTGCCGAGTCAATCTTGCCTCATGTTAGATTGTGTAGTTGAGATCTGCGTGGTCCCCCACAAAGCATGGCCAACTCAGATACAGCTCCATTTAATGAAAGCTCAAGAACAATAAAAAAACTAAAGCGTGAAAATATCTAAAGAAGAGGAGAGATGAGGCTAAGGCTCTTTTTTCATTTAGAATTTGAAGTCTTTAAAAATAGACAATACATGACAGAAACACCACCAAAAATAGGACCATAACCACCCATGATCTGCATAAACCAATTACTCCACTAACTCCTAAAGACTAGGACAACTAACTCTTAAAGACTAGGACAACTAAGAAACAAATCATCAGCTAAACGTGCAGAAAATAACTATTATTTCAACAATCCCTCCCTTAAACCGATGTTTGCTAACATTCAGTTTAAAGCCTCGACTGTTTTCAGCGTGCGGACACCTAGTAACCTTCTGAGCTTCACAAACGACTCCATCTTGAGGGCCTTGGTGAATATATCAGCAACCTGATCTTCACTCTTGCAGCAGATTAGATCAATTGTTCCATCATTGCTAAGATCTCTCAAGAAATAAAACTTCACATCAATGTGCTTGCTTCTTCCATGTAGCACAGGATTCTTGGAGAGTTTGATTGCTGAGCTATTGTCACAAAAAGTTTTAGTAGCTCCTGGTTGCTTGAATTGCAACTCCTTAAGAATTCTCCTTAGCCAAATAGCTTGACAAGCACAAGCTGTAGCAGCAACAAATTCGGCTTCTGTACTTGACAAGGTGACAATTGGTTGCTTCTTGGATGACCACGAAATAGCACTTGTCCCAAACATAAAAGCATAACCCAAAGTGCTCATCCTATCATTTTGATCTCCTGCATAATCACTGTCAGTAAACCCCAGCAAATTGGACTTTTCACCCTTCTTGTAAAATAGCCCAAAGTCTCTAGTTCCTTGCAAGTAACGAAGGATTCTCTTGGTAGCCAACAAATGCATTTCTGTAGGATTCTCCATATATCTACTGATTAAACTCACAGAATACATTATGTTTGGTCTTGTTGTAGTTAGATACATCAAACTACCCACAATTTGTTTGTAAAGTGTGCTGTCAACCTTCTTCCCTTCATGATCTTTGTGTAGCTTTAAGCCAAACTCAACCGGAGTGTTTACCGGATTACAATCCTTCATCTGAAACCTGTCCAAAATTTCTCCCACATATTTCTTTTGAGAAATGACAATCGCATCACCTGATTGTACCACTTCTATGCCAAGAAAGTAATGCATCATACCAAGATCAGACATTTAAAACTCATCCATCATAGACTTCTTGAATTCTTTAAACATGGCATCACAATTTCCAGTAAATATAAGATCATCAACATACAAGCACACAATGAGCATTTTCCCTTTATCTCCAATCTTAACAAAAAGTGTATGCTCATAGGGACATTTCGAAAAATCACCTTTAAGAAAATAAGTCTCAATGCGACTATACCAAGCCCGTGGGGCTTGTTTTAGCCCATAAAGGGCTTTCTTCAATTTGTAAACTTTATGCTCATTTCCAATCTTGACATAACCAGGGGGTTGTTCAACAAATACCTGTTCCTCCAAGTACCCATGCAAGAATGCCGATTTGATATCTAACTAGAAAATAGGCCAAGAATTCTGCGCCGCCAATGCAACCACCAATCTAATTGTGTCATGTCTTGCAACCGGAGAAAAAACTTCAGTATAGTCAATCCCGTATTGCTACTTGTATCCCTTGGCTACCAAGCGTGCCTTGTACTTGTCAACTTCACCATTTTCTTTCAACTTTGTTTTAAAGACCCACTTTACACCAATGGTTTTGTGTCCATTTGGAAGATCGGATAGCTCCCAAGTATCATTTCTTTAATGGCATCAATTTCATCATCCATCGCTTTTCGCCATTTTTCTTCTTTGATAGCACTCTCAAAAGTTGTAGGATCACAGTCTGAAAAGAAAGCAAAGTGAGTAATTGGATCTTCAATTCCAGTTACCTCATAATCTTCCATCCAAGCAGGCCTTCTTCTAACACGGCGAAGAGATTGAGCTTCTTCTTCATTGACTTCAGCAACTGTTGGTGAAGTTTCAGCAGCCGTAGAAGTTGTATTTGATGAATTTTCGGGCATATAAGGTGCTGAAATTTGCTCCTGTTCAACATCATTGTCATAAAGGACTTGGATAGGCTGCTGCCTATTCTATTCCCAAATGTTCTCTTCATCAAAAACAACATCCCTGCTGATCACAATCTTCTTTGTCAGTGGATTGAATAATTTATATGCTTTGGATGCCTCACTTACACCAAGAATGACACATTTTTCAGCCTTGTCATTAAGTTTCTTCCTTTTCTCATCCGGGACATGGGCATACGCGATGCATCCAAAGATTCTGAAGTGATCCACGGTTGGTCTTCTCCCACTCCAAGCCTCTTCTAGTGTCATATTTTGAACAGCAAAAGTTGGACTTTTGTTCAAAACATGAATGCTTCAGTTTACTACTTCCAGCCAAAAAGTCTTTTGAACTCTTCCTCTTACTAACAAGCTTCTTACCATGTTGAGAATGGTTCTATTTTTTTCTCTCAGATAAACCGTTTTGTTGTGGTGTATATGCAACTGTAAGCTCTCTTCGAATGTCATGCTCTGCACAAAAAACTTCAAATTCTTTTGAGCAATATTCACCACCACGATCTGTTCGAAGGGTTTTAATTGTTTTGCCTGCTTCATTTTCAACATGAGCTTTGAAGCTTTTAAATGTAGAAAAAGCTTCTGATTTTTCCTGTAAAAAATAAACCTAAGTTTTTCTGGAAAAATCATCAATGAAGGTAATTAAGTATCTTTTGCCTCCATTAGAAGATGGGTTTATTGGACCACAAATGTCTGAGTGCACCAGCTGCAAAACTTCCTTTGCTCTCCATGACTTCCCTTTGGGAAATTCAGAACGATGCTATTTGCTAACAACACATTCTTCACAAACTTGGGAAGGAGTAGTAATTTGAGGAAGACCTGTCACCATGTTTTTCTGTTGGAGAGTCTTCAATCCACCAAAACTCAAGTGGCCATAGCGAAAATGCCACAATCATGAGAGATCTTTCATTTCAGCCATCAAACAAGATTGAGTACTTTCAATCTTTAATGGAAACAATCTGTTTGAACTCATATGAACAACTGCAATAACACCTCTAACAGAATCATAAATTTCACAAACACCCTTCTTAATAGTGATAACATAACCCTTTTCTTGTAATTAACCAGCACTCAATAAGTTACTTTTCAGGTCAGGAACATACAACACATTGGAGATTGTTTCCACAAAACCATTCTTGGTTTTTATCTTAATATCACCTTTTCCCATCACTTTTCACAGTAGAATGATCACCAAAACTCACAGTAGAATGATAATCTTCATTTAGGTAAGAAAAAGAAGACTTACTTCCACTCATGTGGTTACTACAGCCTTTATCCACATACTAAATATCTTACTCGAGTTTCTTTTCATCTTGAACAGCCATCAACAATGTTTTTTTTTTTTTTGGTAAGGAGCCATCAACAATGTTTCTGCCTCCTTTTCAACAAAATTTGAATTCTCTTGCTTTTCTTTATCATTAGGCAGCCTAGTATAACATTCAGATGCATAATGACCAAATTTATGACATCTAAAGCACTCTACCTTGGATTTGTCAAGATTCCGTCCTCTGCCTTTGCCTTGTGATTGGTCATTATTGGTTTTGAAATTCCTGCTGAAATCTCTATTTCCTCAATCTCCCCTTCCTCTACCTCTACCTCTACCCCTTCCTCCGAAATTGTTGGAATGAGTACTGGTAGAAGTCTTCAATGCTTGCTCCTATACTGCTGAACTTCTGTTCATCTTCTGTTCGTGGACCAATAAGGAGCTTTGTAATTCATCAAGAGAGAGTGCATTTATGTCTTTCGACTCTTCAATTGAGCAAACAACATAATTAAACTTTGGTGTCAGGGAACGTAAAATCTTTTCCACAATGATGACGTCGTCCATCTTCTTGCCATGGAATCGCATCTTGTTGCTGATCTCCATTGTTCTGGCGCAATAGTTGGTGACAGATTCTCCATCCTTCATCGTTAGTGTCTCAAAATCCCTTCTTAAGGCTTGAAGCTGTGCACGCTTCACCCTAACAGAGCCTTGATATTTCTTCTTCATAGAATCCCAAATATCCTTGGAAGTTTCTTTGCAAAGAATAGTTTCCAAGATGGGACGATCAATAGCTTGAAAGAGATAATTTTTTGCCTTCAAGTCCTTTAGCTTTCTAGCTTCCAGTTCTGCTTTCTAGGAATCTGTCAAAGCCGTGCCTGCTGGTGGCTCTTGAATTCCAGATTCAACGACTGGCCAATACTCCTTTGATCGTAAAAAATTCTCCATTAGCATGCTCCAATGGTCATAGTGACCATCAAAGCGTGGGATGGCTGCTTGCACAAAATTGGAATCTGTGGCCATTGGATAAATAAAAAATAGATGAAAGAAAATTGTTGCTGCCTCACGTGTGTTCACTCTCAGGGTCTCAAGGCTTTGATACCATTGAAACTCAAGAACAATAAAAAAACTAAAGCGTGAAAATATCTAAAGAAGAGGAGAGATGAGGCCAAGGCTCTTTTTTCATTCAGAATTTGAAGTCTTTAAAAATAGGCAATACATGACAGAAACACCACAAAAAATAGGACCATAACCACCCATGATCTGCATAAACCAATTACTCCGCCAACTCCTAAAGACTAGGACAACTAACTCTTAAAGACTAGGACAACTAAGAAACAAATCATCAGCTAAACGTGCAGAAAATAACTATTATTTCAACATTTAAGTGGGCGCTTCTGCAAATCCCTGAAAACCGGACCCAACCGGTGATCTATTGGATCCTAAAAGAATCTATCTCTATTGTTCATTATGATTTCTAGAACTGTGTACAAGGTACGGCATCTTGTGTATTAGGTACGACGAAATGCACGGCGCCCTTAAAATGATGGATCGGCCCCTCGATGGACCGTAGGAACTCCCCGTCTAGTAGCTAGTGTCATTTAGATTGAGCTGGGACCAATGTTCACCCCTAACGCGACGTACACATAAGCAGAT